>JARUPY010000086.1:2400000-3093085 GCA_029817715.1 Melastoma dodecandrum | reverse complement strand
AGAGGGCGCTGGTTTTAAATGTCATGTTGCTGATGAAGCGGCGTATATAATTGACTCTCCTGAGGAAGGCTTGGAGTTTCTTCTTACTTCGAGGAGCTGGAAGGCTCTGAATAGCGTGAGTTTTTGAAGGATCCACTTCGATTCCCCGTTGATGTACTAGGAATCCGAGGAATTGGCCCTTATGTACCCCAAAAGCACATTTTAAAGGGTTAAGTTTGAGGTTGTGTGCTCGCATTTTTTTTAATGCTTCACTTAGATGAACATGATAGTCCTGTTTCTTTTTGGATTTTACCACCACATCATCAATGTATACCTCAATTGTCGTTCCTATCAAAGTAGCGAAGATTAGATTCATTACTCTTTGATACGTGGCTCCAACATTCTTTAATCCAAAAGGCATAACTACCCATTCGAATATCCCGATAGGATATCTGAATGTTGTCTTATGCACGTCTTCCTCGGCGATGAAGATTTGATTATACCTAGAGTATCTGTCCATAAAGGACATTAGTTCATGTCCAACTGACTTATCTATGAGGTCGTCAGCAATGGGCATGGGGTACTCATCTTTAAGTGTTGCTTTATTTAGATTGCGGAAATCTATGCATACCCTGATCTTGCCGTTCTTTTTTACGACGGGTACTATGTACAAATCCAGTTTATGTACTTAGCCGTCCTGATCTAACCGGCTTTCAAACAGTATTTTGATTTCATCGTAGACCATTTGAGCTACTTCCCGTGACATCCTCCTCGGAGTTTGTTTTACGGGCTTGAAATCGTTGCGTGTCGGGAGTTGGTGTTCAGCCAAGTTCTGGTTTAGTCCAGGTATCTCGGTGTAGTCCCACGTGAAACAATCTTTATTGGTATGTAGAACCTTGCTTATGTCATATGCTTCCGTTTCACCCATGTGTGAACTGAGATAGGTGACACGTGGCGAGTCAGTGGTCCCTAGGTTTATTTCTTTTAAAGGATCGCAAGGAATGACAGAAGTATTAATAACTTCTTTATTAATATTTAGCATGCCTTGGCATGCTTGGGGAGACACATTACATCGTATCTTGCTTATTTTAGATGCCCTATAGCGAGTAATCTCTCAGGACATCCGATATTGGATCTAGTTTTTCACTCTCCATAAGACGAGGATGTGTTGAGGAGTCAATCGGGCTCCAAATCCGTTTCTGCTTGCTGAGCATTAGTGTCGTCTCGTATCGGGCCTCGCGCATATCTTTCTCCAAAGGAGTCAAGTCCTCATTGGCCTCAAGTTGTATTTCGTCGCCCCATCCAGTTGGAATGATTGGGTTCTAGGGTGGCGCTAGAGGTGGCCCATCATACGGAGCTAGAAATTCGTAGCCTCCTTCGCCCAGAGGGCCAACGTTCGGGTCTCCCATCGCATGCCTTTACTTTAATGTCATGTCTTTGACTTGCTTGACTACCCCTGCGCAGACGTAAGATCATCAATATTTTCATTGGCCTCCCCTACGACAACCTCTAGGCCATGTTTTCCCCATAGCAAGGTGGATAGTAGAGGTTATGGCACTAGCTTTGTGAAGCCAATCCCTCCCGAACAGGGCACTAAAAGAGGGCTTTATGTCAATGACAAAGAAAGCCGTATTCTTTTCGTGTGTACCTACTCGGAGTCTGGAGGAGACCACACCTAAACAAGAAGAGGCGATTCCGTTCAATTCGCTGACTCTTACATCAGTTTCTCCAAGCTCGGCTACGTCATCCCTTAAGCTCTTGTAAGCTTCGAGGGGGAGCAGATTGATAGTCGCTCCATTATCAAAAGGACACGGCGTATCGCTACGTTGTTGATTGTTGCTTGGATATGGAGAGGAAACATATGTTTCCGCAATGATGGAGGAGGATCTTTCAACCACCTACTCGAAAAATTACGCGGTATTTTGATGTTAGTATTAAGATTAAAGGGTAGTGTTAGCCTACCTTTCGCTTGACTTTCTTCCTTCTTAGCGAACTCAGCCTGTAACATAAGGACGTTGTAGGCAGCTTCGTTCACCTCGGGTGGAGTCCTGGATTGAACTAGTTGTAGTCGTTCAGCGAGTTAGACGCAATGTCACTTTCGCTTGAGTCCTTAGCTTTTTTAGTATCGGAGATCGCCGACTTAGCACGTTTTTCCGCAGTGCGTCGTGGGCTCCTCTCTCTTTGTTTCTTGGTTTTCTTGGTGGGTATCTGGGGTTGCGTTGTCATGCCCACCTTCTATCACTATATTTGGAAGGACGGGGACATGAACAAAGCGTGAGTTTGCAAGGGGTTGCATGCGATTATCAACCTGAACAAACTCCCTTTCATGAGGGTCACAACCCTTTTTGAGTTTCCTTTCAGGCGAAGCCTCCTAGAAACGAAGGAATTCGGAGTCAGGTAAGTTACCTGATGGAGAGTCGGGAATTCGGAAGTAGAACGCATTGCTTATAGTAGAGCAGACACATTTGAGTAATGAGCACCTTGTGGGCTGCTATTGGCTTGCACCTGTAACAAAGCATATCAACCGTTAGAAATTGGGTTATAGATGTCCCCTTTTTCATTGCATCCTCATTCCCTTGAGGGTGGTCATGTCGCTCTGTGTTTTCTTTCGCCTGTTGAAGTCCGAGGCGATCTACAGCGCCTTGCCTGGGAGTCTTCTGTCGTGAGCCCCTTTTTGACTAGATTCGCTTTTGCCTGTTCGTCCTTGCCTCATGAGCTCTTCAGGGTAGAGAGCCCCTTATTTCCACTCGGTGGGATATCCTGTTGCTCTAGGCGTTTCGTTGCGCGGTGGTATTCCCTCGAGCCATTGTTGATTCCTGTCGCCATTTCATCGAGATGATTGAGGTCATATCATTCGGCCCTTCTTTCGTTAAGCAAATACTTTCTAAAAGTATGACAATGAACGGTAGTGTGCGAGGCATCCATATCCCAGCGGCAGCGGTTGTGTTGCATGTTCTTGAGATCAGCGGAACACTGAAATGTTCCTTTGGTCACAAGTCGTTTGAACAGCATGTTCGCAATGATTGTTTCGCCAGTTTCAGACCTTTGGTCCTTTTCTCCATGTATTGTCAGAGGAGGCACGGTTAGGCAATTGACATCAAAGGTGATTATGTCAACTAAATCGCCAAAAGGATGTGACTCTGTTAACGCCTGATCCCTTGAGTTTGGGAATCGTAATTCCTTAGACTCTATAAGGTCTTGCACCAGGTTTCTATATGTGATGCAGTCCCTGGTAGTATGGGTGAACGTCCCATGCCAATAGCAGATGTTCCTCGACTTTTTTCTACCAGTGCGAGCGATTCAATGACCCGACTTTAGTCGAATCTATCCATTTTGGAGCATAAATTTGAAGATTTCGTTGGCTTTCACCTCGTCTAAGGAGTATTTCCTTTCCTCCTGAGTCTTTGGGGATGCTTTGGCCCATAAGTTTTTCTTGGTCAACTCATCGCATGTTAAGGGTTGCCCTTTCACATATTCTGCGATGTAGACGTCTACGACCGGTTTCGCTTGATAAGTCATCATGGGCCCCATGACCAAACTCCTTTTTGCCTGTGCCTTTTCCTTAAGGAGATTCTCGTACCGGATGGCTCTCCTGGCCAATTCTTTCCAATCCCTAAACACTTATCCCTCTAGCTTTTTTCTAAGCCGAGGAAGGAGAGAATGCTGGGCTATGGCTATGAGCTCGGCATCAGACGTAGAGGTTTTACATCTCAGTCGTGCCTTCCGAAGCATATTCAGGAAGACAGCCACAGGTTGATCGGGTTGTTGCTTCATGTGAGTGAGACCTTGCAGAGTCACTACAGGGTCAGTCTGAGCGAATGCAAGAGTGAATTGAAGCTGCAAGTCATCTTAGTTTATCACCGAATTTGGAGGGAGGTTTATGTACCACGTAAAAGATGATCCTGTAAGAGAGCTTGGAAGCAGACGGATTTTCCAAAAACCATTCGTGGCAGCTTCTCCAGCTTGATGAGTGAAATGAGCGACATGTTCCGCAGGTGAAATGCTTTCTTCACCCAAAAAACTGGCAAATTCAAGAACGCGGTATCCCCTCGGAAAAGGTTAATCTCGATCGATGATATCGGGGTAAGGAGCCCGATAGAGTCGAACTTCATTGGCATCGTCCGCCCCAGGGATTGCTTGTTCTGCTAATCAAGCGACATAATCTCTGATTTTGGGTGCGAGAATTGGCACTGCCATCGCTTCCTGAGCTGGTATTCCCCTTCCATGTACGGGTTGGGAGAGTACTCAAAGCGTTCATGGTTTTCAGTGGGAACAAATTCGTTATTCACTGGCCAATTTACATTCTCTCTCATCCGAAAAGGGGGTTGATGCATTATAGGATGGCTTCGTTGTGCAACCGTTTTGTACTCGTTTATCACAAGTGGCAGATTATTATGCATCACCTTCTTGGGACCTGGTTGGATGAGTGGGACATCGTCCATGTCAACTTTTTTCTTTCCCTCAACTATTAAGGCCCTGTGAAGGTCGTAATAAGGTTGACGCAAGGTGGTTGACTCATCCTTCCTATCACTAGGGCAGCTCATCGGTACCCCTGTCATAGTTCCTAGATTTTGAAAGACGGCCTCCATTTTGGAGTCAATGTTCTCCTTGAAAGCGTCGTACTTCTAGTCGGTAGCACCGACTTTTTCCATTAAAAGTTGGAGAGTACTCATGATGGCGGACAACTCTCCAGCTATGGCGGGGTCTGAGTTGTTTCCATCAACGCTCTTTTCCCCATCGTAGTGGTTATCTTTGAGGTTGTTCGATTTACCACCAGCTCGGGTTCTAGACATGATTCTCTTAGATCTCCTGGTTGGAATATCTGCTCCTTTCGCTCACGATTCGCCTTAGACCGGTACTTCTCATTTTATTGCTCAATAAGGGTTCGAATCTTCACGTGGAGCCTTAACATCTTTTCAGCTCGTCAAACAGCATCCTTCTCGAGAATACCCTGACGAGGCATTGCTAGTAACTCGACCGGAATCCTCGGCTTGACACCATACACCACTTCAAACGGTGTAGCTCCAGCAGTCGAATGAGTGGCTCGATTATAAGCAAACTCAGCTTGTGCGAGCTTCATATCCCAATCATTCTAATTCTTCGACAACATAGCTAGAAGTAGGCTTCCTATAGTCCTTTTCCCGACCTCAGTTTACCCATCTGTCTGCGGATGGCAAGTGGGGCTGAACAATAGCTTTGTCTCGAGTTTGTGCCAAAGTGTCTTCCAGAAGTAGCTCAAGAACTTGGCATCTCGATCCTACAATATCGACAAGGGGACCCCATGCAGATACTATCTATCGAAAATAAAGATCTGCCACGTGAGAAGCATCATCCGTCTTCCTGCAAGCGATAAAGAGAGCCATCTTCGGGAAGCCATCCATAAAAACCATGATCGAGTCCTTCTATCATTGTGTTAGGGGCAGTCCAAGGACGAAATCCAAGCTCACATGCTCCCATGGACGTTCAGCATCATGTAATGGTGTGCAGCGACCTCGGGGCTGGACTTAGCACGATGGCAGTTTGCACAACGTCGAACTAACTGGTGCTCATTCTTAGTCATTCGAGGTCAGTAGAATTGCTCTTGAAGCTCCTTCTCCATGTAGCTCTCGAATAAATGCTCTCGAGTAGAACTTCGAGGAATGCATAACTTAATTCCTCTAAATAGAAAGCCATCAGACAAATGATATTGCTCAATAGATCTCTCGAGACATCCCTAATACACTTCTCCAAAGTCGGCATAACTCGAGTAGAACTCTTTCAACATATTGAATCCAATCAACTTCGATTCTATTATGGTCATGAGAGTTGATTTTCTCGACAATGCATCTGCGATGACATTCTTCACTCTCGACTTGAGCCTCAAGGCGAAAGAGAATGACTGGAGAAATTCCACCCACTTTGCAGGTCGCCGATTAAGTTTACTGGCCCAATGACATGATTCAAAGACTCATGATCAGTATGAAGAACGATCTCCTTGGGCATCAAATAGTAACTCATTGTCTCGATTGTACGAACGATAGCATAAAATTCATTATCATAGGTCGAGTAATTTTGTAGAGACCCATTTAACTTCTCGATGAAATACAATACCGGTCGATCCTCTTGCTACAATATGCCTGCAATTCCTATTCCTGAGGCGTCACACTCGACTTCAAACACCTTCTCGAAGTCAGAGAGTGCCAGTACAAGTGCTTCGCACAAACGACTCTTGAGCAACTCAAAACTAGATTGAGCCGCGGGAGTCCACTCAAAAATTGTCTAAAGTCCTTGACAAATCTCCGACTGGGGGTTTCGATCGGGGTTGCGAACGAACTAAAGTCCTTGACAAATCTCCGATAGAATGATGGTAGGGCATGAAAGCTTCGGACATTATGAGCTGTCTTGGGAATAGGCCAATCTCGGATAGCAGCAACTTTACTCTCATCCACTTGAATTCCTTCTCTCGAGATGACGTATCCCATAATGATAAGTTTGGAAGTCAAGAACTCGCACTTCTTACTGTTCCCGGCTAGCCGTTGTTCCCTCAACTTCTCGAACAATTGTCTAAGGTGGTCAATGTATTCCTCCTCATTGCGGGTATATACAAGAATATCACCAAAATAAACAACCATGAATTTGCCGATGAAAGGACGAAACATCTGGTTCATCAGTCGCATGAAGGTACACGGGGCATCGAAAGAACAAACGGCATAACCATCCACTCGTGCAACCCGAATTTGATTTTGAACACCGTCTTCCACTTGTCTCCTTCCTTTATACGAGTCTGGTGATATCCACTCCGCAGGTCCACCTTCGAGAAAAGTGTCGACCCATGCAATTCATCGAACATATCATCAAGTCAAGGAATGGGAAATCGATACTTGAAGGTGATCATATTGATTGCTTGACTGTCGACACACATCCACCATTAACCATCCTTCTTGGGAACCAAGATGGTGGGAACAGAACACGGGCTGAGACTCTCTCGAACAAAGCCTCGTTCAATAAGTTCATCGACCTATCGCTGCACCTCTCTCACCTCGTCCGGATTACATCGATATGCAGGTCGATTAAGCAGTGACACTCCACGAATGACGTCCATCTGATGGTGTATGTCCCTCAGCGAACGAAGTCCTCCTGGCATCTTCTCAGGAAATACATCCTCAAATTCTTGTGGAAGTGCTCGAACTCGAGGGGACATAGTTGAGGCCTGCTCCTTTCCTTCCTCAAATAACATCAACATGTATACGTACTTCTCCTCTTGAATAGCTCGAGTTAACTCAACAAACTTCGAATTGACTTTTGGAGTTTGATCCTGAGATGACGGGTCGGTTAATGTTTGGGTGGTCAAGGGAAGTTGAGTAATTTTCCTTTGATAGAGAGTGACAGAATATATATTCTTGTACCCATCATATATTGCTCGCCGATCATGTTGCCAACACCTTCCAACAACAAAGACATGCATCCATGGGCAAGACATCACAAGTTACCGTGTCGTTGTACCTCTGACCAACGCTCAACGAAACCAGCACCTGCTTATTCACCCTTAGATCATTCTCTTTACTCAACCATTGAAGTTTGTATGGTCGAGGATGTGGCTTAGTTGATAACTTTAGCTTCTCGACCATGGTAGTAGAGGCCACATTGGAGTTGCGGCCACTGTCAACAATCCGTGATACACCTTTCCTTGCACCGTGCATTGGGATTGAAAGATCCTCTCCCGCTGGTCGACTTCATCAAGCACCACATTTTCATTAATGGCTTTTCGAATGACCAACAGTTCGCCCTCATCGGGTTCCTCCACTACTTCTTCCTCGATATCCCAGATGGGTTCTCATTCTCGACAAACACGTGATCATCCTCCGAAAGCTCCATAAGAGTGACCGTTCGTCGATTTGGGCATTAAGAAGCTATATGCCCAACTCCTTGACATTTAAAACACTTCCGTGAGACGCCTGTGCTTGGGAGTGGCCGAAATTTAACAATGGCCTCATCCTTGGTATTACTCGAGATTGGACTTCTCGAGGGCAAACTCCCTTTGCTGAAAGGAGTGCTTCTCATAGCTGGCCTCACAAGCATTCTCCTAGCTTGTTGCTTCTCGACTTTGTAGGCTAAATTGCATATACCCGAGAAACTCAAATAAGGCTACAACTGGACAACATCCGCCACATGGGTTTTCAGCCCTTTAATATACCTTGCAATGGCCCTTTAATATACCTTGCAATGGTTTGCTTAGGGGGTTCAACAATACCACATTCGAGCAAAATTGCTCGAACTAGCAAGCGTACTAAAAAACACTCGAAGATTGCTTAAGCGAGTTCAATTTGAGAAATAAGTCTTGCCGATATCGCTCGGGAAGAAGCCTCTTCTTCATCGCCGTTTTTATTTTGTCCGACGAACGAATCTTCTCTTTCCTTTCTTGGCGACGCTGCCAATTCAAGTTCTCCCATCATAAGCTAGCATACTTTCGAAGTCGAAGGGCTGCCACCTGGACTAGCCTTTCCTCGAGAATATCTTCATAGTCAAATACTCTCTCAATGACATGAAGCCAATCGAGAAACTCCTCGGGGTCTATCTTTCCCTCAGAATTAGGAATGTCTACTAACACATTTATAGGACGAGCATGTTGACGTTCTCGCGTTTGACTCTTAGGACTTTCCTCGTCCTGAGTTGATCTCCTACGACTCACCTCGTCCCCATATCTATCTAGGAACAAATTTTCTTCCGCATTCTAAAAATATCGAGGAGACTGTGGTTCCTACTGTCTCTTGTCTTCCAGGAGCCATTGCATCTGACGACGTAACTGTTTAACCGCCTGTTCTAAACGGGCCAAACAGGCCTCCTCCGACTTCATCCCACGTGCGAACCGATTTGCCATCACTTCCACTGTACTCTCAATAACAGATTTGCACTCTATGATAACCATCTCTCTCAATTAACCCAGCGCTCAACAACAACTATCGCTCAAGAACCAAGACTCTCAACAACCTAGTGCTCTACAATCGTGCGCTCTCATGTCAACTGATGCGCTACCAACCGAGAAAACGGGAAAATACTACAATGGCGACGAAACGTCCAAACAAATCGAAGGGAACGAACGAAAGGGATAGAACTCAAATCGTTGCTGGATATAGGCGAAGCACCACCATGACTGCCACGAGGGTTGAACGCCACACAACCGAATACAGAAACACCACTGATTATGGGAACTGTCGGATAAAAATCTCGCCATGCTTGGAATCCACCAAACGAGAAGAGAAGTTGCGAAATCTTCTTGCAAGAACTTGATGGCTGCCAAATTTGGGTAAAATATTCAAAAGGTTCTGTCTAAACCTAAACACAAGATATCTATTTATAGAAGACCTATAGTGGGCTAACCCCAAATCCTAATTAGGCCCAAAATGGATAAAACAAAACGCAAATTAAAAACAAGTCCAACCTCTTAATTTAAAGAGTTTGTGCCAGCGTCGGATGGCCCCGTCTTGAAGTGTTCTCGAGTTCCTCCCCGGAAAGATCTATTCTCGAGACGCCCCTTCCGCTCGACCTCGAGATGAACTCCAGTCTTCTCGAGTTGACAAATCAACTCGACCACTCCAGCAGCGTGAAGGTGCTCCTCATCTCGAGCGCTTCTTTCGACTTGACCTCGACTCGGCCTTGCTTAATCCAACTCGCATCACAATCCCTAGGATGAATAGGTAGGCTGAAGTTGAGGTATACCATGACTCTTATCCTAAACACATAGATAGGGATTTCCCTTCTTCCCGAGGGTATAGAGTGCCTAACTTTGCATGTTTATCAAGAGGAAGGGATTTCCCTGCCGAGCATGCTGCCGGTTTTACTCATCAAGCGGGCGAAGAAGCGGTCAACGGATATTGGAAGCAATGGCTCTTTCCTGCGACATTAACTGGGGTTGCCTTTACATGATACATCGACTTGCCCGAAAATTCAATTAGGAATTGGGAAGAAATGCAAGTGCAATTTGCATTAGCGTTCGCTCGGTCAAATATGACCGTATCCTTACTTGAGCTGACTCATATGAATTTCAACCGGGAGAGCCAGATGATGTATTCCTAAATAGACTCACGAAGGCTCGCCTAAGGTGTCGTTACTCCATCGCTCAAGACGTTCTTCGGCTTCGGCCTCGAAAGAAGTTGGAAGGAGAAGTTTTTAGGGACTCAAATGAGATGACGCATCGAGCGATCTGGTATGAAAATATCCTCGGAGAAAAAATGAAAGTAAAACAGAGTTATGCCCCTGGACCCATGGTTTCTTACCAAACAGATGTCACGGTGGACGTTCACATGGCCAAGTATATGAAGGGTCACTCATTTACCTTCGAGGCCTTGTCAAAGAAAAACATTCGAGTGTAAGCCTCTACAAAGTCCCAAAAGGAGACAAAGTATTCTTTGATGAAAGTAAAGCGGACAACATCGTCGAGTTCATGCTGCAACATTCATGCGAATTTGATCGGCAAGGCCGAACTGGGAGCAAGTTGAGAGGAGCATTTAAGTTGGGTAGTACCTTGACGGTTTTGATGAGAATGAGTTGGTTCGTCATCTCGAGATCGAGAGGACAGGGTCGTCTCGAGAACAACCTTATCCGGGGAAACACGAGGTCGTCCAAAGTAGAGAATTCTTAACAGACGGACGACCCAACCGACGTCAAGCCTAGTTTTCGTTGTTTATAATTTTGGATTTCTTTTAATTAGCTTTTGGTTTTTCTATTTTGGGCATAATCGAGAGTTAGGGTTAGCCCATTGTCCAAGCGCTCATAGAGGCCAAAGAGCTCTGTTTTCCGGATGTAGTTAATAATTCATTGATCAACCAAGAACCTTTTAATGATGTGTTTGAAGTCCATTCATTTGACATAAATTTTGTTGGCATACACTCGTCACCTTTGCAGGCATAAAAGAATTAGGCGATCGCTGAAGAAACCATCGTAGCCAACTTGGTGTTCAAGCCACTGCTTGGGAAAGTTATGTTGCAATGCCCTGTTGATATGGATGGGATAGCATAGGAAATCATTCCTTGGCGCATGAATGGTTCCCATACGACAGATAAATGTCACGCATTCTAGAAGCACAGGCAGAACCAAAAGCTTACCCCATGGTATGACCTGTTTGGCTTAGAGGATATGGCATTTGGGATCACCAATGAGCCATCGAAGTAACGAGCGAATGCCTCGCGGGGTCAGTCGGTCGTGGCACAAAACAAGGAACGAAATGCTAATGAAGGGCTGTTGTTGCCAAGTATGCTGCTACGCCAGGGATTAGTTGGCAGCTCTTTAGACAGGCAAAGGATTACGAACGAATAACCACAGAAACCTAACCAGGTGGGGCTTAGAACCAACAAACACCAGCAAGACAAAGACATGTGATGGAAAAGCTGGTAGGACCAAGTAAACAAGCCAACAAGCTAGAAGGAACTCAAACTTCACTCAGCGGGAAATCGTTCACCCTGCCACGGAATCGGGTCATCATATCCTTGGAGCGATGTAGATGCCACAAAGAATGGGCCTCGAATCGCTCAATTCCTCACTGCTAGTATGCGGTGCTATAAGTGCAATCCATTCGTCCCGCATATAATCTTGATCACCCAGCTGTGTAATGCGTGTTGTGTTCAGTACTTCCTACTGAAGGATAAAATGATTGCGGAAGGGATCTAGTCGATCAAATATGCAAATCCTAGCACAAGTATGAATAAAACACCTGCTAAAAAGCTCATGAACATGATCGCCGATAGGGCGAAGGCCAGAGTGATCAGACAATATGACCCTCATACTCGGAAGTTCGTACAGGTACTTACTGAACAAACTTATAAAGTTTCTATAGGATTCGTTCGTATCCCTAATGCCTTTAAAAGCAGAAAGAAACGAAAAGAGCGTCGGGCCAAGATGTTCGCTGAGAAATGAGCGACGTAGGACCTTGGGCTCTCAAAGGCTACGGAAAGCGCTCCCAACATGGAGGATATTAGCTTAAGCACATGGAGTGAGTACAATGCCCCTAACAACGACTCGCTACCTCGTGAGGACATCGCAAAATGCAATGTTTTGACCCTACATGCCAAGGAAAAGGACCTTACGCGTAGTGAAGGTAAGAAGTTTCTCTTCCATCCAAAAGTAGTTATGCCTAATACATTTCCTTTGAATTGGCTTTGGATGCCATCCTAGTCGCTCCGGTAGTATATGCATCCACTACAAATTCGAGCGACGTTCATTGGTGTCCCTGTAGACCAGATATTGGTCGACAACGGTTCTATAGTTAATGTATTAGCCCTGAATGTGCATAAATATTTAGGAGGAGATGTGTTGAACTTGGAAAGCACCATGGTGAATGTTAGTGGATTCAATGGGAAGATCTCCCCATGTATAGGAGTTGTCCCAGTTGCCTTAAACGTTGGGTCTAATTCACAAGAGACAGCTTTATTCGTCATTGGCAAACAACCAACATTCAACGCCCCTCTAGGAAAGGATTGGCTACAAAAGGCCGGACCAATGCCATTGATCCTTGATAGGGAGTTCGATGTATGGGGATATAACGGTCCTGAAATAATAACTAATGAGAATATCAACACCTATACTAATTTAGCTTCTTTGTGTATAGGGACGGAGAAACAAGCAAAGGACCTGAGCCTCAAGAAGTGGTACGAGTTGGGTGATTAGGAGAACCTTCTAGTGGCTTCGATTAGGTAGTGTGTTATGAGGCTCGCCCACAAGTGTTGCATCATCCTAGTGTCCCGACCGGCTGAGAACCAGAAACTGAATCGGATGAGAGAGAGGTCAATTCAGAGGCAGAGCTTACTCCCCTGGAGCAAGACAAGCAGCCATCCAGATTGAGTGACAGTCTTCTCAACAACAACCAAGCGGACGGGAAGCCCGAAGGACTTTCGAACAAGTCAAAGGGCCCAATGAAGTAGATGTGGAGTAATGCCGTAGAGGACCCTAGAAGGATGTGCAAAGAAGTAATCCAGCTAGTTTATGAGGAGATTAAGAAGTTTTTTAAGGCCACTTGTATTTGACAACCAAATACGTGGACATCGTGCCGGTAATGAAAAGGAATGGCAAGATTAGAGTGTGTATTGATTTTAGGGACTTAAATCAGGCGACTCCCAAGGATGAGTACCCTATTCTTATAGCTGTCAATCTAATAGACAGAGCATCATGACACAAGCTCATGTTCTCCATGCATGGTAATTCAGGATATAACCTAATCTTCATCGCCGAAGAAGATGTGCATAGAACAACATTTCATTGCCTAATTGGTATATTCGAATGGGTAATCATGCCATTCGAACTTAAGAATGCTGAAGCGACTTATCAGAGAGCGCTAAACAGTATCTTTGACTCTCTGTTAGGAAAGACTATTGAAGTTTACAACGATGATATTATAATAAAATATGACGAAGCACACAACATTGGTCCCGTCTAAAAGAAGCATTTAAAAAGATAGGAAACATAATCTCAAGCTCAACCCCCAAAAATGTGCCTATGGTGTGCAAAATGGGAAATTCTTTGGATTTTTGGCGCAAAAAGAGGTATTGAAACGATCCACACAAGGTAAAATCAATTAGAAGTTTGCCCAAACCTCGCACCAAAACATAGTTGCAAGCATTCCTAAGGAGTGTCAATTACATACGTGAGTTTATAGGTAATGTTGCCTATAAAAAAAAGCGTTCTCGACTATTTTAAAGGGAAATACGAAGGGGCATGTGACATGGACAAAGGAACTTGAAGATACCTACAATGAGATAAAAGAGTATCTAAGTCATCCCCTTGTAATGGCACCACCCGTGCCAACACTGAAATATACGTTCTATTTATCACCTACCAACTTGAGCACTGGGTAATGTTAACTCAAGAAGTGGAAGGAGCCAAACAAGCGATATACTTCCTGTTTAGCTTGCTACACAGAAACAGAGCAAAAATACACATTGCTTGAAAAACTATGTCTTTTAGTGTACTACGAAGTCATAAAACTTTGGCACTACATTGGATCAAGCGATGTGTATGTAGTTTCTCATCATATGTGGTAAAAGCATTCTACCATAACCCTATGCTATCAGGTTGTTGAAATGGTTTTGATGAGGAGCCTTGACCTTCTACGAAACAGAAGTCAACCATCTACACTACAGAAGCTACTCATAATGAGAACCATTTGTAAGGAAATTGTTTTTATGTATTTATTAAATAATCACGAAATTAAAGTGAATATTCCATGGGAATTATCCTCATTGATCAAGATAATTCTCTGATCGAAAACACGTGATTTGTCACCAAAGAAAATAAAATATGTAATATATTTCATATTAAAGGAAATAGATTACTTATTAATGGAAAGGTTATGCAATGTTATTTCCAACCTTCTCTAGATTGACTTGACCACCAAGGAACCTTCTCCAGACATATGAAGTGAATATCGAATTACTTCTATTTGTAGAAGATTATCGTCCAGAATCTTCCGTATTACAATATCTCGAAAATTATATTAAGTCTGACCTTAATCAATTTATTTTGATTCCTTATAGATAATTGTTAGTGGGTGGCGACCGATGTATTTTTAGAATGTTTATTGACCACTTATTTGTTTTCTTTTACGTGCAGGACATATTCTTAGTGATTTTAGTTTCTACGTTTAATTTTTGTGTCTTGTTTTATAATTTGGGAGTCATTCGACCACATTCATATTTGTACCATATTCTATATCGGATTGGACATGAAATTGCGGTGAGGGCTTGTAAGAGTTTATTCGTTTGAGTTTTGTTAGTCACACACAATGGACGAGAGATGCAGATGGTTGTAGCGTCGATGAGGTCTTCTGGGAAAGTGACTTGAGGGCGACGAGAGACTCTCAATTGGAGGCTATAAGAGACGTTGGTGGAAGAGTGCAGCTAGAGGCTGGGGTAACCAACGTTAAGTAGGCCTGAGTGAAGGGCGGATACCTTTGGAGCACTGATGGTGAGGGACTGACCAACTTCTGTGGTGCATTCTGTGTGCGCAGGAACTTAGGACAGAGGTTTTTATCTACTTGCGTGGGGCTTCCTGCATGCTTCCGTAGGACTTGCTGCGTGTTTGCTTGGGGTCTGCCCCGTAGTCGCTATCTCGAGGAGGTCGGGTGGAGCCGTCGGAGCAAAAATCCTTCCTTGGACAGGCGGTCGCTGTCTGCTTGCATAGGGTTTGCTATGTGCTCGCGTGGGGCACGCCACGAAGTCGTAGAGAAAAGCTGTGTAGGCAAAAACACTGTCCGAGGGAACCGTCCAAACACATTGTTAGTCACGTTAACACGTACACCGAGTCACCTTTGGTATAAAAGGTTCTGGGTTGTGCCACATTTGGTGCAAAACCTTCTGTTCTATGTTATAGAGGGTTGACACCTTTGGTACAGATTATTCGGTCTGTGTTGTACAACTCAGTCATCTTTGGCAGAGAACCTTCTTGTCTGTACTGTAAAAGGTTGATCACGTATTGGAAATAGGAAAAGGAACATTTCTACTTTGACAGAGGAGAGCTTATGTGCTACAGAAAGCTGCCTTTTGTCTTTCGTAGACGAGATCCATCTTTAGCATAGAAGGTTGGGACATTCCAACTTTATATTGTTATCCAGGCTTGCTAGAAAAGAGTCGGTAAAAAGTTTACCTAAAATTAAATTCGAGAAGACAACTTCTATGAAGCATGTTCGATTGGAAAACCAAATCTTCATTCAAATCTTAGAATGAAGTTTCTATTACAGAACCTTTGGAACTTCTACATATGGATTTATTCAGTCCTACGAGAGTTCAAAGTGTGGTGGTAGAAGATACTGTCTAGTTGCAGTAGATGATTACTCTAGATACACATGGGTTGAATATCTAATTCGAAAAAGTGTTCCTTTTGAAAGTTTCGTAAAGCTCGCTAAGAAATTACATAATGAAAATAGATCTTCTATGAAAGCTATAAGGACGGATCATGATAATTAGTTTGAAAGCCATGAATTCGCTACCAGCACGGTATCGATCATAACTTCTCATCAACATACACTCTTAAACAGAATGGAGTAGTATGAACGAGAAATCAAACACTTATAGACATGGCCAGAACCATAATATGTAAGAGAGATTCTCCACAGAACATTTGGGCAGAAGCTGTTAATACAGCCTGCTACATCTCTAGTAGGGTTCTACTAATACCCATACTAGAGGAAGCTTATACGGGGGTGAAACCAAACATTTCCCATTTTCATGCCTTTGGAAGTCCCCGTTTCTTCTTGAGAGCTTTTAAGGACAATCTAGGAAAATTTGAAGCTAAGTTAAATGAAGGTATCTTTTTAGGATATTCTCTCCCTAACAATGACTATAGAGTTAACAATGACTATAGAGTCGGACATATACTATAGAGGACTATATTAATGTAAAAATTAGTGACTCACCAACAGAAGATACTACAAAAGCTGTAATATCTTTTGAACATATATAAATTTATGTAGAACTCATACCTTCTACGGAAGACATACGAGGTTACAAACCTTCTGTTGATGATTCTCACAAAGAAGCTGAACAAATAGTTGAAAATTCTCATGTGACATTTTCCTCAGCACAGAATAATCAACATAATGATTTTAGAGTACCTTCTCTATATTAGAAACGACATCCTATTGGCTAAGTCATAGGAGACTTGAATAGTGGTGTACAGCCAAGACGTTCTGTTATCAACGACACTAGATATTTTGAGATACCTTTTCAGAATTTCTCACAGATTGTTGATAAAGCCTTTCCACATTGTCATGATGATACGATGATGGAAAGGAATAGATGATTGAAATAACAAAAATGAATGAGGATATCACTGAAAAGGGTGCGGAATGGAGTGACGTTGGAATGGACGGAAGTTGCGAGGGTAGGCGGCTTGATGTGGGAAAAAAAGGAGGGCTTGAGATCAACCTCCACAGATACAGATACTCCACCGTGAAAGAAGACTCTGATAGACTCGTTTGGCCATGGATACAGAGACACCACCACCAACAACACGAGGGTGAGGAATAACGTGGAGGATACAGAAACACCACCAACGGTTGAACGCTCGACTCAATCCACACTTGGAATCCACCAAATTAAGAAGGTTGAAGGAGTCTATTTCTGGGTTTTAATGTGGTTCAAAAAGTTGTCTCCAATGAGTTACAAAGGAACCTTATATAGTGGCAATAAAAAGAAAGAAATTAAATGCAAGACTTTGAATGTAAAATGATGCATGCGTGGCCATTGACGAACCATAAATGACTGATTGGAAATCCAACGAACATGAACGCAAGATTGTAGAGGCGTGTGTGGTTGGATAATCAGTGCGTGTTTAATGCAGGGGTTGCTTCTGCTTTGATCAAGCTTGCTTCGACGGATCCTTACTTCGACTGATGCTTACTTCGACGGATCCTTGCTTCGACGGATGCCTACTTCGACATATCCTTGCCTTGACAGATCCTTGCTTCGACGGATGCTTACTTCGACGGATAATCGGTGATAAGAAAGCTGACACCTCTAGTCGATGGTGTGTCGATGATCCTTGTTACATCCTCCCCTTGTTAAAAAGAGTTCGTTTCTCAAACTCACATCGTCGTCATCCTTAACAAACGAAATGAGATCCTGGACGTTGAAAGTGGCAGAAACTCCACAGTGTACGGGCAGATCCTGGACGTTGAGAGTTCATCACAAGGATCTTTTCCTCGCAATCTCAAAATATCGAATTCAACGAGCTATACAACGCCCCAACTAAAATCTCCACCTCAAACAAGACATCCAAACACGCTCCTCCGACATCTCGGAGATCAACTTCAACGGGTTACACGACGCCCCCGCAAGTGTCGTACTTACATCGCTTAATTCTAATTATTTGACCTTTCTAACAATTATAATGTTCTGACCACCGCCACTTTCTTCATTTATTTTGCATGAAAAGACCAATCTCCGCTAGCATTCCACCGCCAGGACGAGCTACTGTAGTCCCGACAAACAATTCCGCCTACGTTTCCGCCACCAGAGTGAGCAACCGTAGCCTTGGTATCCACACTCCGTCCTCCAAGCCCCAGCAAATAGTTTTCACCACCCAGGATCACAAGTCTACAGCCCGCCGTCATCAAGTCTACGACGTCCCGTCCGAATTCACAAGTCTGCAGCGTCTAGCAGGGAGTCTACAATGTCGCACCATCGTCCTTACTTTATTTTTCATTGCAATAAGCATTTTATTCTTATTGTAAGACTTCATTCATTTACCTCAATCTATTTCTTTTACTTACTTGCGGCCACATCTAAAGACCCTGTGAGTACTATTGCCAAATATTTCCGACGTGATCCGTTTCGATGCGAACACGTTTTTGGCGACCATAGTGGGAGAACGAGAAAGTTTAAAGTTCACAAATGGCAAAGAGTACCAGGAGTGGAGCAAATCGCGACCCTCCACCTCCATTAGATGGAGACGGTGAATTTATAGCAGGAGACGTAAATGTCGACACCGCAGCTCTAGGATGCTAAAAAACAGCAAATCAACCCGATTCCGGGGTACATACCCCTTCTCAGTTCATATCCAGGCTTGAGTTCCATAAAGAGTTCAATGATATGAGGAACCTAATAGACAGACAAATCACAGGATTACAAGATAATATAACTCAGATTCTGGAGCAACTCAGCGCTTTAAATAGGCTAAACGCCACCGCAAAGCCAAACGCCCCCGTAGACAGGGAGAATTCTTTTATGGGAGATGCTCGACGCGCAGAGAGGCGCAATGTGTCGTTCCAAGAGGATGAGCCTTGGAGCGGTGCTCATCAGCGCGTACAGAGGCTTGCAATAGGGACAGGATGTCCCCCTCGAGGCCGACTTCTTCCCGATCTCCAACATCTTGGAGGTCAAACGCTGTGTATGCAGTAAACCCGGTAGATGATGATGGTGCAGTGCATGGTGAAACACACATGTATGCAAGTTGCGTACCCCCTCGCCGGCCCGGTAAAGAACCTGTAGAGGAGATACCGTCAGGGGAAGCTCCGTTTATGGGAGGCCTACCTCGGGTAGAAAGCTTCTACATGAATGCTTCAGTAAACCTAGAGCCATCTCGAGTCGCCGGGAGAATGCCTAATCCCCCAGAGAGATTGAACCAAGACCACGCACAACAACAGTTTGGTAGTTTACCCCCGCAAAATTTGAGGGAGGCCGTCGCTCAGGTCTTGGAACAAATGGTGCCTAGAACTGTCAGGCAGGACGACCCTTGTTTGTACAGGAGTCCATACCCTGCCTACATCGACAGAGACATTCCCCTACCTAAGGGATACCGAGTACCCAAGTTCACCCATTTTTCTGGGGAAGATGAGATGACGCCTATAGAACATATAGCTCGGTTCACCCATCAAGCCGAAGATGCTGCTACCAATGACTTTTGGAAGCTAAAGTTCTTCCCGAACTCACTCACAGGAGATGCTTTCACATGGTATGCGAGTTTGCCTCCCGGGTCAGTAACATCATGGGCAGAAATCCAGTCTTTCTTTATGAAAGCATTTGCTCGACTAGAGACGCCCATGTCAATCTTCGAGGTAATGCGGCTGAAACAGGCATGACAGTTCCTTATGCGTTTGCGAAAAGCGTTGCTTCATTGTAGACCTACAATTCATGAAAGGGACCAGTTGATGATCGCATTAAACGCGTTGTCAATGTCTTTCAAGAAAAAGCTACAAGAGGAAAGGTTCAACGATCTTTATGACTTGGCCAGGAGGGCGACTGAATACCATCAGTTGTTAATGGAAGAGGCCTAGTCTAAGCATGCATATCAGTTGGAAACCTTCGAAGTAGACATGGCTGAGTTCGTGAAAGGCGAAGCAACGATTTGTGAGCCATTAACAAGGAAAAATTCATAAGCAAAAGCGTCTCAGAAATCTGGCGAACAAAGGAAGTATTCTTTCGACGTATATAAGGCAGATGTAATTTTCGATTGGCTTTTCCAACGAAAATGGATTAAGCTAAAACCGGGTCATAGGGTCCCTCAAACGGAAAGAGAGAAAACTAGGAATTATTGCAAGTGGCATGGTTCGTTCACACATACGACCAGGGATTGTTTATCGTTTAGGAACGTGATTCAAGATCTCATAGAGTCAAAAGAGTTATGCTTCCCTAAAGTAGACGAAGTCACTATGGTCGACGACAAGCCTTTTGACGATGAAATTCGCCATTCATATGTTTGATGTTTCTGATGTCGACATCAACATCGTTGAGACTAATACTGAATTTTCCCTACTGGACATAAAGATCCCCAGGGAGACCATGATAGCGAATGCCCTTTTCCGCCGTTTAGCCGATAAAGGTGTAGTCACCTGCCCAGTCGGGGAAGTGGCATCTAACCTCTGCTGTCGGCATATGGACGACACGCATACCACTGATAGGTGCAACACTTTCAGAAAGTAATTGCAAAACAATCAGGGGGATGTCTGGTATGATTTGACCCCGCTTGAGGAGGTGGCAATGGGGATAGCTTTCCCTAGTTCGCGAAGTGCTTCCAATAACTTGCAGAGGGGGTTCAGGAGCCCTCCAAGCGTCGTGCGTAGGCCAGCTATCCGAGGAGGAAGGGGTGGCCCCCATGGTTGGGGCAGAGCACCTGAGCAATAGCACTGCGCTTTGGAGCGCCCCAAACGACATCTGGAATTTAATGACCCGTCCGTCCAACAAGAGGCAAACTAAGGACAGGAGAAAATCGGTTACACCGGCGAGACGCGCCCCGGAGCTGCAGAAGGGGACATCCCTAATAGAACTCAGCAGTTTGAAAGATCACAGGAGAAGGGGGTCAAGCCAAGGTATGGAACGTCTAAGGTAGACATCCAGGCACTTCGAACGGGCCCACCAATAGCCTAGTTTCTAGATGAGAGGATGCTTTGTCAGAAATGCAAGCTAATAGCTCAGAACAGGATCCTGATTACTCAACTCTGCACCCCGTGCTGTGTCAACTATTTCCTCAAGCTTGTAGACCTGTCGTCAAATGGGAAGATCGAGATCAAACCCGTTCACTCTGCAACTACAGGTACTTAGGAAACTAACAATTATCTAAAAACGCAACAGGTACCAATGCGGACAGTAGTGGGATACGATTCGTTCCAGGAGACTTTGTCGAGGTATGTCAGTCTTTCCCTAGTTCTAAGAAATCAAGGGTAATCAAAGCGGTTAACCCCTCGAAACATTGGAAAAATGTTTTTGCCACCAAGGGCTCGAAAGAGAAGGGATAGACGTCTAAGTCACGTCGCTAAAAGGCCACACCTACTCCTGAGGGGCCGCCTTACCTGCCAAAGTGTATATGAAGGAATCGAACGCTGAGGCAGAGCATATCGAGTCTACCAACCATTCGGAGGGCCCTGGCTCGAGTTTTGATTACACCCCTCTTCGGAGTGAAATCCCAAGTGATGCTGATATCGAAAAGAGGCCAACTGTAAGTTGTAACGCTATCACCTTGTCGGTAGACTTCGCTATCTGCTGTCCAGGTTTAGAATGCTTGGATACAAACCTCACGATTTGGTTAGAACCAATGTTGCCGTTAGTGGTTTTAACAGTAGGAAATCTGAATGTTGAGGGGTCTTCTCTATGCAGCTAGAGGTGGGTCGCCAGGGAAAGGAAACTGCTTTCTTCGTAATAGACATAATTCCCACTTTAAATGCTTTGTTGGGCTGCGACTGGCTCCATAAAGCTGCAACCATCCCATCTACGTTGCATAGAGAGTTGATGTTATGGCTTGATTCTGAAGTTGAGATTATTAAGGCTGATGAATATTCTTATTGTGACAAAGGTATCTTGCATGCAGAAATGGGCAAGGCTGTCAAAGATCTTACGCTGGAGCAACGACATAAGCTGGGCGACCCTACTGTAGGACCTCTCGTTTTCAAGCCTCTTTCAAGTGAATCGAGGATGCTTCACGGTCAAAACTTCCCAGATAATGTTTTAGCCGTTGTCCATTTACTTCGAATATCCTTCCAGAACTCTTTTCTAATAGTTCAATTGCTCCATATAGGAACTCGGAAAGGCCCGACCATCGCGATTTTAGTTTCCCAGGGAACAATTTGAGTCGGGAGTTGAGTAACAATACCAATTGGCCTGTCTCGAAGTGTCTGAGCATGATCTTACAATCATGCCATTTCTTTGTCTTATCTTTGTACACTCTCGCACTGTCATATGCCGGCAACCGAAGTTCATCGAGCTCATTCAATTGAAGTAATCGCCTTCCACCTGCTTCTTTAAGATTTAGGTTCAACTTTTTCAGAAGCCCAATACGCTTTATGCACGAGTTCCACCGAAAGATGACATGCCTTGCCAAAAACCATTCTGTACGGTGACATCCCAATTGGATTTTTATATGCTGTTCTGTATGCCCACACTGCATCGTTTAGCTTCGTTGACCAATCCTTCCTCGTTGGACATACCGTTTTCTCTAAAATGCGCTTCATTTCCCGATTAGAGACTTCGACTTGCCCGCTCGTCTGTGGGTAATACGCTGTAGCTATCTTGTGCTTGATACCTTACTTCTTCAGGAGTTGATCAGAATAGCGGTTGCATAAGTGCGTCCCTTCGTCGCTTATGATAGCCCGTGGTGTGCCAAATCGGGTAAAAATCTGTTTTTTCAAAAACTTACACCCGACTTTAGAATCATTAGAAGGCAAAGCTACTGCTTCCACCCACTTTGAAACATAATGAACAGCCATAAGGATGTACTTATTATTGAAAGATGAATTAAAGGGACCCATAAAATCGATACCCCACACATCGAAGAGCTCAACTTCAAGGATGCCTTGCAACGGCATCTCGTGTCTCCTGGTGATGTTTCTCACGCATTAACACCTGTCCCAAGATGCAACAAAATTATATGAATCCTTGAAAAGAGTCGGCCAATAGAATCCTGATTGTAAAACTTTAGCCGCTGTTCGGTCTCCTCCAAAGTGTCCTCCATAGGGTGACGAGTGGCAATGTTCAAGGATACATTTGATTTCCTCCTCTGGCACACATCTCCTGATAACTTGATCAGCACAATGCTTAAAGATAAACGGGTCATCCCACATGTAATAGCGTACATCATGCAAAAATTTCTTCTTTTGTTGTGGAGTAAAGTCGGAGGGAACATGGTCAGAAACAATATAATTCACAAAGTCGGCATACCAAGGGCCCGACAAATCGTTTGTAGCAAACAATTGTTCATCAGGGAATGACTCATTAATTACCGCATAGTCATGAGATGAAGTCGCATTTTCTAACCTCGACAAATGATCAGCAATTTGGTCCTCGGATCCCTTTCTGTCCCTAATTTCAAGGTCAAACTCTTGCAAAAGAAGAACCCACCTGATAAATCGCGGCTTTGCCTCCTTCTTTGAGATCAAGTACTTGATGGCAGAATGGTCAGTGAACACTAACTTCCGTACCGACAAGATAACTCCGAAATTTATCAAAGGCATAGACAATCGCAAGCAATTCTTTTTCTATGGTAGTGTAATTTACCTGAGCATCATCAAGAGTTCGACTCGCATAGTAAATGACATGAAATACCTCGCATTACCTGAGCCCATCATGATATGGGCATTGAATTAATAAATTTTTGAAGCGCTCCCAAGCTTCCAGGAAAGTTTCTGTCTCATGTTGCTTGAATGTGCTGATTTCATTCCTCATCTGGGATATCTTGGATGGCGGGAAATATTGGTCCAAGAATGCTTCTTCCATCTGTTCCCAGTACTAATTGATCCAGCCGGTAGCGAGTTCAGCCAACTCCATGCTCTGTCCTTCAAGGAGAAAGGAAATACCTTCAATCAAACAGCAACCCGTGGCACTCCGTTTTGCCTGAAATTGTCGCATATGCTTAAGAACTTGCTCAAATGCTCATGTGGATCCCCGATCGGTGATCCTCGAAACATCACTGAATTCTGAATCGTTTGAATCACTGATGTCTTTATCTCATAGTCCCGAGCTTGAATCGCAGGCACAACGATACAGAACCGGTTAATGTGAGGTTTTGCTTAAGTGAATTCCACCATCGGCCTGTTATCAATGTCCTGCTGTCTCTCGTTCTATTGAGTTGGGATTAGGTTTCCGTCCATGTTGCTTTGTTGTGCACTAGCTTTCTCACGAACCAGTCTATGTAAAGTCCTTTCGATTTTAGGATCAAAAGGAAGAATTTATGCGCTCCGAGTTCGTCGCATACACCTAATATTAAAATATCAACATAAAAGAGTAAAAAAAGTTAAAACAAATTGAACGTCAAATAGATAAATGTGACGACAGTAAAAAAAAAATTTCCCAAAATTGAGTCCCTACAATGGCGCCAAAATTTGATCATGCTTGTCGAAGGCGGCAAATTAAATACTCTAACAAACCTAACTAACTTGTAGATAGGGTGACTAGAGGTCGTTCCCATAGAGAATTAACAGAGCAAAATTCCTAACGGTTGTACGTTTAACGATATCGAGGTCAAGTCGAACAAGATGGAATGAGGGTAAAACAGAAAAATTGAATGCAAATAAACGATAATTCAATCAATGAGTAAAAGCCTAGGACTATCAACTTCCCCTAATGAATTATCTAACCCCTTCCTTCCTTTCTCCAGTTATCAAATTCTCAAGTTACTAACCTAGGGTTCGATTATCTCCTTACGCCTCTCCCGAGTGCTCTAAGGACGTATTCCCTATATCGAGCTAATCACTCTATTCCTAGGCAAATAACTAGAGGGAACCCATTATGCAACAACCCTAAATGGCTACCTAAGGCGATTCGGTATATTTCTATCCTTCTCACGGATTAGCTCCGTTTTCCAACATGACGCTAACTTAGGCTATTCATTCCATGGCTTAACCCAAACAACTTTTCCAAGCCCGAATAGGTTTCCAGATCAAATTAATTGGTGATCAGTCAATTAATCGCATTAAGATCAATATATGAATAAGTAACCACACGAATTCGAATAACACGGAGAAAAGGAATACAATTGTTAAATAAAGTCATTAAGTTCCATTGAAGTCATAAAAAACGGAATTAGTTCTTAACATAAAAGAAATTCAATCCAAGTTCAAGAGAAAACGATAACGAACACAGCAATCAAAGGGAAAGAAAAGAGAAACGCCCTCCCGATCTTCTGATCCGAGAAGTAGTAGCCCCATCCCGATCTCCGCTTCAACCGTAGCTGTCACCTCTTTCTCCGTTCTCGAGTCGAATGTCTCCTCTCTCTCCCCTTCATAGAAAAAGACTCCTAGGGTTTCCTCTAAAAATAGAATATATAGTTTCCCTTTAAAAAGATTTCCTAAGATTCTCCAAATCTAAATAAGATTACTAGGGAGAATAAAATAAAATAACCTAAAACTACCAAATAAGTGACTAGTTGATCCTCTATTTCTTCATAAAAGCTTCTGAGGAAGACTTGAAGAACTCCTTAAACGAATTGATCATAATTTCGAAGATGGCGTGCTTTACTCTGCAGAACTCCCAAGGACGCGTCCCTGAGAACAGAGGGACACGTCCGTATGCTCTCTGTAACTTTTGTGCTCATCTTCACTTTACTTTGTCCAAGCTTCAAGATCTCTTTCATTTTCCTGCATTAACTCATGACAAACCAAGAGGCATCAACAAGATAAACGATTCAAATCAAAATAGGTTCAAAAAATAAGAAAATAACAAAAATCGACTTAAAATAGAATTAAACTAAAAATCACTCAAATCCTACCAAATTCCTATCAATGCTCGTACGACTAACCACATAAAGCATCATTAGGGATATGAAATAACCCTACTTTCATAGAGTTATCACCTTCTTAGATCCCTCCAATTCCCCTTGTTTTGCACTTCCGTCCTTCGGATCATTGCCTCCCACTTCAAGCTCAAGCCCATCTTCCACTTTTAAGGCCAAGCCCTCCCGTCCTTCAGCAAGCCAAGCCCGAGATCCATCATTAGATAGCCTTGATCTTCACCAACAGTTGCACCTGCAATGGCTTATCCTATTGCAGTCTCCCCTTCAACTGCTGCTCCAGTTGCTTCCTGTATCAATGCCCGCCGCTCAAAATCACCCTTGTCCTTAAGGGTGACATGAGGAAATCTCTGCAACAGATCATCATGGTATTCCCATGTTGCAGCAATTTCTGGTTGATGGGACCTCTTAGTCAAGATTTGAGTTGCTGCTTTCGGTCCTCTTTCGACCATTTTTCGCTGCAGAATGTATTGAGGGAATGGTGAAGCAGCAGACAAATTAGTAGAAGACACCAAATCACCAGTAGAAGGCTTCCTCAACCGTGATACATGGAAAGTTAGATGAATTTGATAATGAGCCGGAAGATCCAGGCGATAAGCTAATTGACCTATCCTATCAAGGATTTTGTTAGGTCCTTGATAAAAAGGAGATAGTTTACTGTAATGAACACCTTCCACCGATCCCTGCCTATAAGGTTGCAATCGAACCAAGATATAATCTCCAACATTGAATTGTCTATCCGACCATTTTCTATTCGCCAATTGAGTCATCCTGTTTTATACTCGATGAATATGAAACCTCAACAATTTGATCATTTCCTCTTTGTCAGATAACTCTTGATCTACTAACTTGTTGGTAGAAGTACCTTTAATGTATGACAAATGAATCGGAGGCTCATAACCATAAAGTGCCGCAAATGGAGACATATGAATGGTGGAATGGTAAGTGGCGTTGTACCACCACTCAGCCATGGGAAGCCACTTACACCAAAACTTCGGACAGTCCATGCACATACATCTCAAATAGGTCTCCAATGCCCTGTTAACCACTTCACTGTGGCCATCCGTTTGTGGATGATATGTCGTTGATAGGCGTAGATCAACGCCTTGCAGCTTAAACAAGGTTTGCCAAAATTCACTGAGAAAGATAGCATCTCTATCACTAACTATAGTGGTAGGTAGCCCATGTAACTTGAAAACGGAGTTGAGAAACTGCTCTGCCACTTTAGCTGCAATATACAGATGCTTGAGGGCTATAAAGTGAGCATATTTAGTGAGGCGATCAACCACAACCATAATTACATCCCTTCCACCAGATTTCGGCAGCCCTGTCATAAAGTCCATGCTCACATCAGTCCACACTACAGTTGGAATAGGAAGTGGCTGAAGAAGACCAGGAGATGCAGCGTGATCGTATTTTCATTTTTGACAAACTGCACAATCTCTTATGAATTGCTTAGCGTCCTTCTCTAGCCCTTTCCAATAACAAAAAACCGCAATACGCTTAGCAGTAGCATTTACTCTTGAATGGCCTCTAGCAAAAGAAGCATGGAAAGTGCGGACAATCCGTCTCCTCAGTTCTGGTTTACTTACTCCCCACTACTAACTTCCTCTTCTCAGTAACAATCCCTGCTTAACTTCAAAAGAAGTACTCTTACCCTTCTACAAGTTTTGGAGAATACTCTGGCAATTTGGATCCTGTTGCCAGCTTGATTTGATGGCATCCAGTAGTGTTCCTTGCTGTAATTCTAACATCACTACCATCACCTCTGAACCCGTTATTTGAGAGAGGGCATCCGCCACCACGTTTTCTTTCCCCTTTTTGTAACTGATTTCATAATCAAAGCCCAATAACTTAGTCAACCAATGAAATTGCATTTCATTGTGCAATTTTTGCTCTAGAAGAAACTTTAAACTATTGTGATCAGTCTTGATTATAAAGTGCCTCCCCATGAGATAGTGACGCCATTGCCTCACAATGGAAAGCAACTCCTTCTCATAAATAGAATAGTGGAGATATTTTGGAGCCAAGGCGTTACTGATGAATGCTATAGGATGTCACCTCTGCATCACCATCGCTCCTATACCCGTTGGCTTGCATCAGTTTCTACTACTAGCTGCTGGCTGAAATCTGACAAAGCTAACGTGGGAGTCGTCATCATCGCCTTCTTCAACTTATCAAAAGCCAATTGTGCCTCTTGAAACCCGCTAAAGGCATCCTTCTTCAATAGATGTGTCAATGGTTTACTTAAAGTTTCGTACCCTTGAATAAATCTTCTATAATATCCTGTCAAACCAAGGAAACCTCTCAGCTGCTTAATGTTGACTGGTGGGGCCACGTTTGAATGGCGGCCAACTTCTTTAGATCTGTAATCACCCCACCTGCTTCAATAAAGTGACCCAAGTATTCCACCCTCCTCCTAACAAATGAACATTTGCTCAACTTCGCATAGAGGTAATTCTTCTCCAACAGTCCCAATACTATAGACAGATGTTACACATGAACTTCCAAGGTGGAACTATATACCAATATATCATCAAAGAAGACAAGAACAAACTTTCTCAAATAAGGTCAAAAAACTTCATTCATGAGGCTTTGAAAAGTGGATGGTGCATTAGTGAGTCCAAATGGCATCACCAAGAACTCGTAATGTCCTTCACGAGTTTTGAAGTCTGTCTTAGATATGTCACTCTCTCGCACCCTTATTTGATAGTACCTCAACCTAAGATCTAGCTTAGAGAATCAAACGACACTGTGCAATTCATCTAGTAGCTCTTTTATCACAGGGATTGGGAATTTATCCTTAATGGTTCTCTTATTGAGCTCTCTATAATCGATACAAAGTCGCCAGCTGTTGTCCTTCTTCTTTACCAGCACTACCGGTGAAGCAAATGGGCTGGTATTATGTCTGATCAATCTAGTTTGAAGCATTTCATTCACCAGCTTCTCTATAACATCCTTTTGTGTGCTAGAGTATCTGTATGGCCTAAGGTTCAATCCCTGCACCCCAGGTTCCAGTGGTATACTGTGGTCATGAGTTCTTCTGGGTGGGAGTTCCTTGGGTTCCTCAAAAACTTGGGCAAAACTGTCCAACACCTTCTGAATATCCCGAGGTACTCTACATTCTTGATCATCATCTTCCTTCTGTATCTGTTTCGGAATCAGTACAGGCCCATCTCATCGGTGTGTACAGAGAACACCCCTGTTGTAACTCTTTCAAACTCTCCTCCTCCTGCCTTGAGCATAACATTCTTCCCATTTAGCATATATTGCATAGTTAAATTAGGAAAATCCCACACCACCGTACCCAGTGAATTCAACCATTTCATTCCTAAGATTAACGCACACCCCTTAATTGGCATCAACAACACCTCGGTGCTATATTTCTCACCGTGCATTGACCACACAAAAGCCTTGATTCGTGCAGAACATTGTAGCTTCTCCCCATTGGCTATCATGACTCCTCTTCCCGGAATTGGCTGAAATTCACAGCTCATCTGCTTAGCCACCTTCAAATCTAAGAAGTTATGAGTGCTTCCAGAATCAATTAAAACTGTCAACCTCATTCTTTTTTAGTGGCCGACCACTTTCATAGTATGGTTCTTCAATGATAATGCCACACCATGCAGGGCATGCAGAGATAGTATTGGCATTTCTTCTTCCCCCGACTTGTTTCCCTGAAACTGTTCTTCTATCCTTAACTGATTATTGGTAAGTGTCTCTATTGCTAGCACCTCCATTCCTCTTACAGCCCCTTCCTCTCCACATCCTCTGTCATTTTGCGGCAGATCTTCATCATCTTCCAGCATGATAGCATATAACTTATTATTGAATGTATATTTTTCATCGCACCAAAAACAGAGACCTTTCATCCGTTTCTCCTCTATTTCTGCCAGGCTCAATCTTTTATGAGGTGGCTGATAAAGTGATGACCTTGGATTTCCAGTTCCCATTGACTTCCCACCTCCTTCTATCAATCATCCCCCCATCGACCACCTCAGAGCTGTTTTGTTGATTGGAATTGAAGACACCCCATGCTGCCCCGACCACTGTCCGTCTCTCCCACTTCTCTGCACGACCTCCCTATGCTTAACTTGGTAACCTTCATCCTCATTCACTAGATTCTTCCCATAACCAATGGCTTGTTGCAATGTTTTAGGGTTAAACATCGGAACCAACTTTATGTTTTCTCTCTTCATGCCTCCGACAAACAAAGCAACCTGGTCCTCCTACGAAAGATCGCATTTAGTCACTACAGACACGAATTCTTCCACATACTCGGAGTAATTCCTCCCATCTCTCAATTCTCTCAACGCCACCATTGGTCTTATGAGTTCATTCGGTCCAAACCGAAGCAACATCGCTGCTAAATTCTCATGCCAGCTCACTGTCCCCATGAGTTCCCTATTCCTCAAGAATACGTATTGCCATTCTATCGCTGGACCTGACAGATAGATCGAAGCAATATTAAATCTTAACTCGGCTGGGATCTCATCAAGGCCGAACGAATGCTCACACTTGAAAATCCACTCCTGCACTTGTGTGCCATCGAATTTAGGAAATTCTACCTTGGTTTGTCAAGTCACCCTCTCCTCTCTTCTATCTCCTGGATTCTGGCCGAATCCCCTGTCCCGACGAAATGTTTCCCAGCGCTCCTGACGAATGACCAATTCACTTGGTTCTTCCTTCCGGTCTTCCGAATACAGTCTCTCTTCCGAAGATTCACGATGTCGGCTACCCCCCTTCCTTCTAGAGCTTCCATCCTCACATTTATACTTGCAAATTGCGACCCCAGCCCGTCGAACTTCTTCATGAGTTCCTGTAACATCTCTTTAACGGATTCAACCTCTATGTTCGCCAACCTTGATCTTGTGTTGTTAGCAACGGGCATAACTCATGGAAGCCGAACCTCACGCACTCTGATACCACGTTGATGCGAGCAAATGGGTGAAAACAACAACAAGGTTGAGCTTCCGATTAACCAAACATCAACAACGCCAGAAAACAGTCATATCTCTGCCCAAGAGTCCAAACTCGGGGAAAAAACACGACCCCCGTCTCCACGCCGGAGACCACTGCCACCCATCTCCTTCCCATTTACACACACACCCCTACCCTCCACACATCCCTACAGAATCCTATCCTAATCATTATTTTTCTATTCTCTTTCTTCAGTGTGTCGTTGCGTCCCTCTTAATCCCTTGCTGCGTTGTCCGCGCTTTCAGTTCGGAATACGGAAATATCGTTGCCAATTTTCAATCTTCCCTTCTTAGATCCCTCAAGTTCCCTTGTTTTGCACTTCCGTCCTTCAGATCATTGCCTCCCACTTCAAGCTCAAGCCCATCTTCCACTTTAAGGCCAAGGCCCCCGTCCTTCAGCAACCCATGCCCGAGATCCATCATTAGACAACATTAATCTTCACCAACAGTTGCACCAACAATGGCTTCTCCTATTGCAGTCTCCTTCAGCTGCTGCTCCAACTATTTCTTGTATCAGACGTTAAGGCTGTTGGCCGAAAATATGGCAACGAAGTCGAAGATCGAGCCTGCTACTGGTGTTCTCGAGGGTAGAGAAAATTTGATTCACGGTTCATGTGTAGCACGCATCCTTTTTCCTGAGGGCTTGAGGGAGGATTCAAGAAAACGCCAGTTGAGGGGATGACATGCCATCGCTTGCTGGTGCAGAACTATGCCTCATCGAACACTCTGAAGGAGGAATGGAGTGGCGCGTCATCTTCATGGGTTCCTCACACCGTAAGAAATAATCAGAAAGCGAGACGGTGAGATCGATTGATGGGGATGCTACCTTGCTCGGAGCTAACTGTACCCTTGCCCACTTTTGTGGAATAGAAGGGCAATGGTGATAGGAGAACCAGAGTAGTAATAAACTTGTATGGATGGTTCCATCGGGTGTGGTAATAAACTTGTCTGGTCGAGCCTTTTGGGAAATTACAGATAATGTACCTATGAAGAGTAACGATAACATGCTGCTCAATACGGTAAGGATAGTGGAAGAGAGATGTGAGAAAAGGAAGGGACGCACCAGGAGAGAGTAGTTGAGGAAACGGGGAATAAGTTGGGCATTGAGTTGCCGTGCAAGGAGACAATCAAAGGTAAACGTGGCCAACCTTCCGGATTGCAGAGGACCAGGTTGAAAGCATAAATGAACAATAGTCGTGGGAGTTGAGAAGGAAGGAGGCCAAGGAACAATTGTGAGGACAAAATTCCCTTAAGGGGGTAGAATATAACGATTCGGTTTTTTTATAATTTTGGGGAACACGGTACAAGGTTGAGCATGACTTAATAAAGGAGTCGAAATGATGATAAGGGGTCAGTGTGAATGAAGTTAGGCACGAAAGGAGTCGTCCAATTGTAAAATCGAGGAGAGAAAGTGGAGCACCCCTGCGATGGAGGATGGCACGGATAGGTGATGACCAATGGAAAAGTTTAGAGCAAGGAAAACTATTTAAGAGACATTGGAGCAGGATTCAGAACTAAGGAGAGCCTAGCGTCGAATAATGAATTATCAGAGTAAGTAAACAAAAACGGATTGGAGGGCGAGTCTGAAGAATAAAATTACCCTAGTAGGGTCGGGTGGAGCAAAGTCGCGTAAGGGAGGAATGGAAGGAGAGATGCCCCATGGGCTGCATCTCCGGGCCCGAGTAATGGAAGGCTAATGGATGGTAAGAGTAGAAGCCTTCTTCGACCCCGGGAAAACGGGAGTTTAGACCAAGGTCAATAAACCCCCTCCCCAAATGTTATCGGGTGTCAATTGACACCAACTATTACCGGAAATGAGTGCTTGGACTGGGGGCAGCCACACGTCCCCGAGGGGACTTAAGTAAATTAAAATAAAAAAGAAAGGGAGGAGATAAAAAGGGAACCTGATGGAAGGCCGCCCCATTTGGAACTCCACTTCATTCCTTGGGACGAGAGATAAGAAGAAGAAGGAAGGCGAGCCCGGAGGGATGGAAGGTAACAAGGGAGAGTCCGGAGCGTGAGGGTGGAGGACCATGCGGGAAGGCACGACAAAAGTGCAAACTTGAGGATCAAGTCACGATCAAGATATGTCCGGTTTCCCCCTTCCGCTCTTACTTGGGCTTGCTGTTGAGCCTTGTTTAATTGCTAGATTGCTTTATGTGGCATGATCATGGTTCAAAATCTATGGAATGCTAACAAAGGATCGTTCCTTACATCCTAAGAAAGAATAGAAATGTGGGTGTGCGCAAGATAAAGGAGGGAATGGGATTGTCTAAAGTATGGATCAAGGAAAAAGTTAGGATCTTTGGGGGCATGTGGGATGGGTCATTCATTACACGTAACTTGAGAACAACTCCAAACGACATAAAAGCATGGAAGGAACTATAAGGAACCTTCAGAGGGATGAGATAAGTAATAAAGTCAGGAACTAGGGAGCATTCAAGCTTAGGTCACTACAGAAACTCTAAAATATGACATAGAGTGAATAGTGCGCCCAATATTCACTCCACGGTGAGGTTGTGCTGGTATAAGAAGAAGTTAAAAAATAGAAAACTTGTACAACTATAGACCTAAGTAGAGGTACGATCTTGGGGGCGAACAAGGTCGGGGTATAAACGTAGAACTCAAGTGTGGACGTATCATGATCTTATGCGCAAATTAGAAGTACTAGGGACATGAGAAGTGTGGAATGGGCTAAAGAAAAATATCTCAGCGAGTGTTGAGAGGAAAAGCTACCACCTTTATTTGTGCGAGTGGGCGAATTTCAGGATGGTGTTAGTAAAACCGGGAAAATTGGACCCAAGAGTCCAACCTTAGGCGGATCTCGAATGCATCAATGACTCGAATGCACGAGTGAGTGTAGGGTTCCCTTGGGTCTAGAAGAAAGTCATAACCAGATGAGAGTGTAGTGAGGTGAGGCATGTCACGAACGTTGGAACTCCGTTGTGTTAAGGGATTGGGCATGTGGCACGTACGAGATTAGTCGGTGGAGAGACTTGCGAGTTAGGATCCGAGTTGGAATGGGAAGGAAAACCGCAGAAAGGGAGTCTCGGTAAGGTGGCACAATGATGGCATTGGGGATTCAAATAATAGTCCTCAGGCTAATCCATCGTGGCTCTTTGTGCCAGTTGCGCACTAGAATTGGGTGCTAGAGTAGTAGGAGGTAACTGAGCAACGGGTGAATTATGAACTCCCACATCACTGACGTGAAAGTTTCTATCGGCCTGCCGATCCGGAGGATAGCCGACTCGGTGAAGATGAGCCCGCCGATCATCCTACTATGGGAGATATGATAGTACAATGGGGATCGGTCGACCAGCATGAGTTTATCACCAGGGTCATCGAAATACTACAATGACGACGAAACGCACGAACGAACAAACCGTAGGAAACGAAACAAACCGTAGGAAACGAACGAAAGGGATAGAACTTGGATTGCCGCTAGATACAGCCGAAGCACCACCACGACTGCCACGAGGGTTGAACGCCACACAACTAGGTACAGAAACACCACCGATTATGGGAATGCTCGGATAAAATCTCGCCACGCTTGAAATCCACCAAACGATAAGGGAAGTTCCGCAAAGTTCTTGCAAGAACTTGACGGTTGCCAAATTTGAGTAAAATATTCAACAGGTTCTGTTTAATCCTAAACCCAATTGTCCTTCGAAGACCTAAAGTGGGCTAACCCTAAATCCCAATTAGGCCCAAAATAGATAAAACCAAGAACAAATAAAAAACATGTCCAACTTTCATAATTTCAAGAGTTTGGGCTAGCATCGATTGGGCCCGTCTTGAAGTGTTTTCGAGTTCTTCCCCAGAAAGACCTGTTCTCGAGATGCCCTTTCCACACGACCTCGAGATGAACTCCGGTCTTCTCGAGTTGACGAATCCACTCGACCACTTCAACGGCATGAGGGTGCTGCTCATCTCGAGCGCTTCTTTCAACTTGACCTCGACTCGGCCTTGCTCAAATCAACTCGCATCATCCTCCCTTTGCTAAAGAAGATTTGTCCTCAAAACAAGGGGCTCTTCATCATCTTCATACGGTGCGAGATCTTGAACATTAAATGTCGCCGAGATCTCATACTCCCCCGTCAAGTAGATCTTACAAGCATTGTTGTTGATCCTTTCGACGACTCGAAAAGGACCATTAGCCCTAGGCATGAGCTTATTCTTCATCCTTGCTGGAAACCTCTCATTCCACAAGTGAACCCAGGCAAGATCTCCTGGTTGGAATATCTGCTCCTTTCGCTCACGATTCGCCTTAGACCGGTACTTCTCATTTTATTGCTCAATAAGGGTTCGAATCTTCACGTGGAGCCTTAACATCTTTTCAGCTCGTCAAACAGCATCCTTCTCGAGAATACCCTGACGAGGCATTGCTAGCAACTCGACCGGAATCCTCGGCTTGACACCATACACCACTTCAAACGGTGTAGCTCGAGTAGTCGAATGAGGGGCTCGATTATAAGCAAACTCAGCTTGTGCGAGCTTCACATCCCAATCCTTCTGATTCTCCGACACCATAGCTAGAAGTAGGCTTCCTATAGTCCTTTTCCCGACCTCAGTTTACCCATCTGTCTGCGGATGGCAAGTGGGGCTGAACAATAGCTTTGTCTCGAGTTTGTGCCAAAGTGTCTTCCAGAAGTAGCTCAAGAACTTGGCATCTCGATCCTACAATATCGACAAGGGGACCCCATGCAGATACTATCTATCGAAAATAAAGATCTGCCACGTGAGAAGCATCATCCGTCTTCCTGCAAGCGATAAAGAGAGCCATCTTCGGGAAGCCATCCATAAAAACCATGATCGAGTCCTTCTATCATTGTGTTAGGGGCAGTCCAAGGACGAAATCCAAGCTCACATGCTCCCATGGACGTTCAGCATCATGTAATGGTGTGCAGCGACCTCGGGGCTGGACTTAGCACGATGGCAGTTTGCACAACGTCGAACTAACTGGTGCTCATTCTTAGTCATTCGAGGTCAGTAGAATTGCTCTTGAAGCTCCTTCTCCATGTAGCTCTCGAATAAATGCTCTCGAGTAGAACTTCGAGGAATGCATAACTTAATTCCTCTAAATAGAAAGCCATCAGACAAATGATATTGCTCAATAGATCTCTCGAGACATCCCTAATACACTTCTCCAAAGTCGGCATAACTCGAGTAGAACTCTTTCAACATATTGAATCCAATCAACTTCGATTCTATTATGGTCATGAGAGTTGATTTTCTCGACAATGCATCTGCGATGACATTCTTCACTCTCGACTTGAGCCTCAAGGCGAAAGAGAATGACTGGAGAAATTCCACCCACTTTGCAGGTCGCCGATTAAGTTTACTGGCCCAATGACATGATTCAAAGACTCATGATCAGTATGAAGAACGATCTCCTTGGGCATCAAATAGTAACTCATTGTCTCGATTGTACGAACGATAGCATAAAATTCATTATCATAGGTCGAGTAATTTTGTAGAGACCCATTTAACTTCTCGATGAAATACAATACCGGTCGATCCTCTTGCTACAATATGCCTGCAATTCCTATTCCTGAGGCGTCACAATGGACTTCAAACACCTTCTCGAAGTCAGAGAGTGCCAGTACAAGTGCTTCGCACAAACGACTCTTGAGCAACTCAAAACTAGATTGAGCCGCGGGAGTCCACTCAAAAATTGTCTAAAGTCCTTGACAAATCTCCGACTGGGGGTTTCGATCGGGGTTGCGAACGAACTAAAGTCCTTGACAAATCTCCGATAGAATGATGGTAGGGCATGAAAGCTCCGGACATTATGAGCTGTCTTGGGAATAGGCCAATCTCGGATAGCAGCAACTTTACTCTCATCCACTTGAATTCCTTCTCTCAAGATGAGGTATCCCATAATGATAAGTTTGGAAGTCAAGAACTCGCACTTCTTACTGTTCCCGACTAGCCGTTGTTCCCTCAACTTCTCGAACAATTGTCTAAGGTGGTCAATGTATTCCTCCTCATTGCGGGTATATACAAGAATATCACCAAAATAAACAACCATGAATTTGCCGATGAAAGGACGAAACATCTGGTTCATCAGTCGCATGAAGGTACACGGGGCATCGAAAGAACAAACGGCATAACCATCCACTCGTGCAACCCGAATTTGATTTTGAACACCGTCTTCCACTTGTCTCCTTCCTTTATACGAGTCTGGTGATATCCACTCCGCAGGTCCACCTTCGAGAAAAGTGTCGACCCATGCAATTCATCGAACATATCATCAAGTCAAGGAATGGGAAATCGATACTTGAAGGTGATCATATTGATTGCTTGACTGTCGACACACATCCACCATTAACCATCCTTCTTGGGAACCAAGATGGTGGGAACAGAACACGGGCTGAGACTCTCTCGAACAAAGCCTCGTTCAATAAGTTCATCGACCTATCGCTGCACCTCTCTCACCTCGTCCGGATTACATCGATATGCAGGTCGATTAGGCAGTGACACTCCACGAATGACGTCCATCTGATGGTGTATGTCCCTCAGCGAACGAAGTCCTCCTGGCATCTTCTCAGGAAATACAACCTCAAATTCTTGTGGAAGTGCTTGAACTTGAGGGGACATAGTTGAGGCCTGCTCCTTTCCTTCCTCAAATAACATCAACATGTATACGTACTTCTCCTCTTGAATAGCTCGAGTTAACTCAACAAACTTCGAATTGACTTCTGGAGTTGGATCCCGAGATGACGGGTCGGTTAATGTTTGGGTGGTCAAGGGAAGTTGAGTAATTTTCCTTTGATAGAGAGTGACAGAATATATATTCTTGTACCCATCATATATTGCTCGCCGATCATGTTGCCAACACCTTCCAACAACAAAGACATGCATCCATGGGCAAGACATCACAAGTTACCGTGTCGTTGTACCTCTGACCAACGCTCAACGAAACCAGCACCTGCTTATTCACCCTTAGACCATTCTCTTTACTCAACCATTGAAGTTTGTATGGTCGAGGATGTGGCTTAGTTGATAACTTTAGCTTCTCGACCATGGTAGTAGAAGCCACATTGGAGTTGCGGCCACTGTCAACAATCATGTGATACACCTTTCCTTGCACCGTGCATTGGGATTGAAAGATCCTCTCCCGCTGGTCGACTTCATCAAGCACCACATTTTCATTAATGGCTTTTCGAATGACCAACAGTTCGCCCTCATCTGGTTCCTCCACTACTTCTTCCTCGATATCCCAGATGGGTTCTCATTCTCGACAAACACGTGATCATCCTCCGAAAGCTCCATAAGAGTGACAGTTCGTCGATTTGGGCATTAAGAAGCTATATGCCCAACTCCTTGACATTTAAAACACTTCCGTGAGACGCCTGTGCTTGGGAGTGGCCGAAATTTAACAATGGCCTCATCCTTGGTATTACTCGAGATTGGACTTATCGAGGGCAAACTCCCTTTGCTGAAAGGAGTGCTTCTCATAGTTGGCCTCACAAGCATTCTCCTAGCTTGTTGCTTCTCGACTTTGTAGGCTAAATTGCATATATCCGAGAAACTCAAATAAGGCTACAACTGGACAACATCCGCCACATGGGTCTTCAGCCCTTTAATATACCTTGCAATGGTTTGCTTAGGGGGTTCAACTATACCACATTCGGGCAAAATTGCTCGAACTAGCGAGCGTACTAAGAAACACTCGAAGATTGCTTAAGCGAGTTCAATTTGAGAAATAAGTCTTGCCGATATCGCTCGGGAAGAAGCCTCTTCTTCATCGCCCTTTTTATTTTGTCCGACGAACGAATCTTCTCTTTCCGTTCTTGGCGACGCTGCCGATTCAAGTTCTCCCATCATAAGCTAGCATACTTTCGAAGTCGAAGGGCTGCCACCTGGACTTGCCTTTCCTCGAGAATCTCTTCATAGTCAAATACTCTCTCAATGACATGAAGCCAATCGAGAAACTCCTCGGGGTCTATCTTTCCCTCAGAATTAGGAATGTCTACTAACACATTTATAGGACGAGCATGTTGACGTTCTCGCGTTTGACTCTTAGGACTTTCCTCGTCCTGAGTTGATGTCCTACGACTCACCTCGTCCCCATATCTATCTAGGAACAAATTTTCTTCTGCATCCTAAAAATATCGAGGAGACTGTGGTTCCTACTGTCTCTTGTCTTCCAGGAGCCATTGCATCTGACGACGTAACTGTTTAACCGCCTGTTCTAAACGGGCCAAACAGGCCTCCTCCGACTTCATGCCACGTGCGAACCGATTTGCCATCACTTCCACTGTACTCTCAATAACAGATTTGCACTCTACGATAACCATCTCTCTCAATTAACCCAGCGCTCAACAACAACTATCGCTCAACAACCAAGACTCTCAACAACCTAGTGCTCGACAATCGCGTGCTCTCATGCCAACTGATGCGCTACCAACCGAGAAAACGGGAAAATACTACAACGGCGACGAAACGTCCAAACAAATCGAAGGGAACGAACGAAAGGGATAGAACTCAAATCGCTGCTGGATACCACCATGACTGCCACGAGGGTTGAACGCCACACAACCGAATACAGAAACACCACTGATTATGGGAACTGTCGGATAAAAATCTCGCCATGCTTGGAATCCACCAAACGAGAAGAGAAGTTGCGAAATCTTCTTGCAAGAACTTGATGGCTGCCAAATTTGGGTAAAATATTCAAAAGGTTCTGTCTAAACCTAAACACAAGATATCTATTTATAGAAGACCTATAGTGGGCTAACCCAAAATCCCAATTAGGCCAAAAATGGATAAAACAAAACGCAAATTAAAAACAAGTCCAACTTATTAATTTAAAGAGTTTGTGCTAGCGTCGGATGGCCCCGTCTTGAAGTGTTCTCGAGTTCCTCCCCGGAAAGATCTATTCTCGAGACGCCCCTTCCGCTCGACCTCGAGATGAACTCCAGTCTTCTCGAGTTGACAAATCAACTCGACCACTCCAGCAGCGTGAAGGTGCTCCTCATCTCGAGCGCTTCTTTCGACTTGACCTCGACTCGGCCTTGCTAAATCCAACTCGCATCACAATCCCTAGGATGAATAGGTAGGCTGAAGTTGAGGTATACCATGACTCTTATCCTAAACACATAGATAGGGATTTCCCTTTTTCCCGAGGGTATAGAGTGCCAAACTTTGCATGTTTATCAGGAGGAAGGGATTTCCCTGCCGAGCATGCCGCCGGTTTTACTCATCAAGCGGGCGAAGAAGCGGTCAACGGATATTGGAAGCAATGGCTCTTTCCTGCGACATTAACTGGGGTTGCCTTTACATGATACATCGACTTGCCCGAAAATTCAATTAGGAATTGGGAAGACATGCAAGTGCAATTTGCATTAGCGTTCGCTCGGTCAAATATGACCGTATCCTTACTTGAGCTGACTCATATGAATTTCAACCGGGAGAGCCAGTTGATGTATTCCTGAATAGACTCACGAAGGCTCGCCTAAGGTGTAGTTACTTCATCGCTCAAGACGTTCTTCGGCTTCGGCCTCGAAAGAAGTTGGAAGGAGAAGTTTTTAGGGACTCAAATGAGATGACACATCGAGCGATCTGGTATGAAAATATCCTCGGAGAAAAAATGAAAGTAAAACAGAGTTATGCCCCTGGACCCATGGTTTCTTACCAAACAGATGTCACGGTGGACGTTCACATGGCCAAGTATATGAAGGGTCACTCATTTACCTTCGAGGCCTTGTCAAAGAAAAACATTCGAGTGTAAGCCTCTACAAAGTCCCAAAAGGAGACAAAGTATTCTTTGATGAAAGTAAAGCGGACAACATCGTCGAGTTCATGCTGCAACATTCATGCGAATTTGATCGGCAAGGCCGAACTGGGAGCAAGTTGAGAGGAGCATTTAAGTTGGGTAGTACCTTGACGGTTTTGATGAGAATGAGTTGGTTCGTCATCTCGAGATCGAGAGGACATGGTCTTCTCGAGAACAACCTTATCCGGGGAAACTCGAGGTCGTCCAAAGTAGAGAATTCTTAACAGACGAACGACCCAACCGACGTCAAGCCTAGTTTTCGTTGTTTATAATTTTGGATTTCTTTTAATTAGCTTTTGGTTTTTCTATTTTGGGCATAATCGAGAGTTAGGGTTAGCCCATTGTCCAAGCGCTCATAAAGGCCAAAGAGCTCTGTTTTCCAGATGTAGTTAATAATTCATTTATCAACCAAGAACCTTTTAATGATGTGTTTGAAGTCCATTCATTTGACATAAATTTTGTTGGCATACACTCGTCACCTTTGCAGGCATAAAAGAATCAGGCGATCGCTGAAGAAACCATCGTGGCCAACTTGGTGTTCAAGCCACTGCTTGGGAAAGTTATGTTGCAATGCCCTGTCGATATGGATGGGATAGCATAGGAAATCATTCCTTGGCGCATGAATGGTTCCCATACGACAGATAAATGTCACGCATTCTAGAAGCACAGGCAGAACCAAAAGCTTACCGCATGGTATGACCTGTTTGGCTTAGAGGATATGGCATTTGGGATCACCAATGAGCCATCGAAGTAACGAGCGAATGCCTCGCGGGGTCAGTCGGTCGTGGCACAAAACAAGGAACGAAATGCTAATGAAGGGCTGTTGTTGCCAAGTATGCTGCTACGCCAGGGATTAGTTGGCAGCTCTTTAGACAGGCAAAGGATTACGAACGAATAACCACAGAAACCTAACCAGGTGGGGCTTAGAACCAACAAACACCAGCAAGACAAAGACATGCGATGGAAAAGCTGGTAGGACCAAGCAAACAAGCCAACAAGCTAGAAGGAACTCAAACTTCACTCAGCGGGAAATCGTTCACCCTGCCACGGAATCGGGTCACCATATCCTTGGAGCGATATAGATGCCACAAAGAATGGGCCTCGAATCACTCAATTCCTCGCTGCTAGTATGCGGTGTTATAAGTGCAATCCATTCGTCCCGCATATAATCTTGATCACCCAGCTGTGTAATGCGTGTTGTGTTCAGTACTTCCTACTGAAGGATAAAATGATTGCGGAAGGGATCTAGTCGATCAAATATGCAAATCCTAGCACAAGTATGAACAAAAAAACCTGCTAAAAAGCTCATGAACATGATCGCCGATAGAAACGAAAAGAGCGTCGGGCCAAGATGTTCGCTGAGAAATGAGCGACGTAGGACCTTGGGCTCTCAAAGGCTACGGAAAGCGCTCCCAACATAGAGGATATTAGCTTAAGCACATGGAGTGAGTACAATGCCCCTAACAACGACTCGCTACCTCGTGAGGACATCGCAAAATGCAATGTTTTGACCCTACATGCCAAGGAAAAGGACCTTACGCCTAGTGAAGGTAAGAAGTTTCTCCTCCATCCAAAAGTAGTTATGCCTAATACATTTCCTTTGAATTGGCTTTGGATGCCATCCTAGTCGCTCCGGTAGTATATGCATCCACTACAAATTCGAGCGACGTTCATTGGTGTCCCTGTAGACTAGATATTGGTCGACAATGGTTCTATAGTTAATGTATTAGCCCTGAATGTGCATAAATATTTAGGAGGAGATGTGTTGAACTTGGAAAGCACCACGGTGAATGTTAGTGGATTCAATGGGAAGATCTCCCCATGTATAGGAGTTGTCCCAGTTGCCTTAAATGTTGGGTCTTATTCACAAGAGACAGCTTTATTCGTCATTGGCAAACAACCAACATTCAACGCCCCTCTAGGAAAGGATTGGCTACAAAAGGCCGGACCAATGCCATTGATCCTTGATAGGGAGTTCGATGTATGGGGATATAACGGTCCTGAAATAATAACTAATGAGAATATCAACACCTATGCTAATTTAGCTTCTTTGTGTATAGGGACGGAGAAACAAGCAAAGGACCTGAGCCTCATGAAGTGGTACGAGTTGGGTGATTAGGAGAACCTTCTAGTGGCTTCGATTAGGTAGTGTTTTATGAGGCTCGCCCACAAGTGTTGCATCATCCTAGAGTCCCGACCGGCTGAGAACCAGAAACTGAATCGGATGAGAGAGAGGTCAATTCAGAGGCAGAGCTTACTCCCCTGGAGCAAGACAAGCAGCCACCCAGATTGAGTGACAGTCTTCTCAACAACAACCAAGCGGACGGGAAGCCCGAAGGACTTTCGAACAAGTCAAAGGGCCCAATGAAGTAGATGTAGAGTAACGCCGTAGAGGACCCTAGAAGGATGTGCAAAGAAGTAATCCAGCTAGTTTATGAGGAGATTAAGAAGTTTTTTAAGGCCACTTGTATTTGACAACCAAATACGTGGACATCGTGCCGGTAATGAAAAGGAATGGCAAGATTAGAGTGTGTATTGATTTTAGGGACTTAAATCAGGCGACTCCCAAGGATGAGTACCCTATTCTTATAGTTGTCAATCTAATAGACAGAGCATCATGACACAAGCTCATGTTCTCCATGCATGGTAATTCAGGATATAACCTAATCTTCATCGCCGAAGAAGATGTGCATAGAACAACATTTCATTGCCTAATTGGTATATTCGAATGGGTAATCATGCCATTCGAACTTAAGAATGCTGAAGCGACTTATCAGAGAGCGCTAAACAGTTTCTTTGACTCTCTGTTAGGAAAGACTATTGAAGTTTACATCGATGATATTATAATAAAATATGACAAAGCACACAACATTGGTCCCGTCTAAAAGAAGCATTTAAAAAGAGAGGAAACATAATCTCAAGCTCAACCCCCAAAAATGTGCCTATGGTGTGCAAAAAGGGAAATTCTTTGGATTTTTGGCGCAAAAAGAGGTATTGAAACGATCCACACAAGGTAAAATCAATTAGAAGTTTGCCCAAACCTCGCACCAAAACAGAGTTGCAAGCATTCCTAAGGAGTGTCAATTACATACGTGAGTTCATAGGTAATGTAGCCTATAAAAAAAAAGCGTTCTCGACTATTTTAAAGGGAAATACGAAGGGGCATGTGACATGGACAAAGGAACTTGAAGATACCTACAATGAGATAAAAGAGTATCTAATTCATCCCCTTGTAATGGCGCCACCGGTGCCAACACTGAAATATACGTTCTATTTATCACCTACCAACTTGAGCACTGGGTAATGTTAACTCAAGAAGTGGAAGGAGCCAAACAAGCGATATACTTCCTGTTTAGCTTGCTACACAGAAACAGAGCAAAAATACACATTGCTTGAAAAACTATGTCTTTTAGTGTACTACGAAGTCATAAAACTTTGGCACTACATTGGATCTTGCGATGTGTATGTAGTTTCTCATCATATGTGGTAAAAGCATTCTACCACAACCCTATCCTATCAGGTTGTTGAAATGGTTTTGATGAGGAGCCTTGACCTTCTACGAAACAGAAGTCAACCATCTACACTACAGAAGCTACTCATAATGAGAACCATTTGTAAGGAAATTGTTTTTATGTATTTATTAAATAATCACGAAATTAAAGTGAATATTCCATGGGAATTATCCTCATTGATCAAGATAATTCTCTGATCGAAAGCACGTGATTTGTCACCAAAGAAAATAAAATAAGTAATATATTTCTTATTAAAGGAAATAGATTACTTATTAATGGAAAGGTTATGCAATGTTATTTCCAACCTTCTCTAGATTGACTTGACCACCAAGGAACCTTCTCCAGACATATGAAGTGAATATCGAATTACTTCTATTTGTAGAAGATTATCGTCCAGAATCTTCCGTATTACAATATCTCGAAAATTATATTAAGTCTGACCTTAATCAATTTATTTTGATTCCTTATAGATAATTGATAGTGGGTGGCGACCGATGTATTTTTAGAATGTTTATTGACCACTTATTTGTTTTCTTTTACGTGCAGGACATATTCTTAGTGATTTTAGTTTCTACGTTTAATTTTTGTGTCTTGTTTTATAATTTGGGAGTCATTCGACCACATTCATATTTGTACCATATTCTATATCGGATTGGACATGAAATTGCGGTGAGGACTTGTAAGAGTTTATTCGTTTGAGTTTTGTTAGTCACACACAATGGACGTGAGATGCAGATGGTTGTAGCGTCGATGAGGTCTTCTGGGAAAGTGACTTGAGGGCGACGAGAGACTCTCAATTGGAGGCTATAAGAGACGTTGGTGGAAGCGTGCAGCTAGAGGCTGGGGTTACCAACGTTAAGCAGGCCTGAGTGAAGGGCGGATACCTTTGGAGCACTGATGGTGAGGGACTGACCAACTTTTGTGGTGCATTCTGTGTGTGCAGGAACTTAGGACAGAGGTTTTTATCTACTTGCGTGGGGCTTCCTGCATGCTTCCGTAGGACTTGCTGCGTGTTTGCTTGGGGTCTGCCCCGTAGTCGCTATCTCGAGGCGGTCGGGTGGAGCCGTCGGAGCAAAAATCCTTCCTTAGACAGGCGGTCGCTGTCTGCTTGCATAGGGTTTGCTATGTGCTCGCGTGGGGCACGCCACGAAGTCGTAGAGAAAAGCTGTGTAGGCAAAAACACTGTCCGAGGGAACCGTCCAAACACATTGTTAGTCACGTTAACACGTACACCGAGTCACCTTTGGTATAAAAGGTTCTGGGTTGTGCCACATTTGGTGCAAAACCTTCTGTTCTATGTTATAGAGGGTTGACACCTTTGGTACAGATTCTTCGGTCTGTGTTGTACAACTCAGTCATCTTTGGCAGAGAACCTTCTGGTCTGTACTATAAAAGGTTGATCACGTATAGGAAATAGGAAAAGGAACATTTCTACTTTGACAGAGGAGAGCTTATGTGCTACAGAAAGCTGCCTTTTGTCTTTCGTAGACGAGAGCCATCTTTAGCATAGAAGGTTGGGACATTCCAACTTTATATTGTTATCCAGGCTTGCTAGAAAAGAGTCGGTAAAAAGTTTACCTAAAATTAAATTCGAGAAGACAACTTCTATGAAGCATGTTCGATTGGAAAACCAAATCTTCATTCAAATCTTAGAATGAAGTTTCTATTACAGAACCTTTGGAACTTCTACATATGGATTTATTCAGTCCTACGAGAGTTCAAAGTGTGGTGGTAGAAGATACTGTCTAGTTGCAGTAGATGATTACTCTAGATACACATGGGTTGAATATCTAATTCAAAAAAGTGTTCCTTTTGAAAGTTTCGTAAAGCTCGCTAAGAAATTACACAATGAAAATAGATCTTCTATGAAAGCTATAAGGACGGATCATGATAATTAGTTTGAAAGCCATGAATTCGCTACCTTCTGCGACGAGCACGGTATCGATCATAACTTCTCATCAACATACACTCTTAAACAGAATGGAGTAGTATGAACGAGAAATCAAACACTTATAGACCTGGCCAGAACCATAATATGTGAGAAAAATTCTCCACAGAACATTTGGGCAGAAGCTGTTAATACAGCCTGCTACATCTCTAGTAGGGTTCTACTAATACCCATACTAGAGGAAGCTTATACGGGGGTGAAACCAAACATTTCCTATTTTCATGCCTTTGGAAGTCCCCGTTTCTTCTTGAGAGCTTTTAAGGACAATCTAGGAAAATTTGAAGCTAAGTTAAATGAAGGTATCTTTTTAGGATATTCTCTCCCTAACAATGACTATAGAGTCGGACATATACTATAGAGGACTCTATTAATGTAAAAATTAGTGACTCACCAACAGAAGATACTACAAAAGCTGTAATATCTTTTGAACATATATAAATTTATGTAGAACTCATACCTTCTACGGAAGACATACGAGGTTCCAAACCTTCTGTTGATGATTCTCACAAAGAACCTGAACAAATAGTTGAAAATTCTCATGTGACATTTTCCTCAGCATAGAATAATCAACAAAATGATTTTAGAGTACCTTCTCTATATTAGAAACGACATCCTATTGGCTAAGTCATAGGAGACTTGAATAGTGGTGTACAGCCAAGACGTTCTGTTATCAATGACACTAGATATTTTGAGATACCTTTTCAGAATTTCTCACAGATTGTTGATAAAGCCTTTCCACATTGTCATGATGATACGATGATGGCAAGAAATAGATGATTGAAATAACAAAAATGAATGAGGATATCACTGAAAAAGGTGCGGAATGGAGTGACGTTGGAATGGACGGAAGTTGCGAGGGTAGGCGGCTTGATGTGGGAAAAAAAGGAGGGCTTGAGATCAACCTCCACAGATACAGATACTCCACCGTGAAAGAAGACTCTGATAGACTCGTTTGGCCATGGATACAGAGACACCACCACCAACAACACGAGGGTGAGGAATAACGTGGAGGATACAGAAACACCACCAACGATTGAACGCTCGACTCAATCCACACTTGGAATCCACCAAATTAAGAAGGTTGAAGGAGTCTATTTCTGGGTTTTAATGTGGTTCAAAAAGTTGTCTCCAATGAGTTACAAAGGAACGTTATATAGTGGCAATAAAAAGAAAGAAATTAAATGCAAGACTTTGAATGTAAAATGATGCATGCGTGGCCATTGACGAACCATAAATGACTGATTGGAAATCCAACGAACATGAACGCAAGATCATAGAGGCGTGAGTGGTTGGATAATCAGTGCGTGTTTAATGCAGGGGTTGCTTCTGCTTTGATCAAGCTTGCTTCGACGGATCCTTACTTCGACTGATGCTTACTTCGACGGATCCTTGCTTCGACGGATGCCTACTTCGACATATCCTTGCCTTGACAGATCCTTGCTTCGACGGATGCTTACTTCGATGGATAATCGGTGATAAGAAAGCTGACACCTCTAGTCGATGGTGTGTTGATGATCCTTGTTACATCCTCCCCTTGTTAAAAAGAGTTCGTTTCTCAAACTCACATCGTCGTCATCCTTAACAAACGAAATGAGATCCTGGACGTTGCAAGTGGCAGAAACTCCACAGTGTACGGGCAGATCCTGGACGTTGAGAGTTCATCACAAGGATCTTTTCCTCGCAATCTCAAAGTATCGAATTCAACGAGCTAAACAACGCCCCAACTAAAATTTCCACCTCAAACAAGACATCCAAACACGCTCCTCCGACATCTCGGAGATCAACTTCAACGGGTTACACGACGCCCCCGCAAGTGTCGTACTTACATCGCTTAATTCTAATTATTTGACCTTTCTAACAATTATAATGTTCTGACCACCGCCACTTTCTTCATTTATTTTGCATGAAAAGACTAAACGAGAATTTCGAGGCAATCAACAAGGCGAATCTCGAAGAGCATTAAAAAACGAACAACGTGCAGGGTTCGACTACAGTGGAGGCTTCACTAAAGCGGCTCCAGTCGATGATGCTTTAGCCGATGACATACCAACCTAATGGGGTGTTGGTACACAACGGATGTGTGGGTGTTATTTATTTCTATGTAATAAGTAGTGGGCCCAACCTAAAGGCCCTCGGTCACCATCCTTCCCTGCCCATTTTGATCTCAATAATTGTCTATACTTATCTATATGCTTTAGGCCCATAGGTTTATTATCGTATTGTTGACATGATAAGTTATCTTGGGTCTATTCTCTGACGGGTTAAAGCCCACCATAGAAATATAAGCGATGAGAAAAGGTGTGGTGCTCATGTCAAGTCTACAGCCCACGTCTACGCAGGTCACACGTCTTAAGAGGACGATTTGTTGACTCCGAGATCCACGGAAGGTAGTTTAGATTGAGAGGATATTCGGAGAACGTGACAGACATCCTGGACTCCTAAGATCGAATATAAAAGGAAGGAGATCTTTCCAATGAAAGACACGATCAATCAGCCAAACAGAAGCCTTGCATTACTCGTCACCCCGTAGTTATTAGGATTCCCCGACCTGGGCGAAACTCGTGAGGTTTCATTGGTCTTCACCTCCACCACCAGAGTGAGCAACCGTAACTGTGGTAGCCAATCTCCGCCAGCATTTCACCGCCAGGACGAGCTACCGTAGTCCCGACAAACAATTCCGCCTACGTTTCCGCCACCAGGGTGAGCAACCGTAGCCTTGGTATCCACACTCCGTCCTCCAAGCCCCAGCAAATAGTTTTCACCACCCAGGATCACAAGTCTACAGCCCGCCGTCATTAAGTCTACGACGTCCCGTTCGAATTCACAAGTCTGCAGCGTCTAGCAGCGAGTCTACAACGTCGCACCATCGTCCTTACTTTATTTTTCATTGCTATAAGCATTTTATTCTTATTGCAAGACTTCATTCATTTACCTCAATCTATTTCTTTTACATACTTGCGGCCACATCTAAAGACCCTGTGAGTACTATTGCCAAATATTTCCGACGTGATCCGTTTCGACGCGAACACGTTTTTGGCGACCATAGTGGGAGAACGAGAAAGTTTAAAGTTCACAAATGGCAAAGAGTACCAGGAGTGGAGCAAATCGCGACCCTCCACCTCCATTAGATGGAGACTGTCAATTTATAGCAGGAGACGTAAATGTCGACACCGCAGCTCTAGGAAGCTAAAAAACAGCAAATCAACCCGATTCCGGGGTACATACCCCTTCTCAGTTCATATCCAGGCTTGAGTTCCATAAAGAGTTCAATGATATGAGGAACCTAATAGACAGACAAATCACAGGATTACAAGATAATATAACTCAGATTCTGGAGCAACTCAGCGCTTTAAATAGGCTAAACGCCACCGCAAAGCCAAACGCCCCCGTAGACAGGGAGAATTCTTTTATGGGAGATGCTCGACGCGTAGAGAGGCGCAATGTGTCGTTCCAAGAGGATGAGCCTTGGAGCGGTGCTAATCAGCGCGTACAGAGGCTTGCAATAGGGACAGGATGTCCCCCTCGAGGCCGACTGGTGAATGCCGCTGTGTATGCAGTAAACCTGGCAGATGATGATGGTGCAGTGCATGGTGAAACACACAGGTATGCAAGTTGCGTACCCCCTCGCCGACCCGGTAAAGAACCTGTAGAGGAGATACCGTCAGGCGAAGCTCCGTTTATAGGAGGCCTACCTCGGGCAGAAAGCTTCTACACGAATGCTTCAGTAAACCCGGAGCCATCTCGAGTCGCCGGGAGAATGCCTAATCCCCCAGAGAGATTGAACCAAGACCACGCACAACAACAGTTTGGTAGTTTACCCCCGCAAAATTTGAGGGAGGCCGTCGCTCAGGTCTTGGAACAAATGGTGCCTTGAACTGTCAGGCAGGACGACCCTTGTTTGTACAAGAGTCCATACCCTGCCTACATCGACAGAGACTTTCCCCTACCTAAGGGATACCGAGTACCCGAGTTCACCCATTTTTCTGGGGAAGATGAGATGACGCCTATAGAACATATAGCTCGGTTCACCCATCAAGCCGAAGATGCTGCTACCAATGACTTTTGGAAGCTAAAGTTCTTCCCGAACTCACTCACAGGAGATGCTTTCACATGGTATGCGAGTTTACCTCCCGGGTCAGTAACATCAATCTTCGAGGTAATGCGGCTGAAATAGGCATGACAGTTCCTTATGCGTTAGCGAAAAGCGTTGCTTCATTGTAGACCTACAATTCATGAAAGGGACCAGTTGATGATCGCATTAAACGCGTTGTCAATGTCTTTCAAGAAAAAGCTACAAGAGGAAAGGTTCAACGATCTTTATGACTTGGCCAGGAGGGCGACTGAATACCATCAGTTGTTAATGGAAGAGGCCTAGTCTAAGCATGCATATCAGTTGGAAACCTTCGAAGTAGACATGGCTGAGTTCGTGAAAGGCGAAGCAACGATTTGTGAGCCATTAACAAGGAAAAATTCATAAGCAAAAGCGTCTCAGAAATCTGGCGAACAAAGGAAGTATTCTTTCGACGTATATAAGGCAGATGTAATTTTCGATTGGCTTTTCCAACGAAAATGGATTAAGCTAAAACCGGGTCATAGGGTCCCTCAAACGGAAAGAGAGAAAACTAGGAATTATTGCAAGTGGCATGGTTCGTTCACACATACGACCAGGGATTGTTTATCGTTTAGGAACGTGATTCAAGATCTCATAGAGTCAAAAGAGTTATGCTTCCCTAAAGTAGACGAAGTCACTATGGTCGACGACAAGCCTTTTGACGATGAAATCGCCATTCATATGTTTGATGTTTCTGATGTCGACATCAACATCGTTGAGACTAATACTGAATTTTCCCTACAGGACATAAAGATCCCCAGGGAGACCATGATAACGAATGCCCTTTTCCGCCGTTTAGCCGATAAAGGTGTAGTCACCTGCCCAGTCGGGGAAGTGGCATCTAACCTCTGCTGTTGGCATATGGACGACACGCATACCACTGATAGGTGCAACACTTTCAGAAAGTAATTGCAAAACAATCAGGGGGATGTCTGGTATGATTTGACCCCGCTTGAGGAGGTGGCAATGGGGATAGCTTTCCCTAGTTCGCGAAGTACTTCCAATAACTTGCAGAGGGGGTTCAAGAGCCCTCCTAGCGTCGTGCGTAGGCCAGCTATCCGAGGAGGAAGGGGTGGCCCCCATGGTTGGGGCAGAGCACCTGAACAATAGCACACTGCGCTTTGGAGCGCCCCAAACGACATCTGGAATTTAATGACCTGTCCGTCCAACAAGAGGCAAAGTAAGGACAGGAGAAAACCGGTTACACCAGCGAGACGCGCCCCGGAGCTGCAGAAGGGGACATCCCTAATAGAACTCTGTAGTTTGAAAGATCACAGGAGAAGGGGGTCAAGCCAAGGTATGGAACGTCTAAGGTAGACATCTAGGCACTTCGAACGGGCCCACCAATAACCTTGTTTCTATATAAGAGGATGCTTTGTCAGAAATGCAAGCTAATAGCTCATAACAGGATCCTGATTACTCAACTCTGCACCCCGTGCTATGTCAACTATTTCCTCAAGCTTGTAGACCTGTCGTCAAATGGGAAGATCGAGATCAAACCCGTTCACTCTGCAACAACAGGTACCAATGCGGACAGTAGTGGGATACGATTCGTTCCTGGAGACTTTGTCGAGGTATGTCAGTCTTTCCCTAGTTCTAAGAAATCAAGGGTAATCAAAGCGGGTAACCCCTCGAAACATTGGCAGACAGCTATTGGCAAAACGTTTTTGCCACCAAGGGCTCGAAAGAGAAGGGATAGACGTCTAAGTCACGTCGCTAAAAGGCCAGACCTACCCCTGAGGGGCCGCCTTACCTGCCAAAGTGTATATGAAGGAATCGAACGCTGAGGCAGAGCATATCGAGTCTACCAACCATTCGGAGGGCCCTGGCTCGAGTTTTGATTACACCCCTCTTCGGAGTGAAATCCCAAGTGATGCTGATATCGAAAAGAGGCCAACTGTGAGTTGTAACGCTCTCACCTTGTCGGTAGACTTCGCTGTCCGCTGTCCAGGTTTAGAATGCTTGGATACAAACCTCACGATTTGGTTAGAACCAATGTTGCCGTTAGTGGTTTTAACAGTAGGAAATCTGAATGTTGAGGGGTCTTCTCTATGCAGCTAGAGGTGGGTCGCCAGGGAAAGGAAACTGCTTTCTTCGTAATAGACATAATTCCCACTTTAAATGCTTTGTTGGGCTGCGACTGGCTCCATAAAGTTGCAACCATCCCATCTACGTTGCATAGAGAGTTGATGTTATGGCTTGATTCTGAAGTTGAGATTATTAAGGCTGATGAATATTCTTATTGTGACAAAGGTATCTTGCATGCAGAAATGAGCAAGGCTGTCAAAGATCTTACGCTGGAGCAACGACATAAGCTGGGCGACCCTACTGTAGGACCTCTCGGTCAACCATCTAGAAAATTTGATTATATCGTGGATTATGGCACATTGCATCCCAAGCCGGAGATGGACCAAATCGCTCCATCAGGAAGGGGAGAAGAGCTTACTACAAAAGGCACAGAAGAAGTCCTGCAAGAGGTCAATTCGGGTGAAAACCCTGCATGAAAATAGCCAAAATGAAAACGAAGGTGGTAAAGAAGAAGTTTTGAAGAGCCAGCAGAACGCCGTCACGGAGTTGGAGCCCGATAGACTCCTAAAGGAAGGGACTTATGGACCAGAATGAAAAAAGGAACGAAGCGGTCGCTGATGTCCTCCGATGACTCCAAGTCTATAAGGGAAATCATTATCGTGAAAAGCCTATATCTTTGCTCTCAATAAATTCAGGAGCGCTTAGAGCGCCCGAAGCTTGTAATAAGCTCGTGTCTACCGATTTAGGTGGAACCGGGAGCCACGAGTCCTTGATGACGACGTGTGATCCGTTAGTTATTGTCAATTTGGGAAGCGAGACTTCTTCTAAGATTCTTTTCATCAGTTCTTCACTTAATAAGGAACTTTTTTATGCGATTAAAAGAGTACTTTAAGAATTTATGGACTGCTTCGCCTGGGATTATACTGGGATGCCAGGGCTAGATCGTAGACTAGTAGAACACACTCTTCCCATCAAAAAAGATTTTAAGCAGTACGACAAGCACCAAGGCGCATGACTAGGGAAGTAACACAGTTAGTCTTTGATGAAGTTAAGAAGCTTTTTCGAGTAGGGTATATAAGGACGTTACGTTATACGGAATGAATTTCTAGTATCGTACCCGTATTGAAAAGGAACGGCAAAATTAGTGTCTGTATAGACTTTAGAGATTTGAACCGCGCCACTCCAAAAGATGAGTACCCCATGCCTATTGCGGATGATCTTATTGACAAGACAACAGGGCATCAGGTTATGTCATTTATGGACGGTTTCTCCGATTGTAACCAAATCTTTATCGCAGAAGAGGATATACATAAAACAACATTCAGATGTCCTTTAGGGATTTTCGAATGGGTAGTAATGCCGTTTGGACTAAAGAATGCTGGCGCTACATATCAGCGAGCAATGAACGCTATATTTGACGCTTCTCTTGGCAAGACAGTGGAAGTCTACATCGACGATATAGTCGTTAAGTCGACAGAGGAAGAACTACATGTCGACCATCTCAGAAATGCCTTTATAAAAATGAGAAAACATCAACTTAAATTAAACCCACTTAAATGCGCCTTTGGAGTTAAAGCGGGGCAATTTTTGGGTTTCTTAGTCGGCATTGAAGTCGATCAAAACAAGATAAAAGCTATTTTGAATTTAGCATCACCAAGAAGTAAAAGGGAACTACAGGCTTTCCTTGGAAGAGTGAATTACCTACGTAGATTTATCGGAAATGTCGTAGGGAAGACAGAGGCGTTTGCCAACCTATTAAGAGGAAAAAATGATTACAAGTGGGCAAAAAAATACGAGGAACCATTCGACGCCTTGAAAGAATATTTAACACACCCACTAGTCCTGATGCCCCCACAGTCCGAGAGACCTTTCATTCTCTATGTGGCTGCCATGAAAATGACTACAGGGCTATGTTGGCACAAATGGATGAAAATGAACGTGAAAGGGCCGTTTATTACTTGTTGAGGCAATTAACACCAATTGAACTCAGGTATGCTCCGAAGGAAAAGCTGTGTCTATCGGTATTTTACGTTGTCATGAAACTTAGACATTACATCGGGAACAGCGAAGTCTACGTCGTGTCCAAGTCGCCCATTATCAAATATTTCTTTGAAAGTGCATTATTAGGTGGACGAATTAGCAAATGGAGCTTGATTTTGTCTCCATGCGACCTGAGATATAAGTCCCAACAATCGGTCAAAGGACAAGCGCTAACAGATTTTCTAGTCGACCATGACCCGGCCTTGTCTATAGAACAAGAAGAGGCAACTGATGAGGTCTGGCAAGCTTGGTTCGATGGCTCGTCCACCAAGAATGGAGCTGGGATAGGATTTCACATAATATCCCCAATGGGTAAAGACATCAGATTAGCTTTTCGTCTACAAGTAATACCTACCAACAATGCTGCTCAGTATGAAGCATTGATAATAGTACTAAAGGAACCATGGCACTAAAGGCGAGGCAAGCCCGTGTCAGGGGAGATTCTCAATTAGTTATCAACCAGGCTAACAAAGAGTGCACGTGTTAAGGCAAGCTGTTGCCTATTTCGAGACAATACAGCAGCTAGTCGCACGATTTGAAGATATAACCTTTCAATTTGTGAGACGTGACGAAAATGTAGTAGCTAATAGCGTATCGTAGTTAGCCTCGGGATACAAAAACAGGACCGAACGGGATAACATACCCGAAATAGGATCGCACCTATAGTCAGAGGACAACGTCATGGCCGTAGACGTAATGAGCCAAGATGAAGACTGGAGGAAACCTATAATAGATTTCTGATCAGACCCCAATCAGGAGGCCAAACAACGAATCAAAGTTCAGGCGTTATCATACATCCTCTTGGACGGTGTTCTCTATAGAAAGGATACGAGCGGAGTCCTTTTAAGATGCGTACACTTATATGAAGCTACTCCAATAATGTTGGAGACCCACGAGGGACTCTGTGGTTCGCACCAGGCAGGAATAAAAATGTGCGGGATTATTCGTATACATGGTTTTTACTGGCCATCTATGATGAAAAACTGCATTGAGATGGCTAAGGGATGTCAAGAATGCCAACGACCTGGCCCGGTAACTCGTGCTCCAACAGCTGACCTTATCCCGGTGATTAAACCTTGGCCTTTTAGGACCTGGGCTCTAGATGTGAAAGGGGAAATTCATCCTCATTCTAGTCGAGGGGATGCGTTTATCTTAGTAGCAACAGATTACTTCACCAAATGGGTAGAGGCACAAGTATATAGGAAAATTGACCATAATGAAGTCATAAGATTTTTGCGGACTTGTATCATTTATCGATTTGGCATTCCCCAGAACATTGTCGTAGACAATGGGATGGCCTTTAACAACACAAGAGTAAGGGGGTTTGCCGAAGAATTTGGCTTAACAAACCTGAATTCCACTATGTATTATCCTCAAGCGAATGGACAGGCTGAAGCCTCCAACAAATTAATTAAGAATAACATCCAAAAGATGGTTGGGCTTAATCCAAAGAAATGGCATGAAATACTGAATGATACATTATGGGCTCGAAGAGTTACTAAGTGAGAAAGTACCGGGGAAACTCCATTCGCGCTTGTCTACGGTCACGACGCAGTATTACCCATCGAAATGAGGTATAAATCGCTTCTGTCAACCAACCTTGTCTATAGGACGAAGCTATGCATATAGCCATGGAAGAGTTGGAAAGAAAGAGATTGGAGGTTGGAGACAAGATAGAAGTGCACAAACAGAGGATAGCTCGTCATTACAACAAGAAAGTCGTTCAGAAACACTTTCAAGTAGGCGACCTGGTTAGGAAAATGGTCTTACCCTTAAAGTCTAAAGACCACATTCTAGGAAAGTGGTCTCCGAATTGGGAAGGACCATATCAGGTAAGCGAAACCTTCTCGGCAAATAGCTATAGGTTGTCGACCCTTGAAGGAGTCAGGCAACCTCTAAAAATTAACGGTAAACACTTGAAACTCTATAGAAAAACCATCGGCGAATCTCACGAAAGAATTCTAAGAAAACGCTTCCTAGTTATATGGGAAGAAATTGCTAAGAACTAAATTTATAAGTATACTACACAGTTGTAGACTAATGAGTTTGTTTAGAAGGTGTCATCCCTTGAAGCCTTATGTCAACTGCCGGTAGATGAAAAAAGAATTGAGTTTGTTTTAAGGGTGTCATCCCTTGAGTCCTCAAAAAAGGAAGAAATGGCATCACCTCCTGGGGACTTGAGAGCTTGACCTCGCCGCGTCTTGTTTGGGCAGCATGCGTGCCGCTTCCACAAACAGGAAGGTTAGAACTTGGCCCGGGTCTGCTTCATGGTGACTTCGTTCTTCTGATGAAACCAAGACTTCAAATTGTCTTGGCTCTACTGGTCAGAAGCATGAGCAGATCGTTTGGCTAGCAGGGAGTCGACCACAAAGACCCGTTCCTTGAGATCTTTCTCAAGAGCTAAGAGTTCTGCAATCCTAGCTTGGGCCTGTGTAAGCTGGCGAGACAAGTCGTCCTCTGCCTCCTAAGGAGCCTCACATCAGCCTCTCCTTCTGCTTGATTCTTCAGAAGATCGGCAATCTTGGACTGGGCACTGCAAGATGTCTGGAGGTCTTGTCAGTAAACCGGCCATTCAGTCCAGAATTGCCCCTTGAAGTCCTCACAAGCTGCTAGCATTTGGATCGTAGCGGCAGGGGAACTCTCAATCTCCTTGATACAACTCTAAAGGGCCTTGAACTGATCCTCAGAGAAGGTTTCAAGGCGGAGGAGATCCCCAACACAATCTACGTTCTCCATTAAGCGGTCGTAGTCGCATAAGCAGCTTGGAGCGCCTTCCCCAAGTGTCTCGCCTGATGGCTGGCTGGGAGGTCGGATGGTCAGCATTGCAATTTCTTGACCTACGACAATAGAAGGGTTAGCGATTGTCTTGCCTTCCGCCTCTGGAGTACCAACCTCTATCGCAGCAGCAATGGCCTCCGGCTTCTCAGTTGCTGAGACCTCAAGACTTAGGGAAAAGATATTCTACAAATTGAATAAAGAGTAATCGTCAGTACTGAAATTGAACAAGTAAAGTCTACATTGACTTGGAATACATACCTGAGAAGGAGTCAGGTCAGCTTCGTCAATCCCAGAAGCTTCCATAGGATCAGGTACCTCGGAGAGATTTGGATCCTGAGGAGAAAGTAACATGTTTTGCTTGAGCTTTGAAAACAAAACGACATTGGTACAGGAATACATACCATTTCTCGAGAGGATTCTGCCATTTGAGAACTCAAAGGGGGCGGACTCAGCGCCATGATCGTCCTCCTGAAAACAAGTTCCAAGGTTTATTGGGAAGAGATCCATAGTATTTAAAGGTGAAAAGCGCCGCATACCACGGATAAGGGGTCTCTGAAGATTTCGGGGCCTTAATAGAAATGGGGACAGGGTCCTGAATGGCAGGACAGCGATGCTTCAAAGAAACAGAGATTGGTACATCTTCAGAGTCAGAGGACTCAGGGGCAGGAGCCTTTCGCTTGCTAGCCGCTCTCTGCTCGACATTCTTGCCCTTGGAAGCAAGAGTCTGCCGGCGGAGACGGGTCAAATGTCTAGCCGGGGGAGGAGGGCCCCTTTCTGGTGAAGAGTCCCCTGAGTCTACAACTAAAACTGCAACATATGTCAGATAGGGGTTATTCAGTTCAAAGGGCAAGAAAAATAAGTTCAGTCTATACCAGTAGGCCTCTCTCCAGTCTTTAGCATCATCTCAGAGGAAAGATAAAGATCTGGCTCCTTGGAAGTCTGGCTCAGAGGAAAGATAAAGATCTGGCTCCTCTTTATCTCAGAGCAAAGATAAAGATCTGGCTCCTTGAAAAGCCATTTTCTTCAGAAGGGTGTCAAATGTGATCGCCCATTAAACAGTAAAAAATTCAGTGGCATAAATTGAAGTAAACCTGAAAGGAAACTCCATGTGACAGAGCTCCATCTTCATCGAGGCCTGGAAAGAATCCTTTGAAAAAATGCTGGTAACCCGTCTATGGATCGGGATATTGACGGTGTCTAAGAATGGGACTGATGAGCTCTGAACAAAACCAACTTGTCTGGCACAGAGTTGGGGGTTGTAGACTTCAAAACAAAATCCCCCATCTGACACATAGACCAGGTCCCTGCTGGTCAAGATAGCATCCCAATAAAGGCCTGGGGTGTGCCTCTGCCAGAGCTTCAAAATAAGATGGCCGGCAGGGAATGGGACCCAATTGCGCCGCTCACCCCGCCCGGTATCCACAATGTGTCTTATATGCCACGTCATAGAGGCATATAACCATTTGTTCTTGGCCTGGCAGCAGGCCCGTAGCAGCTGATCTGGGTGGCACCAGAAGGCATCTGGTACCCTGTGAGCCCTGGCATCTATAGCTAGGACCACAAATGAACAATCCAAAGGGGGCTGCGAGCCGGATACCTTGAAAAGGGGCTTGTGCACGTGCTAGCCTTGTGCAGACCCTGATAGACTAATCCCAACAGAAACGGGACCTAGGCTATCTTGCTGGAGGCCGAGCTCAGGAAATTGGCAATCCCGTAGACAAGCTTTGGCACTTGCTTGCCAGTAAAGCAAAAAACATACTTGCTCAGCCAGACGCGGAAGTACTCGAACTCCTCAGCCTTTCCCCGGAGAGGAGTAGACTAACATTCGATCATTTGAAGGTGCCTCCTCGCTGTGCTTAAGATTTGGAGCATCTCTGTGGGGTTGTGGTCGTCATCTACAGGGTGGAGGCGAACAGGGGTACCAGCCACGTAACTCCCCGTCAAGAAGTTGATGTTCACCGAGTCGTTCTAGAAAGGAAGTAGACTGGCACATACCTGAGGGTCGCAGCGCTTTGTGACCAAGGAGAGCATGAAGAAGGACCAGAGGCTGCAAACCTACAGCCTGGATTCTAGCTTCCCAAGCCAGCTGGAAAACCATTGTTGCACCACTGGCTTTTCAATAGAAGGGAAGGCTCAAGAACTCGCTCTTTTTTTCCCAGTTCAGGGGGTCACGAAGTCCTCCCGGCAGATAGGGATTTGTAACTCCGTGATCAAGTACTCATGAGGTCCCAGACCGGGAAAGAGAGAAGGGTCAAGAACGGGACCAAGGGTTAACCCGTCGCCGCTGGTCTGGACCACACCAAAGGGACCAGCATGCTGAGAGTGCCACTGGAAGGTTGCGAAGGAAGACATGATCGAGATTGGAAGTAGGGTTTCTAGAGAAGTCTACGAGGGTTTCAGGAAGAGAGAGAGCTCGAAAGACGAGTGAAAGGAGGGAAACGAAAGGTTTTCCTTAACTCCAAGAAACTGACAGACGTGCTCAGGCGACAGAAGTCCCCTCAGCAAAAGGAGGGAGGCTTATGTTGACATGATAGGTTATCTTGGGCCTATTATCTGATGGGTTAAAGCCCACGAGAGAAATATAAGGGATGAGAAAAGGTGTGGTGCTCATGTCAAGTTTACAGCCCACGTCTGCGCTGGTCACACATCTTAAAAGGACGGTTTGTTGACTCCATGATCTACGGAAGGTAGTTTAGATTGAGAGGATCTTCGGAGAACGTGACAGACATCCTGGACTCATAAGATCAAATATAAAAGGAAGGAGATCTTTCCAAAGAAAGACACGATCAATCAGCTAAACAGAAGTCCTGCATTGCTCGTCACCCCGTAGTTATTAGGATTCCCCGACCAGGGAGAAACTCGTGAAGTTTCATTGGTATTCACCTCCACCACCAGAGTAAGCAACCGTAGCTCTGGTAGCCAATCTCCACCAGCATTCCACCGCCAGGACGAGCCACCGTAGTCCCGACAAACAATTCCGCCTTCGTTTCCTCCACCACGGTGAGCAACTGTAGCCTTGGTATCCACATCCGCTACAACTTTCGGCCACACTCCGTCCTCCAAGCCCCAGCAAAGAGTTTTCACCACCCAGGATCGCAAGTTTACAGCCCCCCGTCATCAAGTCTACGAGGTCCCGTCCGAATTCACAAATCTGCAGTGCCCAGCAGCAAATCTACAAAATCGCACCATCGTCCTTACTTTATTTTTCATAGCTGTAACGATTTTATTCTTATTGTAAGACTTCATTCATTTAACTCAATCTATTTTTTTTACTTACTGGCGACCACATCTAAAGACCCTGTGAGTATTATTGCCAAATATTTCCGACGTGATCCGTTTCGACGCGAACACGTTTGCTCTTTTTTATCAACAAATATGAGTTCGGGCTCAAAAATCTGAATAGGTTCCAAAGCCGGTAAAAAATTTACATGATTCCGGAGTTATATTCGGATCGGTCCAATGCCCGAAAATAGAAACCTTTTGAGAGAACGCCACCGCCTGTGTGTATATGGGTTACTAAATAGGAATCCCCAAACCAACGGTTTTTCTGACTTGAACCGTTTCTATAAATAAGTCGGTTGCGACTTCGTATAGTTTACCTATGTTAAACAAACAACCTATTTTTAATGGAGCCATCATTGATGGGTGAAGGCGACATGAGTCGCTCCCGATTTCTCCCGAAAGTTCCTTCTTCGGATCAAGCTCCGCCTTTCGCCCGCCGCCTCCTAGGGAAATGGAGACGGTCGGCGAGGAATCGATGGAGGGATCACCCTGGCTTTCTCCACAGCGTCCGACGCTCGAGTCGTGATGTCGAACGGAGGACTCTAGGGGAGCAGACATGGATCCTCGTGTCGTCCAAACCGCTACGCGTGTGCTAGGCTGGAAGGCATACGTACATCATGGTAAAGTTTCCATACTGCTAAATTTGAAAATTCATCTTACTTCCCTGATCTGGTCTGTCCTAACGTATATGGTGACAAGTTTATCCCAAATTTCCTTGCCAGAAGTGCAAGTGGAAACTTCAACGAATTTACATTCGGACATATCAATCAGCATTTGATATTTTGTAATCTTAGTGAGTCGTTTCATTCTAAGGTATTCCCATGTGGGACGACCATTTGGATTAGTTTATTAATCGATTGATATAGATGTGGACCGTATTCTATGAAAGACCACAAATCACCATCGATCGCATCTACAAATACACTCATGTTGGTGCTTCGCCACTTCCATGATCAATCGGCCTTAAAGGAGCATCTAGGTTTTGATGTTGGGATCGGGAGGTAGAACAGTCTTAGGTTGAAGTCCGGCTCCTTCTCCTCCGGCTTGGTCGTCCATCCAAGAAAGCAGGAAAATCGTCAAACGCCCTGCGGATGGAGTACTTCGAACCCCGAGCGGAGAGCAAGGATGATCAGGGTTTTCTTTTGTGTGGAGGGACCGAGGAATAATGAGCCTTCCCCTTCTAGTCATCTCCATAAAACAATTGCCCCCTTGGTATATTATTTTATTTTATAATTATTTGAAAACTATCCTTTAATATAAAAAGTGGTTTCACTTTAGTCATTTCATTATCTTACATCCTGAAATTCTAGCATAACGAGTGAACAAAAATCGTTACCGAAGTCCGATTACGTTGAGTTAGGGTGTCATTTTTCCCGTGTGATATAATCACACATAATCGAATCCGAAGTCCCGATAATGCCTCTCTAACAACGTTAGTAAACATTGAGAATTATTGTTCAAGTCGGATTTTGACTAAGCCCAAGCTTGACTCACTCTTTTTTAATTATTCGAATTTATATATGATTCTTATATATTATATATAAAATTTGACGGGTCTTTACAATGAAAGATGCACGATTGTTGAGGCCAAGAGTGATGAGGAGAGATGTTGTGGGTTAGGGCATGACTGGGGCCTGAACCTAGGAAGACCAGGCCATCTACGTTCGTCGATTCCAGCAAAGAAGACAGGGAGTTGCCAGGCTTGGCGCCGAATCATGGCAGACCGCCGTGGTCATGGGATAGCACTGAGGTGAAGGGATGGTTCGGTTAGGGAGGCAACTAGATCCAAGTGAGGGCGCTTGGGCATAGGAGTCGTTTCTATCCGAGATCAGAACACTCGACTATGCTGACGATGAGGAGAGTTGATATCCAATAGTTGCTGATAACCAAAAGCTGTTGATGCGACAAGGAAACTCCACTGGCTGAAGTCGAGTCCTGGATCTGATGACCAGCTCGTCGTTCCTTTTGATCCTTTCTTGCATCTTCTTATTTTAATTCAGAACCACCAAGATTGTTTCTAGCAAAGCCTTGAATTTGATCCCTTAAAACGGCTCCCCGATTTACTTCAAATCCACAACCACTATCCACCATGGCACGCCTATGCTCAAATCTCGAATAGGCAGTGAAGTCCCTCCTAAATTTCTCTTTGGTTTGTCGAGTCTCAATCTACTATGTTCTGAGCTCCTAGATTTTGTCCGTCCATGTACTGCTACACAGGTCGCCAATTCAAGCCAGTCAGACGTGTTGGTCATGCCCCGCTTCTCCTTTCGCTAGGGGGTGATTTCTCGAGATGAATTGTATCGATAAAAAAGGGAGCGTGAAATAAAATAAACACCAAAAGAAGTTCAATTTTATGTAGGAACCGAACTACCGGATTATTGAGCATTGTGGATATGAAGGACGATAGTGTCTTCATGTGGTGAAGGGCGGATGAAAAGGACGGCTCGCTAGGTCGGCCGAGAATATAACCTGATTCGAGACATAAAAAAAACTACCGTTTGTCACCTTGATTTTTCTTCTCGCCTTCTTCCCATTCTTCCTTGAAACCTCCTTTTCCTTGAAGTTTCTCTTTGATGTCTATGTGTCTCCATTTTTGTCCCTTGTTCCAAACCTCCTCCCTCAATGTTCTCTATAGAGAGGAGGTAGTGTTTTGATGTTTTTTTTTTTATTATTATTTTGATTTACGTGTTTTTACTTGATTTTTTTATATCTTATCAATTTTACGAATTTTTTGAATTTTTCGACACTTTTTGGTGATTTTATTATTTTTTAGAAAAATTAGAATACCACAACCAGATTCGATTTCGTTGCTTATTACAGCAAAGACATGAAGAAAGGAACCTTGTTTATATGAACATATGAGGTGGTGCCGCCTTGAGCAACATTGTTTCAGGTCTTTCACTTTTTAAATGTACATGAATCCAAGAAAGAGCACAAGGCCAAAAACGTATTGTATATGAGACGGAGGTTTAATTTACGGAGTGAAAAACGAGCAGAGTGGCACAACATACTAAGTCGTCTGAATGATCATAGGATTTCCAGAATAAAGATGGGCCGTAGCTTTTTACTCTCACAAGTGCATACACATGCACATTTCGTCTATTCAATTAAAAAAAAGAATTGTTCGACATCTCTGTCGTTCTGTCTGACCCCCTGAGTAAAATTAAACTAGGGATGAAAGAAAAACCTTAGTACAAACATCCGTTCTTCGTTAGAAGAAGGTGTCGCTAGCATAATAAAAAAAGTCTTGATCGACTATAAAGAGTGTTTCGTCTGGTATTACATGGAGATGCCCAGCTTAAATCGATGTTTAGTCAAGCACAACTTATCGATGACCGATGGATCAAATCCCGAGAAGGATGTCGAGAGAGGCTACTGAGATGGTGTACGACGAGATCAAGAAGTTGTTTATAGCTGGATACATCGGAATGTCCAAGTACGTCTAGTGGATATTCGGCATAGTATCGATGGTAAAGAAAAACGACAAGATCATAGTGTGTATCGACTTCAAGGATTTTAATAGAGTGACACCTACTAACGAGTGTCCTATGCCTATCGCTGCCTATCTGAAAGAGAACACGATAGGGCATGAACTGATGTTATTTAGGGACTCATATTCCGACTACAACCATATCTTTATTGTGGAGGAAGACGTACACAAAACAACATTTGATGACCTATGCGTATCTTCGAGTGGGTGGTCGGGCCATTCAATTTGAAGTTGTCGGAGCCACGTATCAAAGGGTCATAAATCTAATCTTCTAGCCCTTGATAGGGAAGACCATTGAAGTTTACATAGATGACGTGGTGGTTAAGTCTAAACAAAGCGAAAGCCCCCACCTTCATTTAGTCGAAGCCTTAGAAAAGATGAGGACGGACAAGCAAAAGCTAAACCCACTCATATGTGTGAATGGAGTACGAAAAAGGCAATTCCTGGGTTTCCCGATCCATCAGCGAGCAGTGAGGTCGATCCGCACAAATCGGAAGCTATCAAAAAATAACCAAAACTGAGCCACAAGATTTCTTTGGCAAGGTTAATCACATACGAGCTTCCTAGGAAATGTTGCATGTAAGATTAAAGTGTTTTCGATCATATAAAATGACAAAAATAATGGGCTGGTAATATGCTAATCCAACACGAATAAGCTTTCAAGGAGATAAAAGAGTACTTGACAAGCGCTTCGGTAATGGTATCCCTTGACGTGAACATGCCGTACTTATTATACGTGGTGGTCTCCCATTCAGGCATGGGAGCGATGTTAGAAAAACAGTACGAAGGAGTGGAACGAGCGATGTATTATCTGTTACGCTTGTTCAAGGAGACGGAACAGAGATACACACCATTGAAAAAAAGTGTTCATCAATTTACTATGTTGTCACAAAGCTAAGGGACTATGTCAGATCGAACGAAGTATATTTTTTGTCACGATCGGCCATAATAAAGGTGTCATTCAATAACCCCAAGCTAGCTGGATGGATTTATCGGTAGAGTCTGGTACTCTCAGTATACAATTTATTCCACAGACCCAAAACCTCTGTCAAAGGCACATTTTGGAAGAATTTTTTAACCCTCTACGGTGAGACAAATACCGATGGATTAGTCAGTAGCGGTGACATAGTGGAAAAGTGGGAAATATGATTCAAAGATCTGCTAATAAAGAAGGTTCAGACATCAGAGGGGTAATTACCTCCACATGGGGCAAAAAGACCAGGATAGCCTGTCGGATTGATGAGAAAATTATTAACAATGCCATCGAGTACGAAGCATTAATCATGGTGCTACGAATCGCCACATAATTGAACTTACAGGTGATAACCATCTGTGAGGATTCACCACTTGTGGTCCACCAGATGGCGGGCGAAAGCGAGTGTTTCGCCTCCCATTTGATCCTCTATTTGAAGCTGGCTTGGGGAATGTTGGACAAGCTCAGATGAGTGAATATGCAATATGTCAAACGAGACACCGACCAAGAAGTTAACCACCTCGCGCAAATCACCTATGGTTTGCTCCATCAACCACTTCAAGTGAGAGGGCAATTGGAGAGAACCGATTCGTCGTTTTCTAGAAGATCCCACCAAGAGAGAAGAAAGAAAGACCAGACTCGTAGCCATATATCATGTCTTGCTTGACCAAGTCATGTACAGGAGACGAACAACGGGGTGTTGTTGAGATGCGTTGACCTGGATGAAGCCATCCCCAATATTTTGCAAACTCACAAAGGCCTATGCGGGGCCTATCAAGTGGGGAATTAAATGAGTTGGTTGATTAGACGACACGCGTTTTTCTGGCGCAAGGCTGCCAAGCATGCCCACAATGCAGACCTATCAATTGCGTAACGACAGTCGACATGAGCATAGTGGTAAAACCATGACCTTTTAGGAACATGGGCTATGGGTATCATAAGAGAAGGGAAAACACATTCTATTCAAGGAGATGCATGTTGGGAAAACTTCTTCACAAATCGATGGGAAAGCGTCAAATTTAACAACGAGAGCGATCTCAACAAATAATGTTAGCAAAATTATCTTTACCGTGCAAGTACATTCTCTTTAAGAAATTATTCGCCCCCACTAAGAAGTTGCAGCCAGGAATTAACAAGAATATCCCTTGAGGAGTTATGAAGATCACAAACATGTCGGTTCTACAAAATCGAGTGTTCCAACAATAAATCTCAAACGGAAGATAGTGTTTAGAACTTTTAAAGTTTCGCATCTAAAAGCTAATACATTACTTCATACAAATGTTGTGTCGTAAATAAACACCGAGACATATGGAGGAGACGTGTCATTTCATGAAAATTCTTGTTTAAATAGGGGAACAAGTTTCTTTATGAGTCAACTCTTCGAAAACAAAGAGTTATTGTTGTTCGCAAAAAGGTGTGAACTTCAAACCCCAGGGTTGTGTGCCCTCAGTGATAACCCTCTCAAGTTTCCAATAACTTTCTTTAGTTATTTCCCATGAGCATACAAAACCTTTCAAATACTCTAATCATTCAACAATGTGATCTACACATAATCGTGTTATTGGCAATCGGTACGTTAGTCAGTGTGGCCAGAATAAAGTTTTTGTGCATACATTGGTGTTCAGGTGTAGCCACAACAATGTTTCTACATAGGCTTGGTACCCTCGTGTGGCCACACTGAAGTCTGGTGTGACCACAACAAGCTTTTGTCCGTGATTAACACGTCCATCAAGCCACATTGAAATCTAGTGTGGCCACACAACAATTATGTTCACCATTGTCAATAAATATACAAAAATGTGTATATAGTAGTAGCGGTTGACTATTTCCCCAAATGGATCCAAGCTGGAGCATACCGAAAAGTCGCCTAAATGGACGGACATCATTGAGTTAATAAAAAACGTTGTTGTATACTGACAAGGAATTCCCAAAAGCATTATGGTCGGCAACACCAACGTGTTCAATGGAGAACTCGTAAAGGACTTTGCCCGGGAGTTCGGTTTCAAAATACTGAATCCGTCGCCCGACTACAATCAATCCAATGTCCAGGCATAAGTTTATCAAATGCATTATCTAGAAATTGATTATGAATATCACTAGAACGTGGCATAGGTTGCTTTACAAGACTTTATGGGCGCTGAGGTGACCAAAAGAGAGTGCCAGAGTTATCCCGTTTAGCTTAGTTAACGGGCATGACGCCATGCTACCCACCGAAGTGCGCTATCGTTCGCTCAGGTTTCTAAAACACTTGGGAGTACATGATCAATATGAGGAAGACATGCACTTGAAAATAAAAGATTAGATTCTACCAGATCAGCAGCATTAAACCATCACATCACACAAAGAACGAATTGCCCGATACTATAGCAAATGGGTGCCACACAAAGTTTTTTCGAGAGCTTCGTGATGAACCAAAGGACTTTAAATATGAGGACACCGGCATTTCAAAGACTATGAAAAAGCGTATGGAAGTGCTGAAGGTAGGCAAAGAATGGAGAGATAAAAAAGAATTCGAATTCTATATGGAATGGCTCTCAAAGTGCATTTTTAGCTATCAAGGCAAAAGGATAGCATAGAAGATGAAATATATAGCCAATTTCTTTGTCAAAGCTTCAGAGCCGGTCGCTTTCGCTTGTTGTGCCATTTATATGGGACTCTCAATTATGCAAATCAGTTTGACAAAATGCTATTCCCATCAAAGCAAGCAGGTCCAGTTTGGCTGTTGTACTTATGGTCTCACATCTAGGCTCCTTTTTTGAAATAACCATACCAAGTCCAGGTTCGAGATCCTCCTATTCTTTGTTATGGTGATCACATCATCTCAACTTGTTCTAATTCTGAAGATTGGATCGCAAAAAGTGTCACTTGGATGATAAGGGTCATTCTCAATATGGGTCGAGCTTAACAAAGGGTCTGGAGGTTGTTTCCTTATGACATCCCTCTTAAGAAACGATGTCGAGATGCCTATCCAGATCGGTATTGGGACACTATGCTGACAACTCGAGACTTGATGGCGATAGCCAAAACTGGACTTGTTTTTTAAATATATAATCCTCATCTCTTTGCAAGACAACTTGGCTTCATTTAGTCATCAGCAGTGCCTTTTCGACAATCTTTTAACATTCCTCTAGCAGAGAGGGAATGCCTGCATGTGAACCTGCTGCCTGATATCAAGAAGTCTTCAGTTCAACCTGAGCTGTTGATATTCCCTAACTCGCATCACTTCTTCCCATGCATCATCTTCTTTGACCACGTTCGACACACTATGTTCGCTACTTAGCTTAAAAAGATCAAATTTTCAGCCAAGTTTTATGAGCAATATATATTTCACCAGTTGAAGTGCTAAATCTTCATTTCTCAAAGCACTGTAAACTTGAAAAAGTGAGTATCTCACAATATACTTTAACTACTTTATTTATTTGGTTAATTAACCGTTCATTTTCTTATAATTCCTCATAAGGTATTGCTAAACTGGCTATGAAGAAAAGAGTTAAAGAGGAGAATCTTAAGAGCCGGCCTAAAGGCAAAGCAGCCAAGACTACCGTGACGAAGGTCAAGAAACCTGAAATCGAGTTGTCGTCTGTACAAGTCGACTCGTCCTCTTTAGCCGCTCCTCTTTCGGTTGACTTTGTTTGCTCTGCCTTTGACTTAGGTAACCAATTAGGTTTGAATTATAATGGGTCACCACTAGTTTCTTCCCTAGGAATAGAGTAAGGAATCTGATACATGACAATACGTTCTCGTATGTTTGAGAGAAATACAAGGAGATAATCGAATCCTAAATTAGTGATTCAATGATTCGATGGCATTAGAAAGAGGGGGATCTAATGCATATTATGCAAGGGGAAGTAAGATGTTCTAGATCTTTTTATTATTTATAGTCTTCATTACCAATTTTGTTTATCATTTTCTTTTGACAAATCTCAACTTTATTTTTTACTTGACTTTGATTGATTCCGGAGAACAACGGTAGGAGAATTTTGTCAATACAATTCTTTGTGGGAACGATCCCTGCTTGCCCTTACTATTTTAGTTAAGGTAAAAATAAGATTTATTTTTGATGTATTGACGACGCGCATCAAATTTTTGCTAATAGAGAATCCTGACTGATTCCTAAAAATTCACTAACATCCCACATCCGTTCGTCACATTTGGTGCACGTGGTCGCCCAACCGTTGCAAATCCATTGGTGATATACGTCGTTTTCTCTCGGTTTTTTCATATTACCTGAAAAAGAAAGAATTCCAAGCATGAAGCATTAAGGCATTGCTCATTTGACAACCCGAATGTCGCTCAAATCCTACTTGTTCCTTTAAAGGCCTCTTTCTACCGTACCCAGCTTGGTCCCATCATTTTCAAAGAACAGTCTGTCTTTTCGATAGGTTGGGATGATTTGTCCAAGAAGAAGGACATCCACTGCTTTCCTTTTGTTTCGAAGAATCTTGATTTTGATGATTAGCTTGCCGCTTGGAAGAAGAAGTTAGGGGATTAGTTGAAGCGATTGGGTATCTCTTAGTTGATAGAGGTATCCACATTCTTCATGGAGCCTAACCCCCTTATCTGCTCTGGGATTTTTTCGTTTTGGAATCCTGTTGTGAATTGTTTTTATCTAGCACAAGGACCTACGTCGATCACACTAGAAGACATAAGCTTTGTAACTAGAGTATATGCAGAAGGTATCCCAATTTCTTTTTACAATGTTGGCGAGGACTAGTTTAAGTTCAACTCCAAGTCCCGTACTAGAGATGTGATTCGGCGACATGTCAACAAACTCCCCAAGACTTGAAAAGATCTAGAAAAATTCATGTTTTATATGAAATGGATGGCTACATTCATTTTTTGCAACAGGAGTAGGAGACCGGTCAAATTCATGACCGATTTGAGCTACAGGCTAGTCCAAGCAGATAATGCTATAGGATTCAAACCCGTGCTTATCTGTTTGCTGTGTAGGTCGTTATACTTAGCAACAACAAATCTAGAGACTTTTCCATCACGGCCGTGGATAGCAATATGTGGATTTTGTACATGTGAACTATGTTGTATTTCCCAAAGCTATCCTGGTTCGAGCGACCGGTTGTTATATGCCCTTCTGATCTATTGAAGAAGACCACATCAAAGTTTTGGTCGCCACTCAACACTTATGAATATCTTGCGGCTGTAATGTCTAGCGACAATCTTGACAGCAGTGGTACATTTTAGACTGGAGGCCTTATCCAGCTCTTCACCTCCTCAACTTCGCTAGGGAAGCTAGAAATGCCGCTTGGATTTTGACAATAACTTACAAGGGCCTTGTGGCAATAAATCTCAAGGGGTATATTTTTTAAGTTTACAACCCCACATGTGTGCCCGACAACTTGGTTTGTTCAGTCGCTCGCTCTACCCTTCCACCAACCGAATAGAGTGCCAGTTCCATTTGGCCAAAGAATCAAGCCCCTCCTGACCTTCCCCTCTGAAAATGCATATTGAAGAGCCATTCTTTGAGGTATGTGTCACCTTGAGAGTGTGTTGGGGTGAAACTTGGGACCAATTGTTGCATAATATGAGTAACCGCTATGAAAACTAGTCCAATCTGGTGGGCTTTGATTTCCTTACCTATCTCAAGGAAAAAGCCACCAAGAAGTGAGTGGGCAACCCAGCATCATCGGGAGGTATTCACGTCAACTTTTCCTTTAGATCATTGCTCAATTTTAATATTATGTTCTATAGGTGAAAAGAGGCATAAACATCTAGTCAAGTTGAGCGACGAGCAGTCAACCTCCGTCCCTCAACATGTTTCCCATGGTGATTCTTTAGAGTCATCCTCCAACCAAGGTAGTAATTTTTTTTCATATCAATGCATCTCGCTTAGCTTAATTATTTTCTTTGGTGCTAGATGTATACTCTCAGATTGTTTGCCATGTGGTGGCTCCTGGCAGGCTACCAACTATTGAGGCATCTCCTCAAATAGAAGAAACCATTGCTGCTGGAAAACTGTCACTTCTGGAGCCACCTCTGGTTGGTGCTTCGAATGCTAACCTTCCTCCCTTAGGAGAAACATAATTGCCTCTATTGACCGCTACAAGTAAAGTTCTACCCATTGAGGGTTTGGTCGACATTGAACCAAAGGATTCTCTGGAGGTTGTGGAGAAGGCCAAGAATCAAGCTGAAGAGATTTTTAAGACCAATCCTCATCCTCTAGTTGTTTCTAGAGACCCCGTTAAGTGATAGTCAATCACTTTGGTGCTGGTTGATCTCCTGAAGTCTGTTTTTGGGATTTCATTTATGCTTTGGAAACTAGCATGACAGAGGAAGAGTATTTTGAAGCATTTGATGCAGCACTTCATCAACTATAAGGACTGGAGCCTTTGCCGCTCAACATACGCCAGTTGTTGTCCTTCGCCCAAAAGAACTATTGGCAGCAATGGGAGGATCTCAGTTCCTCCCTTTCTGTAGAGGCTTAATTGAAGGAGAAAGAGCTTTCTCTGAGTCGACCAACAACCAACCAACTCAAGGCTTAACAGCTTAGGGCTAGAATGGATGAATTACGTGCACAAGAGCAGCATTTGGCCCATAGTATTCAGCGTTTTTACAGAGATCATGATGTTGTGATCATTGAGATGACTCGGACAACATACAAACTAGAAGGGATTGAAGACATCTATAGTATGGAACATTTCACCAAGGAAGCCGACCGAAATTCTTTGATCGATGAAGCAGCCAAGGCCGATTAATGTTGTCAAGGCCGCAATCAAGGATGTATTCATTAGCCGAGCTAGGAACATTTCATCATCCTTGATTAATTAAAACACTTTGCTTTTACCCTTCACGTTACTTTTGCTTCTTTGACTATCACGCTCAGAGTGTTGTACAATTCACGTGGTTTTATGGTTCCCAACAGATATGTTTGTCGAGATTTCCACTACAATAACATGCAAGCTATTAATAAAGCTGTTGGGATTCACATAGTTTTTCTCGTGATATACTTTTAAAAATTTGACCACCATTTCCAAGATCTCCTTTATGATGTCTGATTTGCCTATAAATAGGATCGATTATTCCGCAAGATAAGCATGCCTTTCTTCTGACACAAATATGTCTAGCCTAGATGCCATTTTCGTTCAAATCTTCCTTTAAACACAAAACCTATGCTCACAACCTTAGACCCTTCAAAAGCCTAGGTTAACAACCTTAAGCTAATGGCTGATCTTCGTTTCGTGCCTCATGGCTTAAGTGCGACATATCTCTGGGGCCTGAGCCATGGCTTCCTCTCTTATGCTGTGTTTGGATTTATAGGAATAGAAAGGAAAAGAAGAGAAAATGCAGGAGGGGGTGATTTTATTGGGAAACATGTTTTCCTTTCAATTCTTTTCCTTCCCCCTCCCCAAACACAACATTAGACTTTGGTTCCAGATTCAATCCAGTGGACCCAAACTCACCGCTCGAGGAAGCGTCGTGCCATGTGGCTCCTTTCAAGGAGTCACATAACTTTCCCTCCCAGACTTAGGTTCTCGTTTCAAGTCAGAAGACCTAGTCTGCCCTCAAAGGAGCTCCGAACCAGGTGGATCCTTTATAGGAGTCTGAGAAGGGTGGCGAACATAAGGATTAGGCGGCAATCAGCAACTTAGTGTCCTCAACAGTTCTTGCGATAATCGAAGATTAGATGTACATTATACTATTTAAGAACAAACGTTCCAAGGTTGGCCCGCTTTTTATGGTTGCATTAGAGACATTGGGAACAAATTAGTGGTGAACATTCCGTTGTTTCTACCTGTCTAAGGCTAATGTTCGGGCATCGCTCGTTAATTTTTTGTTTGGATGCTTCCCACATCGAACAATGGTATTCTTTCAAATATTTCCCATTGATCTTCATTTTATGGGGCTTTCTGTTTAGGTCAGCCAACTAATATATGTTACCTAAATGTGTCTCCACTACTTGGATTGATCCTTCCCAATTTATGGTCCATTTTATGTAAACATAATCTTTTGACCATTCAAGGAGCTTAGTCTTCCCCAGTAAATCCCCTTTTTGGAAAGGTTCTTTGTTTGACACATTTATTATAATATCGAGCGGCCTGTTTTTTATGGGCGTTCAAATGATTCAAAGCCGCCATTCGACTATGCTCCCATGTGCTTAAGAAAACTTAAGGACTTGTATGTCACCTCTATTGGTAATAAAGCATCATGTCCGTAAACTAGATTAAAAGGTGTCATTTCGATGCTCTTCCTTTTACTAACCTGTAGCACCCTGAGATATTGTTCTAAACGCTTTTGCATCTATCCATTTGGTAAAGTAATTGGTCGCCACGAATATTTAACCATCCCCACGGGTGGAGTGAGAATGGATCTCACCCATAATATCCATCACCCATGTTCTAATGAGCCAGGGTTTCACTATAACGCTCATATCTGCAGTAGGTAATCTGATTACTTGAGCATATTGCTAACACGCTTGACATCTTTTAACCATTTCTATGGATTCTTTCATCAAAGATGGCCAGAAAATCCCATCTCGTTTAATCGTCCAATACATCTTAACCCCGGCTTGGTTGTGACGCACAAACCGTCGTGCATTTCTAACATGGCGAGGATAACTTCCTCCATATTAATGCATCTTAGTATGATTCCCTTGTCGACTTTTCGATGTAGTAGGGATTCAATAAAATATATTATCTAGCGGTGACCCTAATTTTTCGTTATACTTTTGACGATGGATCTTCAAGGAATTAACTGATAGGAATTCGCCAATTCTTTGTCGTCTTGAACAAGCTTATAACATTGACTCGTTCGTTCATGTCTCTAGTTTCCCACTCTACAAGCTTTAGAGCGGATTTCTACATTATAGTCGGTGCACCATCTAGGAATGACCTGTCATAGTGAACCAAACCAGACGATTCTGTGCAAGATGGTTGGCTTCCTAATTCAATGATCGTCCGATGTGTCTTATGGTGATTCTTTCGAACTCTTTTTCAAGTTCTCTTGCTTTGCTCAAATAGTGATCGAGGTGAGGTGAGTGTCATTTGATTTCGCCTAACAACTGTTGTAAAACCAACTCTGAATCTCCCTGCTCAACTATTCGAGTCAACTCCTAGTCTTTTACAGTCAGTGCTAGGATCAACGCTTCATATTTCGCGGCGTTGTTGGTAGCTTCTTCCTCCAATCTTTAGGCTAGTCTCGTCTTATTTCCCTAAGGGGATTCTAGCACTACGCAGATGATGCTCCTTCTTTATTAGAAGCTCCGTTGAACCAAATAGTCCATTCTTCTGGCGTCTCTGCTCTAAGCGCGTCCAAGTCAAGATTCATGTTTCCATAATGAGTTAAAAACTCCGCTAGTGCGTGCACTTTAGCAGATGATTGTAGTTTGTGATATACATTATTGGCAGTAAGAATCAATCTCCATTTGCCGATGCGCCATGATACTACGAGACTATCAAAAAACGCCTTTACTATAGCCGACCGAGATACTGCGTAAATATCGTTTGACCCAATGTAGTGCATGAGTTTCATAATTGCATAGTATACAGATAGGCACAATTTTATAAGTGATGTATACTTTTACTCCGTCTCGGTAAGAAGAAGAGATAAATAATATATTGCTCATTCAAATCCTTCTGATTTCTACGTCAGCATTGCCACAATGCTGACATTAGTAGCTGATACATATAAGATGTATAGGAAGGTTGACATTGGTGGTGCCACTAAATGGGGATTGATGCGGTACTCGTTTATTTCATTGAAGGCATCGTCGTATTCTTTAATCCATGTTATTTGTCCCATGGTGTTTCCTAGTAGAATAGTAGAAAAGGCTTTTGTTTTGTACACCACATTGCCTATAACCTATAAACCATCGAATGTAGTTTACTGTCCCCAAGAATGCCTGCAACTCTGATTTAGTGTGGGGAACAAGTAATCTCTTGATCGCCTCCTATTTACACATATCAGCCACAATACCACGTCGATGCATCAAAAACCCTTGAAATTGCCATTTTTGGACACTGAATGTGCACTTTAAAGGGTTGAGCTTAATCCTTTGCTTTCTCATCGTTTCAAAGGCTTCCCTCAGATGACAGCAATGTTGTACACTCTGCTCGGAGTTGACCACAGTGTCATCGATGTATATTTCAACTGTTTTCCCTATTAAATTGTTAAAGATAACGTTCATCACTTGTTGGCACGTCGCCTCGGCATATTTAAGCCCGAATGACATGACTACCTGCTCAAATATGCCCAATGGGCATCTTAAAGTGATTTTGTGTTCAGCCTCTTCGGCGATGAATATGTGGTTATATCATGAATAACCATCCATAATGACATTAGTTCATGCCCGCCGCTCTATCTATGAGATCAACGACGACATGCATGGGTTCTCATCTTTCGGTGTCGCTCGATTCAAATCCCTAAAATCTATGCAAACCCTCATCTTACCATTCTTTTTAATCACTATTACTATACTTGACATCCATTCCACATATCTTGTCTGAATGTAACCGATTGTAAACAATTTTTTGTTCTCCTCATAAACCATTTGGATAGCCTATTTGGACATCCTTCTAGGCATTTGTTTTACAGGCTTAATTCTCCAGAACATGGGTAATTTATGTTCCACTACGGTCTGATTGAGATTGGGAAATTCTGTATAGTCCCAAGGAAAACAATCTTTAAATTCACTTAACACTTGCTTGACGGATTTAGCGATCTCATCGCTTAGCAGTCCACTGATGTACGTCACTCTGGATTATTGTGTGACCCAAGATTTACTTCGTCCAAAGGGTCACATTGGACAATCATGAAAGCGAGGCACAAAAGACCATTCATTGTTTATCACAATCTCTGATTGCGGACTAATCTTAGAGAACCTATACAAATTTTAATGACGCATTACATCGTTGACCGCATCACTTGGCGTCCTCTCCATTGGTTTCCTTATCATGCTCGGGAAGTATTTCTGGCTTCCACTTCGTCTGATTGCCGTTGGTAAGGCGATCTCTCAATCCTGATGCCTTCATATCTTGCTAGATAGGGGTCAGGTCAGGGCCTGACTCTCTTGCTCCCAATCGGTTGGTACCACGAGATGGTGCATTACATGCAGGCGTGCTTCATAGGAGACCAAGCAGTCAAACTTGCGAAATGTTTCCCTCAACGAGCTAGGTCGCCCAGCTCGTACCTCCTTGAGGCTCAGATCCTAACTTCATTGCACCTGTTGATAAAATAGTCATGTTAGCGCAAGCATCAAATTTTTCATCGGTTATGATCTCAGGACCTTTAAACCCCATATGAATAATTCTCTGCTGAGGGTTGAAGGTATAGCTCCATCCTTGTGAAGCCAATCCCTTCATAGTAGTGCATTAAACGTTGGTTCAATGTCAATAACAAGAAAAGATGTGTCCTTTGTATGGGACCCCACTTTCAAATCGGGGTTACTCCCAAACATGGGGAGACCTTCCCATTAAAACCACTGACGTTCACAACAGTATTTTCTAGTTTTGACATGCCTTCCCCTAAACGCTTATACACACTCAGGGATAACACATTGACTGTAGCAGAATTATCGGTCAGAATTCGGTCAAGAAGGACGCCAATGAACGTCGCTCGAACACGCAACAAGTGCATGTGCTGCCGTAGCGATTCGGGCTGCCTCTTAATCCAATTTAAAGGAAAATTATTAGGCACAATTACTGTTGTAAGGAAAGGGATTCTTTTACCGCTGTTATCAGCGACACCCTTTTCCTTGGCAAACTCCGCAGAAGAGTCAAAGCGTCGCATTCTGCAATGAATTTAGGAGACAATATTTTGCTGTAGGGGTGGTGTATTCGCTGCATGTGCTATGAGGGCTCCCCTTGGTCTTAGAGAACTCTAGGTCATGCTTTGCTCGTTTGTCTGTGGACCTTTTAGCTCGTCGTTCTTTTCATTTCCTTATGCTCTAAGAGGGCCTAGAAGGACAAATTCTTACACTAGCCGTCTGCCACGAGTCCACATAATGAAGCCATTTGAAATATTAGAAGTTGGTGCCATAAGTCCCTCACCGGTTCCTTGGCCTTTGCTCGACAAGGTAAGTGGTTGACCACTTGGAGCGTTTGCCCGACACATCGGTGGTCTATTCATCATGCCGAGTGCTTCCTCTTCTTGACCAGACAAATCATACCACGGCGCTTGCTTATGATTTTAAAAATATTTGTGGAATGTGTGGCATTTGTCAGTGGATGGGATCCACACATTGACGGGGCATTGAAACACCACCTTTCCAAGCCGTCGTTTGGAGACCCGATTGGCCACAATGGTGGTTCTTCTGTGCCTGTATAGGTGGATAACAAATGTTAATGCTGTTTATCTCAAATGCATTAACCTCAATGGCCTCACTAAACGGCTCCTGGTCCATCAACGAATTGTCCACCACATCAGAAAAGCATAGCTCTTTGGCCTTTATGAGGTCTTGGACAAAATTTTTGAAAATCAATTAGTCCTTAATGGCATGCGTAAATAACCCATTCCACTTACAATATTTTCTGGACTTCTGAAGCTCAGTGTTTGGGATCCTGTGTCCACTAGTCAAATGGATTTTGACATGCTTGAGCATGAACTAAAAAATGTCATCCGTTTTGTTCTCATCGAAAGAATACTTCCTTTCCTCTTGGGATTTCTGGGAGGCTTTTGCTCGAAAGTTTCTATTTGAATGACTTTCATAGGTAAGAGGGCGACCCTTTAAGTATTCGACTACATCAACATCTGCCGTAACGTCAGCCTGATACATGACCACTGGACCGGGGGCATAACTTCCCTATGCCTGTGTTTTTTCCCTCAATATATTTTCGTAACGGATCACCCTTCGGGCAAGTTCGTTCTAATCTCTGAACAACTCTTCTTCTAACTTCTTTCGAAGTCGAAGAAGAAGAGCATCATGGGCGATTGAGATGAGCTCACCTTCAGAAGTAGAGTTTTACATCTCCGGCGAGCCTTTCAGAGCCTATTCAAAAAGACGTCCACTGGTTCCCCTGGTTGTTGCTTCATATGGGTCAACTCTTGTAAGAACACAATCATTTCTGACCGTGGAAACGCTAAAGCGAATTACACCTGCATCTTGTCGCAGTTTTTAATCAAATTTGGGGACAAGTTGAAGTACCATGTGAAAGCACCCCCTGTGAGCGATGTGGGGAAAAGACGTAGCTTTCCATACCCATTAACCGCTGCTTCACCTATTCGATGGGTACCGAGGAATGTGTTCATCAGGTTAGATTCCTTCTTCTCCCGAGAAACGGGCGAAATTCAGAACTTTATATCCTCTGGGCAAGGAAATGTTCTACCTCGGCCTGTCTATTCATTCCAGGGACTGTTTGTTCAATGACCCGGGTGACAAAGTTTAATAAGTCACCTAGCCCGTTAGGAGCTCTCAAATCCCATATATTAGGAGGAGCGAAAGGCTTTGGATTAGCGGTCGAGAGTGTCTTATCAACGATGCGGGGGCTCATAATTGGCCCGTCATTGAGGTGCTTCTCGCTCCTCCATCGCCCGATTTAAACGTGTGACGGGCATAGAGGATCGGTGGGGATTAGTTTGAGGACTATCACTTAAGGCGGGATTAACTTGAGAGCTACTATTTGATAGCTCTGTGCCCTGTATATTGGCAGGCACATTCTCCAGCGGGGGTGGATGAGTATCATTAAATGAAGGGTCCATTGATATAGTGTTCTGTCTCGTCATCCTAATCTCCCACTGTGCTCGCCAAAAACTTGTTGATCAAGGATCAACATATTGAGAATATTTGAATTTAGGATTGAAATTACGGTCGCCGTACGAAAATAAAAAAGGAAAAAGGAACTACAAACGAACAAGAGTCAAACACTTATGGGAGTCATGGAAACTAACAAAGATTCTGTGTTGCACTAAAATTGTTCGTTGATTGTTGTCTTTCAAATATGCGAAATAGAAAAACTCATAGTCTAATAGAGAATTCTAACTGATTCCTAAAAATCCGCTAGCGTCCCGCGTCTGTTCGTCACGTTTGGTCACCAGTGGTTGTCAAACCATTGCCCGTCAATCTGGTCGCTCACACCGTCCTAGCTTCACTGCTCATTTAGGACTGCCCGGTTGTCTCTCAAATCCTGTTTGTTCCTTTAGTGTAAGCCCGGCCCAAATTTTATGTTATAAACACAGAGTTGATTAATTCCCCTCCCACCGCATTGTAAAGCCTTGATTTTTCCCGAAAATTGAGTGGAAATTTGATTATAGAGGTGGGTAAAACACTAATAGACTTCGACTTCTGACGTAATAGAAATACCAAGTTAATCGACTGTAATTATTAATGAATAAGACGTAGTACTGAAAACCGAAATTCGAGTGAATTGGGGATCTCCATAAATCATAATGAAGTTTCTCAAATGGAGAAGATGCCTGAGTGGTTGATGTCGAGAAGGATAAGTATTGTGAGTTTCCCGAAGCACACGCAGGGCATTGTCGGTACAGGTCAGACGAAAATGAGACAGATAATAATTTGGCACGTTGAGGATGGTGAAGCACATCCCGGTGGGGATGACGTAGTCGGGCATGCCAAGTAGGTGCATGAGTCGTAATGTGAGCCGAACGGGACAGAGGGGGAGTCAGTCGAACCAAATATAGTGGGTGGTCAGTCTGTCGGTGTAGGAGAGTGCTTCCTGTCGACGATCAAATATGACGATACAATCATTGTCAAGACAACTTCTTGATAGACACAAGGTTGTTCTTGAGATCAAGAACATATAACACATCGATCAGAGAGAGAGATTTGACGGGAGTGGAGACTCGTCCAATACCAAAAGTTGGCAGAGATTGACCGTTGGCAACAAAGGTTCTAGTGCAACCATCATAATGGCAAATAGAAGGGAGCTTACCCAGAGTGTGAGTCATGTGTTAAGTCGCATTGAAGTCGGGATACTAGAGATTGGACGTGAAATCTGATGCGGGGACGGGGTGGAAAGATTTGGTTGGTCAAAGACAAACGAACCAAGATGGCAAACGGTGGCAGGTGAGTTGATAAATGTTCGCTGAAACGCACACGCAAGTGTACGGGTCGAACAAGTAGTAAGTGATGAGTACGAGTATCGTCCCACAGAGATTGTTCAGAATACTTTGTTGATTTTTATCCTTAGAAGTCTCAATTTATTCAAAGTAGAGTCTTGAATTGTTCAAAAGATTTAATTCAATTAAATAAAAGCAAGTATAGAATAAACCAATGGATCAAAAATCTAGGACTATGAATCCCTTATCGTTCCTGAACTATCAGCACTCTCTCTTCCTTAATTTCCTCGGTTTCACGTTTACTAAGCACAATTCTTATAGTTCGTTAGACCTCTCTCGACTTTGTAACAGTGAATCATAAATTACCCATAAACCTATGTCTCTATAATGATGTACGAGCAACTATAACGCTTTAAGTGTCAATTCTTGTCTTGGTTACCTACGAGCGTATATCTCTTCTGAGTTAACCTGATCTCTCATGCTTAACCTAGGTTATATTCTCCCTCTTCTAATCCTAAGTCTCTCTCTCGAGTCTAATAAACGATAAGAAATTAAACAAATTGGCAATCTACCCAATATGCACGCATTAAGCACAAGAGAACATAAGCAAACGTGAAACTTCACGAATTGATTCCGGAAAGAGTTTGGACAACCACACGATTCGGTTCATCACCGTCCTAGATAAAAGATTTAGTTCCGCAAATTAGCCTACAAGCAAATCAAGAAAAGAAAATAAAAGAAAATCTCCATCGTCTTATCCGATTTATCTTCTTCAGCCGTCGCCTTGTAGCCTCCTCCTCTCTTCTAAATTCCCTTTGAAGCTCTTTATATAGCTATGACAAATCTCGAAAGATTATAAAATATTCTATAAATATTCCAGAAAATCATCCCACCTCATGTGGCCACACCAACCTTTCTTTAGAAGGCTGCTTCGCTCGTGTGGCCGTACGGAAGTTCCTGTCCAATGCTTCCCTTAGCAACTTCTCATCCCGGTCTTCTTTGTCTTCCTCCATCAAGCTACCTTCTTAAACACGATTACCTCTTCGTGTCGACCCCTCACTTGCATTGAAAACAACAAAATCCGAAAGTATCCATGCAACACGACCAAACGAAAATAACATGCAGGCTTATCAAAATTGCCTACAAATATGGGATGTGACTAACCTAATACTAATTAGGCTCGTCAAAAATACATATAACTGTAATTTCTTGGAGTTAACACACTCCCAAACCTATCTTTTGCTAGACCCGAGCAAAACAGCAAAAAAATACTTCTAAACTCAACTAAGCCAAGTTCGTTAGAGTTGCTGATGAAATTCATTGTTCTCAGATATCGGCTACACGCAACCAGCGTAGTTAGATTCATACCCTTACCAAACTCGTGTTTCGACAACCTCATGTTCCTATCCTCCACCATCTTTTTTTTAAACATTTTCAATAACCACATTTTTAGCTTAAAACCAGTCCATCACGCAAATAACACATTTCAGAAAGATGATTTATAAAACCACCCTAACACCTCAATCTGTTTGCGCCAGATATCACAACATACTACAAATTTCTCAACTTTTTTCTTCTTTCCTTTTTTTTCTCATTTTTTTTTTCTATTGCTAGACTCTAAATGTCATATCGGTAACAATGGAGACTCATGTAACGAGCTTTCGATCAATGACTCCAGAACCAGTTGGTCCAAGCCATTAGGTGATAAAGCACCCATCGAATCTAATAACGCAAGCCACCACTATCACAACTCATGCCACAAGTACTTATTCAGGAATTTTATTGTTTTTTCATACTTTCTTTTCTTCTGCTTTTTGCGCCTGAACATTGGTACTCAGAGCCTTGGCAAGAATTTTTTTTTATTCCACCTAAAGGTTCACTTCACAAGGTTATCTAGGTGGCTCTACTCCTCCCTAACTTACATGTGCTATAAGAGATCTGGACTCATTTTAGCCATAGAAACAATTTCTCCCCAGATTTGGATAGGACCACAATATTACCTCATACAAGTCAGAGTTCAGACTCTCATCCTCCCACAACTAGAAGCGTAACTGATTAATCACATCAATGAACACAGTTATACCAACTCTGACTCCCTAGATTGAAAATGCAAATCTAATCTCATGCAATCAACTAATCGAACCTAAAAACAATGCAAATACAAATGCAAATCCCCCTAAAACTAGATGAAGAATCGTCCCGGTGATAAAAATAATACGAAAAATAAAAGAAACAAAATGAAACGGTAAATGACACGCGCCTTATTCATCATCTTCTGATTCTTCAGTCTTGCCGTCCTCAATGGATTTCGACTTCGCGCGTGGGTCAAGTTGCCGATTTCGTAACTCAAAGAGGTGAAGCAAGCCCACCACTCCTAGTTGATGGTATCGGGTGGACACTTCTGCAATCGGCCGGAGCCGTGTAGCTCGGGAAATGGGTGAGCATTGTGGAGGACGGCTGGCATGGGTGCGTGTTTCTTCCTTTTTCCAAAAGTGTGGTGTGGCCGCATGAAACCTTCTGTCCACCGCTTATTACCTGCATGAAAGTTATGGTGAACAAAAAATAGAATCAAAATAAAATAAAATAAAAATAACAAAAAGAATGCACAAATTAAACTGAAATTAAGTATTGGGTTGCCTCCCAATAAGCGCTTAATTTAACGTCATCAGCTTGACGCTTGACTTCGATAAGGCACCATCCATCATTAGTGTCACCGGGTCTTAGTTAACTGTACCACATATGTAGGGGCTTTACTCGACTAGCATTTTCGTTAAACCTGCTTGAATAATCATTTCCCAACAACTCGAGAACTCCGCAAGGTAATACCTGGGTGATCTTGAATGGACCGGACCAACGTGATTTAAGTTTTCTTGTAAACAACTTAAGACGTGAGTTAAATAAAAGCACAAGCTTACTTGGTAAAAATGTGCGACCATTAATTCGACGATCATGCTACACTTGGATAAAGTACAGGCATTCTCATAAGCTTCTAAACAAAATTCTTCCATTTCATTCAGTTCGGAAATCCTATGTTCTCCTGCCGTAGTTGGATCCATGTTGAGCTTTTGAATCGCCCAATACACTTTATGCTCTCGTTCCACTCGCAGATGACATGCTTTTCCAAAGACTAACTTGTATGGCGATGTTCCAATTGGGGTCTTGAATTCTGTCCGATATGCCCACAGAGCATCATCCAATTTGATCGTCCAAACCTTCCTGTTAGTGCTCACCGTTTTTTCCAGGATCCTCTTTACTTCTCTATTTGACACTTCAACTTGGCCACATGTTTGTGAATGGTACGGTAATGCGATCTTGTTCTTGAGTATGTACTTTCTCATGAGTCCAGTGAACTTTCCATAGCAAAAATGTGCCCCGCTGTTACTAATAATGGCCCTTGGTTCTCCAAAACGCGTGAAAATCAGTTTGAGAAACTTTAACACTCCACGAGCATCATTAGTTGACAATGCAACCACTTCAACCCATTTAGATACATAATCAAACGCAAAAAAAATGTATCTATTTTTAAAAGAGTCAACAAAGGGGCCCATGAAGTCTATTCCCCTCACATCAAAGATTTCTACTTCTAATATGTTTTGTAAATGCATCTCAACAGGACGAGAAATGTTTCCCACACGTTGGCTACTATCAAAATGGGCAACAAACTTATGTACAACTTTAATGAGGGTGGGCCAAAAGAAACCTGACTTGAGAAATTTTGTTGCCGTTTTGAGGCCGCCGAAGTGTCCACCACATGGAGCTGCATGGCATTGCTCAAGAATCGACATTATTCCCTCTTCAGGGACATATCGCCGATTGACCTGATCTGAACAGTTCTTGAAAAGAAGAGGTTCGTCTCATATATCAAACTAAACTTAATGTACAAACCCCTTGCGTTGCTGACTTCGGATGTCAGGAGGAAGAACGTTTGCTACGATGTAGTTTACATAGTCGGCGTTCCACGATGCAATTGCATCAACAGTGAGTAGTTGTTCATCCAGAAAAGAATCATCAATCATTGTTGAATGTGCAATCACATTTCCCTCTTCCAATCTTGACAGCTGATCTGCCACCTGGTTCTCGGTCCCTTTCCTGTCCATAATAGTTAGGCCGAACTCTTGTAGCAATAACACCTGACCAATTAACCTTGATTTTGCGTCGGCTTTAGAATATGTATCATATAACTGCATGGTCAGTATGAATAATAACAGCAGATCCAATCAGATATAATCTAAACTTGTCAAAGGCAAACACAATTGCTAACATTCTTTCTCTGTTGTAGTGTAATTTACCTGCGTTGAATCTAGTTTCTGGTTAGCATAGTAGATTGCATAAAATTCTTATCCATTTTCTGCCCTATGACAGCTCCTACGGCTGTGTCACTAGCATCACACATAAGTTTAAACGGGAGAGTCCAATCGGGAACTATGATGATCGGGGTGGAGACTAACCTTTCCTTCAACTCCAGAAATGCTTCCATACACTTAATGTCAAACACAAGAGGTGCATCTTTCTCCATGAGGTTACATAACGGTTTGGTAATCAAAAAACAATGCAAATGCAAATGCAAATCCCCCCAAACCTAAATGAAGAATTGTCCCGATGACAAAAAAAATAAGAAAAATTAAAGAAACCTAATGAAAGAGGTAAACGACACGCGCCTTATTCATCATCTTCTAATTCCTCAGTCATGTCGTCCTCGATGGATTTCGGTTCCATTACTCAAAGAGATGATGGAAGACCCACCACTCCTAGTTGATGGAATCGAGCACTTCCGCAATCGGCTGGACTGGTGCACCTCGGGTGATGGGTGGGTGTTTCTTCTTTTTTCCAAAAGTGTGGTGTGGTTGCACGAAACCTTCTGTCCACCGCTTATTACCTGCAGCCAAGGGTATGACTATCACGAACAACTCAAGAATATACCATAAATGACATGGACAATGGAGTACATAAGACAAACACTAGACAAAGAGTTGTACAAGATAGAAGCTTCGACCACCAGAACAGCACAACTCGAAAGATGTACAGGGTCGGTGAAAGAACCAGGAATGGGAAAGCCAATGGATGCGTAAATTAGACAATCTGATTGGAAATTTTATAAACAAAGAGTTGGAGAATATAGCGGCAGGTAACAGTTGGAACTTTATGCAGCGTTCCAATAAAGATAATTTTTCTGGTACCAAATGAGAAACCTACGATACTGGACATGGTATTTAAGTTTGTTCAGGCATCGCATGCGAGGTTCATCATATGGGTAAAGGTACCAGTTTCTATCTGGGTCATCCGAACTATCATAGGCAAGATGTGCCTGGACCCTTTTAAGAACACACTTAATAGTCTTACGCTTTATGTAGTCATCTATCCACCGGATGTAGAATTGGATACGCTTGAGGTGGGTTAGACACTTCCAAGGAGGCTGTTCTCTTTCCCTGTTACGAAGCGTAATAAAATGGTTATAGAGTCTCCAGCTATTTGGAAAACGAGGTCTGCAGAGGCATCTTCTCCTAGGTGGATGTCTCATCCTTTCCCTACTACCACTGTCAAGCCACGACCGGTGCCTGGCAGCTCTCCTAGCTTAAGTGGCAAGTGGTCCTCGAGGGCGATTGCGGTAGCTTTACGGTCACTCAGATGTTACTTGGCCTAGAAGATAGACTCCTGCGACAAACACCTTTAACCAAAGAGTGTAGACTTATAACAAAGCTATTACCTGAGATTAGGATTTAGAAAAGAGAAACGCTTGGAATTCTTTAAGTATGAGATGACTAAGGAGCATAAGACAGATAAGAAACAAGATTAAATGAGTCATGAGAGGATGACTGAGGATAACCAAACAGACTTAGAAAGATACACAAAGATGCATGAGTATCACCTAAAATGCAAGAATATCACCTAAATGGTGAAAATAGATAAACATGAAGTTTTTTGCTTTTTTGGGTTTTCTGAATGTTTTTGGAGTTTTGAAATTTTCTGAATGTTTTTGGATTTTTCGAAAATGAGGGGATTCATGAGAGTTTGATGCCTAAGAGACCACTACCCTGGATAACACCTTTGAGAAGCTTAGAAAGCCATGGATAGGAAAACACTAAAGATTGTGTATTGATTTCACTCTACTTCGCTCTGCCGAACTCCATGAATGGGAGCGGCTATTTATAATACAAGCTAAGCTAAAAAAGCTTGGCTGTGGTTAAGCCACGAGGCCTTAAACTGTTCTTAGTCAGAAAGACTAAAGATGAAAATGACTAAAGCTAAAGTTAGCGTGTCATCTTGTGCCGGCCTTATCTTCAAGGAATCTTGTGGCACGTTTGCCAAAAAGTCTTTTGGCTTGGCTTGCCAACTTTGTCAAAAAGTTCTTTGTCTTGGCTTGCCGACCTTATCTTGAAAATCTTATTTTCACATAGGCGGCTAGTGCTTTGGTCTTTTTCCTCGCGGGTCCTGCGAAGAGTTATCATTCCTTTTATGAGTGGAGGATGGTCCCGCTTGTGACGATCCTGGGCCTGGGCTTGAGCTTGGTGATCCTGGGCCTAAGTCCACCTTTTCCAAAAAGCTTTGGGCTATTTCGTCCCAGTGTAGACCATTCTGATTGTACTGGTGAAGTGCACACACAAGCCTGTAGACATGGTTTGGATCTGTGTTCTGGATCTGGGCTTGAAGTACTTCATCTGGGTCTGGATAGTGGACTCCATTTTCTGTGCAGAGCTTTTGCTTCAGAAATTCCTTGTCGGTGATCGCCATCTCCCTGTCTGTGAAAGTTGCATAGTTATCATGTGCAAGGGAGAAAGGAAGACTGGAAAATTCTTCTGAGTTGTTTATGGCCACCATCGCTTGTAAACTTGAGTCAAAATGCCAATGCCTGCGAAACAAATAAACTGAATAAGGGGTTAGTCCTCCGAACTTAAAGTATTTGTCCTGGTGTAGCTCAATCCATGTCCGCCATTAGCTCAGTGGGGCGAACCATGAAAGCATGTCTGCTAGGTGAGCATGAGGTCTTCTGTATGGAGTACACGCAGTCAGGTCTCCAAGATGGTCAAAGTATTTAAGAAGTTCTTCTGTAGGAAACTCAAGTGCCATAGTATAGCTGTGCAATAAATACCAAAAGAACCACTTTAGTTCTTCAGGGAAAATCTGCATTGGGTTTATGGGTATGGCCTTAGGAATGGATAAGTTGGATGCAGTCCTTGTTCTGAAAACATCATCTGGCCATACTTGCAGAAGACTCTCTCCAAATATTTTTGTGTCATTTGAACAGAGTGAGCTAGGACTGTCTCAACATGTACCTGGTTATTGTAGCTCGTAAACTCTGGAGGAAGAATCCTGGGCATTTCTCGTTGGTTCGGCACGTATGTAGAAATCATTGCTTGCAGACTTAGACTCTCTTGGAGTGCAGGGTGAGCAATATCAAAAGGTCTAGACAAAAAATCTGCCACAACATTATTCTTACCTTTGATATGCTTTACTGTAAATAAATACTAGGAAAACCATTCTGATAGTCTGAGTAGTTGAGCGTTTGGGATCTTCTTCTATCTGATTGTTAGCATGGAGGTAAAAGAAGACATATCGCTCTCCACAATGAAATGATGTTCAACCAAATGGAATTCAAACTTCTTTATTCCATATTTGATTGCTAGAATTTTTTTTATGGTTGAATGATAGTGTTGTTCAGCTTGGTTGAACTTACTAGACTTGTATGCACTGATTTGTCGTTTTCCCTCCTTTCCCTCAAGTAAAATTACTGCCCAAAAATGGTCGCTAGCATCTGTCTGAATGATTCTTATTCCATCTGAAGGAATCTGCAAAGGAGGAAGCAGTTGTAATTGGGCCTTTAGATATCTGATTGCTTCTGTCTGGGCTTCTCCCCAAGGATGAGATTCTTTCTTCAATTGGGCTTCTAGTGGGCTGGTGTACCTGCTAATATTGGGCACAAAGTCTCTCAAGTAGTTAACAATTCCTAGAAACTGTTGGATCTGTTTTATGGTCAATTTAGAGTCCGGGAACTACAGAAGTTCTTGGGCTATGTGAGGTCCTGGTTGGTACTGTCCATCTGCAAGTCTCATTCCCAAGAATTCAATGTTGTTCTCAAACAGTTTCATTTTTCTCTCAGAAAGCATTATACCATACTTTTGCACAAGGTCTGCAAATTGTCTCAGCAAAAGTTCATGTGAATCTTTATCAGGATTGAACAGTAATATGTCATCTATGTATATCAAGGCAGAGTCCTGAATAGGCCAAAAGATTGTAGTCATAGCTTTCTGGAATAGTGACGGGGCAGTCTTAAGTCCAAAGGGTAATACCGTCCATTGGTAGTGTCCTCCTGGGATGCAAAATCCCGTTTTCCATCTTTCTTCAGGGTGTATTCCAAGTTGCCAAAATCCGCTTTTTAGGTCAAACTTAGAGAATATTTTTGCCTTAGCAAGTGAAGCGAATAATGCCGTTCTATTTGGCAGGGGAAACTTATCATCCTGTAGGAAGTGATTCAGAGGTTGGTAATTAATAACTAACCTTTTCTTGCCTCTTAGTTGCTCCGAACGCTTGTTAGCATAAAACGCTTCGCATGCCCATTGCGAGTTTGATTGCTCAATCAATCCCTGTTGTATTAGAGAGAAACATTCTTCTCGAGCTAATTGAGTACATTCAGGATTCATACCCGAATGACTGGCCTTTGTAGGATTGATGTCCTCGTTTTGCTTGAAGGGTAGTCGCACAAAGAACTCCTGATTTTTCCATAAGGGATGCGGGTATTTCTGCAAAAACTCAATGTGGTTTTCTGCAAAAGATGAGCTAAACAATTTCTTTGCTTTCTCTGCAGGCTCAATGGAAAACATTCGTGTGAGTGTCGTGTATGGTTTAAAGCTTCCATGATACATGAGTCTTGTAGTTAAAATGGTTAGCTCAGGCAGTTGTTGCATCAAATTCCATCCTAACACTATATCTCTTCCTGGAAGATCAGTAGCAAATAAGGAGGCCTTAATGGTGCAATTATGAAAAAGCATGATCTTCAGGCTTTTGATCTTATAGTGTGTTTGGAATAAATCACCAGATGCGGAGATGAATGACTTCTTGTAGGGGACAAGAAACTCTTGAGGCACAATTGCTGGGTTAATCATACTCTCTGCTGCACCTGTGTCGATGAAAGCAATTGCAGTCACTGGTCTATGGTATTTTGAGAAATATACCTGCACCTTTACATGCGGTGCCATTTGTGAGGCTGCAATGAGTGGAATCCCATTTTTTTGGGAATTCTCTTCATCCTCAGAGCTTTCTTGATCATTGCTGCGAACTTCTCCTATGTTGGATTCGGATGAGGATACCTTTCTCGAAGGCAAAATAAGAAAGTTTTCTCTTATGGAATCTGGATGAGGATAAGCACTGATGGTGCAAATTCTCCTGTATTGCTCGTCTGATGAGGACTCACTGTCTTGCTCTGAGCTGGAATCTGTAAAAAATCCTTCAAGACAGCAAATAGTATGTGAAGACGGTTCATCATCTAAAGAGAAAACTGACTCCAAATCATTATCCCTTAAAGAGGATCCATAGTATTTTTCTATCTGGGCAACCAGTTTCTTCTGTCCATTTGGACAGTGTCTTGCAAAGTGTCCTGATTTGTTACAAATGTAACACTTTGTTGATTTCTTCTGGGGATTTCTCTTACTCTTGAAGCAAAGAAACCTTTTCCATTTTTTGGGAGATCGCCGTGGTCTTTCTTCATTTCTTTCAACCCTGCTACGGTTTCTTCTTCTGAACTTTGGCCTGGAGGACTGGGTTCCTGGAGCACAATTGCATAAGTCTTTAGAGGTACACTTAATCTTATACATGTTTTTCTTGCTCCTGCAAATCTGATCAAGGCGCTTATCCTGTTTTAAGAAGCCTTGAATGATTTATTTCCTCTGGCACAATTCACTAACTCCCAAATGAATCTCCTGTTGTATATGCCCAACTGTTAAGCAGATATCAGGGAAGGAAAGAAGAATATGTATCATATAACTTCATGGTCAGTATGACCAATAACTGCAGATTCAATCAGATACGATATAAATTTGTCAAAGGCAAACACAATTGCTAACTTTTCTTTCTCTGTTGTGGTGTAATTTACCCGCGTTGAATCGAGTGCCTTGCTAGCATAGTAGATTGCATGAAAATGCTAATCCCTTTTATGCCCTCGGACATCTCCTACGGCTGTGTCATTAGCATCACACAAAAGTTCAAACGGGAGAGTCCAATCAGGAACTTTGATGATCGGGGTGGAGACTAACCTTCCATTCAACTCAAGAAATGCATCCATACACTTACTGTCAAACACCAAAGGTGCATCTTTCAAGTGGTTACATAACGGTTTGCAAATCTCGGTGATGCGCCTCCAGCCGCGGAAACGGGAAATTACTATGAAACGTACGAATCGAACAAACCAACCAAATAAACGAAAGGATAAAACTTGGACCGCCATTGGATACAGCCGAAGCACCACCAGGTCTGAACGAGGGTTGAACGCCACACAACTGGATACAGAAATTACTACCGATTATGGGAACGCTCGGATAAAATCTCGCTATGCTTTGAATCTACCAAACGATAAAGGAAGTTGCACAAAGTTCATGCACGAACTTGACGGCTGCCAAATTTGGATAAAAAATATTCAAAGACTTCTGTCTAAAACCTAAAAACGATAGTCCTATTTATAGAGGACAAAAATGAGCTAACCCTAACTCCCCATTAGGCCCAAAGTAGTAAAAACCCAAAAGCTAGTTAAAACAAGTCAAAAAACGAAAAACAAGAAAACTGGGCTTTAAGTCGGATGCCCAGACTTTAAATCTTCTCGAGCTCTCCATCTCGAGCTCACGATCTCGAGCTGAGGAATCAACTCGTCGACTCCAATAGCGTGATGGTACTTCTCTTCTCGAGCGCTCCTCTCGAGTTGGTCCCGACTTGGCCTTGCTCGTTCCAACTCGCATTATCCTCCCTTTGTTGAAGAAGATTTGTCCTCAAATCTAGGGGCTCTTCATCATCTTCGTACGGCGCGGGATCCTGGATATTAAATGTCACCGACACTCCATACTCTCCCGGCAAGTTGATCTTATACACATTGTTATTGATCCTCTCGATGACTGGAAATGGACCATCAGCTATGGGCATGAGCTTATTCTTCCTCATTGCTGAAAACTTCTCCTTCCTCAAGTGAACCCATACAAGATCCCTAGTTGGAATATCCGCTCCTTCCGCCCACGATTTGCCTTAGACTGGTACTTCTCATTTTGTTGCTCAGTAAGGGTTCGAATCTCCTCATGGAGCTTCCACATCTCTTCAGCTCGTCGAACTGCTTCCTTCTCGAGAATACCATGACTAGGCATTGGTAACAATTCGACGGGAATCCTCGAGTTGATACCATATACCACTTCGAATGGTGCAACTCGAGTAGTCGAATGAAGGGCTCGATTATTCGACTTGATATCCCAATCCTTCTGATTATTCGACACCCTAGGTCAAAGTAGGTTTCCCATAACTCTGTTCATGACCTCAGTTTGCCCATCTGTCTGCGGATGACACGTCGTGTTGAACAGTAGCTTTGTCCCAAGTTTGTGCCAAAGTGTCTTCCATAAGTAGTTCAAGAACTTGGCATCTCGATCCGGTACTATAGACAATGAGACCCCATGCAGACAAACGATCTCTCGGAAATAAAGATCTGCTACGTGAGAATCATCATCCATCTTCCTACAAGCAATAAAGTGAGCCATCTTCGAGAACCGGTCCACCACAACCATAATCGAGTCCTTTTGCCGTTGTGTTCGGGGCAATCCAAGGACGAAATCCATGCTCAGATGCTCCCATGGACGTTCAGCTACAGGCAATGGTGTATAGAGACTTTGGGACAGGACGTGACTCTTTGCGCATTGACAGGTTGCGCAACGTTGGATCAACTTGTGTACATCCTTAGCCATTCGAGGCCAATAGAAATGCTCCTGAAGCATCTCGAGAGTTTTCCTAACTCCTAAGTGACCAGCGAGTCCTTCTCCTTGTTCCTCTCGAATAAGATGCTCTTGAATGGAACTTCGAGGAGTGCATAACTTAAAACCTCGGAATAGAAAGCCATTGGACAAATGATAATGCTCAATAGGCTTCTCAAGACATCCCTTATACACCCCTCTGAAGTCTGCATCTCTTAAGTACAACTCTTTTAACAACTCAAATCCAATCGACTTAGATTCCATTCTGGCCATAAGAGTTGATTTTCTCGACAACGCGTCTGCAACGACATTCTTCACTCCCAACTTATGCTTCAAGACAATAGTGAAAAAGACTGGAGAAATTCCACCCACTTTGCATGTCGTCAATCAAGTTTTGCTTGCCCATTGATATGCTTCAAAGATTCATGATCAATATGAAGAACGAACTCCTTGGGCATTAGATAATGACTCCATGTCTCGAGTGTACGAATGATAGCATAAAACTCCTTATCATAGGTCGAGTAGTTCAGTCGAGACCCATTTACCTTCTCGCTGAAATACAATACCGGTCGACCTTCTTGCAATAATACACCCCCAATCCCTACTCCCGAGGCATCACACTCGACTGAAAACACCTTCTCGAAGTCAGGGAGTGTTAATACAGGCGCTTCGTACAAACGACTCTTAAGTACCTCGAAACTAGACTGAGCCGCGGATGTCCACCGAATGTCGTCCCGTTCAAACACTCTGTCATCGGGGCTACGATCGAACTAGGCCATGAAAGCTCCGAATGTCATGAGCTGTCTTTGTAATAGGCCAATCTCGAATAGCGGCAACTTTACTCTCATCCACCTGAATTCCTTCTCTTGAGATGACATACCCAAGAAAGATTAGTTTAGAAGTCGAGAACTCGCACTTCTTGTTGTTCCTGAATAGACGTTGTTCCCTCAACTTCTCGAACAACTCTCTAAGGTGGTCAATGTGTTCCTCCTCACTGCAGCTATATACAAGAATATCATCAAAATAAACAACCACGAATTTGCCGATGAAAGGATGAAACACCTGGTTTGTCAGTCGCATAAAGGTGCTGGGCGCATTCGAGAGACCAAACGGCATAACCATCCACTCGTACAGGCCGAATTTGGTTTTGAAAGTCGTCTTCCACTCATCTCCTTCTTTCATCCGAATCTGGTCATAGCCACTTCGTAGATCTACCTTCGTAAATACTGTCGACCCATGCAACTCATCGAGCATATCGTCAAGTCGAGGAATAGAAAATCTATACTTGACGGTGATCTTATTGATTGCTCGACTGTCGACACACATCCGCCATAAACCATCCTTCTTGAGAACCAAGATGGCGGGAACAAAACACGGGCTGAGGCTCTCTCGAGCAAAGCCTCGTTCGATAAGTTTATCGACATATCGCTCTAGCTCTCTCGCTTCGTCGGGATTACATCGATACAAAGGTCGATTTGGCTGCGACACTCCAGGAATGAGGTCGATCTACTGTTGTATGTCCCTCAATGGAGGATGTCCTCCTGGCATCTTCTCAGGAAACACATCCTCAAATTCTTGTAGAAGTGCTCAAACTCGAGGAGACATAGTCGAGGTCTGCTCTTCTCCTACCTCGAACAACATCAACATGTACACATATTTCTCATCTCGAATTGCTCGAGTCAACACCACCACCTTCGAACTGATTTCACGAGTTTGATCTCGAGACGACGGATTGGGTAATGCTTAAGTGGTCAAGAGAAGTAAAGTAATCTTCTTCTGATCGAGCGTGATAGAATAAACATTCTTGTACCCATCATAAACTGCTTGTCGATCATATTGCCACGGTCTTCCCAACAACAAATGACACGCATCCATGGGCACGACATCACAAGTTACTGTGTCCTTATAGCTCTGATCAATACTCAGTGAAACCAACACCTGTTTCGTCACTCTTAGATCACTCTATTGGCTCAACCATTGAAGTTTGTATGGTCGAGGGTGTGGCTTAGTCGATAACTTCAGATTCTCGACCATTGTAGAAGAAGCCACATTGGTGCGACTCTCGCTGTCAACGATCACATGACACACCTTTCCCTGCACAGTGCATCGGGTCTGAAAGATTCTGTCCCGTAGGTTGACTTCATCGGGCGCGTCATTTGCATTAAGAGCCTTTCGTATCGCCAACAACTCGCCGTCATCAGGTTCATCCACTACATCTCCCTCGACATCCCAGATGGGTTCTCCTTCTCGGTCATACACTTGTTCATCCTCTGAAAGCTCCACAATAGTCACAGCTCGTCGATTTGGGCAATTAGAAGCTATATTCCCAACTCCTTGGCACTTAAAACACTTTCTCGAGACACCGGTGTTAGGAGTGGCCGAACTTCAACCTTGGCCTAATCTTTGATATTACTCGAGAATGGAGTTCTATTCTCGAGGACGAGCTCAAGATTGGTCTCGAGGAGGAACTCGAGAACCATCTCCTAGCTTGTCTCGCAAGCATTCTCCTAGCTTGCTGCTTCTCGACTTTGTGGGCTAGGTTGTATACATCTCCAAAAATCCAATAAGGCTGCAACTCAACCACATCTGCCACATGGGTTTTCTGCCCATTATTGTACCGTGCAATAGTTTGCTCTTGGGGCTCAACTATATCACACTGGAGCATCAATTGCTCGAACTCACGAGTGTACTCGGAAACACTCGAAGATTGCTGAAGCGAGTTCAATATGTGGAACAAGTCCTGCCGATATCGCTCGGGAAGAAACCTCTACTTCATCTCCCTCTTCATTTTATCCCATGGGCGAATCTTCTCTTTCCCTTCTCGACGACGCTGTTGATTCAAGTTCTCCCACCACAAGCTAGCGTACTTTCGAAGTCGAATGGCTACTTCCTTAACTTGTCTCTCCTCAGGAATCTCATCATAGTCGAATACTCTGTCAATGGCATGAAACCAATCGAGAAACTCCTCAGGTTCTATTTTTCCCTCAAACTCAGGAATGTCGACTCGCAGATTTATGGGACGTGCGGGTGGACGTTCTCGAGTTTGCATCTTGGACTCGCCTTTTCCCGAATTGATCTCCTAGGGCTCTCCTCGTTCCCATATTTATCCACAAAGGGATTTTCTTCCGCATCTTCAAAATATCGAAGAGTCTGTGGTTCAGATTGTCCCCTTTCTCCTAGGAGCTACTGCATCTGACGACGTAGCTCTCCAACCTCCTGTTCTAAATGAGTCGAACGAGCCTCCTCCAACGTCATCCCACGTCGTAATCCGTTTGCCATCACTTCCACATATTTGCGCTCTACAACAACCCAGCGCTCTATACAACAATTGCGCGCTCTCAACAACCCAGCGCTCTACACAACAACCGGGCTCTAATACCAACTGATATGCTCGCTCCTAGGTCTCATAAGGCATGTCCGAAAAAATCCTTCCCAATGTTACATGGGATGGTAAACTTACTTGGATCCATAAGCTTGGGAGGGAGTTTCCTTTGTAAGGTTGCGCTGCATTTTTCATTTAAGGAGATTGTTTCATGACCATCGAGCCTCCTTTTCTTCGAGCGAACGTCCTTCATAAACTTTACGTAGCTCGACATTTGCTCAAGAGCCTCTACGAATGGGATGTTAATCCGCAGCTTTTTAAAGACCTCAAGAAATTTCTTAAATTGTTGCTCGTCAACATGTTTTCTGAGTCTTTGTGAAAAGGGAATTTTTGGAACTATAGGAACATGATTTTTACGTACCGGTGTCGCTGCAACAAGCTGTTCGGAGTCCTTTCTAGACTCTTCCTTGCGTACCTTATTTCATCGTCTTTCAGGAGCATGTTCCGTTTTAGCCTCTTATCTCTCAAATTCTTCTTCAAGATCATTTCCATTTCGTAGAGTGATAGCAGTCCAATTCTCCAGATTTTTTGGGTTGAGCCCCGCATTGCTTAGTAACGCTCCATGCGGTCGCATGACGAAGGAGCCCGCGATTTAACCCATCTGCATCTCTAATTGCTTGATTGAAGTTGCATGGTGCTTTACATCAATTTTTGCTGCTTTCGTGTCTCCTCATGTTGTTTCCGAACTTCTTCATTGCTTGGAAGTACCTATCTCAACAAATCCTCAACACTAGATTGGGCTTTGCCGCATAGCGCCTGGATCTTCATGGTCATGGTTATTTTGCCAAGAAAAATTGGGGTGACTCCGCCATCCTGGATTGTACGTATTGGACAATGGGTTGTTTCTATTGTTGGCACCCACATAATTCACCTCGTCCGATTCTTGCATTTCAATAACCTGCAACTTAGCACGAGCATTATTATATGTCTGAGATGAGATACGTAATGTGGCCATTTTTTTTTAAGTGTTTCCAATTGAGCACCGAGAGTGGTTATGGCGTCAAGTTGATGATAGACTCCTCCTCTTGCTGGTGTACTTCTCTGGCCATTAGTTGCCAATGCTTCAAACAATTCCAAAGCATCTTCTGGAGTTTTGTTCATTATTGTACCCTTAGCAGCTGAGTCAATTGTCGATTGAAGTTGCTCCGCTAACCCATCATAGAAGCATTGAACTAACATCTACTTAGGTATGTCGTGGTGGGGACATAACCTTTGCAACTCTTTGAATCTGTCCCATGCTTTATACATAGATTCATTGGGTAGTTGGTGAAATGAAGTGCTAACATTCCTTATTTTTACTGTCCTACTCGGTGGGTAGTACTTTGACAAGAAATGCTTTCTGAGATCATCCCACGATCTAACTGATTCACCAGGCAACGAATATAACCATGATTTGCATTTATCCCGAAGTGAGAATGGAAATAGCCTCAACTTGATTGCTTCTGCTAATACTCAATTGAACATAAAAGTTCCACATAAATCTTCACAACGTGTCAGATGCCAATGTGGATCCTCATTTATCAAACCACCAAACTTAGAATTTTCAATCATGTGAATAATAGATGGATTAATCTCAAACGCGCCTGCTTATATTTCTGGACGTAAGAATCCTGCATGATTTTGCGGAGTTGGTCGCGCATAATCCTGCATCGTCCTTCTTTGTTGCGGATCCTCAACATTTTGAAAATTATTTGCATTCGCCAATGATTTCTTTTGACCTTTACTCAATATCCAAAAAGTTCGTTCAATCTCAGGGTCAAAGAGTAGGTCGTTTTCACTTTTGCAGTGTCGTAAACACCTGCGAAATGTAAATGAAAATTAGTGACAAAATTTAAGCAGTTGTTTTCACTTTGTTGATTTTTAAACTAAGAAGTCTCAATTTAGTCAATGTAGAGTCTTGAATCGTTCAAAAGATTTAATTCATTAATGAAAATAGCAACTAAATAAAAGCAATTATAGAATAAATCATTGGATGAAAAACTCATGACTATTAATCTGATATCGTTCCTAATCTATCTGCATCACTCTTCCTTAATTCCCTCGGTTTCACGTTTACTAACCACAATTCATATACTTCGTTAGACCTCTCTCGAGTTTGTAACAGTGAATCATAAATTACATGTAAACCTATATCTCTATAATGATGTACGAGTAACTATAACCATTAAGTACCTATTGTTGTCTTGGTTACCTACGAGGGTATATTTTTATACTCCTGGTGTTAAGCTGATCTCTCAAGCTTAACCTAAGGTATATCTCCCTTTTCTAATCCTAAGTCCCTCTCTCGCGTCCACTAAAGGATAAGAAATCAAACAAATCGGCGATCAACCCAATATGCAAGCATTAAGCACAAGAGAACATAAGCAAATCTGAAGCTTCACGAATTGATTTTGAAAAGAGTTTAGACATCAACTACACGATTCGGTTCATCACCATCCTAGATAAAAGATTTAATTCCGCAAACAAAACAAGAAAAGAAAAGAAAAGAAAATCTCCATCGTCTTATCCGATCTCTCTTCTTCAGCCGTCGCCTTGCAACCTCTTACTCTCTTCTAAATTCACATTGATGCACTTTATATAGCTAGGGTAAATCTCGAAAGATTAGGAAGTATTATAGAAATATTCCCGAAAATCTTCCCGCCTTGTGTGGCCACACTAACCTTTTTGTGGTAGGATGCTTCGCTCGTGTGGCCGGACGAAAGTTCCCTTAGCAACTTCTCATCCTGGTCTTTTTTGCCTTCCTCCATCAAGCTACCTTCTTAAATAGGATTTTTGCTTCATGTCAACCCCTTCACTTGCATTGAAAACCACAAAATCCGAAAGTATCCATGCAATACGACTAAACGAAAATAACATGTAAACTTATCAAAAGTGCCTACAAATATGGGATGTTTAACACTAATTAGGCTCGTAAATAAGACACATAACTCTAATTTCTTAGAGTTAACAATAAATTGGAAAGTCAAAGATAATGACGAGCTAAGCCATCACTGAAGAAAGGACGTGCCGTGCCCGGACCGCGTACGGATACAGCAACAACACCACCGTATTTGGACTCGGGGTTGAGCGACACCACGATCGGATACAACTACGCACCATTGGTGTAGTCAACCTATTCTCGCCACATACGGAATCCACCGAGTGATAAGAGAAAGAGAGACTCAAAGAGTTTCTGGGTTTGATTCAAATTCAAGATAAGTTCCTCTCAAGCATTACAATGCAAGGGCTTATATAGGCAACCCAAAGAAAGACAACAAAGGAATGAAATCAAAATATGAGGAAATAAAATCAAAAGATAAGGAAGGAAAAATATAATATTTCCTCCCGACAAGATCTGAAAAGATAGTGGAGCAGGCGCGACTCCAGGGCTGTAAGTTGTTAGATGTGAGCTGTCAGATTGTAATCGCATCTTGGGTTTCTTTTCGCTTCAGCCCCCACCGCCTAACAGCGTCGCTTCGCCTAAAAGCTTTGCTCCTTCACCTGTCGCTTGATCCGACCATTCCAGCAGCGTGAGTTCAGTTTGCCGCCTAGTTGATGCGATTAAGGGGACGCTAACACCAACCTTGTCGCCGAAGCCCATCCATCTCACATCATCCTCCGTTTACTGAAGAAGATTTGTCCTCAAATCTAAGGGGTCTTCATTATCTTCATCAGGCACAAGATCCTGAACATTGAAAGTTGCCGAGACGCCATACTTTCCTGGCAAGTCGATCTTGTCGGCATTGTTGTTGATCCTTTCAACGACACAAAATGGTCCATCAGCTCTTGGCATGAGCTTATTCTTTCGGCTTGTGGTAAATCGCTCTTTCCGCAGATGAATCCACACCAGGTCGCCTGGGGGAAAGACTTCCTCTCGTTGCCCTCGATTAGCGTTGACTTGGTACTTCTCATTCTGTTGCTTAATGATGGTGCGAACTCTCTGGTGTAACTTCAACATCCTTTCAACTCGACGAGCTACGTTCTGTTCTGCCAAACCTTATTGAGCCAAGGGTTAAAGCTCAAATGGAATAATCGGGTTAATCCCATCCACTACTTCACATGGGGAAGCCCGAGTTGTCGAATGTGGAGCTCGATTATAGGCGAATTCAGCCTGGGCAAGCTTGATATCCCAATCCCTGTGATGTTTGGATACCTCTGTTTGCGGTTCACAACCTCAGTTTGCCTATTAGTTTGCGGATGAGAACTAGTGCTGAACAAGAGCTTCGTGCCGAGCTTATGCCATAAGATCTTCCAAAATAGCTCAAGAACTTGGCATCTCGATCTGACACGATCGGTGCGGGCACCCCATTTAGTCACACAAGTTCCCGAAAGTAGAGATCCGCAATGTGCGAGGCATCGTCTATATTCCTACAAGGAATAAAATGAGCCATCTTCGAGAATCAATCCATGACTATCGTCATCGAATCCTTTTGCAGCGGGGTGCGTGGTAATCCTAGGACGAAATCCATGCTCACGTGTTTCCAAGGTCGATCAACAACTGGCAGCGGAGTGTAGAAGCCTTGGGGTTGGACTTGACTCTTCGCCCACTGGCAAGTAGCGCATCGACGAGTCATCTGATGGACGTTCTTAGCCATCTTCGGCCAATAGAAGTGCCCTTGTAGCATCTCGAGAGTTTTTTGAAGGCCAAAGTAGCCTGCAAGTCCTCCTTCATGCACCACTCGAATCAACAACTCTCTAATAGAACTCCGCGGGATGCACAACTTAACTCTCCGAAATAGGAATCCGTCCACCAGGTTGTACGAATCCTGGGCCTTATTCGCGCATATTTTAGATACTTCTCCAAATCTATTTCGGTCGAGTACAACCCCGTTAGCATTTCGAACCCGATGAGTTTTGACTCCATTATGGCCACCAAATTTGACTTCCTCGATAAAGCATCTGCTACGATGTTCTTCACACCAGACTTATGCTTCAACACGAACATGAAGGATTGGTGGAATTCTACCCACTTCACAAGTCTCCGATTGAGTTTCGTTTATCCATTGATGTACTTCAACACTTCATGATCAGAATGAAGGACAAACTCCCTTGATAGTAAGTAGTGGTTCCATGACTCCAAAGCTCGAACAATTGAGTAGAACTCTTTGTCGTACGTAGGGTAGTTTAGTCGAGCACCTCTCGACTTCTCGCTGAAGTAGGAGATTGGTCGTCCCTCCTGCAAAAGCACACCAGCAATGCCAATTCCAGAAGCATCAAACTTAATTTCGAATGCTTTCTCAAAATCGGGAAGAGCTAACACAGGTGCTTCGCTCAAGTGGCGCTTGAGTTGCTCGAAGCTCAACTGAGCTGTCGTCAACCACTCGAAGGTCGTTCCTTTCAAGCACTCAGTTATAGGGGCCGCAATAGTGCTAAATCCTTGATGAATCTCCGATAGAATGAATCAAGCCCGTGAAAACACCGCTCACTGTGAGCTGACTTGGGCGTAGGCCAATCTCGAATAGCTTGGACCTTGCTTTCTTTGACTCGAATGCCTTCTCCCGACACAACATAGCCCAGAAAGACCACATTCGTCATCATGGACTCACACTTTTTGCTATTTCAATGCAATCGCTGCTCCCTCAGCTTCTCAAACAATTGTCGGAGATGGTCTAAGTGTTCCGTTTCGCTGTGATTATACACAAGAATGTCATCGAAATAAACGACAACAAACCTCCCAATAAACGGATGAAATACTTGATTCATCAGTCAAATGAAGGTGCTGGGTGCGTTTGAAAGTCTGAATGGCATGACCATCCACTCGTAGAGACCAAACTTAGTCTTGAACGCAGTCTTCCATTCGTCTCCTTCTCTCATTGAGATCTAATGGTAGCCGCTTCTCAAGTCTAATATGCCTTCGAAAACACAGTCGATCCATGCAATTCATCAAGCATAACATCAAGTTGAGGAATAGGAAACATGTCCTTGATAGTGATGCGATTGATCGCTCGGCTGTCGATGCACATTCGCCACGAGCCATCCTTTTTGGGAACAAGAATTCCTGGGAGAGAACATGGACTAAGACTATCCCGAACAAAACCACGTTCAATGAGCACGTCAACCTGACGCTACAGCTCTTTCGCCACGTCTGGGTTGCATCTATAAGCTGGACGGTTAGGCAACAATACTCCAGGGATGAGATCGATTTGATGTTGAATTTCCCTCAAAAGTGGAAGTCCATCTCGCGTCTCCTCTGAAAACACGTCCGCAAACTCTAGAAGGAGCTTTTGAACCTGTGGAGGTATGGTTGAAGTATGTTCTTCTCCTTCCTCAAACAACATTAACATGTAGATCCTCCTTTCGTTGTGAATCGCCTAGGTCAACTCAACTTGCGTTGAACTGGACTTTTGCTCGCTTGATGGTACCGTAGTCGTCGTCGATAGGGGTGGAAGGGTGATCTTCTTCTGGTCAAGAATGATGGCGTAAGTATTCTTGAACGCATCATGTATGACATGTCGGTTGAACTGCCATCAATAGTAAGTGACAAGCGTCAATAGGTACGACATCGTACGTGACCGTACCTTGGTAGTTCTCGCCAATATTCAGCGACATCAGATCTTGCTTTGTGACTCTCACGTCACTCTCCTTGCTCAAGCACTGAAGTTTGTATGGTCGAGGATGCGGATTGGTTGGTATCTTCAGGTTCTCGACCATGATGGTAGAAGCCACATTAGTGCAACTCCCACTATCGACTACCATTTGACAAACTTTCCCTTGAACGATGCAATGGGTTTGGAAGATTTTCTCGTGCTGGTCGACTTCTTGTCCATAACATTTGCAAGGAGAGCCGTTCTAATGACCAAGAGCTCTCCCTCATTAGGCTCTTCAGCATACTCTTCTTCGACATTCCCAAATGGGTTCGCCTAGTTGTTCTTCCATCTCCTCTTCGCCTTTAATCTCCATGATAGTTATCGCTCATCGGTTAGGACACTCTGCCGCCATGTGCCCAATTCCCTAGCACTTGAAACACTTCTTCGCCCCAACAGTGATAGGTCGGGAACAAGGGTCCACTTTCGCTTTTCCTTTGTCCATCGACGGGTTGGTCCTCATAGATGCACTCCCTTTGTTGAAAGGCGTCGGCCTCATAGTTGCTCTTGTACTCGCCCTCTTTGCTTGTTGCTTCTCTACCTTGTGGGAAAGATTGCAAACATCCGAGAAACTCCAATAGGGTTGAAGTTCCACTACGTCGGTGACCTGCTGTTTCAGTCTTCTTAAGTACTTAGCGATAGTCTCCTCTAAAGGTTTAGATAAATCGCTTTGTATCATCAACTTCTCGAACTTGTGAGTATACTCCGCTACACTCGATGTTTGTTGTAACCAGTTTAGCTTGAGGAATAGGTCTTTCCTGTGTCGCTCAGGAAGAAATTGCTTCCTCCTCGCTGGCCTCATCTTTTCCTTTCCTTCCCTTCGACGTTGAAGGTTAAGGTTTTCTCACCATAGACTCGCATATTTACGGAGTAGTAAAGCTGCTACCTTCACTTGTCGATTATCCGGTATCTTCTCATGCTCAAATATTCGCTAAATTGACTAAAGCTAGTCGACGAACTCCACCGGATCTAACTTTCCGTCAAACTCCCGAGATGTCCACACAGATGCTAACGGGTCGAGTGGGCTGTCACTCTCGGTGTCTTCTCCTCGAACGCTCTTCGTCACTAAAGTCATCCACAAAGGGGTTGTGTTCCTCCTCTGCTTCGACGGTTTGCGGAGAACGCTCTCTTGGATTTCTGCTTACCAAGAAGCTGCTGGACTTGGTGCCTCAACTCCTCAACTTCCTGCTCAAGGGGGACTGAACGAGCTTCTTCCAACGTAATTCCACGACCGAATCGGATGATTCGGTTGCTCATAGACAAATGAACCAAGATGGCGAACGGTGACAAGTGAGGGTGATAAACTGGAAAGTAAAAGATATCAATGCGCCAACCTTCGGATACAAGGTAAGCCACCACTAAAGAATGGACGTGCCTTGTCCAGACCGCGTACGAATACAACAACAGCACCACCGTATTTGGACTCGGAATTGAATGACACCAGGACCGGATATAGCTACGCACCACCGGTGTAATGAACGCTCGGATAATCTCGCCACACACGGAATCCACCGAGTGAAAAGAGAAAGCAAGACTCAAAGAGTTTATGGGTTTGATTCAAATTCAAGATAAGCTCCCCTTAAGGGTTACAATGCAAGGCTTATATAAGCCACCCTTTAACAAAGGAACCAAGTCAAAATATAAGGAAATAAAATCAAAAGATAAGGAAGGAAAAATATAATATTTCCTCCCGACAACATCTGAAAAGACAGTGGAGTAGGGTAGTGGAGCAGCCGCGACTCCTGGGTTGCAAGTTGTCAGATCTGAGCAATCAGATCGTAATAACCTCTAGGGTTTCTCGCTACTTCAGCCCCCATTGCTTGACAGCGTCGCTTTCGCCCGAAAGCTTTGCTCCTTTACCTATCACTTGATCCAACCATTCCAGAAGTGTGAGTTCAGTTTGTCGCCCGGTCTACGCAATTAAGGCGACGCCAACACCAACCTTGTCGCCCAAGCCCATCCATCTCGCACCAAAATCAGTTATGGTAAGCGCTATAAGGGCCTCAGGAACATCACCAAGGGTACCATGGTAGCGGTGGAGGCAAGTGAGAGCGGCGTGGCCACGTTTGCCACATAGTTGGAAGACCATCCCACGGGTAAGCCTTGAAGTAGTGGTGGAGGAATGTGAGTTCTCAAAAGTTTGACGGTTGGGAGGTAAGTTAAGGTGAGGCAAAGGAAGGGTGGTTGGTTTGGTGTGGGTAGAATGTTAGGATGCTGCGAGCATTTGAAAGAAGAGAGATAAGACGCCCGTCCTTTTGACCTAAATGATGGAGTATAAGCCCGTGGCTGGTATGTCATAAGAGTCATTAGCAATATTTTTTAGGTGTGCGCAAAATTCTAGAGGTTGGCTTGACTTGATCAAATGAAGCATCTGCATTAGCATAAGAGAGTGTGGTGGCCAACATGTTGTATGAACGCATAAGACCATGCAGAGTGTATAAGACCAACTATGACACATGAATGTGCTTGCCAATCACCGTTAATTGATCAACAATGGATTTGATAGTATGATTCCATCAACTGGTTGGTGAGACGCGAGGTACGGAGTTGATCACGAAGCTCAAGCTCACGAGCCATAGTATTCTATAGGAATCGGCGCCGATTAGTGGACCAGATATTATACGCCAGAAAGATATCTTAGACTTTGAGCATAATCTTGGGAGTCATGGCACAAGAAGGACAGTGCGGATGGAGTGATTGAGCTTGAGCCAATTGAGATATTGAGGATTGGGAATGGGTAGATCATCGACAGCAGTAAGCTCAGGTAGTGGTTGATGTATTGTGCCATCAACGTAGGAGAAGCGGTCCACTGATATAAAGTACGAAGACATTCAGGAGGACCAGAGAGGATATGTGTCCGAGCAAACCTTTACGATGACAATATTTGTCACCGTCGAGACAAGGGGTGGTGGGGATAAGAATGGTGAAACATTCTTAGGAGGCGAAGTAGGGATTTTAGGACCTGCAGAGAAATTATGTGGAGCAGAAAAAGAAGGTTCATCCGAAGAGGAAGGGGCGGGGGAAGGAGCTGGGGATCGATTATAATGGCTCTGAATGCCATAATAGCACAACGAGGAGAACATGGATAATTGGAAGTAATGTTCACTATAAATTGTATTGAAGCATGGAAGCGACTAACGATAGGTGCATGGAAGCGGATAATTGGATGTAAAGTTCAAAAAATTCGCTTACTTTTTTTAGTAAATTTTACTAAGAAATCACTTTTTTTAGTAAAAGGCCGACATAATTAGTAAAAAAAATTGTAAATTTTACTAATTTTGTTACTATTCATGTTTAGTAAATTTTACTAAATCTGCATTTATTTTACTAAACATCACAATTTTAGTAAAAGGCCGACATAATTAGTAAAAAAATTCGTCAATTCTACTAATTTTGTTTCTGTTCATTTTTAGTAAATTTTACTAAATCTGCGTTTATTTTACTAAGAAGTCACTTTTTTAGTAAAAGGACGACATAATTAGTAAAAATTTGTAAATTTTACTAATTTTGTTACAATTCATTTTTAGTAAACTTTACTAAATCTGCGTTTAGTATTTTTTTTTAAATAATTTCCACATTTTTTTTAGTAATCATTTACTAAAAATATGGGAGAATTCCTAATATGTTTAGTAAATTTTACTAAAAATTTCTTGTTCAAATTTAGTAATTATTACTAATTTTTGTTAGCAAAAGTTTTCATTTTTTTCATCGGATTTACTAATTTTTTTAGTAATATTTACAAATTCTTCACTATTCACTTTTAATTAAAATTACTTCTTTTGTTTCGTAAAACATAACTAAATCTAGTAATAGTTCACTAATTTTATTGTGATATTTAGTTTGAGTTAGTTAAATTGTTAGTAAACTTGTACGGGTTTCGTAAATGTTTACTGATTTCTACATGATTTTACAGAAAAATTTTGTAAACTGTTACTAAAAATTTTAATAATTTACTAATTCGAACAGTAAAACACGACCCTATTTACGAACCTAAGGTCACTGTGAAATTACCATTTTACCTCCGACACTAAATTACTAAATATATTACGAAACTTGTTAGTAATCTTGTCCTCATGTTTCGTAATTTCACAACGACATATATTTAATAATTTAGTGTCGGGGGTAAAATCGTAATTTCACAGCGACATTAGGTTAGAAAATAGGTTCGGGTTTCACTATTCGAATTAGTAAATTACTAAATTTCTTAGTACAGCTTACAAACATTTACGAAACCCGTACAACTTTACTAACACTTTAACTAACTCAAATATTATTTTACTAAATATCACAATAAAATTAGTAAACTATTACTAATTTTAGTTATGTTTTACGAAATAAAAGAAGTAATTTTTATTAAAAGTGAACAGTGAAAAATTAGTAAATATTACTAAAAAAATTCGTAAATCCAATGAAAAAATGAAAACTTTTACTAACAAAAATTAGTAATAATTACTAAACTTGAATAGTAAATTTTTAGTAAAATTTATTAAACATATTGGAAATTCTCCCATATTTTTAGTAAACGATTACTAAGAAAATATGGAAATTATTTCAAAAAAAATACTAAAAGCAGATTTAATAAAATTTACTAAAAATAAAGAGTAACAAAATTATTAAAATTTACAAATTTTTTTACTAATTATGTCGGCCTTTTGCTAAAAAAATGTGATTTTTTAGTAACATAAACGCAGATTTAGTAAAATTTACTAAAAATGAAGAGTAAAAAAATTAGTAAAATTTACTAAGTTTTTTACTAATTATGTCGTCCTTTTACTAGAAAAGTGATTTCTTAGTAAAATATACGCCGATTTAGTAAAATTTACTTAAAATGAACAGTAAAAATATTAGTAAAATTTAGAATTTTTTTTACTAATTATGTCGTCCTTTTCCTAAACAAAGTGATTTCTTACTACGGGTGTATCCATGGTTGTTAAGGCAAGGTGCTTCTCCAAGTGGGGTTCTCAGTCTGTCAACAAAAGAAAGAAGAAAATAAGTTTAGCACACTGTCAACAAAACAGACTGGGCTCTGATACCAGAGGGTACGACTATCACAACTCAAGGAAGCATATGGACAACGGACCAATAAAATGGACAATGGAGTACATAAGGCAAAGATTTAGACAAAGAGTTGTAAAAGATAGAAGCTTCGACCACCAGAACAGTACAACTCGAAAGATGTACAGGGTCGGTGAAAGAACCAGGGATAGGAAAGCTAATGGATGCGTAAATCAGACAAACTAATAGGAAATTTTATAAACAAAGAGTTGGAAAATACAGCGGAAGATAACAGATTGAACTTTATGGTGAGTTCCAATACAGATAGTTTTTCTAGTACCAAATGAGAAACCGACGATACTGGACATGGTATTTAAGTTTGTTCAGGCATCGCATGCGAGGTTCATCATATGGGTAGAGGTACCAGTTTTTGTCTGGGTCATCTGAGCTATCATAGGCAAGATGTGCCTGGACCCTCTTAAGAACACACTTAATAGTCTTACGCTTTATGTAGTCATCTGTCCACCGGATGTAGAATTGGATACGCTTGAGGTGGGTTGGACATTTCCAAGGAGGCTGTTCTCTTTCCCTGTTACTAAGACGAGTAATAAAATGGTTATAGAGTCTCCAGCAATTTGGAAAACGAGGTCTGCCAAGGCATCTTCTTCTAGGTGGATGTCTCATCCTTTCCCTTCTACCACTGTCAAGCCACGACCGGTGCCTGGCATCTCTCCTAGCTTAAGCGGGAAGTGGTCCTCGAGGGCGATTGCGGTAGCTTTACGGTTACTCAGATGTTACTTAGCCTAGAAGATAGACTTCTGCAACAAACGCCTTTAACCAAAGAGTGTAAACCTATAACAAAGCTATTACTTGAGAGTAGGATTTAGAAAGGAGAAACGCTTGGAACTCTTTAAGTATAAGATGACTAAGGAGCATAAGATAGATAAGAAACAAAATTAAACGAGACATGAGAGTATGACTGAGGATAACGAAATATAAGAAGATGACTGAGGATAACCAGACAGACTTAGAAGGATACACAAAGATGCATGGGTATCACCTAAAATGCAAGAATATCACCTTAATGGTGAAAATAGATAAACATGAAGTTTTTGGGTTTTCTGGGTTTTTTGAATGTTTTTGGAAAGTTTTCTGGATTTTCTGAATGTTTTTGGGTTTTTCGAAAGTGAGGGGATTCATTAGAGTTTGATTCTTAAGAGACCACCGCCCTGGATAACACCTTTGAGAAGCTTAGAAAGCCATGGATAGGAAAATACTAAGGATTGTGTATTGATTTTTCTGTGTGAATCGCTCTCTGCCTTACTCCATAGATGGGAGCGGCTATTTATAATACAGGCGAAGCTAAAGAAGCTTGGCTGTGGCTAAGCCACGAGGCCTTAAACTATTCTTAGTCAAAAAGATGAAAATGACTAAAGTTAGCGTGTCATCTTGTGCCGGCCTTATCTTCAAGGAATCTTGTGGCACATTTGTCAAAAAGTCTTTTGGCTTGCCGACCTTATCTTCTCTTCACATGGGCGGCTAGTGCTTTGGTATTTTCCCTCGCGGGTCCTGCGGAGAATTATCATTCCTTTTGTGAGTGGAGGATGGTCCCGCTTGTGATGATCCTGGGCCTGAGCTTGAGCTTGGTGATCCTGGGCCTAAGTCTACTTTCGTCAAGAAGCTTTGGGCTATTTCGTCCCAATGTAGTCCATTCTGATTGTACCGGTAGAGTGCACACATAAGCTTGTAGACATGGTTTGGATCTGTGTTCTGGATCTGGGCTTGAAGTACTTCATCTGGGTCTGGATAGTGAACTCCATTTTCTGTGCAGAGCTTTTGCTTCAGAAATTCCTTGTCCGTGATCGCCATTTCCCTGTCTGTGAAGGTTGCATAGTTCCTAGTAGTGCAGATGATGCTTTAGTAATTCGTGCTGATTATCATAGTTCACAAACTCATACATGTTTGCATATTCCAAGACAGATTACCAGAGGAGAATTACTCAAGTTGCTTCCAGAAAGATGGATTACCAACTATGAGCAGCTCCAACAGCATGTTAGGCCAATACAATCAACTGAATCAAAGTTCATCAGAGAAAAGGATGGAACTGTCACCATCAGGTTCGATCGATCACATGAGAAGGATGCCCCAACACCTTCTATATTCCCAACCATGTTCATGATCCAGCCTGTTCCTAGATGTAAGAAGCCAGATTCATTGAATTCCATAATCCATTCTTTTGATGGACAGGGAAGAGAGGCGTACCATTTCAAGGATCCTCGTACGGATCACTGTTATTGGGACATTTGTCCTTCATCCATTTGTGGTTGCAAGAACGACCACAGTTACAGCGACAACGAGGACGAGAATCCTTCGTCCAGACGGAATCGAAAGAAAAGGTCAGATTATAGAAATCTTCCTGATCCTGACAATGAAAGTCATGGTGACAATGATCAGGATGATGAGCCAGACACTGCCCCAGAAGTTATGGTTTCCCATAGGCAAGAAAACTATGGAGAATGGCAATTCTTAATGGACAAAACTAAGCGGCAGAGACCAAAGAAACAACCTTCAAAGGTATTGCCATGTTACAAGAATGTTCTTAAGTGGCAAAAGAAAAATCCTTTGGAACAGGTGATTCCAATAAAGGAGCCAGCAAAGGAAGAGAAGCTGATAGCCTCCACCTGTGCTTAGGAAGCATTCAAAACAGCTCCTATAGCAACACTACCCGCAGTCATGATGATGGGTAGACCAGGTGAACTAAATTTTCCTCCACTTAATGAGCAGACAATTGACAATGTTCGTTATATGGCAAAGATTCCCGTGCCTACAGAGGTAGACAAAAATGGAAACCCTTTAAAAAATAGCATTGCAGGATCTGTCCTGAACTAGCAAAGCCATAATGCCTTAGCACAAAATTCAGCCTTGAATACTATCTGCAGAAAGATTGATAGTGTGCAGGATCACATACAAGGAGCTGAAAAAACGCTTTCAGACAAGATGGATACCTATGATACAAAGACTCAGGCAATGCTTCAAACGCTTCAAAAGAGGTTAGACAACTTTGAGAAAGGAAACTTCCCATCTTATTTCAGGTCTGACCCAGAAGCTGAAATAGCCAAACTCAAAAGGCAATTCAAATTGATTGAAGATAAACAGGTAGATTTGTCTCAGAGACCAGACTTCCTAAATTTAGGAAGACCACAGACAATTGGCTCAGGTTTTGGTTTGAATACAACTAGCCCAAGCTTGCATAATGGCCCTAGTTCTTATCCTATTGACATCTTAGATTTTGGAAGACGCTCTGTACCTTCTGCCTAGGTATTCGAGAATCTTCATCCTATTTTTGGACAGGTTGGAAAGAAAGACCCTGCCGAAATAAGGAATATCATCCGCGAACAACAAAAGAAGGATAAGAAACAAGCAGACATCAGGGAAGGAAAAAAGAAGGCAAAGAGTTCAATCATAAGACAAGGATTCAGATCAACCTCATTCCCAGCAATTAATGATCAGAATGGAACATCCTACTGAACCCCCAGAGGTAACATCCTCAAAAGGAGCACTCCTAAAGTGGGGATTACAGCCAAAGGTGTCAACTTCAAAATGGGTAAACTCGACATTCTCTACACAGTTAACAACACCTTCTGATAGTGCTTCAGAAAACTATACTGATTCAGATGGATACAAAGTTGACTATGTTTATAATTACTTTGAAAAGTCACCACAGTTCATACCTCCACAGATTCTAATGACATTAGGTTGTAAGACAATAGACATGTCTTCTGACGAGTCATCCACAGAAACAGAAGACTACACGACTACAGATACAGATACCACAGAGGACTCTATAGGAGTAACGGAATATCCTCAGGTATACATGGCTGACAGGGTTGATCAATATCCACCAGATGAACACCTGGATGAGCCTGAAGAAAGACAGCCAGCGGCTGCTAGAAACAGTGGAGGAATACACAACATAAAATTTACCTTTGATGACATTGAATACCCAAAATGGTCACAGCGCATACAGGATTTCTATGCGTGGTGTTTACACAAAAGGTTAACTGTTTTTGATAGCACAGATATTCTTACAGAATTGACTTCAAGCTTTACAGGAACCTTACTGGTTTGGTGGAACCTAATTCCGGAACAAACCCAGATACAACTGGTCAGTATGCCAATACAAGAATTCATGCACCACCTCCATTCCCATTTTATTGGCAACCCAACCAACATTCTGGAAGAAAAGAGAACAGAGTTCTTCCAGCGTAAGTGTTGTTCATATCAGGTCAAAGATTTAGACAGACACTATCAAAGATTGCTACATTTGTTTATCCACTTAGGATGTGACAATGCATTAAAACCAGTATTCCTGTCATCCATACCTTCATCCATATCTGCCATGGTAGAAAAGAGTCTAACCCAAAAGAATTTGAAAGTCACTGACTTGACAGTTGGGCAGATACAACAAGAGATTCATTTTGGAGTTAGTGAATTGTGCCAGAGGAAAGAAATCATTCAAGGCTTCTTAAAACAGGATAAGCGCCTTGATCAGGTTTGCAGGAGCAAGGCAAACAGGTATAAGATTAAATGTACCCCTAAAGATTTATGCAATTGTGCTCCAGGAACCCAGTCCCCCAGGCCAAAGTTCAGAAGAAAAAACCGTCGCAGGTTTGACAGAAACCGTAGCAGGTTTGAAAGAAAGGCAGAAAGACCACGACGGTCTCCCAAAAGATGGAAATGATTTCTTCGCCTCAAGAGTAAGAGAAATCCCCAGAGGAAATCAACCAAGTGTAATATTTGTAACAAATCAGGACACTTTGCAAGAGACTGTCCAAAAGGACAGAAGAAACTAGTTGCCCAAATAGAAAAGTACTCTGGATCCACTTTAAAGGATAATGATTTGGAATCGATTTTCTCTTTAGATGATGAGCCGTCTTCACAGACTATTTGCTGTCTTGAAGGATTTTTTACAGATTCTAGCTCAGACCAAGACAGTGAGTCTTCATCAGACGAGCAACACGGAAGAATTTGCACTATCAGTGCCTATCCTCAACCATACTCCATCAGGGAAAATTTCCCTATCATACCATCAAGAATGGTACCGACGACAGAATCCAACATAGGAGGAGTTCACCTCAATGATCAACAGAATTCTGAAGAAGAGGAGAATTCACAACCACTTCACAAGAATGGAATTCCACTTATCGCAGCATCACAGATGGCACCACATGTTAAGGTGCAGGTATATTTCTCAAAATACGACAAACCAGTTACTGCGATTGCTTTCATCGATATAGGTGCAGCTGAAAGTATGATTAACCCTGCAATCGTACCACAAGAGTTTCTTGTCCCCTACAAGAAATCATTCCTATCTGCTTCTGGTGATTTATTCCAAACACACTTTAAGACCAAAAGTCTGAAGATCATGCTTTTTCATAATTGCACTATTAGAGCTTCTCTATTTGCTACAGATCTTCCAGGAGGAGATATAGTGTTAGGATGGAATTTGATGCAACAGCTGCCTGAGCTAATAATTTTGACTACAGGACTCAAGTATCATGGAAACTTTAAACCATACACGACACTCACACGAATGTTTTCCATTGAGCCTGCAGAAAAGACAAGACAGTTGTCTAGCTCATCCTTTGCAGAAAATCATGTTGAGTTTTTGCAGAAATGCCCGCATCCCTTATGGAAAAATCAGGAGTTCTTTGTGCGACTACCCTTCAAGCAAAACGAAGACATCAATCCTACAAAGGCTAGTCATTCGGGTATGAATCCTGAAAGTGCTCATTTAGCTCGAGAAGAATGTTTCTCTCTAATGCAACAGGGATTGATTGAGCAATCGAACTCACAATGGGCATGCGAAGCGTTTTATGTTAATAAACGCTTGGAGCAACTCAGAGGCAAGAAAATGTTAGTTATTAACTACCAATCTCTGAATCACTTCCTACAGGATGATAAGTTTCCCCTGCCAAACAGAACGGCACTATTTGCTTCACTTGCCAAGGCAAAAATATTCTCTAAGTTTGACCTAAAAAGCGGATTTTGGCAACTTGGAATACACCCTGAGGAAAGATGGAAAATGGGATTTTGCATCCCAGGACATTACCAATGGACGGTATTACCTTTTGGACTTAAGACTGCCCCGTCACTATTCCAGAAAGCTATGACTACAATCTTTTGGCCTATTCAGGACTCTGCCTTGATATACATAGATGACATATTACTGTTCAGTTCTGATAAAGATTCACATGAATTTTTGCTGAGACAATTTGCAGACCTTGTGCAAAAGTATGGTATAATGCTTTCTGAGAGAAAAATGAAACTGTTTGAGAGCAACATTGAATTCTTGGGAATGAGACTTGTAGATGGACAGTACCAACCAGGACCCCACATAGCCCAAGAACTTCTTAAGTTCCCGGACTCTAAATTGACCATAAAACAGATCCAACAGTTTCTAGGAATTGTTAACTACTTGAGAGACTTTGTGCCCAATATTAGCAGGTACACCAGCCTGCTAGAGGCCCAATTGAAAATAGGATCTCGCCCCTGGGGAGAAGCCCAGATAGAAGCACTCAGGTATTTGAAAGCCCAATTACAGCTGCTTCCTTCTTTGCAGATTCCTTCAGATTGAATAAGAATCCTTCAGACAGATGCTAGCGACCATTTTTGGGCAGCAATTCTACTTGAGGAAAAAGAGGGAAAACGACGAATTTGTGCATACAAGTCTGGTAAGTTCAACCAAGCTGAACAGCATTATCATTCGACCATAAAGGAAATTCTAGCAGTCAAATATGGAATAAAGAAGTTTGAATTCCATTTGGTTGAACATCATTTCATTGTGGAGAGCGATATGTCTTCTTTCACCTCCATGCTGACAATCACACAGAAGAAGATCCCAAACGCTCAACTTCTCAGACTGTCATAATGGTTTTCCCAGTATTTGTTTACGGTAAAGCATATCAAAGGTAAGAATAATGTTGTGGCAGACTTTTTGTCTAGACCTTTTGATATAGCTCACCCAGCACTCCAAGAGAGTCCAAGTTTGCAAGCAATGATTTCTACATACGTGCCAAAGCAACGAGAAATGCCAAGGGTTCTTCCTCCAGAGTTTACAAGCTACAATAATCAGAAACATGTTGAGACAGTCCTAGCTCATTCTATTCAAATAACAAAGAAATATCTGGAGAGAATCTTCAGCAAGTATGGCCAGATGATGTTTCCAGAACAAGGACTGCATCCGACTTATCCGTTCCTAAAGGCCATACCCATAAATCCCATGCAGATCTTCCCTGAAGAACTAAAATGGTTCTTTTAGTATTTGTTGCACAGCTATACTATGGCACTTGAGTTTCCTACTGAAGAACTTATCAAATACTTTGACCAAGTAGGAGACCTACACAATTGTACTCCGTACAGGAGGCCTCATGCTCATCTAGTAGATATGCTCTCATGGTTCGCCCCACTGAACCAATGGCGGACATGGATTGAGCTACACCAGGACAAATACTTCAAGTTCGGAGGACTAACCCCTTATTCAGTTTATTTGTTTCGCAGGCATTGGCATTTTGACTCAAGTTTATAGGCGATGGTGGCCATAAACAACTCAGAAGAATTTTCCAGTCTTCCTTTCTCCCTTGCACATGATAACTATGCAACCTTCACAAACAGGGAAATGGCGATCACGGACAAGGAATTTCTGAAGCAAAAGCTCTGCACAGAAAATGGAGTTCACTATCCAGACCCAGATGAAGTACTTCAGGCCCAGATCCAGAACACAGATCCAAACCATGTCTACAAGCTTATGTGTGCACTCCACCAGTACAATCAGAATGGACTACATTGGGACGAAATAGCCCAAAGCTTCTTGACGAAAGTAGACTTAGGCCTAGGATCACCAAGCTCAAGCTCAGGCCCATGATCATCACAAGCGGGACCATCCTCCACTCACAAAAGGAATGATAATTCTCCGCAGGACCCGCGAGGGAAAAGACCAAAGTACTAGCCGCCCATGTGAAGATAAGATAAGGTCGGCAAGCCAAAAGACTTTTTGACAAATGTGCCACAAGATTCCTTGAAGATAGGGCCGGCACAAGATGACACGCTAAATTTAGTCATTTTCATCTTTTTGACTAAGAATAGTTTAAGGCCTCGTGGCTTAGCCACAGCCAAGCTTCTTTAGCTTCGCCTGTATTATAAATAGTCGCTCCCATCTATGGAGTAAGGCAGAGAGCGATTCACACCGAAAAATCAATACACAATCCTTAGTATTTTCCTATCCATGGCTTTCTAAGCTTCTCAAACGTGTTATCCAGGGCGGTGGTCTCTTAAGAATCAAACTCTCATGAGTCCCCTCGCTTTCGAAAAACCCAAAAACATTCAGAAAATCCAGAAAACTTCCCAAAAACATTCAAAAAACCCAGAAAACCCAAAAACTTCATGTTTATCTATTTTCACCATTTATGTGATATTCTTGCATTTTAGGTGATACTCATGCATCTTTGTGTATCCTTCTAAGTCTGTCTGGTTATCCTCAGTCATCTTCTTATGTTTCGTTATCCTCAGTCATCCTCTCATGTCTCGTTTAATTTTGTTTCTTATCTATCTTATGCTCCTTAGTCATCTTATACTTAAAGAGTTCCAAGCGTTTCTCCTTTCTAAATCCTACTCTCAAGTAATAGCTTTGTTATAGGTTTACACTCTTTGGTTAAAGGCGTTTGTTGCAGAAGTCTATCTTCTAGGCTAAGTAACATCTGAGTAACCGTAAAGCTACCGCAATCGCCCTCGAGGACCACTTGTCGCTTAAGCTAGGAGAGCTGTCAGGCACCGGTCGTGGCTTGACAGTGGTAGTAGGGAAAGGATGAGACATCCACCTAGAAGAAGATGCATTTGCAGACCTCGTTTTCCAAATTGCTGGAGACTCTATAACCATTTTATTACTCGTCTTAGTAACAGGGAAAGAGAACAGCCTCCTTGGAAATGTCCAACCCACCTCAAGCGTATCCAATTCTACATCCGGTGGATAGATGACTACATAAAGCGTAAGACTATTAAGTGTGTTCTTAAGAGGGTCCAGGCACATCTTGCCTATGATAGCTCAGATGACCCAGACAAAAACTGGTACCTCTACCCATATGATGAACCTCGCATGCGATGCTTGAACAAACTTAAATACCATGTCCAGTATCGTCGGTTTCTCATTTGGTACTAGAAAAACTATCTGTATTAGAACTCACCATAAAGTTCCATCTGTTATCTTCCGCTGTATTTTCCAACTCTTTGTTTATAAAATTTCCTATCAGTTTGTCTGATTTACGCATCCATTAGCTTTCCTATCCCTGGTCCTTTCACTGACCCTGTACATCTTTCGAGTTGTACTGTTCTGGTGGTCGAAGCTTCTATCTTTTACAACTCTTTGTCTAAATCTTTGCCTTATGTACTCCATTGTCCATTTTATTGGTCCGTTGTCCATATGCTTCCTTGAGTTGTGATAGTCGTACCCTCTGCTCTCAATATTAACAAAATTAGTAAAATTTACAAATTTTTTTACTAATTATGTCGTCATTTTACTAAAAATAAGCGAATTTAGTAAACTACGTAACCGTTACGTGCACGTATCGTTAGCCGCTTCTATTGAAGCATACATCAATTTACACAAAGCGAACGGGTACGAAACATCCAATCGATCCAATAGCTTTAAATGATGAGTAAGTCCAAGTTCCTCTATAATAAGGCAGCTGAGGAGTCACGCGGATTGGAGAGATGATGCAGCGAATGCCCCGCTGTTAGTGGTGACCTTTGTTCTTCTACATAAAACATGAATTCGGGGTTTTCTTTTCCTCATTCTAAAGTGAATTTGAATATAAGTACTGAGTCGGTCCGCGATGCTACGGACGCTTGTTCTGCAATTGTCAAACTTCATTAACCACGTTAAATGAATTTAATGAAAATATTGTAATGGATCATTAAACCCCCTTTTTCGTGCGCATAAATAGCATGATTTAAAACCAATGACAAACTAATGACGGCCGATTTTGTACGACGATGTTGAAATAGGCCAATTTTGCTACAGTTTAAGGCAAACGAATTAGCCGAATTCCCGAATCAGAATAATCGGCAATTTTGGGTATGTACAAGGGCATGGCAAACGTAGTCGAAACTACAAGTGGAAAGGTATTATGTTTGTCTAAGATTCGTTCATGGATTAATATACAGAATTTACAAACAATACTGCCCTAAAAGTAGGGGTAAGTATAGAGGCCTGCAGTGAATCTAATGATAGAAAGAAAAGGAACCATCATCCTAATTTTTAGGGAAATTAGCAAACCCACTGAGAGAGAAAGGGAGGGAGAGAGGAGGAGAGGACATATGGTTATGGAGTTCCCCCACCACCCTCTATCTTACCGCCACCCTTTTCTCTTTTCCTATCCCCCCAGTCCTTTTCCTATCATCACCTCTGGTAATACTCACAATTTTCCTCTTTCTTCTTTGGCTCACCATTCTCGGAAGAGATTATTAGTTTACCACATCTGCAGAATCAATTCTTTTCATTCATTGAAGACGTATGCGCAGAATGCATGCATGAAATGGCTGTGATTTTTCGTAGTCTTTTATTTGCCATAATTGTTTCTGTTTAGGGGCACGACAAGAGTATCAAGACGAGAGAGCAGTTTCCGGAGAGGTAGTCCTGGCTACGTCCTCCGCCCATATTACATGATAGCAGGTGTCGGTTGTCTCTTATTGTCCAGAGCCATCGTCACCCCACAAGATGAGTTCATCTTCTGCGACTTCTCCTGCACCGGACTCCTCAAATTCCTCACCCTCCCCACCACCGCCTGATTTGGGTTCTTCGTCAACTCCACCTGCTTCCCCTTCCCCCACTCAGACACCCCCATCATCCGGTTCGGAAACTTCACCCTCCCCACCACCACCTTCCTCCGATGCCTCGACACCTCCAGCTTCATCTCCGCCCCCTCCCTCGGATGTTTCCTCGTCTCCGCCACCGCCCTCAGATTCCTCAAGTGATAGTTCCCCTCCTCCGCCTCCCTCTGATAGTACGGGGTCCGGATCCTCTGTATCTCCGCCTCCTCCGCCTTCCCCCCCTCCCTCTGATAGTACGGGGTCCGGCTCCTCGGCATCTCCGCCTCCTCCACCATATCCCACAAAATCACCACCTTACAAGGCACTATCGCCTCCTCCTCCGCATGGCCAAAACTCAACTACATCGACCAGATCTACAAGCTCAACATCATCGTCGTCTACAGCGAACATTCCGCTCGTGATTGGAGTCACGGTTGGGGCTGGGGTATTGATCATTGCCCTTGTTGCGATTTGCATCACATGTGTTTGTCGGAAAAAGAGGCAGAGGCGCGACGACATGGATTATTACATGGGTTCTCAAAAAGGTAAAGTCATGATAAACGATCTGATGTTATCCACACCATTGATCATCGTCAGTTACTCAGAGCTATACATTCTGAGACCCCTTTTTGACGGATTTAAAAATCTCTTACAAAATTTACAAAAGCTATAATGAAAGGTTAGGCAATGAGTGAACGCAATCAGTTTCAATTTTTCCTGAAAAAATTGCAGTATCGGATTACTTCCCCAGTTCAGTTCACAACCAACAGCCGAGCTGGCATGGAGGGAGTGCTGAGCCTGGCATGAAGATGCACGCGCCGCCTGGCTCTAGCTGGCCTGGTCCTCTACCACCACAACCAATGATGAGCAGTGGAGACATGAGCTCTGGCTACTCCGGAACCCACCGGCACCACCCACCATTACCCCCTCCATCACCGGGGTTGGTTCTAGGCTTCAATAGCGGCATGTTCAGCTATGAGGAACTGGCGGCAGCGACAGGAGGGTTCTCACAGGAAAACCAGATAGGACAGGGAGGCTTCGGGTACGTGCACAAAGGGGTGTTGCAGAATGGGAAGGAGGTGGCCGTGAAGAGCCTGAAAGCAGGGAGTGGACAGGGAGAGAGGGAGTTCCAGGCTGAAGTGGAGATAATCAGTAGGGTTCACCATCGCCACCTTGTGTCCCTCGTTGGGTACTGCATCTCCGGTGGACAGAGGATGTTGGTCTATGAGTTCATCCCTAACAAGACCCTGGAGTATCACCTATACGGTTAGTACTAGTAATCTCGCCCTCTTTAATAACTTGAACAAAATGAACGTATCCAATGCTTTGTGAATTGGATCTGTAGTCCCTGTTTCTATCTGATATCCCAAATGATTGCCCAAATAGAATACAGTCACCCATAAAGGGCAAACGGGATTGTGTTGGATTAGTGCTTCAGTATTGTGTGGATTTTACAGTTGGAATTTGTTCGTCAAATTAAAATGCAGGAAGTGGTCTGGTGGTGATGGATTGGCCAACAAGACTTAGGATTGCTACTGGATCAGCCAAAGGACTTGCTTATCTCCATGAAGATTGTGAGACATAATCACATTTTCCCCTTAGAGAAGTTCCCGTTCATTGCTTATTAATGTATATTTCTACCATTCGAAATTTCAGGTCACCCGAAGATCATTCACCGGGACATCAAGGCCGCCAACATTCTTATCGACAACAACTTTGAAGCCATGGTAAGCTTCCAATTTATACGCCACTAGATTTGCTTGGTTTTGTGATTCATTCTTTCTGATTTTGGCGTACGAATATGTTTACTCGACGGCAATTACGCAGTTCTGAATTGACGTTTGTCTTCCTTTCTCTTTGCTTTATTGGTGGGGGTGGGGATTAAGGTGGCTGATTTTGGACTGGCGAAGCTCTCTTCAGACAATTATACTCATGTTTCGACTCGAGTTATGGGGACTTTTGGGTAAGCACATTTGGACGACCATCCATGAAGAATTGCTTCATGCAGATTATTTACCAATGGCATGGCATGCTCTGAACATTTTGATCGTTTAGAAATTAAATTCCAATGCATATCATATCCTTTTAACCATAAACGTTCACTTAATCTGTTATCGATTGGTAAGTTTTCTTTGGGGGTGCAATGGCAGATATCTGGCACCCGAGTATGCGTCAAGCGGTAAACTGACTGAGAAATCAGACGTGTTCTCATTTGGGGTCATGCTTCTTGAAATCATCACAGGAAGACGCCCGGTTGATCTCACCAGCGTCATGGAAGACAGCCTCGTCGACTGGGTATTTCTCCTCTTTCCTTTACTCACCTACAACGTGTGCACAGAAATTACGAAAATGAGCAACATTATGATTTGTTCTCTTTTATGGTTGGTTGCTTTCAACTTTCTTTTCGTGTTATGTGCATATGATAGAATGATCGTTCGTACTTATAGGCAAGAATTACATCAGCAGGATAAAATGGCGTTGGTTTCAAAAATTCAATTAATTATTTTCTTCCTTGTGTTTAGAATGATGTCCCAAATCAAATTCATACAGCGTTTCTCGCACTTGGACTCATGTAATGACTGCAAGGAGTGATTGCGGTTTGAGTTCAGATTACTAATTAAAAATTGGGAAACCTTTCAGGCTCGACCCATTTTAACCAAAGCCATAGAGGATGGAGAGTACATTGAGCTGGTGGATCCACGCCTTGAGAACAACTACAACCGAAATGAATTGGCTCGCATGGTCGCATGCGCCACTGCTGCTATACGTCATTCTGCGAAGAAGCGCCCCAAGATGAGCCAGGTAATTAGCCACCCACTCCATTTGGTGCCTAGTAAATAATTGCATGCCAAAGAAATAAAGAAGTTTGCTAATTCATCTGCTATTTCAATATCACCAGATTGTGCGTGCCCTGGAGGGAGATGTCTCGCTGGACGACCTAAATGAAGGCATGAAACTAGGTCAGAGCCCTGCCGTCACGAGTGGGAGCTCTGACTATGACACGGGTTCCTACAATGCGGACATGAAGAGGTTCAGGCAGGTGGCCTTGTCGAGCCAAGATTTCGGAAGCAGTGAGTATGGAACTTCTAGCGGAGGATCAAGAGAAATGGGTCGCACACCCAATAAGTTCTAGGATACTAATTAACTGAAAAAAAAAAAGAATCGTGCTGACACCTTTCCATGAGCTTTTAAAAAATGAATTTTCTCAAAAGAGATGAGGCGGGGAATGGGAGTTCATACAAGAGAAGTACTTGTGGAGTAACACCAGATATTGTTGCTATTAGTAAGTGTCCATTATATATATATATATATATATATAAACAAAAAAAAATGATTGCAATAATAATGGGTTTAATTCTTTAGGGTTTTTGGCATCAGACAAACGGAACTCTATTGTCATCACATCGACTTATTGTCTCGTAGACTCGTTATGAGCTCGTCTCGTAGACTCGTTAATGGACTTATTGCAGATTTTACCATGCTAGACATAATATGAGTTTATTTCTCGTAGGCTCATTCACTATGTTTGCACCTAGCAAGTTGTGGGTCGTTTTTGTTGGGGTTGTTTGGAAATCAGTGCTTTGCTGTATCACAGGAAGGGTTTTGCGGAACTGCTGTAACACAGCAAAGTGTTTCTGAAAATAAGGGACAAACAAATTTGGAGAGGATATCATGGCTAACTGCGAAGCCTTTTACTTTTCTTACGACCAGAATACCTTCTTGGTCTTTTTCTTATACGTGTTACATCATTTGGATATTGCTTCTACTTTTATAGTGTCCTAAGAAAGATCTAGATAAAGCATTTAAACTACCATAGTTATTAGGTTATTAACTTCCATTTATTTCCTATGACATTAACATCACCCCACTACACACTTAATGAGATTGCAAATTAATACGTCATTTAACATAACATTTAACACCCCATCTTAATTTGTAATCTTCAGAAACTTCTTGAACAACCCGAGCTTCTCGAAATTCATGGCCTTTGTTAAAACATCAGCGGGCTGGTTCTGGGTATGAATAAACTCCATAATTATCTCCTTCTTCATCACCATTTCTCTGATAAAGTGGCGGCGTAATTTAATATGCTTTGACCTTGCATGAAACACATGAATCTTCGTCATAGCAATGGCTGACTGATTATCACAGAATACTGTTGTTGGATGAGCAACCTTCTGCTGTAACTCCAGTAATAACTTTCTTAACCATACTGCTTCACGAATTACTTCATTTGTTGCAATATATTCTGCTTCAGCTGATGATAAAGCTACAGTAGCTTGCTTCTTCAAACTCTAGGAGATAGGTTTTGTTCCAAGACAGAAAAGATATCCTGACGTACTTCTACGATCATCAACACTTCCTGCCATTCCAGTACTTCGCATAATTGAGTGAGGTTTAGCGATTGGGCAATCCTTACGCATCAATTTGGCATAATTAACTCTTGCTGCATGAGTGATCTCAGTGAAATCAAATCCGGGCTGTTTGTGATTAACCCTTTGCTACGAGACGAGTTTTGTGCTTCTGTACGCTTCCATCCTCATTGAACTTTGTTTTGAATACCCATTTCAAGCCAATTGCTTCGTTTCCTTTAGGAAGGTCTACTAGGGACCTGGTATCATTCTTCTCAATATTAAACATCTCTTCTTTCATTGCATTTCTCCATTTTTCTTCTTTACAGCCTCTTCGAAATTTTGTGGCTCAAACGTAGCAAGTGCAAAGTTAGCGTGCTTATAAACTTCAGTTAATGAGCGATACCTCCTTGGTTGCATATCATCAGCATAATCTTCATTCTCTGAATTTACTCTTGAGGAACTAGCTGGTGCTGTATCAGCGAGATTTGAGGAATGCACTACTGCTGGTGCTTCTGGATAAGAAAACGTTGGCTGAGTCTGAGAAGACTCGTTCTCCCACTTCCACGCTGCATTCTCATCGAAAATAACATCTCTTGAAATTACAAGATTGTTAGTCTTTGGGTCAAACAAACGATAACCTTTAGATTCTTCACTATAACCAATAAAGATTAGCTTCTCACTCTTCTCATCAAACTTCTCCTTCTTCTTCATCAAAAGGGCATATGTTACACATCCAAATACCTTCAAGCAATCAACCACGGGTTTCCTCTAATGCCATGCTTCGTAAGGCGTCTTGTTCTGAACAGCTTTCGTCGGTGATCGATTAAGAATATAAGCCGTTGTATTCACAGCTTCGGCCCATAATGAATTCGGAAGACCCTTGCCTTTGTGCATACTTCGAGCCATCTCAAAAATAGTCATGCTCTTCCTCTCAGCAACGCCATTCTGCTATGGTGAGTACTTTACAGTAAGCAGTCGCTGTATGCCTTCCTGCATGCAATAATCTAGAAAAGGCTTGTAAATGAATTCTCCTCCACGATCTGTCCTCAAAGTCTTTATTTGATATTCACTTTACTTCTCTGCATTGGCTTTGGAGCTCAAAAAAGTAGTAAAAGCCTCCGATTTCTTTTCAAGAAAGTATACCCAATTGAGAACGTACGAGTGTAATCATCCACAAATAAGACGAGTTTGGAACTGCTGTAACACAGGAATGGTTTTGCGGAACTTCTGTAACACAGCGAAGTGTTTCTGGAAATAAGGGATAAAGAAAATTGGAGAGGATATCTTGGCTAACTGCGGACCCTTTTACTTTTCTTACGACCAGAATACCTTATTGATCTCTTCCTTGTACGTATTACACATTTGGAGATTGCTTCTCCTTTTATAGTGTCCTAGGAAAGATCTAGAGAAATCATTTACACTACCCTACTTATTAGGTCATTAACTCTCATTTATTTCTTAGGCCATTAACACCACCCCACTACACACTTAATGAGATTGCAAATTAATACGTCATTTAACATGACATTTAACAGTTTTATACTTTGTTGCAGGGTGTATCTTGTAGATAAACAACGAACCCCACCCAAGTAGACTTATTGTGGACCTATAACCTTGCTATGTCAAAGATTTCCTTTATAATAACATGAGTCCCCTTTTCCATGGGTGTTGCAACGCCGATCACTCAGTGCGCGATAAAAAATAAAACCCTAACTTTTTTTTCCTTTAAAACTCTTGTCGTTCCCTTGTTTCTTCTTGCTTCTTGGTAAACTCTGTCCACCATGTTGCAGTACCCCAAATTATGAATTCCTTTTAAACTCGAACAATGACAAGCAATTGACCACTAAAGTCCCACATCACAGGTATATGGACGCGACAAGTAATATAGGGATGAGCATGTTATTGTTCTCTCGAGGATGAGAATTATAACATCTTAGCATACAAAGTCGCAAGTACTATATAACCAACACAATAAGAGTAATGAGTTTTTAATTTTGAAAACTAATCAAATGAAAAGCAAAGGTCAAGGCAAATAATTACAATTCAGTTAGTGTGAGGTCTACGATCATGTATCCCCTCCTTGTTTCATTAAATTCCTTCACTCCATTATCCCAAGTTCGTACTAATTTTGTTAACTAACCGGATTATGATTTCCCTAAGTGCATCTCCCATGTTTACAAAGGAATATTCAATATCATAATAAAACATATATCCCTATAGTGAATTATGAAGACAAGAAATGCATTAAGAATCAATCATTTAATGGTTGACTGGTAGTATATCTCCCGATGCTACTTGCTAGTTAATTAACTCCCTCGATATTAACCAAGATTATTTCATTCTTGGTCACACCTAAAATTCCTCTCCCGAGTTTAAATTGAAATCAGACATCATAATAATGGTTGACTAAAAGTATATCTCCCGATACTACTTGCTAGTTAATTCACCCCCACGATATTGGCCATGGCTATTTCATTCTTGTTCTCTCCTAAGTGTATCTCCCATGTTTATAAAGGATTATTCAATATCATAATAAAACAATATCCTTATAGTGAATTATGAAGCCAAGAAATGCATTAAGAATCAATTATTTAATGATTGATTAAAAATATATCTCCCGATACTACTTGCTAGTTAATTCACTGCCACAATATTTGTCGACCTTGGTTTTGTTGATGAACTTGAGAAGCTATCTTATAAAATCATAGCACTGTGTTGTTGTAACACTTCACTTGTCATTGATAATGAGCTTATGATGATGCGTTACAGTAAGGTGTCACTGTAATACTGCGTCTGTCCTTTTGTAAACGTGGAAGTAATTAATTTTCCAAAATAAATTGTAGAAATTAATTGGTATTTCGAATTGTTTAGATTAATTCAATGTTCAATTATTATCCGGATGTTCTAAATATTCTAATTTAATTTATAATATATCTCACCGTAATTATGGTTATAAAGCCTATAATTATTGAAGTTAATCAAAATCATTTTTATTAATTTCATTCCTAAGAGGCAAGCTTATCTTTAGTGAAGAGCTTGAAGAAAGTGTTGATGAGCCACAGATAGGGTGAACAATAAATATTTCCTATTTATTTTATATTTTGAATTAATTCAAAATACATGTCTAGATGTCTAAGTACATTGAATTTGATTTGGACATTCCAAATCATCCGTTTAGGCAACTCAATATTATAGTATTAGCTTTCCATGTTAATATTTGGATACAAAATATTTTATTATGATCAACAGTAGCAATGTTACGCTGCAAAGAGACAAATTGCCAAATCAAATAATCTTGATTATTTTGTTTTTAATAACTGATCTGATAAGATTATCATTAGGTCGGTTAATTTATAAAACATGGAAATAAATCTTCTCATTCGGATGAGATAGATTAATCAGGGGAAGTTACCGTTTGAGGACTTTCCTTCTCGGGCGCAGCGACCATTGAGCAGGCATCCACTCAGAACTGTCTGCAATTTTGGAAACAAATCAATGGAATCGTCCTAATGAACTTGGACACCTCCCACGATGACTTCCCCATAAAAATCAGACAAGGCTCTCATATCAATGTGGCTTTGTGCAACTGTGTGGTCTATGTGGTTGTCTAAAGCCTGTGTGATCTATGTGAAGCTTTAAGGATATGTGTGAGCTGTGCAATGGACGGAGAATACCTGTTCTGATTACAGTAACCGATTGCTGACCCATCGGCGAGAAGCCGTTCTTGTCATGTCTTTTTGCAGAGAAGTCACGAACTTACAGAGTTTGTGCAGTTACACACGCACCTGCGGTGCACGCCAAAAGTCTCGTTCCTACGAAGTAGAGCAGGAGTTGGGAACGCAACCGGAGTGGAACGAGGTTCTTCCGAGCACAGGGTTGCTGTGCAGAAGTCTCGACCTCTTGATACAGAGGGACAGTAGAGCAGGTTGAGTGGAAGCCACGAATTTGAAAATTCCACCCTAGGCACTGGGTGTGCAGTATAGTGAGTCACGACTGTGGTAACCGTGCACATCCGAACCGTGCACAACCTTTTCTTTTGTTTTCTTTTCTGTTCTAAGTGACTCCCTTTGTGATTGTCTCTCATTGGCACTCATTATATTTATATAGCGGAGTCACCTCTACAGTGGAAAGTGAACGTAGGTCGACTAAGGCCGAACCACTATAAAACAACTGTCCCTTATGATCATGCTTACATCCATACGAGTATCTAACGATCAAAATCGTAACGCTTATAGTGAGCCGACCTCACTTTTGAGAAACACTTACTTGTGACACAGTACGCTTCCACATACGTTGAGAAAGGGCGAAAAAGTGATAAACACTAATTCAGCCCCCTGTTGGTGTACATAAACAATCCAACAATTTGTATCAAAGAAGGTTTGCTGGAACACTTTCTGTGCGAATATTGCAATCAAAATATGTTGCTAGACCTAGCGGTTAAAACAGCGTCTTGTTGAAAATCTACATCTAGCACAATAAGGTATTACTGAGTGATCAGATATCTAAACTGAGCAATATGTCGATACTCTTAACTAATGGTCATTTGACTGAACACCCCCGCTCTTTGGAGGACAACACTTCTCATATTGAAAAATGAAAATGGAGTTGCTCATAGGAGCAAAAGAAGCCGATTGCTGGTAGATTAAAATGGAAAGAGATCTCATAGTTCCTCCATCTAATCCTAGCAACTCTAGGCATGAATTTGAATGAAAGATAATTATCTCGCTCAACACTAGAGCAAGGCACTACTTTGTGTGCGCTCTTGCTGGAAACGAATTTAATCGCGTATACACTCAGAAAAACTATTTCTAATTCTGATCTGGTCAGAAAAATACTTTGTTCATTGCCTAAATCTTGGGAAGCCAAAGAGACGGCAATTGAAGAAGATAAAGACTTGACGAGCTTAAGTTTTCAACAGCGGCTTGGTTCTCTAGCCGCTTATGAGAATGAGAACAAGTTTGCTGAAGAAAAGAAGTCGAATTCTTTTGCATTCAAAGGGAGTGTTGAAACCTCCGATGAATCCGGAGATGAATCTTCATCTGATTTAGAGGATGAAATCTCATTAATGGCGAGGAAATTTAAAAAGTTCTTCGCAAAAATCGTTTCAAGGAAAACTGAGATGCTAAAAAGAAAAATACAAAACCACACCAAAGCAAAGGTGGTGTATACTTTGAGGGCAATAAGCCTGGTCATATGAGATCAGATTGCCCGCCATTAAATGAGAAGCGCGAACCTTCAAAATACAACAAAAACGCCATGTTGACTTCTTGGAGTGATAGTGATGAGGAATCAGATCAGAACGACGAAACAACAAACATCTGCTGCATGGCGCAAACTGATGCTGAATCGAAGATGGTAAATGCTTTCTCTTCATCTGATCTATCTACTGATGATATTGAGAATCTTTTCACAGAACTCTATGACAAACTTGAGCCATTGACCGCAAACAATAAACCTCTCAAAAAGGAGAATAAACTCTTGAGTGCTGAGAACGCTTCTCGTAAGGAAGAATTATCGGCGAAAGCTAAGGAAGCTGTAAAGCAACTTTCTCAATCTAAGTCAAAGATTAAGGAACTGCAACAACAACTCAGTTTTGTGCATAGCCAAACTGGATTATGCATGCATGAGATGCAAAAATCTAGAAATGACAAACATTCACATCATCGGAAATACATTCCTCCTCATGTTAAGAATGACGATTCTCATTATATTATCCAAAGGCTATCTAGGCTTTGCTTTTAGTGTATAAGGCCGGGTCATTTTATTAAAAATTGCAATATCAGGCGAAATGATATGCATGTCATTACTTTTAAAGTTGATGGTTAAATTGTTAAATGGAAACAACGACTAACTTAATATTTTCTCTATTTCAGGTATGCTTCAAGTCCATTGCCAAGGAGCATGCATGGTACTTAGATAGTGGTTGCTTGAGGCACATGTCATGAGATGTCTCCTTATTCTCCACACTAGTTTTCCAGGATGGTGTGCTCACTTTTGATGAAAATGGAAAAGGGATGGTTAAAGTTTCAGGAACCAGTTGTAGTTCTGTCTCCCTAATCATTGAAGGAGTTCTTTATGTTAAAGGCCTCCAACACAACTTGATTAGTATTACAACTTGATTAGTATTAGTCAACTGAGTGATAAAGGTTATCGTGTTTCTTTCAATGAAAGAACATGTAACGTTTCATGGGATGGTGTTACTTGTTTCATTGGAGAACGTAAGAAAAACGCCTCTATGCTTTCATTTTAGAATATTTTTGCTGGAGAAAATTGTCTCTTTTCCGTTAAGGACAAGGCTACTCTATGGCATAAAATGCAAACTGTGACTTGCTGTCCAAACTAGCCAGTAACGAAGTTATTGAGGGATTACCCAAAATCAAGTTTGAAAATGATAAGATTTGCGAAGCTTGTTTAATTGACAAACAAACAAAGCTATCCTTTAAAGCAAAAATATGGTTTCAAGCAAGGAACCGCTTGAATTACTTCATATGGACTTATTTGGTCCTACAAAGACTCAAAGTCTAGGAGGTAAAGGTTATGCATTAGTTGTGCTAAACGACTTTTCCAGATGACCTGGGTTAAATTTTTAGCTCACAAAAGTGATGCGGTTACAATCTTTGAAACTTTAGTCAAACAGCTTCAAAATGAGAAAGGTGTTTCTCTAGAAAGAATAAGAACGGATCATGGTACCGAATTTGAGATTCATGATTTTACCTCATTTTGTGAAGAATATGGTATTAATTTCTCAGCTCCATATACTCTATCGCAAAACGAAGTTGTAGAGCGAAAGAATAGAACCTTAAAGGACATGGCAAGAACAATGTTGCTGGAAAGTGAGGTTGCTAAAAATCTTTGGGCTGAAGCTGTAAGCACAACATTCTACATCTCAAATCGTGTTCATTTGAGGTACTCCTTAGGTAAAATGCCTTATGAGTTATATAAAGGCAGAAAACTCAATATTTCATGCTGCCAACCATTTGGAAGTAAGTGTTATATCTTGAGACCCATAAAAGATGGTGTCAAAATTTGTTGCTCGATCTAGTGCTGGCATATTCTTAAGATATTCTCTCACGAGCAAGGCATGTAGAGTCTTTAATAAAAGGACTCTAATAGTTGAAGAGATGATGCGCGTCGCCAATGAAACAAAAATAAATTCCTATTTCAACCTAACTAAAATAGGAAGGACAAGCAAGGGTCGATCCCACAGAGAATTGCATTGACAAATTACTCCTAGCGTCATTCTCGGCAATCAGTTGAGGTCAAACAGAAAAGAAAGTTGAGTTTAAATAGGAGCAAGAAATAAAAGAAAACGACTAAGATTTATCAGTGATAATGATATCTAGGACATCCGACTTCCCCTTGCGTCCTATGCACCCGATCACCTAATCTTAACCTTGGATTTGATGATGAGCTCGAGAAGCTATGTTATAAAATCGTAGCATTGTGTTGCTGTAACACTTCGCTTGTTTTGATGATGAGTTTGAAAAGCTATGTTATAAGATCATAGCATTGTGTTGTTGTAACACTTCGCTTGTTTTTTATGATGAGCTTGAGGAAAGTGATGCTGCGTTACCGTAAGATGTCGTTGTAATACTGCGTCCATCTTTTTGTAAACGTGGAAATAGTTAATTTTTCATAATAAACTATTGAAATTAATTGGTAGTTCATATTGTTCAGATTAATTCGATGTTTAATCAATATTTGGATGTTCTAAATATTTTAATTTAATTTAGAATGTATCCTACCAAAATTATGGTTATAAAGCCCCTAATTATGGAAGTTAATCAAAATCCTTTTGATTAATTTTATTTATAAAAAGCAAGCTTATCTTTAGTGATAATCTTTAGCAAGGTGTAGTTGAGCCACGGCTAGTGTGAACTGGTTGTTGCTACTCTCTTGTTACTCTTGTTTCCTATTTTTTTATTTTTTGAATTAATTCAGAATATATGTCAAGATGTCCAAATACAATGAATTTGACTTGGACATTCCAAATCATACGTTTAGGTAACTCAATATTATAATATTAGCTTTCTAAGTTAATATTTGGAAACAAAATATTTTATTCTGATCAACTACAGCAATGTTACAGTGCAAAAATGCAAATTGTCAAATTAAATAATCTTCATTATTATTTGATTTTAATTACTGATCTCGTAAGATTATCACTAGGTCGGTTAATTTATAAAATATAGAAATAAATCTTCTAATTCGGGTGAGACAGATTAATTAATGGAAGTTACCGTTTGAGGACTTTCCTTCTCGGACGCAACGACCGTTGAGTAGGCATCTGTTCAAAACTGTCTCTAATTTTGGAAACAAATCAAGTGAATTGTCCTAATGAACCTGGACACCTCCCACGATGACTTCCCCATAAAAATCAGACAAGGCTCTCAGATCAATGTGCCTTTGTGCGTCTGTGTGGTCTGTATGGTTGTCCAAAGCCTGTGTGATGTGTCTGAAGCTTTGAGGATCTGTGGAGTTGTGTGATCGATGGAGAACGGAAGCTGCTAAGTGATCGTCTGGTTCTTACCTTTCGGAATTGTGTGCGGAAGTGCCAATGGTTGTGTGCTACCTTAGTCGTCGTGAGAGGGATTGTGTGTCTACAGTGCGTTCAACGAGCGGCTGATGACTTGCCTAAGGGAAGCTAAGTGAATACCTGCTTTGATTGTAGTAACCGGTTGCTGACCCATCGACAAGAAGCCGTTCTTGTCATGTGATTTCGCAGGGAAGTCACGAATCTACGAAGTTTGTGCAGTTAGACACACACTTGTGGGTATACGCTAGAAGTCTCGTGCCTACTCAGTAGAGTAGGAGTTGGGAACGCCGCCGGGGTGCAGATGTCTCAACCTCCTGATACAGAGGGACAATACAGCAGGTTGCGTGGGAGCAGCCGGAGCTGAAAATTCCACCCTAGGCACTGGGTTTGCAGTGCAGTGAGTCACGATTGTGGTAATCATGCACGTCTGAACTGTGTGTACCACGGATACCTGGACTTCACAATGTGAGAAGTCAGGTTCCGCTGTGTGAGTAACCAACCCTTTCTTTTGTTTTCTTTAATCTTCAAAGTGACTCTCTTCGTGGTTGTCTCTCCTGTGTTTACAGACATGATCTATCTGAGAGGAGACAAAAGTTGTGTGAAAATCTATTGAGCAATCAACTGCTGAGTGTGAGCATCATTCAGCTGGAAACGAGAAGACGTTTACTGTATGAGGTGCTGATCATTGCCAGGAGTGATTTTCTCTTCTAAAGGACTTTAAATCTCACTTGTTGAGATACCGAAAGCCTAATGAAAAAGGTTACTTACACCCATTATATTTATATAGTGGAATCACCTCTATGGTGGAAAGTTGGTTCATTTGCACCCATTATATTAACGCTTAGAGCGACCCGACCTCACTTCTTAGAAAGGCTTTGCTGTGACACACTACGCTTCCATATACGCTGAGAAAGGGATAAACACAAATTCACCCCCTCTTAGTGTTCATAAACTATCCAACAATACTAACCAAGGCTATTTCATTCTTGTTATCTCCTAAAATTTCTCTCCCGAGTTTTAATTAAGATAAGACATCACTATAATTCATGGGCTCGACGAATTGCAGGCACTAAGGTCAAACAACATAAATAAACAACCAAAGTATAAATTTGTTCAAAGCAAGTTTATGAAATTTAACTATGCAGTTCAGTTTAACATAATCCTAGCAAAGGGTTTTAGCCGAGCAACGTTTTAGGAATAATACAAACAAAAACCGATATAAACATCCAAAAAAATTGTCTAACTTCGTTCTTGCTCTCTATCATGACGAACTTCGCCTTCAAGCTTGCTCGACATCTCCTAGTCGGTTCTGGATAGATAATCTGTCCTCCTTCATGTAGCACGTCCCTTTTTATGTCCCCAAAGGGTTACAACCTTGGAAGATCTTGAAAATGTAGAAGGTGGAGAAAATCTAGAAAATAAAATATTTCATTGACGTTCGTCTGTACAACTGTACGAAAATCTAGCGCAGCTGCACCGAGTCTCTATGAGTTTCCCATCCACCGTACCTACCTTTTGGGCAGCTGCTCGACTCTTTGGTGTAACTACATGAAGTCACCGGTCTTGTTTCCTTTTATGCCTGAAAATTATTCAAAATTCGACAATTTCCAAATACTTAGGTAATAACGTGAAATATCAAGAAATATCATGCAATCAATAAAATCTAAGAATGAATTGGTCTAGATAAATCTACTTTCATAAATTTATCACACCCCAAAAGATAAATTTCGCTAGTCCCGCGCAAAACTAAGAAAAATAAACTTGAATGACACTCCTCAGCAAACCCAAGTTACTCAAACATGGAAACATCTTTTTTAACATTCTCAGTCATGATCGCATCCTTCCCATGCAACTAGATTCCTTTTGCTACCCAACGTGCTAATTTAATATTAACAAGCTTACACTCCAAGTTGTTCATGTCAGCCAACAACTTACAAAGACCTAAACATCTCTTTCCACTTATTAATGGTTCAATTACTTTTTCATTGCACGACGTCATTCTTTTTTTTCGGATTGTACGATTCTAAACGAATCATCTAATTTCGGCAAAAGCTCAAGTATCTCGATCATTGAACCAGTCCATTTGGACCAAGGCATTAGGTGATAAGGCCCCCCAAGGTCAATCACTTGAGCAAACACGAATGACTCACTTTACGAGCACATATTCAAGCAATATCTCCTTTTTTATTTTCTTTAAACACCAGAACATTGGGACTCTGAGCCTTGGCAACCTAATTTTCTCTTTTCTCTTTTGTAACACATACATCAAACACTTCGTTTTAAGAGATAATTGAAGTAACTCTCTCGTAACCACTCACCATGCACTCTAAGAAGATGTAACGTGTTGTCGCTATGTACGCTTCTTACTTGGAGATCTTTTTTTCTAAAATTTGACAAAAAGTTAAGTACACTAGGCTTAAAATATCAACTTTCCACACATTAAGAATGCAAACCTTAAGCTCATCATCGAGTAAAGAAATCCTTGTTACAATTTCTAAGGTTACGCTCAGGCATAATGGTACAAAAATGCATAAAAAATTTGACATAAGCATGCTTAACCAAAGAAGATATCACTTACTCAATGCAAACTCAATTCAACACAACACCCCCAAACCTAGACTGAGCAACGTCTGTCTTCAATGGGAAATAAAATATATAAGAAGGAACAAGTTTACTTGGATGTTTGGGCACGGGGGCTCAGTGGTGACTGATGCGGATTGTTGGCGCTAATGCTTTGTAGAGTTGTAGATTCGGGAGTGGGATGCGTCGGTCTTGTTGCCTCTCGACGGCCTTGGGGTAGCGTACCCTCCTACAAAATAAATCAAATTAATTAGGGTAAGGATGGATAAGAGGGTCGTCGTTTGATTTTCTTTTTTCTTCTTCTTTTTTTCATTTTTTTTATTTTCTTATATTTATTGGCGGTGCACCTGCACGATATTTTTATGCAGTTGCGCGAAGTTTCTAGGTTTCCCCATCTATTTTCGGTGCAATTGCACGAAAATCTTTCGTAGTTGCACGAAGTTTCGGTGCAGCTGCATGAAGTTTATGTTTCTTTTGTCCATCTATGGTGCGGTTGCATGAAGTGTCTTGTAGCTACACGAACTTTCTACTTGATGTAGTAGTTATCTTTGTTATTGTCTTTCACCCCTAACAAAAAAGCTCTTAAAGGAATTAAATCTAAGAAAACGGAAAATGAAAAGGAACTTGGGTGGCCTTCAAGATGCACTTGGTTTTACGTCCTTAGCTTGACGTTCGGGAGTAGCCTGTTGCTCATCAACAATGTCATCTTGCTTTGATGGACACTTCCTCCCAAATAATGCTTCACCATGCTTGCGTTCACTTTGATTGATTGTTCATCCTCTCTAATTAAAGAGCTCACGTGGAAACACATGGGTAATCTTGAACGGTCTCGACCAACAAGATTTAACTTAAGATTCAATTTTGAACGTGAGTTAAAAAGCAAAACAAGTTGTCCTAGTTTGAACCGTCGATCCTGGAACTCTCATATACATCCAGCCGAAATTCTTCAAGCTCGTAGAGTTGAAATAACATTTGTTCACCTGTGGTTTGAAGAACTAAATTAAGTATCTGGCCAGCCCAAAATGCTTTGTGCTCAACTCAACGGGCAAGTGACAAGCTTTTCCGTAAATCAATCTATATGGTGAGGTTCTAATTCATGTCTTATATGTCATCCAATAAGTCCACAAGTCATCATCCAATTTTCTCGACCAATCCTTCCGATTTGGGCTGACCGTCTTTTCCAAGATCCGTTTGGTTTCTTTGTTTAATACCCCGACTTGGCCACTCATCTGAGGATGATAGGCTAAGGCTACTTTATGATTCACGCCATATTTCTTCACGAGGGCGTTGAATTTGGCATTGCAGAAGTGTGAACCTCCATAACCAATGTGGCACGTGGTGTTCCGAATCGTGTGAATATCTACTTTAGAAACATCAAAACTCCACTAACATGCTAGCAGGCAAGGCAATTTTTTCTACCCCTTTAGACATATAATCCACAACTACAACGATTCATTTGGTTTTTAAACGACTCAATGAATGGTCCCATAAATCAATCCCCCATATGTACAAAATTTCGACCTTTAAAATATTCTTAAAAGGCAATTCAGCACAGTGAGATATATTAACCACACATTGACAGTGATCACAATGAGCAATAAATTGGTGTGCCCCCTTAAATAACGAAGGCAAGAAGAAACCAGATTGAGGAACCTACCCCACAGTTTTGTGGCCACTATGGTGTCTGCCAAAAGGCGAGGCGTGGCACTGTCCCAAGTTCTGTTTCATTTCTTCTTCTGGCACACATCTACGAACGATTTGATCTGCACACTTTTTAAATAAAAGAGTTTCATCCCAAAGTAATATCTCACATCATGCAAGAACCTCTTCCTTTGCTGGTAGGACAATTCCGATGGTAAACTATTGGCCACGATATAGTTCACGTAATCGGCATACCATGGTGTGGCCATATCAACCCCAGATAGTTGTTCATCAGGAAATGCATCATTTATAAGTGTTCCGTCTAAGATCCTGTTGCCATTTTCAAGCCTTGATAAATGGTCTGTCACTTGGTTGTTTGCTCCTTTTCTGTCCACAAGCTCAAGATTGAATTCTTGAAGCCATAATACCATCGAATTAGTCGTAGTTTTTCATTAGCCTTTGAAATTATTCATCTTATTAATGCATTGTCAGTGCGTACAATGATTTTTGACCCAATAAGATAAGATTTGAATTTATCAAAAGCATGAACTATGACTAACATTTCTTTCTCTATGGTTGTATTGTTTACTTTCAAGTTATCTATGGTTTTACTTGAATAGTAAATTACATGGAATACCTTCTATTTCTTCTGGCCAAGCACAACTCTCACGATAATGCCACATTTCTTTGGAAAGCACGTGATTGGGCGCACCCTGGAACTTTCTGAGATGGGGTATATAATTTCTACATCCAACCACTGTATAATTCAGATGGAGCCTCCATTGTTGCTCGATCGAAGCCTTTTTGTGGTCTTCAATCCTGATTTTCTGAATGCATATCGAAGGGGTTATTCCCTTAATGTCTTTAATGGGCCATCCAAGAGCTTGTGTTCTTGAAGCACTTGCTACAGTCTCTCCTGTTCATTAGATAGTGCCTCCAAAATAATAACTAGGAGAGTCCTAGATGAACCTCAGAATGAATACCTTAGCGGATTGAGTTCCGGCTTCACCGGCTCTTCTATTGATGGTTTTGCTACATAGATAAGGCATTCTAACAGCTCAACCCTTAGCAAAAAACCCATATATGTTGCCTGCTCAATGTTAAATTTTTTGCACTTCTTCACATTGTAGTACCTCATCTTGTGGCCATGATTCGGTTAATGCACTCACAGATTTCTCCCACAAGCCTTCATATATGATCTCATCATTCACTTCCATTAAGTTGCATTCGTCAGTCTCATTAGGGATACTCATGTCATTACAAATGATACAAGTTACCTTCTGATCGTGGGCACACATGGTAAACTCGTCCTTATGCATGTCAATCAGAGTTCATCCCGTGGCAAGAAAAGGTCTCCTTAATATGAGTGGAATTCCACAATCTTCTTCATAATCTAGAATGACGAAGTCAGTTGGGAAAATAAACTTCTACTTTTACATCATATTTTCATTCGCGCCCTTCGGGTAGGTGTAAGACTGATCAGCTAGTTGTAAATTTATGGATATCCGTTTTACCTCCTCGAAGTTTAAGTCCTCAGACACCAAAAACGACATCAAATTGATTCTTGCACCTAAATCGCATAATTGATTTCCTATGCGGCAGGGAATGGGGAACTTACCTAGGTCATATAATTTCGGTGGAAACTTCTTTTGCAAAATCACATTTCACTCCTCAGTAAGTGCATTAATGTCATTCTCACCGATTCTTCTCCTTTCTAACAACACCTCCTTCATTAATTTGGCGTATTTGGGCATTTGTTCCAAAGCTTCCACATAGGGAATATTTATTTGCAACTTCTTCCAAATATTTACAAACTTTCTAAATTGTTGGTCATCGGTAGAATTTTTAAGCCTTTGCAAATAAGGAATTTTGGGTGCAAACGGGACTATTGTGGTATGTACTTTTGTGGTTGCAACATCGGTCGGTTGCTTGTCATTTTTCTCGCCTCCGTCTTTGTTTGTTTTCTACTTAGTGCATTTTTCTTTAGCTTGTTCCTTCTCCACCTCCATCTTTTCGAAGGATCTTCGAAGTCATGCCCATTGCGAAGTGTGTCATCGTTGCAGTGTTCCCATTTCAGATTTGCCTCAATGCTTTTCAGTAGAGTTCCTTGTGGCTTGCTAATAATTGAAGTTGCAATATGTCTAATTTGTACTTTCAATTGTTTAATAGACAAGGCATGGTCCTTCAAGATCATTTCTTGTTGTTTTTGAATCTCATCTTGTTGTTTCTGGGTTTCCTCCAGGATGGCAAGCAATTTGTTTAGCAAATCATCCACATTAGGCCTATTCTCATTTACGATTGGCCTTTTTTGCCACAAAACCAAGAGGTTGGCTCATCCTTGGTTGAGTTGGTTTCTGTAGGCCTGTGTTGTTCCTCCATGAGAAGTATAGGTGATTCTTCCACTTGAGACTGTAAGTGTTGGATTATGGGTTGGTCCATAAATGTCCTACATAATTTACTTCCAGTGCTTATCCCTGCTCCTCGTATACCTGCATATCAGAATACACATTATTAGCACTATTTTACAATGCGAAGAGCGACAAGTTCCGTGGTTAGCTTCTCCAACTGAGTATTTCTAGCGGACATCGAGTCCACATGATGCACCCTAACTACTCCTCTTATGTTGTTTTGCGCTACCCATTGTTGTAATTTGTTCAAACAATTCCAAGGAATTCCTAGGTATCTTGTTCGTCAAAGTTCCTCCTACAGCTCAATCCACTGTGGGTTACAATTGATCTGTCAGGCCATTGTAGAAGCTTTGCACGAGCATCCACTTCAAGATCTCGTGATGCAAAGATAGACGTAACAATTCTCTGAAATGCTCACAACCTCCACACATCGACTCGGTTAAGTGGTGACGAGATGTTATGATCTTGTTCCTGATCTATATGGTTCAGGTTTGTGGGAAATATTTGACCCAAAATTGCTTCGAAAGATCCTCCCATTATCTGCATGCATCTTCCGACAAAGAATAAAGCGATGATCGAGCCTTGTCCGATAATGAAAATGGAAACAATCTCATTCGGACTGCCTTGGCCGAAACTCAAATGTATCGAAACGTGTCGCATAAATCATCAAAACGAGTGATGTGCATGTGAGGGTCTTTTTTTGATAAGCCGCCAAAAATTGAGTTCTCGATCATGTGGAGTATGGGCGGCTTGTTCTCAAAATTCATAGCCTAAATTGATGGACGAAGAAATCCGACTGACTCATGGGGAGTAGGCTAAGCAAAGTCACCCATCGTCATTTTCGGAGCTAGTGGATTAATTTCTTGGATCTTGTTGTATCTGGCATTGATATTGTCATTGTTCTGATTTTTCGATATCGTCGTGCTCCGTTGACTTCTTCTTCATGCTCAAAACGTCCTTCTTCATGCTCAAATCTTTGCAATGCATTCGATGCATATGCTTGAAAAGAAAGAAACAACAAAGAATTAAACGACTTGGTCAATGTAATTTGATTTCGTCATAAGTAAAATATTTTAAAATCTATTACCCGACAGTGACGCCAAATACTTGATCGCTTAATTCGCACATCAGAAGTATACAGATCGCAACAAGTAATATAAAGATGAGTGAGTTATCATTCACACAATCACAATTTTTAGGTAGCCAAGCCAATAAGAGTAATAAGTTTTAATTTTAAAAACAAATCTATTGAAAAACAATGGTTAAAACAAATAACTGAAATTCAATATCTGTGAAAAGCCTAGGATCATGTATCCCTCCTTGTTTCGTTAAATCACTTCACTCGCTTAACCCAAATTTGTATTTATTTGATTTACTAATTGGATTCTTAGTACTTTATGTGCTTTTTCCGAGTTTAAAAATATCTATTCCAAACCATCATGAAAGCTACATCTCTGTAGTGAAGTATGAAGGCAAGAAACACAATGAGAATTAATCATTTAATGGTTGCCTAGAAGTATATCTCTTGTGACTGCTTTGTGACTCTTCTGTCTACTCTTCTTCTTTTCGTAAACTGCACGACACTTTGGTGCAAAAGAAAGTCTTTTCGGTGTAGCTGCACAAAGTCACCGTTATTGTTTGTACTTTTATGCCTGAAAATTTTCCAAGAGGCGACAGTTTCCAAGTACTTTGGGAATAATGTGAAATATCAAGAATTAACATGCAATTAATGTAATATTTCACCAATTTAACAAAATCTAAAAAATAGAATTGGACTAAATAACTTTACTTTCATAGAGTTATCAGAAATCGGATGACAATCCAAGACGTGAGAGTAATGATCCAATCATAACCCCAACCTTACCAGTGTTGTCACCACCACGTTGGCCATGATGACGAAGAGTGGATCTTCGAACTCGTCCCGGCTGCACGTGAACACCAATTCATGACTATTCATTCTCGAATGCATTGAACACTTTTGCAACTCATGGGAATGTCCAAGCCAAGTTCCCTCGGTCCACCATTAGTCATATATGGGGATCCTTTTACCTCTTAACATACACTCACATTATTTACAAGGATTACCGAAATTGGGACAAGAAGACTTACCCCGATCAATGTGTCACATGAAACATATAAGACAAATAAAAAGGAGGGTAATCCACAAATTCATGGATCTTGCCCCAACTTGGATCCGATTCTCTTAGAAGTCCAAGAACATAGCGGCGACATCCCCTTTTTTTGCTTCAATTGGTGCGATGGAAAGGAGCAGAAGGAGGACCAATCCAACAACGATCTGACTCATTACCCCTTGGTTACAAGGGCGACACCCCTGCTTCGCCAATCCCATCTCCTTAGTCAGCCAATGTTAACATTAGCAAACGACAAAGGTGTGGGGACAACCACCACCAGCAGTTCGAGAAGGGACAACAAAGATGGCTTCACGGTAACTGGGATACTCCCTTGAATCCCTCTCCTTTGTCGATACATCGAGCCGGGAAGTTATCATCATTACCAAAGATTTATTTCTTCATGTGAGTTGAACAACTTGGCATTTCCGTTCTAATCGATGGTCGGAGAGCTTGCCATGGTAAAAAGGAGTTCACCTCTTTAGGTAATAAACCAAGGACACTAATCAATTTGTCTGGGTGATCGTCCTTATGCCCATTGGGTCAAACTTCCCCATCAATACAGTCTAATATCCAAGCCTTGAAACGGGAGATGTGAGAAATGGGGGAAAGGGGGGACGTTCCCAATAAAAGTGGGATAATTCCTTGGCCTCTAGAGGAAGAGTTGAAAGACTTCACTCCGTAGCCATCTTCCCCCACACATAAGCTCCTCCTCAGCTTCTTCGCTTTCTCCCATAACTTCACCTACTGATGACCTCGACGACCAAGGTAATCTCAAGAACCCACGGAGTCCCCCAACCAACCTGTTCGCGAAGAAATTGTTGCAGTTTCACAAGTCGACGACCACGACAAGAACGAATGGCCACAGACCCGAACAACCTCTGTTGTCCTCCTCTCGCCATCTCTAGTGACTAAGCTTCCCCCTTGCATCTAGAACATGTCTCCCCTTGTCCAAAGGAAAAGAGGGCTCGATTGCCACCTCCCACAGCATCATGGCCTCGCGAGAAAATTCATTTTGCTTTGATGTTTTCTTGTTTCTATAGGTGTAGCAGTTCGAGACCTTGGAGCTAGCTTCCAGATGTTCAGGCCAAATTGTGCTTTTTACGTAACACGTTTTGAATTTTTCTTACGAATGGATCTTTGTAGTGGTAGCCGTACAAGAATTGAAGAAGCAACCAACACTCAAAGTAAATTCAAATGAGACTCTATTACAAGAACAGTGTTTTTACAACACTTACAGCCATGATGCAAAGGAAAATAGCAAAAGAACAGCAGCGGATGCTTCGGCCGGTTGAACCTTGCATCAACTACTTCAGTATCCATTACTAGGGACTACCTTGGGATGGATTGTGTATCGATGGAGTAGTGATGGAGATGAAGATGAAATATTTTAGGATGCTGGTGGCGAGAGAGAAGGTGGTTAGACCAATCTACGAAAGTTGGACTTGTGATTGATCGTGTTCTTCAATATAAAGGAAAAACACCTATTTATAATTTCCCATTAGGATATCGTGGGTAAGAAAAAAATGTTGGCAAGGATAATAACTGCCACAAATGGAAAACACAAAAAACTGTCAAAAGATGTGGGCAAACGATGTTAACTACCACACATCGTGGATACCTCGAGATGAGGACAATCAAAGGCCGAGAGGACGAAGCAGGACGCCACGAGTGAACTCACAGGGGCGCTACTCGTCTATACCGCAACGAAGTTGAGTGTCATCAAATCTATCTCTTCCATATGCTCTCCCGGTCATGTGGATAGGATAAGCATCCGAATCGAGCGCGTATAACCCGAGTTATGGTAAAAATATGGAGGTCATGTACTCGAGCTCAAACATCGTTTCAGTAGACTAAGCATAACTTTGGCCATAAAGCCTCAATTTATTCGATATCTTTTGGGATAATTCTCTCTCTATAAAGTCTACAACTTTCAAGTTTTGAGTTTTCTATTCGAGGTCAGCTTCATTGAATCTTGACCGGTCGAATTCGCAACAGTTGTGTTCTCGAGATCAAACACTCCTTCGGTTTATTGATCATAAAATTGTCTATAATAGTTGGATTAACTCAAGACAAGTCGAGTTAGTCTCCTTTATTCTCTTTCTATAACTTTTATGTTTTGTACTTTTTTATTCTAGGTCGTCTTTGTTGAGTTATGGATTTTCCAAAGTCGGGAGGATGAAGTGGCGCGTGGGTAGTCCACTCCCGGGAGCACTACTCGTCCATTACGGAATAGAATCGAGTGACATCAAATCCATCTTCGTCCTTATGCTCTCTCGATCATGTGGATAGGATGTGCCTCTGAATCGAGTGCGTGTAGCCTGCGTTATTGCAACAATGTGCAGGTTATGTACTCGAGTTGAAACACCATTTCACTAGATTGAACATAACTTCGGCCACAAAACCTCGATTTATTTTATATGTTTTGGAATAATTCTTTCCCGATAACTTGTACAACTTTCAGGTTTTCAGTATTTCTATTCGAGGTCATTTGGGTCGAGTTTCAACAGGTCGAATTCGCAATTGTTTTGTTCTCGAGATCAAACACTCCTTTGGTTTATGGATCATAAAATTGACTATAGAGGTCGGATTAACTCAAAGCAAGTCAAGTTTGTCTCCTTTCTTCTCTCGCTACAACTTTTATGTTTTGTACTCTTTAATTAGTGGTTGTCCTGGTCGAGTTAAGGCTTGTCCAAAGTGAGGAGGATGAAGTGAGGCGTGGTCAGTGCACTCCCAGGAGCACTACCCGTCCATCCCGTAACAGAATACAGTGACATCAAATTCATCCTCGTCCTTACACTCTCCCGATCATGTGGATTAGATGCGCACCTAAATCGAGCGTGTGTAGCCCGAGTAATTGTAAAAGTATCGAGGTTAGGTTCTCGAGCTCAAATTCCATTTAAGTAGACTGAGAATAACTTTGGCCACAAAGCCTTAATTTGCTCGATATCTTTTGGGATAATTCTCTCTCTATACCTACTACAACTTTCAAGTTTTGAGTTTTTCAATTCGACTTCATCCGGGTCGAGTCTTGACTGGTCGAATTTGCAACCCTTCTTTCCTCAACATCAAACACTCCTTCGGCTTCTTGATCATAAAATTGACTATAGAGGTCGGATTAACTCAAGACAAGTCGAGTTAGCCTCCTTTCTTCTCTTTCTACAACTTTAATGTTTTGTACTTTTTTATTCGAGGTCGTCTTGGTCGAGTTATGGCTTGTCCATTGTTGAGAAGATGAAGAGGTGCGTGAGCAGTCCACTCCTAGGAGCACTACTCCTCCATCCCGCAACAAAATCGAGTGACGCAAATCCATGATCGTCTTGACGCAAATCCATGATCGTCCTGATGCACTCCCAATCATGTGGATAGGATGTGCATCGGAATCTAGCACGTATAACTTGAGTTATGGTAAAAATACAGAGGTTATGTACTCGAGCTCAAACACCGTTTCAGTAGACTAAGCATAACTTTGGCCACAATGCCTTAATTTGCTTGATATCGTTTGGGTTAATTCTCTCGCTATAACCTTTACAACTTTCAACTTTTAGTTTTTCTATTCGAGGCCATTTGGATCGAGTTTTGACCGGTCGAATTCGCAACTGTTCTCTTCTCGAGATCAAACACTCCATCGGCTTATTGATCATAAAATTGACCATACAGATCGGATTAACTCAAGACAAGTCGAATTAGTCTGCGTTCATCTCTTTCTACAACTTTTATGTTTTGATCATTTTGATTCGAGCTCGTCTTGGTTGAGTTATTGCTTGTCCAATGTCGGGAGGATGAACTGGGGCATAGGCAGTCCACTCTCAGGAGCACGACTCGTCCATCCCGTAACAGAATCGAGGGACGTCAAATTCATCCTCATCTTTATGTCTCCCGGTCATGTAGATCGGATGTACACTGAATCGAGAGCGTGTAGCCCAAGTTATTATAAAAATACGAAGGTTATGTACTCGAGCTGAAATGGCGTTTTAGTAGACTAAGCATAACTTTGGCTATAAAGCCTCAATTTACTCGTTATCTTTTGGGATAATTATCTCTCTATAACTTCTAAAACTTTCAAGTTTTAAGTTATTCAATTCGAGGTCATCTGGGTCGAGTCTTGACCGGTTGAATTCGCAACTGTTCTGTTCTCGACATAACACACTCCTTCATTTTATTGATCATAAGGTTGACTATAGAAGTCTTATTAACTCAAGACAAGTCAAGTTAGTCTCCTTTCTTCTCTTTCTACAACTTTTATGTTTTGTACGTTTTGATTCAAGGTCGTCTTGGTCGAGTTATGGCTTGTCCAAAGTCGGGAACAAAATGCATGAGTTTGGTTCTCGAGATCAAATAGTGCTTTTGTCTTCTGGCCATAACTTTGATTAGAGAGATTGGATTAACTCATGACGAGTCGAGTTAGTCTTCATTTTTCTCGATCTACAACTTTTATGTTTTGCTCATTTCAATTCAAGGTCGTCTTGGTTGAGTTATGGCCTCTATAATGTCAATGAACAAAAGGTAAGGGTTATGTTCTCGAGATCGAACGCTACTTTGGTGATTTGTACCGCAGAGGCCTAATCTCGAGATAGAGCCAGCATAGAATCCCTATCATGAGCAAAAACTATTTTAATAGGGATTTGGCATCCAGACCTATGAGAGAGATTTGACAACGAAACTCGTAAACTTATGCTTATCTTAAGGAAGGTTCCTCAAGAATTATCTCGAACCCTCTCTTGGGATACTCTTTTCAGAGAAGCTTTTGGGTCTCATCTTGAGAAGATATCCGTGCCTCCTTGGCATTGCCTCGAAATTAAAACATGAAAAGGGAGCCTGGAATTGTGTGTCATCACCGGAGGCATTCCCTAATGGCACCAGTAGCCTGAGACTCTTACACTGCCTTCCTTTGGCATGTCCTTGCATGTTGGGACATGTTACAAACTCCAATCAAACCAGGGTGACTCGGTAAGTGAAAGATTGCCTTGGATCTGTCTACACTACCTTTAGTAATTGGTGCATATCTTTTTGTATACATATCGGAATGACGTGAAGCAACTTGCATTAGATTTCTGACATAATGACAGTTTTAATGATATCATTGGTAGGTGCCTTGTAGATGGTGCACAAGATTCTGGCGCGCGGTGGAGACTCTTCATTTAAAGCAGTCCCAAATGATGGCCCATACCGATGTTCATCTATTTCGGTGAACTTAAGGTAATTGAGGTGATGTGCGGGCCTCCCTAAATTCTATGCTACTTGTAACGAGCTGCAAACCCAAGTGCATAGGCTCACAATCATCATCTTTCCCCATTGCCGTTGATCTAACTAATTGATTTGTGCTTGCTGTTAGGCCAATTAGCTTATTGTCACATGTTTTCTAAACAAACAAACACAAGTTCGGGTCTAAAATCCAAAATTAACGTAAAACATTGATGAAAGTTTAGTATTATGTCCATATCGAGTCCAACGCCTATAAATAGAGACACCTATTCGAAGCGAACGCAACCTTTTCTCATTTTTAGGTGTGAGAGTTAGTAATTAGGAATCCCCGAACCAACTGACTATTCGACTTAAACAGTTTTATAAAAATAAGTCAGTTGCGACTGCATAATAGCCTACCTAGTTTAACAACAACAATCACTTTTATGAAGCCATCATGGATGGGTGAAGGTGACATGAGACGCTCTCGATCCTCCCAAATTTTCCTTTTCATGGATTACGCTCCACTTTTCGATCCTAGCCACCGACTCCCACACAGAAAATTAGGGACAATAGAACGAGAGCCCGAGCAGGCCCGATTGGAATCTAATGAGGATCCATTCTAATCACTTCTGTAATACCCCGATGCTCGAATCGAAGTATCGACCGGAAGATATCAGGGGGAGCAGACCTCGGACTTCATGTCATCCAAACTACAGTGCACGCTCGTACACATGTCTATTTATGCTTCCTTCCATTGGCATGCCCATCCTACGGGTCCTTCTGGGGAGGTAAAAATTACAAACACTCAAGGAGAATGTCTCGCTTTGAGGCCGGTAATCCATGCACCTCTTTTCCCATACCCGTCCCAGTTGATTACATAAGAACTACGTATGAGATTCCCATATACGAAGAGAACTCCCCACACCTTTAGGTTGGGTGAATCGTTGGAGTTTTCTCTGCTTCCCCTACATAGAAAAAGCTGAAGTAACTTGGGCTCCTCTACTTGGTTTGTTTATTGCCACCAAACGACATGACCCCTATGTGCTATCTTTTTCCCTTTTTGCAGCAATTCTCGTAATTGTTTATTCTTCCCTGAAGACCCACAACTATAACCTTGGAAGACGTGAGCTAGTGTTATCAAAGGCGTATTCCCGGGCCGCCAAGTCCATAAGGCCATGCGGGTCGAGGCTTGAAAGCCTGAATGAGTGCCATTAAGAAGGTGTGCTCGGCGCATATGCTTAGGGGTAGGCATTAAGCATTAGGGCGTACGCCTTTTGCCCTAGTGAAAGGAGAAAAGAATCGCCCCCCTCCATAATTTTTTCCAACCTAAAACCTCCCCATACACACTTTATCCCAATCGCCGCTCCTCCCTCACTCCTTCCTTCTGTGACTCCCGTTGGCCTCAGCTCCTTCTTGAATCCCGTATTCTCTTCACCAGACACCTCCTACTTTCTCCAAATCTCGAGACGCGGCAACTATATGTGCATAGGTTCATGGGAGAATAAAAGCGACTTTCAAAATGATTGACGTATCCTATCGGATTTTTTTTTTTGTAATACTTTTGTATCTGAAGTTTGGTTCCGTGAAGTGTTTCCTTCAAGTACAAATAGAATCCTTATACTTATGCGGCAATAACAAGAAGATCAATGGATCAAAGATTTTTACATGTCGTTTCTTGTTTTTCTGATCATAATACCTTATGGTGGAGGCCAAAGGGGAAAGGGAAAAAGTTCTCATAGCACCCAAGAGGTGTAATTCTTAAGATGATGGAGAAGGTCTTCCCCTTCCTATTTTTTTACTAAGTCCAAGTTTGTTAATCACTCATTAACCATGGTTTCGATTTGGGGTTTGTGTAGGGATGAATTCTTATGATGGTTTTATTTTCTAATTGAAGTATTGAAGTATAGTTATTTGCAGGATGCAAAAGATTCAAATGCGGCAACTTTAAATTTCTACGAAAACATATGTCAAAAAGTGGAATTTAGTCATTCTGATTAATTAAATATATTTTATGGTATGTTACGTAAATTCAAATGGCTTAAAATCATTTTGATTATGATTAATTTCCTTGTGAGTTGATTTATCCTCTTTAGGGGAAGATGTCACTTTATATATGCAAAACATCGATGCAAGGCTTTGAAGATTGATCTGGAACTATCCAACGGTCAATTAATCTTTTCTCTCGCATCTAAACACGTACAAATTCGTTATGAATCATGGCAAAGGACAACCCATCTGAAGATGGACGCACCCCACATGTGTCTGTATCAAGAAGGTTTGTGAACCACTTATAAAAACCAAGATTATCTCATTTTGATTTATAGAAGCCTGGCGGAACTTATCTGTCTAAATCTTCTACAAGCCCTATCTCTTAAGATCATGAACACAATCATTACCAAATGTGATGATTGATCCTTAAGTGATAAGGAGCATCTCTTACAATGAGGAAACATTTTATTTTGCTGACATTTTGTTTCCTTGTTTTGCAGAGCCTTCCGTTAGCTATTGTACCTTATGTAAATATGTTTTCTGTTATTTTGTATAAGATAGGTATACATGTCAGTTAGTATTAGTGACACAACTTAGAGAGTAATTGTATTATTGTAGCCTAAGAGACGTGAGGTTTCATTCTCTTTGGGGCTGAACATTCGGCTAGTGCCTAGGGTACAAGCTGGACCAGACGTGAGTGAGGTCACAAAGGATCTAGCTGCACTGTGGCATGATGGACGTGCATCAGGCTTAGGGAGAAGTCGGGGTGTATACGTCCTAGGGTAGTGAGCAGAAGAAGGGTCGTATTTGGGGAATCTTGTGAGGTACTAGTATCAGTTGTTTCGTAACAGGTATACTTATGTGTGCAGAAAGCTAGTAACCGGGGTGTAAGCTATGTCAGGCGTGAGTGAGGTCGCGAAGGATCTGGCTGCAATGTGGCATGGCAGACGTACATTAGGCTTAGGGAGAACTCGGGGTGTATATGTACAAGGGCAGTGAGCAGAATAAATGTCGCATTGGGAAGGATCACGAGGAGGCACTAACATTAGTGTTTCTACAGAATGGAAGTTCCTGGTGCAGGCTTTGGAGAAGTCTCACAGGTATTGTCTGCTTCTGGAAGTCTTGGTGAGGAGCCAAGCATCGGGAAATTCTTGATGAGTAGCTAAGCAAGTTGTGAACCGTCGGAGGAAAAATTCGACCCTTAGACAGATGGGTTGTCTGCCTGCGTAGGGCCGCTACGTGCTTACATTGAGCTGCCACGTTTTACAGCACCCCAACCGAAGGGATTGTGGAGTTAGTCACTGTCTTCAGTGCTGAACCTCAACTAGAGAATTTTTTGAGTTAATCACAGGTCTATGTACCCGACCCAAAAGATCACTGATCACAACCCATTGGGTTACTATGAGTAGAAAAACCGAAGGGCTATCTATATCATCTTCTATACTATAAAAGTGTTACGGTACCTTCTGCTAATACATCCTTTGTAGAAAAGCTGAAGGTTTATCTTCAATACCTTCTGCATGAGTGTTTTATATCTTTTGAGTAGAGACACCAAAGGTCCTGTATCAAACCACTAACGCTATAGCAACCTCACTAGTTCTGGAGTTGTTTCCATCGATGTAGCTCTTGTAGATCATCTTTTGCTAATGCAGAAACCTACAAGTTTCTATAACAACCTTCTGCTACTACAAGTATCATTCAGATCTTGGACTAGGCCTTAATGATCAAGCTCAGGCTAGTTAGATTTGTAGAACCTCGATAGCATAAACTAAACCTTCTACATCAACCTTCTGCTACTGTAGAAACCTTCTCAGGAATATATAGTAACATTCAAGATCAGACTTCGGCTGGTCATTCGTTCATTAAGAAGTTCATTTCGAGATCTGCTCTGGTCAAGGGTTCTATAACCTACAGAAATCTAACCTTCCGTTATTGGGTTCTATTAGTTGTAGAAAGTCTAGAAAGGCCATTACAGTAAAACACACCTCCTCTTAGTGCCATTGTTACACCAACACGACTATTTGTTCTCATTCAAAATGCATTCTCATTTATAATCGGTCATTTGGGTGTTGTAACTCACTCTTGAGAATGACCAACCTCTCACAAAACATATCTATATGAAGGTTACCAAATATGTATTAAATATGTATAGGGTGTTGTAGTTGATCACGATACAATGGGTCGTGTAAGTTCTAGGGTGCATCTCTTATGACTGTCTAGGAAATACCACCCGAGAGTGCCCCTTTGATCCATTATTCCCCTTTTAAGTGTTGTAGTTGTCCAACGGGAACCCACCCAAAGAATATGGCTTTTTATAAGCATCCCTCTAAGGGGCAAGTCCGTTCGTAAATGCCTCTTCGTAAAGTGATGTGTCCATTCCCTCTAGCCTGCCCATGTCCATTGTTCATGACTTCTCACGAACTTTCCCAATGTCATGGCTTCACGGCACACCAACACAAGAATGCAACAACAAGCATAACCTCCTTTTTTGTGGTCTTAATAGCGAAAATAACATTTCATACCATTTTTGCAACGTCGTGGCATCAACATCCGCCGTTGTGGTCTCACTCCCATTAATAATCTTCTAGCAATCTTTGTCACGAAGGTTTGATCCCCCGGACTTCCATGTGATATAATTCTAATTATTTTAATTTCTTCAATATCCCAACAATGTTGAGTTCTGTCATGTTGAAGACAACTTCTTCGTGCCTAATTTGATCCCTACCAATGCTCGTCATTATCCCCATATTGAATCTTATTTGGGAAAAATCTAACTACGGACCGACCCAATCTAATGCCGTAAGTTGAACTGTAACCTTCTAATTCTCAATTTAAGATATTTGTCTCAACCCAGACCAACTCGAATGATCACAAAACTAAGCACGAAGAAACTTAAAGAGGATTTCTAACTCTATCTCTCTCCATTTCTTTCTTTGAACTTGCTTAAAACTGGTAGCGATTTCTCCTATTTGTTTGTACAATTTGTTTAAAAAAATTATGATTTGAGGTACAAGAGTGAAAGAATTCATAATATATGACCCTATATAGCTGCTAAGAATATCGAGTTTGCTCCAGAAGAACATTGTTGTTAGAAATAGCAAAAAAGTATAATCTAAATTTAAATCGTATTTCCAAGCCATGAGTTTACCTATATTTTCAAACCTTAGTATCCATTCGATCATTCATGACATATCTCTCTCCTACGATACTGAAAAGTTACAATGCCACTTCCTTAGGCTCCATCTTACCTTTTATACTAGAAAAAGCACAGCGCATGCAATCATCATCAAATATGGTAATGTACAAAATTTCGAGCCAAAATGATTTTCCTAATTTGACAACAATTAGGTGCGCAAGAGCTCGCAACACATTAAGAAAGATGAGATGCAACCAATGAAGGTGTTGACGAAATCTTTCATGATCACAACAAGACAATATTGATCATAAAAAATTGAAGGGATGATAAGATTTTGATATATAAGTATGATAAACTTCCGATTGAAAACAACAAGTTCAAATTCGATCAAGATCTTCTCGTTGAGCGAACTCTTTATATGCAATGAATTTCAAAATTTTGTAACTATTATTTGCAAAATGTTTTAAAAATTGGAGCAAATTTCGTTATTGTTGGGCTCGTTCTTATGTGATAAAGGCAAACCCATGTATACTACTTTTTCAATTTTTCCCTATACATGATTGGGGCTCAAATCACGTGCATGGGAGTAAAAAAGTCCACTATGTCCCAATATCAACGTTAGTATAAATGTAATTGGAAGTAAAAGTAAGTTACGATTAGCCATGTTTTGTGCTGTAATTAACCGGAAAACTACCGAACATGTTTCGAATGGGCAGGATTCATATGTGAAAATATTTCTTACATTGGTGTGGAAGCATTTTCTCCGTTGTCAATAACGCTTAGTCGTTGTCCTTGATAATCGTATTTAGTCGTTTTAATCCATTACTTAGTAAATTAAGTGTTGGTATGGTGTTGATGATGCCATACAGAAGGTAAGCTTCTACTGTGTAGAAGGTAAGCTTCTACTACTTTGTAGAAGGTTATTTAAATTTATTCATATGGTATTTTATGTTAAGTAAAATGGCTTTAAATCATTTTTATTACGATTCATTTTCATGTAAGTTGATCTATTCTCTTTAAGGGAACAAATCACTTTATATATGGAAAGCTTCGATGCAAGATTTTGCGGATTGAACTGGAACTATCCAACGGTCAATTAATCCTTCCTCTTCCATCTAAACAGTTCCAGATTCTTTATGAATCATGGCAAAGGATAACCAATCTGAATATAGATGCACCCCATACATGTTTGTATCCAAAAGATCGGCCAACCAATTATGAAAATCAAGATTATCTTATTTCCATTTATAGAAGCCTGATGAATCTTATCAGTTTGAATCTTCTGTAAGCTTCATCTCTTAGGATCGTGAACACAATCATAACCAGATGACATTATTGATCTTTAAGTGATACGGAGCATCTTTCCTAATGGGAGAATGTTTTATTTAGCTGAGATTTTGTTTCCTTGTTTTGAAGAGACTTCCGGTAGCTATGTACCTTATGTAAATATGTTATTTCTATTTTGTATAAAATAGCATCATTTGTTAGTGAGAAAAGAGGTGCACTTACGTGTAGAGTGAGTGAATACGACATTGTCATCTGCGAGACTTGTGAGCTTTGTTCTCTTTGGGGTAAAGCACTCTGTTGCAGAATGTTGATGCCCAGGATACAAGCTACACCGGATGTGAGTGAAGCTACGAAGGATCTGGCTGCACTGTGGCGTGGCGGACGTGCATCAAGCTTATGGAGAAGTCGGGGTGTATTCATGCAAGGGCAATGAGCAGAGGAAGGGTTGCGTCTGGAGGAATATGGTGAGGTACTGGTATAAGTGGTTTTGTAAATGGTTTGCTCATATGTACAAAAAGCAGGTGTCCATGGTGTAAGTTGTGCCGGGCGAGAGTGAGGTCACGAAGGATCTGGCTGCATTGTGGAGTAGCAGACGTGCATCAGGCTTATGGAGAAGTCGGGGTGTATACGAGTCAGGGCAGTGAGGGGAAGAAGGGTCGCGTCTAGAGATTCACGGTGAGGCACTTACACTTCTGTTATTGCAGAAGGGAAGTACGTGTTGCACCCTTTGGAGAAGCCTCAGTGGTGTTGTCTGCTTTAGGAAGTCTTAATGATCAAGTATCGGGGATATCTTGGTGACGAGCCAAGCAGGTTGTCGAACCGCAAGAGGGAAAATCCACCCTCAAGGGTTGTCTGCCTACGTAGGGCTACTACGTGCTTGCCTGGAGCTGTCACGTTCTACAAAACCCCAACCACAGGGATTGTTAAGTTAGTTACTATCTATAGTGCAGAACCTCAAGCAGAGAGTTTTTAGAGAGAGTAAAAGATCTATGTGCACAACCCAACGGGTTATACCGATCACAACCCATCGGGTTTCTGTGAGTAGAAAAGCCGAAGGGCTATCTACATCATCTTCTACGTTACAGAAGTGTCCTAGTACCTTCTGCTAGTGCATCCTTTATCGAAATGTTGAAGGGCTATCTATAATACCTTCTGCAGGAGTGTTTTATCTCATGTCAGTCTTATATTCACTATAAGTGGTCAATAGTGAATTCCATCCTATAAATGTGAAGAGTGGACGTAGGCAATTGCCGAACCACTATAAACCTTTTGTGCCTCATTTACTTTCTGGGCAAATAGTTATCTCACTAAGCATTCAGCAAAAACCTAAACAGAAAAGTAAATTAACAGACCCAACGCGAACGTCTGAGCAGAGACTCCAAAGGTCTTGCATCACACATCTAACGCTACAACAACCAATCGGGTTCTGTAGTTGTTTCCATCGATCTAGCTCTCATAGATCATTCCTTGGTAGTCCAGAAACCTACAAAGTTCTGTGACAACCTTTTGCTACCACAAGATTTCTTTCAGATTTTGGAGTAGACCTTGCTGATCATGCCCAGGCTTGTCAGATTTGTAGAACCTTGATAGTAGAAGCTTCAATCTTCTGCTACTATAGAAACTTCTCAAGACTGCAGAGGCACATTCTTGATCAGACTTCAGCTGGTCGTTCACACATTAAACAGTTCATTTCGGGATCTGATGTATTCAGGGGTTCTGTAACCTATAGAACCTAACATTCCGTTGTTGGGTTCTATTAGCTGTAAAAAGTCTTAAAACGCCATTACACTAATTCACCACCTCTTAATGTCATTGTTACACCAACATTAAGTATGGTCACTTAATGAATTTGTTGTTAAATTGGCGTTTAGTATCCTTCATCATGGTAAGCTACAATTCAAACTGTATCAACAATTGAGTCCAAGAAATTGAAGTCCTTGAGATACATGAAAGTGGGTCTAAAGTGAGTCATACTTGTAGATTTTATTGCTTTATTAATTATCCTAACGTTACGGAGAACACCCTCCACTGCTTAATCCGTTCTGACATTTAATGATTTACTTTTTTTACTAAGTTGTGACATTTTTAATTTGTAGGCTTGTCTAGTAAAGTTAGGTTACAAGTAGGAGACAAACAAAAATACCACATTTTCCTCTACCTCACACACTTGGGTTAGTTTTTTTTATAGGTAAACTCTAGGCAAGTTGAAGAGATTGGCTGGCTGGGAAAATTAAAGGCGGAGAAATTAGTCTTTTGTTAAGCAGGAAAACTCTTTAAATTTGATATGTATTGATTTTTCGTATTATATATGTCACCGGTAGGCACAAGTTTACTTCCTTGGGAAAAAGTTGATTACATATGAGTGTATACCGTTTTGTTGATGTGAAAGTGACATGTGGATGCAGTGGTATAGTTACGTCTGGTTGGACTTGTAATACATTTATTTTTGTTTATTGATTATTTATTATTTCGGGTGATAAGTAGTGAGTAGTAATTATGTTGGTCCTCGACAGTAGAGTTCATTTGACATTCCACCAGAATTGTCCTATAAAAATTAATTCTACCAGAAACTTTCAAAAAACGTATTAAAAAACGGTTCGCAAAAACCACAGCCCGAAGCGGACATGGACATGGATTGGAAAACAGCAGTCATGCAAAGTTGCATGGTAATCCCTCGCCATGGCATTTGTCACGGGGTAATTTCGCTCTATCAAGTAAACCACCCTGTAGGCGTCGTAACTCGCTCTTGAGCACGACCAGCCACCCAAAATACACAACCCAGCGGAAGCCTTTCGAATATCTCATGTTCCCTTTCAAGTAATCCCAATCCTTTATTAGAACAAATAGGTACAACACTCAATTACATAGTCTCGCCCCTTTACAAGCCTTCTTATAGGGGTTCGTGGCTGTTCACGACACAATACAACTTTACACGAGTAGATACATTGCATCAGGGAGTGCCCAACACAACTGCCCCTTAGCCACCCTTTGGATCCCCCTCCTCGGAAGGGGGCCCCCTTGGGATTTCCCTCTTCGGAAGGGGTGGACGTTCCACTCTCAAGGGACACACCCTTTCATGGACACCCCTTCACCAAAGGATGCGTCCAAGCACTCTTTCGGTCTCTCGTACCTTTGCGACCAAGACCAACCACGTTAGTGTCTTTTCACGAACCTATGCTCATGAGTCCGCCCACGAGCATCGCCTCAAGCCTCCGCACTTGAGTATTATGGCCACGTTGCGCCTCGTGCCAGCATCATCGTCCGAGCACCGACTCGAACCTACACTTGATCCTTCAAGTATCAACGAACGCACTAACGCTCGTTGATGTTCATGCGTTCCGACGCATTGACGCCGCCCAAGCAGCCTCGCTCAAGCTTCCGAAGACGATGGGCTCCGACCCTCGTCTTGCACCTGTGACAAACCACCCGCACCAAAAAGAGTCGACGCCCTCGTCGACATCCTTCCAAGGCACGCCTTCTCTACGTCCTTGTCCTTCTGTGGGTGTCCTTCGTCACGGTTCACGCAACCATCTCTCGGTTGCACGGCCCACACTCTTTCGGCCGTCGTATCATTCTTCACTTGCATCGCTCCAACGATCTGTAGTGAAGTTAGATGATATGGGTTAGGCGTACCTTTCTCGATCGCAGCACCAACGTTCGGCCCCTCTCTCTTTGGACACTCTCTTGCCCTATGAGGACCGCCACAAAGAAAACAGCCCGCACCAGCCTTAGGATCCGTCCTTCGCTCGTCCCACGTTCTGCCCTCGTATGATTCCCTTGGTCGTGGCCGTCGCCCCGCGCCAGCCTCTTACGACCTACATGCATATCATTGTGCGCATCGTCGCGTGACCCATTCTCTCTAGTCACGTAGCTTCCCATTTTCTCGCTGCCTCCTCCTATCCAAAGATCAACAAGAGCATCCGTAGCCGCAATCGCTGAGGCCAGGTCCTCTACGCCTCGCCGCCTCAGTTCCAACTGTGCCCATGGTTGAAGTCCATCAAGGAAATTGAAGAGTCTGTCTGCCTCGGACATGTCCGCAATCTCCAGCCTCAACGACGTGAAGTTCTTCACGTATTCCCTCGTGGTGCTGGTTTGCTTGAGGCTCTTCAGCGCCTCCCTCGCAATCCAACTCGAATTGCAAAGCTGGAATTAGTCCACCAATTCTTTCTTGAGAGCTGCTCAAGTGTCGATCGGTGGACGACCTGCACTCAAGTCATCCGACACCCTCGTCCGCCACCACAGCTTTGCATCCCCCATAAGATACATCGCCGCTATCGACACCTTCTCGTTCTCGGGTACCCTTGTCGCTATGAAGTATTGCTCCACGTCCCACAAGAAGTTCTGCAACACTTTCGCATCGCGACACCCGTTAAAAGATTGAGGTTCGGGAATCCTTACCCGTGAGCGTGCCTCCCCACCAACAGTAGAAGAAGACACTGCTCGCTTGAGGATCGTTATCTCATCCTCCAAGTCATCGTGTTGGCTACCCAACCTATCCACCACCGTGCTCAACGAGTTGAGTGTTGACTCAAGCCGTCCCATACCGGCCACAAACTCATCCAACCGTCCCATCCAAGACCAATCACGTTCGTGCCCCTTCACGAACCTATGCTCATGAGTTCGCCCGCGAGCATCGCCTCCAGCCTCCGCGCTTGAGTATTCTGGCCACGTTGCGCCTCGTGCCAGCATCATCATCCGAACACCGACTCGAACCTTCACTTGATCCTTCAAGTGTCAACGAACGCACCAACGCTCGCTGTTGTCCATGCGCTCTGACGTATGGACGCCGCCCAAGCAGCCACGCTCAAGCTTCCGAAGACGATGAGCTCCGACCCTCGTCTTGCACCTGTGCAGCATTCTTGAGGTCACGGCTATGATAAGTGTGATCTAATTCTTGGACGGGTTAGCCTGCGAAGTACAAAATAATTAAAAATACTGACATTGTCGAAACCAAAAGGATGGAAATAACCTGAATAAGAACTCACCGCAAGGATAAAGTTGATCTCCGTGTAGCGCTGCCTCAAGACATTGATGGTTACCTCGTTGTATTTCTACGGTAACTATTGGAAAACGCAACGGAATTTCTCACAAAACTCATAGGAAAAGATAAGAAGGATACTCAAATAGGCTAAACTCTCTCATTCTTATTCAATTCCTTCAAAAACAATATCACACGGATTATTTAAAAGACACTTCGCGCCTCTAAATCAGGTTCCTAAAACCTAAGAGAATAAAAAATATTCCCGAAAATTTAATAATATATTTTGAAAATCTAATCTAAATCTAATATATTCTTATTAGATTTCCTAAATCAATCCCAATCTTGTCCTTCAAACCACCCCTCTCAAGATTGAGATTTCTTCGTCACTCCAAGCATAATCCTCATCTTTTCGAACACAACAATGTTGAGGGGCTTCGTAAACATATCCACAACCTGATCAAAGGACTTCACATATTCCAACTCAATTTCCTTCTTCGTAATACATTCCCGTATAAAATGAAAACGTGTGTCGATCCTGAAAAACTGGATTCCTTGCCAAGGCTTGAGCCAATTTGTTGTCAACTAGAATTTTGGTCGCTTCATCTTTCAGTAAGCCGAGTTCCTTCAACGTCCTTCTTAACCAGATTAAATGATAAGCGCAAGCAGTAACGGCAACATAATCGGCCCCACACAAAGAAAGCATAACAATTGCCTGCTTCTTCGAACTCCTTGAAATCGCATTATTTCCCAATAAAACACAAACCCGGTTGTGCTTTTCTGATCATAAACATCTGCAACAAAATCACTATCACAATATCTGACAAACTGAAAATCTTTCATGACGTTTTACCTTGGATTGGAAGTAAAGTAATCGGATGATAGAATTTTTGTTTTCTCAACAAGCATACGTGAAAGAAATCTACGACAGATTGAAAATGAAGAATTGCAAATCGGTGTTTACCCCAATAGAGCTTGGAACAAAATTGAGCAAAACCGACGAAGGAGAAAAGGTGGATCCGAACCTATTAAAAAGTCTCATGGGAAGCCTGAGATACTTAATGTCCACCCCACCGTATATTTTCTTTAGTGTCGAAATTATTCGCCGATACATGGAATCACCCACGACGACACATTTGAAAGCAGCGAAGAGGATCTTGAAGTACTTGAAGGGTACTTTTGATTTCAGATTATTTTACTCAAAATCTAGGCCGATGTGTGTCATCTCGAATTCACGTGCCATATCCTTCTTGAAATCTTCAAAGAGTCTCGGATTGTTTCCTCCAAAAATAAGATCGTCCACGTAGAGGCACACGAACAAATAGTCTCCAGTCTCATGCATCTTCACATAAAGTGTATATTCAGGGGGCATCTTTCAAACCCACGTTCCCGGAAATACCCATCGATCTAGGTTACACCATGCACGTGGTGCTTGCTTGAGACCGTAATGCCCTCTTTAATTTCAGGACTTTATCTTCGTTTCTTTTCACCACAGCCCTTCGGTTGCTTTACATACACATATTCCTCGAGGAAACCGTTAAGAAATGCTTACTTTACATCTAATTGAAAGATTCTCCATCTTATTTATGCTGCAAAAGAATTTCCAAATGAGCAACCGGTGCAAATACCTCATCGTAATCTACTCCATGTTGTTAATACTCTAGGTTTTATATTTTTCTACGACACAATCTGCATTCTTTTCTCCTTGAATAACCACTTCACTCCGTTTGGTTTTTATCTGCTGGATGAGAAGCAAGTTCCCACGTGGCAATTCTTTTGATTACTCGAATCTCTTCATCCATGGCTTGCCTCCACTTTTTCTCTTTACTTCCTTCTTCAAAACTCAAAGGAGTCTTGTTAGCCGGAAGATAAAACATAGAGATGTTCGCAATTACCTCCGTGCTTTCATAAAGTCTTGCATTTAGCTCAACTTCCTCGGTCTCCCGTTGGAACTTTCTCTCGATGATGATGCGCCTGAGGATATCGTCGGCACCGTTGGAGGAGTGATGGACTGAGAAATCCTTTCTCTCGAAATTTCTTCGTCAAAGAAAGGAAAGTACTCGTCGACAGAGTCTTCTTGCATCTCCTAATTCCTGGACACTTCTTCGTCAAATTCAACATTACAACTAACGACAATCTTCCTGGTGATTGGGTTATAGAGCTTATACCCTTTCGTTTTTCCGTCGTAGCCGATGAACACGAACTTCTCGCTTCTATCGTCAAGCTTTGACCTTTCTTGTTTAGGTACGTGCTTGTATGCGATGCTCCCAAAAATCCTTAAGTGACCAACATCTAGCTTCTTTCCGCTCCATGCTTCAATGGGCGTTTGATCCTTCACACTTCTTGATGGACATCGATTTGTGAGGTACACAGCACAAGCGACCGCTTCAGCCCAAAACTCCTTAGGCATCTTCTTAGTTTTTAAGATGCTCCCCGCCATGTGGAGGATGACTCAATTCTTCCGTTCAGCTACTTCGTTTCATTGTGGTGACCTTGGATCTAAGAGGAAGCGTTTAATACCATGTGTTTCACAAAAATTGGTAAAAGCAATAGAAGTAAACTCTCCCCATCTATCGATTCTTAACGATCTAATTACATATCAGCTCTCTTTCTGAATCATCGCCTTAAAATTTATAGATACATCGAAGCACTTGGATTTCTCTTTAAGAAAATAAACCTAAGTCTTTCGAGTGAAATCATCGATAAAAAGTAAAAAGTAATTACTTCTACCGTACGAAGCTGGCTTGATCGGTCCGCAAACGTCTGCGTGAATTAATTCAAGTCGCGTTGCCACTCTTGATGTTGCTTCCTTTGGAAAACATTTTCTTGCATGTTTGTCGACGAGACACGCCTCACATAGTTGATTTGGATGACTGATTAGGGCCATCCCATTCACCATCTTCTTCTTAGACATCTATTTCAATCCACCAAAATTGAGATTGTTACACTAAGAGGGGGGGGTGAATTAGTGTCAATCTCCAAAATTGGATTTTAACCCTTTTTCGTTTTACCCCGCAGCGGAATGAAAAGCTTCTGTTAAACAGAGCCTGTAAGTTTCTGTAAGACAGAATGTTTGATTGTGTACGCAAATTTGTTTAATGGACACAAGGATTTTTATAGTGGTTCAGCAAATTGCTTACGTCCACTCTTCACCCAGATATTTGGATGGTTTCCACTCAAATGTATCTCGGTACAAATTACATAAGTGATAGCAACCAAAAGCAAACCCGTAGGGTTCTGTACAATAGAGGCTTGAGTGGCAGAACACAGACCAGAAGGTTCTGTGCCGTAGAGGCTCGTTATGTAGCACAAACCCGAAGGTTCTGTACTATAGTAACTTAGGCTCAATACAGACCAGGAGGTTCTGTATCGTAGAGAGTAAGGCACAACACAGACCAGAGGGTTCTGTGTCGAAGAGACTTAGGCACAACACAGACCAGAGGGTTCTGTGTCGAAGAGACTTAGGCACAACACAGACCAGAGGGTTCTGTGTCGAAGAAGGTAGGCACAACACAGAAGGTTCTGTGTCGAAGAAGGTAGGCACAACACAGACCAGAAGGTTCTGTGTCGAAGAACGTAGGCACAACACAGACCAGAAGGTTCTGTGTCGAAGAACGTAGGCACAACACAGACCAGAAGGTTCTGTGTCGAAGAAGGTAAGGCACAACACAGACCAGAAGGTTCTGTGTCGAAGAAGGTAAGGCACAACACAGACCAGAAGGTTCTGTGTCGAAGAAGGTAAGGCACAACACAGACCAGAAGGTTCTGTGTTGAAGAAGGTAAGGCACAACACAGACCAGAAGGTTCTGTGTCGAAGAAGGTATCAATCTTTAACAAACCAAAATGGTTCGTATTAGAAATGACTTGAGTTATGTACAGACCGTAAGGTTCTGCACTAGAGTAGATTCAGACCCAAAGGTTCTGTTCTACAGGAGGTTATACAGATCCGAAGATTCTGTACAACAGAAGGTTGCACGCGTTAACGTGACTTACTAGGTAGCAAATGCGCAATCCTCTTGAGGAAAACGACTTCGTGGCGTACCCCACGCGAGCACGTAGCGGACCCTACGCAAGCGAACAGCAACCCCTGTTCAAGGATGGATTTTCCCTCCGGCGGCTCCACATGACCTGCACGATCTCCTCGAGATAGCCACTATGTGGCGTACCCCACACAAGCACGTAGCATACCCTACGCAAGCACGCAGCAGACCCTGCGCAAGCACGTGGCAAACCCCACGCAAGCACGTGGCAAACCCCACGCAAGCAGACGGCAACCTCCGTCCTAGGTTCCTGCACACAGAGTTCTACACAACAGAAGCTGGTCAGTCCCTCACCTTCTGTGCTCCCGAGGTTCAGCCCTTCTCTCCGGCCCGCTGCACGTTGCCCACGTACACACGCTTCCAACAACGTCTCCTGCAGCTTCCAGCCGAGTCCCTCGAGCCCCCGAGTCACTCTCCCAAAAGGCTTCACCAACGATGCAACTTCCGCCGGTAGTGCTCCTCGTGTGACTAACTCGAACGAATGAAAGAACTAAAGCAAGCTCAAGCACACGCTCTCTCTGGACAGAATGGAATGGGAGAAGAGAATTGTCTTGTGATGTTACAATGGGAGAGGGCGTGGCTATTTATACACAAAATTCTAAGAAGAAAATGCAAGAAGGAAAATATAAATGCGTAATCTGCAAAACAAGAAATAATTAATCTGAATAATATCATACACGTGCAAACATTCAGATAGAAAATGAATCAGAATAAGATTATGATATATTTTCCATGAATAGTGCACCACAGAAGGTATCGCAGAAGGTTCTGCTCGATAACCTTCTACAGGTGGAAACAATCGTTGATTTGTTTCCAAATGACTTGAAGTCAATTCCATCCTGATAAAAACACACGTGAGAGTGTATCTGGACAGGTGGTGGTGATTTGCAATCAAATAATGTTCGTATATTGATCAAGTAAGCTTACAGAAGCCTGTGGACCAAATAATAGAACCTTTCCATATATAGAAGATACATTTCCTTCTATAAGAAATATTATCTCCAATATGATTATTTGAAAATCAAATCATGGTAATCTGATTAGACGAATATCTTAATCAGATAATATATATTTCGTAATTAAATAATTGATAACTAATCATTTAATTACAAGAATAATTCTTACATAAAGCCCTTAACATAAGAAGCTTCTGTAGAATAGAATGTTCGACCTTCTATAGTACAGAGGGTCAGGCTCATCATCAAAGCCAAGAATGTTCGACCTTCTGTGGCACAGAGATCTGTCTCATCATCAAAACCTTTTCCAACAGAGATATCCCATTCTCATGTGCCAACACCATACGGGATCCTTCACACTTGCTCGTAAACACCTTGGTTCTTCGGTTTGAATTAGTAGCGGGAACATCCTGTTCTTCGACATCGCTACCTTCGCAGTCAAGTTACCGCTCACATCTCTTAGCCAACGACTATGATTTTTCATAAGAATCTCGTAGCCCTTTTCTAAGAGTTGCCCCAAACTAAGAATATTGCTTTTCTGCTTTGGGACATAATGAACAATAGAAATAAACTTGTGAGTATCAACTTTCAACCGAATAAGAATGATACCTTTGCGTTCAATTTGAATTTTTGAGGCATCTCCGAACGTGACTTCTTTCGTCATCTTTTCTTCAAGATCGACAAATATCGATTTATCGCCACATATGTGATTACTTGCTCCGTTGTTGAGATATCACCGACTTCCACCTTCATCACCTTCTTGGTTGAGTGTTAGCAACAACGTCGATTCTTCCGTTTCTTTCTCCTCAACTAAGTTTACCTCCTCCTTCGCATTGTCCGCATACCAACATTCACGGGTAAAGTGACCTCTTCTATGACAATTGTAACACTCAATTTGCAATTTGTTATACATTCGGTCATTACCGTCTCGACCTCTTCCTCTTCCTATTCCTCGTCCTCGGCTTCTCCAATTTACATTTGGCTTCTCTTTATCAGATTTTTCTACCTTTTGATATATGTCACGAACTCATCCACGTCCTTGATGGTATCCGCGACCAAGACCTCGACCACGTTGAGAGGTGTAGCCATTTTCACCAAAAGAAGGTCTTGCTCTATTGGTTCCTTTTTATACTTGTTCATCCGCTCCTAGTACACACGTAATGACTCGTTCAACTCATCAACAGTCATATTCCCAAGATCTTTAGTTTCTTCGATGGCGACAATGATGTGATCAAATCTTTGATCCAAAGATCGTAAAATCTTCTCGATCACATGGACATCTTCGTTGTTTTCTACATTCCTTTTCATCTGATTGACCACTGATAATAATCGCGTAAAATAGTCGACAATCGATTCTTTGCTCTTTTGGTGAAGGGCTTCAAATTCTCCCCATAAAATTTGAAGTCGCACCTATTTCATCTTATCGACTCCTGTGTGGAATTTTTCGAGAATGCCTTTACTGAAGTCGACGCATTCCCCACTTTCTCAAAGATGGCATCATCCAAACATTGATGGATGATTGAGAGCGCATGTTGATTTTTCTTCTTCATCTTCTTCTCGAACGATTGTATGAGGGCCAGCTTCGCATCTTCAACGGGTCGTCAAGCCGGTCTCTCACAATGTCCTATACACCTTGGGACGACCCGAGTATCGCCTTTACTCGGATGGACCAACTATCATGGTTGTCCTTTGTAAGTCGGGGATATTGGAAAGCCATCGACATCATGGCTTTGATACCACTTTATTAAAAAACGTAGTAGAATCTCTTATAAAAACTCGTAGGAAAAGACAAGAAAATGACTCGAATAAGCTGAACTCTCTCACTCTCATTCCATTCCTTCAAAACCAATATTACACGACTTATTTAAAAGACACTTCATGCCTCTAAATCAGATTCCTAAAATCTGTGAAAATAAAATATATTTCAAAAATCTAATAATATATTCTAAAAATCTAATCTAAATCTAATATAAGCCTGTTAGTTTCCTAAATCAATCGCAATCTTGACTTTCAACAGTAACTACATACCACTGTCCAAACATGTACCCTAAATAATTTGTTGAATGCAATTTGATGGGAGATCCACATCAATATACCGATAAAAATATAATGAGGATGCTGGTCGGTTTTGAAGTTATGAGATGTCAGACTGTGGATACCACATCGAGTTGTCGCAAACTATTCTAGGACCCCACATCAGCATTGAAAATGTGGACGTTTAATTCTCATGTATCACTCACAGGTTCGAGGCTACAAAGGGTAGACGTACCTAGCATCCCTGCTGAGATTAACACAAACGTCTAATTTTTTCCGTTATCGAGGCATTGTAACCTCGCTTTTCAATTGTCTTATTTGTCCAGAAGCAGCCGTTACTAGTAACCATAAGCATGAAGAATCATACAGTAAACATCAACCCGTCTCCGAGCATTGATACCATGGTAAGGAAGCAGTGACATAGAGCCTCTAGAAGTGCATGGTGACAGCCATGGACATCGATGGCGGCCATCAATTTCCTTTCGACAACGTCCTTCAATATCAAGGCACATTTCTCATGCGTGTACCTCTCGAAGAACTCCTTCAACAATCTCGCCCACACACTAAGCTCCCTATTCATCATACTGGATGGGTTACCGTCTTGCCATGGATAGCTGAGGGTCACCAACATCACTCTCTCACACTGGGGCGGACATGTACCTAGCATGCGAATATCAATGGTCGAGGAGTAAATGAACATTGTAGCAGTGGCCATAAGAATTGGAGTTGCTCGTTGGGTGCTTTCTTGTTGGGGGTCGTGAGGTGTTTGTCGTGCGTCATGGTTTGAACGAAGTCATGTTGGGGAAGGCAGATGATAAGTATTAATTATATTTGTATATATGTATTTACAGTAAATTTATGGTGTGACCTTTGGCTTAGTACATCGGAGCAGCCAAAATAAACATCATCAACCCTTACTCCTCACTCCCTGGTAAGACGAAGAGACGTAATCCGTTTTGCGATTCCATGAGATGAGGAAATATGTTTTATAGACGCAAACCCCACAAATGCACTTGAAAAAAATGTAAAAGAAAACCCCATGCACGCATGTCGAAACGGGTTGTCCATTGGTGTTCACCGGCGATGACATTTGGGTGACGAAAGCGGAGGAAAAGTTGTTCCGTGCCTAGAAAGAATATTATGTTACCAAGTGACGTACGGTTCCATCGATCGACATATTTGAGTAGGATTTCATTTGCGTGCCTCATCATTGCATTTGTTAGCGAATATAATATCATTGAAGTATTATAATTCGTAATATGCTCGCTTAACTTACCACGATGAGTTAAGAAGGAATCACAATTAATTTCGTAGAAGTTAGATGATGAGAAGTCTTAATTAATTTTACTCTATTTTTATATTTAAATAATTTCTGGTTAAGACGTGGTCTAAATGTGAACCAGCGTGCATTAACGACTAGAAAATAGCCGTGGGTAACGACAAACATCATTATTGTTGGTGTAACAATAGAACTAAGAGGGGACTAATTAGTGTACCGGCCGTTTTAGCTTTTTTACAAATAAAAGAACCCAGCAGCAGAAGGTTAGGTTTCTGTAGGTTACATATCCCTTCTGCACAATGGATCCCAAAGTGAACTACTTCACGAGAGAACGATCAGCCAAAGTCTAATCTAGAATGTGACTATGCAGGCCTGAGATGGTTTGTGCAGTAGCAGAAGCTTGATGTAGAAAGTTGATGCTTCTACTATCAAGGTTCTACAGATCCGACCACCTTAAAGACTATCTGTTAGGAAGTCCTTTCACCAAATCCATCAAAGCAAGCTTGAATAGCAACCGAAAGTTGGCATGACCTAACTTTCTATGCCAAAGATAACACTCATCCTTGACAAACAGAAGGTAATTTTTTGTATTACGGAAGTTGTTAGTTGATAAAAAATAAATATTCCTTCTATGTTTGGCAATAAAGTGAACTTTATTGGCAAGCATACCAAAACAAGAATCTTTATCAAAGGTAATAATATACCCTTTATCACATAGCTGGCTGATGCTCGGCAAGTTATGCTTCAGTTCTATCGCCAACAGAATGACTTCAATAACCATAGTTTCTGGAGTACAAACATTTCCAGTTCCAATTACAATACCTTTGTTGTTTTCTCCAAAGCTTACAGAACCTCCGTTCTGCATGTGAGGTTTTCAGGGATCACCAGTCAAGTGCTTAAAGCAACCACTGACCAGATACCACTCATTTTCCTTAGGTTTTGTCCTTAGAAAGATCGATTCTTCTGTTGTGTGATTTAATTATGTGCGAGTTGTAGAAAAGACAAGTGCTTGTTCTGGCTTGTCATCAGACTCATCACTTTATTCCCAGGCAAGCATAGCACTCTTACCCTTATTGGCAGCAAAAGGTTGTTCCTTCTCCCGAAGAAGAGGACAATCGGTCTTTATATGACCTTTCTTATTACATTCAAAGCACCTTAGTTCTGGTTGCTTTGAATGTGTTTTCCTTTCGCCATTGTTCTTGTTGAACCGGCGTTTGGAGTCAAACTTGATAAGTCGTTTTGCAATAATCGCAAGCTCATCATACGTTTCAGTTTCAGCTTCAGCTTCTGTATCATCATCAGAAACATCTGTTGTTTCTCTTGTAGCTTTAAAAGCCAATATACCCGCCTGATGTCCGAGAGATATGACTTCTCAATCTCATAAGACATCCAGGAACTTATAAGTTGTTCTAGAGTGACAATATTGAGATTCATTCCTTCCTCAATAGATGTTTTCTTAGCTTCCAAAGATTTGGGCAATGTGCGCAGAACCTTTCTCATCAATTTTCCATTTGCAAATGACTTTCCTAAATGTTCCAGGGCATTAACCAGAAGGGCTAGCCTCTCATACATCTGTTGGACAGTCTCATCACTTTTCATAGAGAAATTCTCATATTGATGAGCCAATGTTCATCTTTGTTTCACAGATTTGAATAGTCCTAACATGCATGGTGACAAGCTTCTCCATGATTTCTTGTGCATTGTTGCACGTAGAAACTTCTGCAAACTCATTCGAGGACATCGCATTAAATAGCAGATACTTTGCCATTGAGTTGAGTCTCGTAAGTCTCTGAAATTCTCTAGTAGGACGTTCATGAGAGTCTAGTCGGTTTTCGATTGGAGTAGAGGATAGACTATTTTCAACAACGTTCCACATATCCTCATCAATTGCTTTCATGTAAGATCTCATTAAGGTTTTCCAGTAAGAGAAGTTTTGGCCATCGAGTTTGGGAAGATTACACAATTTTGGTCATCAACATTGTTAAGTTCTGGCAGAGCGTACAGCTTCTGCAGACTTTCTGTAAAAAAACTAAAAGGCTTGAAAGCTTCGATCGATTGAAGAGCGTTCCTCAACTAGCTATTAGGCATATGTTGAGTTGGGCTCTGATACCAATTGTTGGTATAAGAATGGCATTAAGAAGGGGGTGAATTAGTGTAATGGCCTTTTAGCCTTTTTACAATTAAACGAACCCAACAGCGAAAGGTTAGGTTTCTACATGTTACAAAACCCTTGTACACAGGAGATCGGAAAGTGAGCTGCTTGATGAGAGAACGACCAGTCAAAGTCTAATCTCGACTGCATTAGTAAAAGATTGATGCAGAAAGTTGATGCTTCTGCTATCAAGGTTTTCCAGATCCGACCACCTTAAACGTGATCAACAAGGTCTACTCCAACATTTGAAATATACTTGTAGTAGCAGAAGGTTGTCACAAAACCTTGTAGGTTTTTGCACTACCAAGAGATGATCAGTGAGTACTACATCAAAGGAAACAACAGCAAAACCTCATTGATTTCAGTAGCGTAAGATGTTTGGAGTCTTTACTCATACGTTCGCGTTGTGTCGGTTAATTTGCTTTTCAGTTTAGGTTTTCATTGAATGCTTAGTGATATAACTATTTGCGCATAAAGTAAATGAGACACAGAAGGTTTATAGTGGTTCGGCAATTGCCTACTCCACTCTTTACCCTTATAAGATGGAATTCACTATTGAACACTAATAGCGAATACAAGATTGACAAAAGAAATAAAGCACTCCTGTAGAGGGTTGTAGATAGACTTTCGGCTTTTCTAAAAAAGATGTACTAGTATAAAGTACTACGACACTTCTGTAGTGTAGAAGGTAATGCTGATAGCCTTTCGGCTTTTCTACTCACATAAACCCTATGGTCTGTGATAACCCTTTGGGTCCTGTACAGAGATCTGTGACTAACTCCAGAAAGTCTCTGGTTGAGGTTCTGCACTGATGACAATGACTAACTCCACAATCCCTGTGGTAGGGGTTCTGTAGAACGTGGCAGCTCCACGCAAGCACGTAGCCACCCTATGCAGGCAGACAGCCCCTCTGTATAATGGTGGATTTTCCTCCGACGGTTCCACGACTTACTGGCTTCTCACCAAGACTTTCAGAAGCAAATAGCACCCGTAGGGCTTCTCCAAAGCCTGCAGCAGGTACTTCTCTTCTGCAGTAACACAAATGTTAGTGCCTCATCGGAATCTCCCAGACGCGGCCTTTCTTCTGCTCACTACCCTTGCACGTATACACCCCGACTTCTCAGTGCAACCAACTCCTTTGCGAACGCCCGGTCTAGCTTATACCTTGGGGACCGGCCTTCTGTAACCAAATGCTCAACCCTAAAGAGAATGAAAACTCACAAGTCTTTCAGGCTACAATACACTCACTCTACACGTAAACCCTTCACTACTTTCTATCTAACAAATGATCCTATCTTATGCAAAATAGAATTACATATTTATAGAAGGTACAATAACTGACGGGAGGCTCTATGAAAGAAGGAAACAAAATGTCATCCAAATAAAACATTTTCTTTTTGTAAGAGATGTTTTGTATCACCTAAGGATCAATCATGCCATCTGGTCATGATTGTGTTCACGGTCTAAAGAGATAGGGCATGCAGAAGATTGAGACCGATAAGATCCGTGAGGCTTCTATAAATAGCAATCAAATAATCTTGGTTGATAGACTTTCTAGATACAAACATGTGTCGGGTGCGTCCATATTAAGATGGATTTTCCTTTGCCATGATTCAGAAAGAATTTGAACATATTTAGATGCAAGAGGAAGGATTAATTTACCGTTGGATAGTTCCAGATTAATCAACAGAACCTTACTTCAGTGCTTTTCATATATAAAATGATTTCTTCCCTTAAAGAGAGTAGATCAACTCATATGGAAATAAATCGTAATCAAAATGATTTAGAAACATTTTAATTAGCATAATATACCATATGAATATCTTTAAATAAATCGTGGTAATGATTAGGTGACAGAAGGTACAAAACAGACTTTCCCTGCAGGTTAACCTTCTGCAAAGTGGTAGAACCTTACCGTCTACACAGCAAAAACTTACCTTCTGTAAGGCATCATCAATACCATACTAATAATTACAAATAAAAATAAGTTGATTACAAGAAAAGCATACCAATTCCACAGAGACGTAATAACGGCACCCTATCCAATGGTTGAAGACGAAACCACATATATATTGCGATAAGTCTTGAACTAACGACATGGTAAGATCCAGGTAGCAATGCTTAAAGCAACTATCAGTACCCACTTACCATCATCAGGCCTTGGATATCATCTTCCGTGTGATGTAAGACGGCCACCAACAGCTCCTCCAAATTCCACACCATGATCATCCCTCCTCCATGACCCTCAACAAGGGCGATAGCAATTGAACCAATTAGTTCGTTCTTGTAATTGCTCTACTTCCTCATCTGTCATAAGATCCCCAAATATGGCATTGGAGTAGGGCACAACCTTCACTAATGAGGTTGGTAACTTCGCATGGCAATCTTGGTTAGTGCTATCGAAGTTCATCAACTACATCGTCACATGCGATCGCGGCAATGCTTCCCAGTGGAACCACGCAGTCATTTTTATAGCGAACCCCCCTACATGCTGCATTTCATACTCCCTAAAATTGAATGGCAAACGTGGCGAGAAAGAAATTTGAGGATCCAATTGGTGAAGCTTCCCACATGCACTTCCAGTCGTTGTCTACGTTCAAGAAACTGATATATGTGCCTACTTGATTCCAGCATCCAGACAACCAGCATGTGGCTATTAAAAAGGGTCGTCTCCACCGCCTGACGTACATTCACTAGGTTAGTACCTCCGTATAGGTATATAATGTTGGATCATTCATTCATGTGCACTACGAGGGGAGTGAATTAGTGATTGAAACTTTTTTCGTCATTTCTCAGTATAAGCGAAAGCTTCCTATATTACAACAAAACGTTTCTCAGATGATGAGATATGTTCGCTATAAGCGTTACAATTTGGCCAAGTAGATTTCTAAATGACTGTTTGTGCGATCGTAATGGATATAGTAGTTTATAGTGGTTAGGCCTTAATCGACCTATGTATACTCTCCACCAACGAGGTGTTTCCACTATATAATATAATGGGTGGAAAATGTCCTTGCACTAGGATTTCAGTTTTTTCACAATGTGAGGTTCAGAATCCGTAAAGAAATTGGAGACCCCTTCGGGGCAACGATAAGCTCACAACTCAGTTGACACCGTCTCATTTTCAACAGTTGGTAGCTCAAAGGATTTCCTCATAGCTCCTTGTTGCTTCAGCATAAGTCTACCTATCAAAGCACAAAGACAACGTTGAAGTTAGAATACAAATCCTCATAAAATGATTCTTTACAGTGATAGAACGGCTTCTCAAGGAGTAACCCGTTTTTAATTCACACAAGAGGAATGCTTCAGCACTTAATAGCTTAGTAGATAATTTCTACAGCACTTGTCTTCTCTTAATAAGAAACTATTTATAAGCACAAGAGAGACAATCACACAGAGTCACTTAGAACAGAAAAAATAAAACAAGGGGTTTATTCCTCACGTAGTGAAACCATAGTTCTTACACAGTGAAGTCGAGGTATCCGTCCTACACATAGTTCCGACATGCAAGATATCACAGCCGTGATTCACTGCACTACACACTCAGTGCCTAGGGTGAAATTTTTAACTCCGGTGGTTCCCACAAAACACGCTCTATTGTCCCTCTAAAAGTCGAGACTTCTGCAACGCACCCTTGTGCTCGGGAAGACCTCTTTTATCTCCCGCAGCGTTCGCAACTCCCGCTCTACCCTGCAGGCATGAGATTTCTGGCGCGCATCCACAAGTGAATGTGTAACTAAACAAACTCCGTAGGTTCATGACTTCCTTGTGAAAAGACACGACAAAAACGGTTTCTTGTAGATGGGTTAACAACTGGTTACTGCAATCAATACAGGTATTTACTTTGCTTCCCTTAGACGATTCGCTAGCTGCTCGTTGAACGTACCGACGACATAGAGTCCCTCTCAACACGACCAAATTAGCACACGACCCTTGGCAATCTCCCACGTAGTTGCGAAATGTAAGAACCGAGTGATCACATAACACCTCCATACTCTGCTAAATCACATAAATCACACAGCCTCAGAGCTTCACACAGATCACAGAGACTCTGGAAAATCACACACTCTAATCTGTGGGGTTTGTATGACTTAAAGGAGGAAAGCATCGAGGTAGGTGTCCAAGTTTATTGGGACAATCCCATTGATTCATTTCCTAAAATTGCTTATCACAACACATCGGATTCACTCAAACGGAGAAACGTTCAACGGTCGGTGCATGTAAGCGGGACGTTACTCCAACGAAAACTTCATATTTTATCTAGATTGCTCGAACCAATTGTACTCCCTTGAGAGGCTGATTGGTAGATTTATTTTGTGGTGCTATTATTGGCTGAGTGGTCAGGGGCATCAAAGTGACCTTCTTCTTATCGACGCTGATGGAATAGGTATTGTGATACTTGTCATGTTGTGCGCGTCGATCAAACTGCCACGGTCTTCCTAGGAGCAGCTGGCATGCGTCCTTCGGAATAACATCGCAAACGACTTCATCCTTGTAGCTTTTCCCAATCAAGAATGGAACTTTTGCTCTCTTGGTCACTTGAACATCACTCTCCTCGTTGAGCCATTGTAGTCGATAAGGATGCGGATGACCTTCGATTGGCAACTTAAGCTTTTCGACCATCGTCCTCAATACGGCGTTAGTGCAGCTTCCGCTATTTACAATCACCAAACAAACTTTTCCTTCGACCGTGCACCTGATGTGGAAAATACTTCCCCTTTGATTCTCCTCTCTAGCGGGGGTCACGCTTAAGGCTTTTCGGACGACCAACAACTCTCCTTCGCCCGGGTACTCCCCAATCTCCTCTGCATCCCTAATAGGATCGACGTTCTCATCGAACTCTACTTCTCCATGCATCCCTAATGACAACGTTTCTCCTCGTCGAACACCCAGAAGCCATATGTCCTACTCCTTGGCACTTGAAACATCGTCGATTGGTACTTTGCTCACTCGATTTGATTTCAGGTTTGGTAGTCGACGGTGGAGTTTTTCTTGACGTAGTCGACATGGGCTTCATCTAAGAGCTACTCCGCTTGTTGAAAAGCGGAGCCTTCACAAATGGACGGGTACTCGATCCCCTCGCTTATTGTATGTTCAACCTTGTGGGCAAGTGCTCTAACATTGTCGAAGTTGAAGTACTGTTGAAGTTCGACTGCATCCGCGATCTGGGTTAAGTCCCCTAAGATACCTAGCAATGGTTTGCTGTTAGGCTTCTTGGACATTACATTGCATCAAGAGTCTCTCGAACTCCCTTGTGTACTCTGATACACTTGAAACTTATTGAAGCGACAGCAACTTGATGTAGAGATCTCGTCGATAATGCTTCGGGAGAAACATTTTAGTCATAGCCCTTTTCATTTTCGACCTTGTACGAATTTTATCGTGTCCTTCTCTTCGGCGCTACGGGTTGTGCTCTCCCACCAAAGGCTGGCGTACTTCTTCAACCTTAATGCAGCCAACTTAACCTTTTGTTCCTCGGGCACCACTTTATAGTCGAAGATCCGCTCTAACGTGTGCATACAATCGATGAACACCTCGAGGTCCAAGTTTCCTCCGAACTCTGGAATCTGAACCACATCGTCGGGATTCTTCTTTCCGGACGACGATAATCTGGTGAAGACCCTCATTGAGACTCCTCACGCCGTGGGTTTTTCTCCTCTCGCTGTCTAATCGACTACAGGAAGTCGAGGCATGATGAGTTTGCAATGACTGTAGTTGTTGCTGAAGATCGGCGATCTGCTGCTCATGCCGAGCAACATGTGCTTCGTCTAGAGTCATACCACATTGGAATCTCCCGGCCATTGACAACCGTGTGCTCTGATACCAAGATAATACGTGGACGACAAGGAATTGTGGATTACCTTACCGAAGACAAAGGCGAACATCACTAAAGATATGAAATGGAGTGACGTGGGGTATGGACGGAAGGTTGTGTCTAGGGGTGCGGGTGAAAATAGGAATGGAACTAGGGATAGATGAAGGGTAGGTTGAGAGTAACCTCCATAGATACAGATTCACCACCAAATGGTGAACGCTCAACTCAATCCGCACTTGGAATCCACCAAATGGAGAAAGAGGTTGAAGGAGGATCAACTCACTTCGAACAGAAGACAAAGTCATACAAAGGGGTTTATAATCTGATAATCAAAAGTTGCTTCAAATGCGTTACAAAGGTACCTTATATAGTGGCCTTGGAAAGAAAAGGAATTAAATGCAAACAATAACCTACTAAATGCATGCAAAACTTAATACTAGCCATAATGGCTTATTAGGAATAAATGCAACTAATTGCAACGTAGTGGAGACATGAATGGTCTTGGAATTCAATGGGTCTTCAATGCAGGGTTGCTTCTACTTCGACCAGACTTACTTCGACTAGGCTTGCTTCGACGGATCTCTTGCTTCGACTGAAGTGTAAGTTAGTCGATGATGAGCAAGCAGACATCTCAAGTCGATGGTGCGTCCAGGAACCTTGTATCAATGACCCTCAAATTATTGATGGGTACAGAGTTGAAGATCCGACATCCTTTAAGGCAAGATTGATGTGAGAAAATATTTTCTCTACAAATAGAAACAATTATTTCCCACAATAAGATTTCTTAAAATATTGGAAGTTTTCATGCTAGTAATTGGTATTACATATCCCTAATTCATTTAACAAATATATAAACATTTCCCTATCAAGAGGTTTGGTGAATATATCCACAAGTTGTTGCTCAATATTAACATACTAAATATCAACAGTGCCCATTTGCACTTTATCATGTATAAAGTGATGTCACAACTCAATATGTTTTGATCTCGAGAGATAGACGGGATTTCATGACAAATTAATTGCACATGTGTTGTCACACATTATAGGAATGCTATCAAAATGATAATCATAATCTTCAAGTTGTTGTTCATCCATAGTAGTTGAGCATAGCAGCTGGCTGCTGCAACGTACTCAGCCTCTATTGTATACAAAGCAACTCACGTCTGCTTTTTAGAAAAACCAGGAAATTAACATATTTTCTGGCAGTTGAAAAGTACCAGATATGCCTTTTCGGTCAATATGACATCCAACATAATCTGCATCTGAGTAACCTACAGGATCCAGCAACGATCTTCTAGATACCATAGACCTAATCTAACAGTTCCTGCGAGGTATTGAAAGATCCTCTTGACTACAACTATTGTGATTCTTTCGAGGAATGCTAATATCTAGCTCATAAACACACGTTAAACATATTATCAGGTCTTCAAGTTGTAAGGTAAATCGATTTCCTTCCCACCTTCATCGTTATCAATTTTGGTATTGCAACCAATAGGGGATGATAAAGGTTTAACATTCTCAAGTTCAAATTTCTTAAGTAACTCTTTGTTGTACTTTTCTTAATGGTTAAAAATTCCATTTACAGTTTGTTTAATTTGATGTCCTAGGACGACATTTAGCTCTCCCATGTAAATCATTTCAAATTCTCCTTTCATTAGATTAGAGAACTCCGTACATAAATGTTCATTAGTTGTATCAAATATAATGTCGTCCATATATATTTGAGCGACTAAGAGATCAGCTTCTTGTTTCTTTGAAAGATAGTGCTATATCTATTTTTCCATGCCTATATCCTTTCTCAATGAAAAAAGAGCTAAACATTTTGTACCATGCTCTTGGAGCTTGCTTAAGCCCATACAAAGCTTGAGAAAGCTTGTAAACGCGATTGCGGGATTTTGGGTTGGTGAATCAAGGAGGTTGTTTAACATAGCCTTCCTCTTTTAGATCATCGTTAAAGAATGCACTTTTCACATCCATTTGAAATAGTATAAAGTTATTATAACAAGCATACGCTAGGAGTAGACGAGTTGCTTCAAGACGTGCCGAAAGTTCCGAGGAGTGAGTGGAGTAGTCCAGGATCCAGAGATTTTCCGGCTGTCAGATCGAAGAGTTTGTAGATGAGTAGTAACAGGGTCGGATGTTGCGGTCAGGTGGTCATGAAAACCAATCAGCAGCTTTCCAGGATCACCGGGGCCAGCTGGTTGGGTGGTCTTCCCTTAAGGCGAGATCGGTCAGAGTGCAGGCATCTGGTGGGTATTGCTTGATCTACCTGGTTTTTGCTTTTTAGGAGAGTATTGTTACTTTCTGGTCAAGGAGAATCAATTCATATCCCATCTCGGTAGTTTTCTATTGTTTCAGTAAAACGTCTCATCATAATCGATACCCTCTTCTTGAGAGTAATCTTTTGCTATAAGTCTGACTTTATTTCTTGCAACATTTCCAGACTCATCGAGTTTATTTCGATGAACACATTTTGTTCCTATAATGAAACAATCAAGGTACTCGACTCCAAACATTGTTTCTCTCAAACTGGTTTAGTTCTTCTTGCATTGCGAGGATCACCATTTTGGATCATCAAGCGCATCATCAATGCCTTGAGGTTCCTTTTAATAGATAAAAGCGGAGTGTTCACAGTACAGACTTGTTATATGTTGGGTTCGCACTCCTGTATTCAATGGTCTATGACTTGGTCAATATGATGTCTTTTCGAATATAAAGAGGGAACACAATTCCCTATTTGTACATCCTGTGAGTCATCAAAATTGTTTACATTGAGTGCATCAAGAACATTTTGTCCTTTCCTCTATATATTGTCCATCCATATCATGTTCAGCAGTAGTATGCTATGTTTCCTCATTTGATCTTTTCTTTGAGGATCCTGATGCTTTTTTAACAGCATTTTTATCCTCTGGTGGAGCATCATCAACTGTTGATTGATTCTTCAACTGTGAAAGTTCTTTTATTAAAGACTATATAGGACTTGCTCATGAGAAAATATCTTAAGAATATACTTCATCCGTTCGAGCATCAAATTTCCCATATTTTATTAGTCTTAGAATATAACACTTACTCCCAAATGGATGGAAATATGAAATATTAGGCTTTCTACCTTTAACTCATAAGGTGTTTCGCCTCCGGAGTGCCTTAATTAACTCTGTTTGAGATATAACGGGTTGTACTTGTAGGTTCAACCCATAAATTCTGAGCGATCTCACTTTCTAGTATCATGGTTCGCGCCATATCCGATAATGTTCTATTCTTTTGCTCTACAACTCCATTTTTTTATAGTGTATGGAGCTGAGAAATTATGGTCAATGCCATGCTTTTCGCAAAAAAACAAAATCATGGTTCTCAAATTCTGTGCATGATCCGTTCTCATACTTCGTAGAGAAACACTTTTCTCATTTTGAAGCTGTTTGTACGAAGTTTTAAAGGTTGTAAATGCATCGCTTTTATGAACGAAGAACTTCACCCAAGTGAATTTGGAGAAATTATCAACAACAATTAATCCATATCGTTTGTCTCATAGACTTTGAGTATTTGTTGGACCAAAAAAGTCCATAAGTAGTAATTCAAGTGGTTTCTTGCTTGAAACCATACTTTTGCTTTTAAATGATACCTTTGTTTGTTTTTTAATTGAACAAGTTTTACAAATCTTGTCATTGCCAAACTTTACTTTTGGTAAGCATTTAATAAGATCCTTTTTGGCTAGTTTAGACAGCAACTCATAGTTTGCATTACCTTCTATTCCATAGTGTAGCCTCGTCCTTAACCGACGTAAGACAAATTTCTCCACCAGAGATAATGTAGATTTTTTTCTTGCATTCTGCAATGAATCAAGTAACACCATCGTACGAAACATTACATGTTCTTTCATGAAAGCAACACGATAACCTCATAATTGACAAATACTAATCAAGTTGTACTGGAGGCCTTTTACATAAAGAACTCCTTCAATGATTAGGGAATCAGAACAACAAATAGTTCATGTCCCTTTAACAATTCATTTTCCATTGTCACCAAATGTGACAAATCCACCTTCCTGTAAAGTTAGGGTGGAGCATAAGGAGACATCCTTTGACATGTGCCTCGAGCATCCACTATCCAAGTATCATTCATGGTCCTTAGCAATTGACATGAAGTTCCCCTGAAATAGAGAAAGATTTTTTAAGTTAGCCGTTTATTCTATTTAACAATAAAATCGTCAACTTTAGAAACATTGTCATGCATATATCTTTACGTTTGATATTGTAATTTTTAATGAAGTGACATGGTCATCCACAGTAGTAGCAAACCCTTAGTAATTTTTTAATAATGTAATGGGAATCGTCATTCTCACCATGAGCACTATGTTTCGCATGATGTGAATTTCTCATTTATGGCATTCCATGTATGCATAAACCACTTTTGCTATGCATATAACTTAGTTGCTATTGTAATTCCTCAATTTTTTGACTTGGATTTAGAGAGTTGCTTTACGGCTACTTTAGCCTTTGTCGATAACTCTTCCTTAAGAAAAGGGTTCTCGGCACTCAAGAGTTTGTTCACCCTCTTGAAAGCTTTATTATTTGCAGTTAGTGACTCAATTTTATCATATAATTCTGTGAAAAGATTCTCAATATCATCGATGGATAGGCAGAGTGAGAGAAATCATCTACCTTCTCGATATCAAGATCAGTTTGCGCATATAGCAAAGATTTGTTGTTACGTTATCCTGATCTAATTCCTCATCACTATCAATCCAAGAAGCCAACATCGCATTTATCTTATATTTTAAAGGTTTGCCCTTCCCATTTAATAGTGGGTAATCTGGTAACATATGACCTGGTTTATTGCATTCAAAGCATACACCATCTTTACTTTGGTGTGGTTTTGAATTTTTCCTTTTGGCAACCAACTTTCCCTTGAAACTATTTTTTCGTAGATACCTTTTTAATTTCCTTGACATTAATGAGATTTTATTATATTTATTAGATGAAGGCTCATCCTCATATTCATAAGAAGTTTCAACACTTCCATTAAAGGCAATAACATTCGACTTCTTTTCTTCAGCAAACTTGTTCTCATTTTCTCGTAAACGACAAGAGAACCAAGCACCTGTTGAAGACTTAAGCTCGTCAAAACTTTAGCTTCCTTAATCGCCGTTCTCTTGGCTTCCCGAGATTTTGGCAATGAACGAAGTATCTTTCTGACCAGCTCAGAATTTAAGATTGTTTATCCAAGAGATTCCATGGCATTTGAAATTTCTGTGAGTCTATCAAACATTTGATTTATCGACTCATCGTTTTTTATCTTGAATGCTTTATATTGACTTAATAATGCATTCACTTTGGATTCCTTGACTTGTTATGTTCCGTCACATATCCAAGCAAGTCTATCTCATTTCTTTCGTCATTTTACAAGTAGAGACACGATTAAATGCATTTCCAACAAGTGTCCAAACTAAGTAGTGCCTTGCTTTAGTGTTGAGAGATATGATTCTCTTTCTATCACGTTCATGTCGAGAATTGCTGGGATTAGATGGAGGAACCATGAGATCTCCTTCCATTATAATATCCATGCAATCGGCTTCTTTTGCTTCTATGAACAACTCCATTCTCATTTTCTAATATGAGATGTGTTGTCCTGTAAAGAGCGGGGGACGTTTGGTCGAATGACCAACAATATAGAGCATCGACATTTTGCTCAGTTGTGAGTTCTAACAACTCAGCAACAACTTATTGTGCTAGATGTAAATTTTCCAGCAACACGTTGTTATGACCGTTAGGTCCAGCAACAGATTTCTGTAGTAGCAATCACATATAAAGCGTTCCAGGAAATCTGCTCTGATACCAATTGTTGGATCGTTCAGGTACACAGAGAGGGGGGCGAATTAGCGATTGTAATTTTTTTACCTTTTCTCAGTGTAAGCGAAAGCGTACTTAAAACAAAACATTTCTCAGATGATGAGATCTATTGGCTGTAAGTGTTACAATTTGGTCGAGTAGATTACCGAACGAGTGTTTGCGCAATCGTAATGGACAAAGTAGTTTATAGTGGTTCGGCCTTATTCGACCTACATCTACTCTCCACCAACGAGGTGATTCAACTATATAATATAACAGGTGCAAAATACCCTTGCACTATACTTTCAGTTTCTCAGAACGTGAGGTTAAGAATTCTTAAAGAAATTGGAGATCCCTCCGGGGCAACGGTCATCTCTTCACTCATTGGACACCGTCTCATTTCCAGCAGATGAATGCTCATGCTATATAGTTGGTACCTCAAGGGATTTCCACACAGATCGTTGTCGCTTAAGCAAATATTTGTCTATCAAAGCACAAAGACAACGTTGTAGTTAGAATATAAAATTCTCACAAAATGATTCCTTAGAGTGACAGTACGAGTTCTCAAGGAGTAGCCCATTTCATAACAGAGGAATGCTTCATCACTTAATAGCTCAGCCGAGGATTTCCACACATCACTTGCCTCCTCTTAATAGGAACCTGTATATAAGCATAAGAGAGAGAACCATACCGAGTCACTTAGAATAGAGAAAAGATGACGAAGGGGTTGGTTCCTCACACAGTGGAATCGGACTTCTCACACAGTGATGTCAGGGTATCCGTCGTACACATAGTTCGGATGTGCATGGTTACCACAGCCGTGACTCACTGTAATGCACACCCAGTGCCTATGGTGGAATTTTCAACTCCGGTAGCTCCCACACAACCGGCTCTACTGTCCCTCCAGGAGGTCGAGAATTCTGCATAGCACCCCAGTGCTCAGGAGGACCTCCTTTCACTTCAGTGACGTTCCCAGCTCCTGCTCTACCTTGCAGGCACAAGACTTCTGGCGCGCAGTGAGTGTCTAATTGTACAAACTTCGTAGATTCGTGACTTCGCTGCAAAAAGACACGAAAAGAACGGCTTCTTGACGATGGGTCAACAACTAGTTACTGCAATCAGAACAGGTACCTTAGACGATTCGCCAGCTGCTCGTTGAAGGCATCGAGGACATACAGTCTCTCTCAAGATGACCAAGGTTGCACACAGCCCTTAGCACTCTCACACGTAGTTACGAGAGGTAAGAACCAGGTGATCACTTAGCACATTCCCCTATCCTACAAGTCACATAGAATTTGGAAAAAGATACATTCTAATATGTGAGGTTTGTATGATTTTATAGAGAAAAGCATCATGGGAGGTGTCCAGGTTCATTGGGACAACTCCATTGATTCGTTTCCTAAAATTGCTTATCATAGCAAATCGAATTGTTTCCTAAAATTGCTTATCCTAGAGATACGGTCAACGGTCATTGCGTGGAAGTGGGACGTTACTCAAACGGTAACTCCCAATTTTATCTAGATTGGAACTTTAGTTCCACTATTAAAAATAATTAATCTAATAAAATATTTATCAAATCAATTATCAAAATCAAATCGTAATTAATTATCTGATTTGATTATTACCTTTTACAGCATTGCATTTTATTTTCAAAACATTACTTGGAATATCGATATTTGGTTAAGATAATTTAGACATCCAATAAGACAAATATGGATAGTTTGATTTATATTCAACATATATACATCGAATCACTTCAACAAGTTATTTAATATATAAATAAAAACTATATTTCCATAATTGGAGTACAGTAATACAATAAGGTCTTATTGTAAAGTTGCAACGTATATCTCAAGCTAGCCGTTGTTGAGCAACACTTTGCTCAAGCTCATCACTAAAGATAAGTTTTCCTCATATGAATGAAATTACTCAGAGGGATGTTGATTAACTTCCACAATTAAGTTTTTACTAAACCTACGTCTAAATTACTAAAATGTTTAGTAATTTTTTAATAGTTTTTGCTAAACCTATGTGTAAATTACTAAAATGTTTAGTTATGGTTAGTAATTTACAAAATTTACACTCTTTCGTATTAGTCAAATGTACAAAGTCCATTACTCTTTATTACTCTAACCATTTACTAAGCCCAACAGCTCGTTACTAAGTCACGGTATTGTTTAGTAAATTACTAAAAATTCTTCGGTAATTTAGTAAAGTTTATATAATTTTAACTATTTCGTATTAGTAACCGTTACTAAGTCACCCTACTGTTAGTAAATTACAAAAAATTCTTTGACAATTTAATAAAGTTTATAAAATTTTAATTATTTCGTATTAGTAAAATGTACCAGCCCATTACTATTTATTACTCTAACAATTTACTAAGTCTAACGGCCCTTTACTAAGCCACGTTACTATTTAGTAAATTACTAAAAATTCTTCAACAATTTTAGTAAAGTTTACTAAACTTTAGTCACTTGTCTTAGTAAAAGTACAAAGCTTTTACTGATCATTTTTAGTTAAATACATTGTTTAGTAAAACATTGTTAATCAACTTTGTAAATTTTACAAACCCATTATACGAATTTACTAAACTTCGTCGAGCACATTACTAAGAAAAGGGTACTATTTAGTAAAATTTTACTAAAAAATGCGAAAATTTAGTAAATGTCACATGAGTCCCGTGGGTGGGATTTTAGCCTCCCAACAAATACTACCAAATACATCTTGTACGCATTTGTCTTGAACATCGAGTTAAATGCAACTACATCCCCGAAAAGTTTTAATCCATCTGATTGTTTTTGTTTGTCCAGGAGAAACGCGTTACCAATCTGTCATGGACATTTGTAACTAGCGCCATTCCTGCATCCTCACATTTTTTAGGTAAGATACCGTCCCATCTATATCAAAGTATCCGTGCTTCAGGAATTGGCAGCTTCGACACTCCATATTCTTAAGGCCATCCTCTGGGAAATCCGCGTTCCTCTCGAATAAACAAAAAATGTTGTAGTGACGAATACCAATGTTCAACATGCTACTTATGGTAGAGTTGTCGCCATCTAATATGTTTTTATTTTCTTCAAGGAAGCATATCAGCGTATTTGGCACTATCTCGTGGTCGTATTCCAGGCAAACAACATCGATGAACCAACGACCATCGTCTACCAACATCTTAAAAGTTGCGAGGCATTTGATAATGTATGGAATCAGCGTATGCCGACACTCAAACGGTTCCTTGGCGACTACATACCTGTCTCTTGCAATACGTACTGTCTACATACCTGTCTCTTGCAATAGTTGCCTAATATACGAGTATCGCAAACTAATGTGTCTAGATTTCTCATTGTATATCTTACTCTATGCTCTAGACATTGTCGCTTCACTATCACATGATAAAGAGATGGTTGAAACCGGTTGTGGCCACGACACTATTTCTGATAACAAATTCCTTAGCCATTCCACTTCTTTGCCCGTAGAAACTAAGGCAACAAACTCCGACTCCATTATGGAGTGGGTTATACAACTTTGCTTCTTTGACGCCCAAGAAACACATAATCAGAGGTCGACTTAGCGCCACATATACTAGCAATCTAACTAGCACCCGAGTATCCCTTTAAAATCGTTGGATATCCTTCATAATGTAATCCCATGTCCTTTGCTCTCTTGAGATATCCAAATACTCTCCCTATTGCCTTCCCATGTCCTTTGTTCTCTTGTACAATGCATGACATGTATTAGACTACTAATTGCAGTTGCATATTCTAATTGTTCAATAGCCCTACCGGAGTTCCTTTCGAGTTTAACCGAGGTATCATAAGGGTTGTTCACTTCCTTGAATTTTAGATAACTAAACTTCGAGATGATTTTGTTAATATAGTGGGCTTGCCTAATAGAGTAACCCCCACTAATTTTGTGAACATTGATTCCCAGATTGGTATCAACCTCATTCAAATCCTTCATTTTGAAACTCGAAGTAAGATACCCTTTCATCTCTTCAATGCCTTTCATATTAGTCCCAATGATCAATATATCGTCGACATAAAGGCATATAATTACTCCATATTCATTCGAGTAAATAATACCACTATCAAACTTTTCATGCCATTGTTTTGGCGCTTGGTTTAAGCAATATAAAGAATTAAAAGGCCAGCAAACTTTCTTTTCATTTTCAGGGAGTATGAACACTTCGAGTTGTTCCATATACACCTCTTCCTCTAAATCTCCATTTAGAAAAGTCGTCTTAACATCCATTTGATGGACATGTAATTTGTAAATTGACACAAGTGCTAAGAGCACTATAATGAATGTTATCCACGCAATCGGACCATATGTGTCGAAATAATCGACACCCTCCTTTTGTTTGAAACCTTTTGTAACCAATCTTGCCTTAAAGGCTTGTATTGACCCGTCAATATTGTACTTTTTCTTAAATACCCATTTGTTCCTTATTGCATTGGAACCAGGAGGCAAATCCATACGTATCCAAGTGTTGTTATACAACAATGAATCCATCTCATCATTTATTGCCTCTTTCCAGAACAACAAATCTCTTGATGACATGGCTTCCGCATACGTCTTCGGATCATCCTCGACGTTATAAACCATGGGCATTTTGTTTAGGACTTTCATCCTACTTCTTTCTACAAGGAAATACACAAACTCCGGGTCTAACTGTTTTTCTATCCGCACTCTCTTACTTTTACTTGGTTCAAGAGGAACTTCAATCTCTTTCCTTTTCTTATTTATCAAACTCCCTTGGCTACCTTCGCATGCTTCATTTTTCGTTGAGTCACATACAAATTTATCTTCCATAAACTCAACATTTCTTGATTCGACAATTACATTTGAATCCAAATCCAAAAGACGATACGTTTTTTAATTTTTTGCATACTACGGAGGGCAATTTTTATAGTTATTCGCGCATCCGACTCTCGAAGGGCTATTTTTCAAGCCTCATCCGTGTTGAGCGATGGAACAAACCCTTTGTCATAGAAGGAATCATTGTCCCAATTTGATCCACGATCACCGCACAAAAAACGTGTTGATATTTCGCATATTCACATGAAACTCGTTTCCGACTCCCACTATGGTCACCAAAAACGTGTTTACGGACGAAACATGTTGCGATATAACAGGGATTAAAAGGGTTGAAGAAATGTGGACGCCAAAACTTTCAAATAGATAGTAATGTAAAGAACAAGAATATGTGAACAATAATACTTGCTTCCATTTCCAAAAATAGAGTACAAGGAGACAACCAAGCAGTCTTTCGTCATGTCTAAAGATTGCTTAGAGATTCTACCCTAAAACTAAGATAAAGACAAAATGTCTCACTTGTGTGTTGATGTGGGTGTTGATCTTCTTGTATTGTCTTCTATTTATATAGAATTTCAATGACGGTTATTCTTCATCTTCAACCTCCATTTAGCAGTTATCTTCAATTTCCGCATCTTATAATTGTGATCTTCCACCTGTAAAATCTTATCCACAAAATTAGATTGTTGTAGTAGACTGAATCGACTAGGTTAGATTTTCTCCTTCCCCGTCACTAATTTGTCTAGATCGACTGCATTAGATGTTTTCCGAAAATCCTCCGGTTAGATTTTCTTAATGACTTATTAGATTCTCTGCATCAACTTACTCCACTGGTTAGATTTTCTCTAAGAAAATCCTTCATCGGAGAATCCTCCGTCGATAGAATTTTTGCAGTCCATTGATTTGGCAAATTAAATTTTTCTTAAATTGACGTAACTATTATATTCTTCGATTGTGTCCTACTCAAATCATAATCAACGGCTAAAAATTATCTTGTGTAAACAAATAAATTTATTTGTTATCTTTTACTTTTACCGAATGAACACGGTAAAATCCATAAATCAAACTGTTGTTATTGGACAAATATTTCCGACATGTAAACAATATAAAACAAAACAACATACAAAAGCACGATAGAACTAGATTAATCCTAACAGGTGACAGGGAGGCCCCCACATGAATTATCGTCCCTTCAACCGAAGCTAAGGGCCATCCACTTTCGGACGTTATTAGCACTCGCATCGTACTCTTCATTGTGGAATGGGATCACTTCTTGTATGGGAAAATGCAATGTTCTCCAATTTTTCTTAATTATTTCTAACGAACTAAAGCGTCATAAATTCAGTTTCATGAGTTTTCTCACAAAAATTGTAAAGGAAGTTCTTGCGTGGGGTCTTATTTTGATGTTCGTGGGTATTCTATTGCCAAACACATTTCCTAAGAAAATTGAGGAAAATTTCAATCGGACATTAATATATGTAAAACATAACTACATGACACAATAATTGTTTACTCATCATCTTCGGGGTTAATTTAATATTGGTTATTCGAGAATTTACGTTTTCGTCGGTAACCGGTTGTTTTATTATTTTGGTTTTTCGGTGAATTAAAGGATTAAGTACACAGATTGTGGCTTAGCTTTGGAGGAGCGCACAAAATCTACGTGAGAGATTATTTCCGAAATTTCCGAAATTATCTACCCGTTTCACAAATTTTTTCTCACATTACATTAAAATTGTACAAAGCTCGTAAGTTCTTATATTCTCCCATCCTTAACGTATATGATAAACTTACTTTCTTCTAATACTAAGTAAATTTGTTATATTCGATTTCATACGTCATTCTTTTAATGATTACAATGTGTCCTTATGTATTCTAATGGAAACGCTTGAAGTTAAAATCTTGACACATTGTTTGATTATTGTCCAAGTAGCAAGGGGCTTAGATTCGTTTAGGGAGGCATCGAGTTCAAAACCGTCGTATCATCACCTACCATAGCCAGAGATGTCTTACCCGAGTCGAATCCCGATTAGTCGGATACTAGACCAACAGAAAAAGGGGTTTGATTATTTACCGTGGAACTACTGCATATCCGGTAAGCCCTGTAAGAAAGGCGAAAAAATAAGGTAAAAAGTGATGATTATTTACGGTAGAACCACTACACATTCAGTAAACCATGTAAAACAGGAGGATTAAAATAAGGTCCGGTACAATTTGTCATATACGTCTAAATATGGAAGAATATTATGATGGCATAGACATGACATGAAAACACTACCCGAAAGCAATTCCTTATTTTTTGTATTTTGATGGGACCTTAGTGAGTTCGAATCGTTAATGTGTGTATATGTTAAACACGACAACATAACATATTATATACAGATTGTTGTCGTGTTACCATATTAGATTCGTTTTCCTTCCATACTATTATTATAAATAAACCTATACTCATGTTATTAAAAAAATTAATTACTTTATGATTTATGTCAATACATTATTGTGTCTTATTTTTCGATCGTACAGTTAGACAACAAAAACACGAGATATAGTATGTTTCCATGCTTGACTTAGTTTTTATTACAAATTTATCGTATGTGATTATTTAAATTATGTTGTGAATGGTAATTTCAAATTTTAATTTTTACTACTTATTTTTAAATGGACATAATATGTCAAACTATATTATAATTGTTAATTTATAACATTTCAGAAGGTGATGCCAAACAAAACGTATTGTGCAAAATTATTTGTGTTTAATAGATTATAGCGTATCTATCTGTTCAAAAACAAGTCATATATGAATCCATTGTGTGACACAAATTAATTAATGGATCGTGCACGGGTAAATCATTCTCGTGTTGTCAAAATTATACATATGAACACGTATTCGATCCATAACCCGTTTTATCTTGTGCAAGTAACATCTTTGGTCCCCGCCTGTTTTGCGTGTATTTGGAGGGTACTCATATCAGGTATAACATGCCTTGATTTCTCAAGCTGCTGCTCGCTTTCAAATAAAATTTCGAGTAGATTCCTGCATTCCTGTCGATAGGTGCCTCCTCCATTGGTAATTAGACGCGTGATTAAAATTTAATACCGAGTTATTTTCTATTTCAATGTCTAGCTTTCATACAAAGCGTTGGGATATGAAAAATGGGAGGACGATTGGAATCGAGAGGCGTCATCTCGACCACTACCCACCGTTCTGTTGATTTCATGTAATGTTTTTGGTAGGGAGAAGTAAAGGCCCTGCCTGGTGATCAGCAGCATCAGGAGCCCAAGGATGTTACATTATAGATACAAGTTTCTGCCATGATGCATCGTCAATCCACCAAAAGATCCCACCAAACCAAAATGCCCACGCCGACAAACTTAAATGAAAATCAATCAACACTCTTAAGGTCTTGATTTCCTTTGTCTTTCTCTTCTTGACCCAGCCATCCAGAATCCAGAATATTCAGTTACCCAGATTCCAGAATATTCAGTTACATTCTTGATGGCAGTTGCGCCTCAGAAAAGAAAGTGTTAATCCAAGAAGGTCCAACATATCGCCAGATGGATTCACGTATTCACAGAGAGACTCAACATGAGGTTGGAGAATTCGAGACCTCATTCAAATTTAAGGTACCTAAACCGACTTTGGTATCCTTGTCATCCCTTTCTATTGAGTGTTGATAATCAGATCTTGCATCCTTATCGTACTCCTCTTTCCGACCATCATTATTACTCTCCACGGGTAACCTATTGACAGCGTGTTTATGACCAGGGCCTAATATTACCTGGTTCTCTGACACTACCTGCGTCTGACTCGATCCAGTATCTGCATCGTCTTTGACTCTCACTATCTGATTCAGGTCAGTGACAACCCTGAATCTACTCAATTTTGCTTCCACTGACTTGTCTTTAGTACTTTTTGCTGGCTTTATTTCCACTATAATATCCTTATCCAGCACAATTACTTCCGCAGGCTCTGCCTTGGCTGAAGATGCACGACTGGTGGGAATAGAGGAAGGAAATGCCTTCTCTGGTGGGACAGCCGGTGTGTAATTAGAAGGCAGAAGGTCATCCCAATTCTCCAGCAACTCTTTGTAAACCTTTCGAAGGGTAACCTCGGTGAGGCCGGTTACTTTACAAATCTCAGCCTGGGTTTTCCGCTTGTCTTCCAACTGGCAGGCAAGATAAATAGCAGCCGCTGAGATGCTTATGGGGTTCCTTCGTGTACAGAAGCATTTGTTGATCACTACTTCTCCAATATGAGTGGCCAATTCCTGAATTTGAGGAACCTAATTAGGGTGGACTACTGATACATGTAGAGTAATATAAGGTTGGAATGCTTCATATCTGCCACCATGCATGACCATATGTTTTTTTAATGTCAAATGACTAAAAGAAAACATTCATTATCCACATCCTTAGCAATAGTATCGAAAGCAAGGAACGACAAAGCAGAGTTCTGTTAATTAGTTTTTCTTTAAAAATATTTTACTGTGAAGATTTTTTTAACTATTAACTTATCCAAAACATAATCTAGAACAGAAATTAAGGCTAATAGCATAATGGAAAATGTGTTGGATATCAAAACATTGATAGGGTTTAGAATCATTCAATATCTTCCACATCCTGAAACCAAAATTGTCCGTACTTTGGTAAGGAATAATGATTTCAAAATTCTGGAAATAAGATATGAGAGAACATGATTTATAATAATTTAGACGTGTATACCAACATGGAGGCATCTACAAGGCATGGTAGAATTACCGGCACTAAACAAAGACAAATTAGGAAAGAAACACGGGGTTACGTAGCAAATTCCACTCCGAGATTGGTTTTCCTCAAGAATCACTAGAACACTAATAGTAACAAACAATTAAAGCAATCCTAATAGATGCTTGATTCAACAACATACATTATCACTGTTGTCGTATTTAAAGTCATGACACAAGGTTAATGGACAGTCACTGCTATGAATGATAGTCCAGTTAGTGTGGGGGTTCAGGAGGATAGTCGAATATCTTCACAAGTTCAGTATTCGTTGTTTCATACCTAAAGCAGATTATCAACAAAGAACACATCACAGCTTGCCCTCATATCCACTCATTAAGAAATGCACGGACCAGGAAAACCAGAGGTACTGAAGACGACAAGAATCCACTGACAAACACAAGTATCGTCCGATGATTTTACTATTTAATAAAATGAAATGGGCAGCATCCATTAGATTTAAAATTCAAGCTAAAATTCAAAACAAAGCAGCATGCAGTATCCAATATACATATCAACAAAACAACCGAGGACTTCCTGACAAAGCATAAGCTGACCTGGGCAGACTTATTCAGCTGAAGCAATGTACAGAACCGGGGCATGTGCACTGATATGGAATTGCTGTTAATGGGCTGACTCAACTGAAGAGCCTCTCCTAGTATTTTTATGTACTTTCCAATTTCTTTCTGAGGCACATTCGCAGCAATCGATATTTCCTGGAAAATTAACAAGGATTGAAATTACAAAATAAAAAAACTCAATATTAGTTGGTCTGCGTTAACAATATCTTCGCGCAGCAACACAATACTTCTGGCAATTAAGAGATATAACTTCGAATAGCCGGTGAACACCAGGTATTTATTCAAAATTGAACACTATATTTTCAAATAACGCAACTTACCAATAAATTGGTTTATTAACATTATCAAATGCGAGATTCATGATCCCCATCCATTCAGCACTCCACGACTAATGCATGGTATAAGAAAGACAGACTTATGTCTATGCAAACAGCTAACAGCTCATCAAAGGCAACTTCACATGTATCCACTGATATGGAATATCATCTTCATAACAGACATGATCGGTTAATTAAAGATAACACATTCATTCATCAATATTCATTGTAAACAAAACCTTAAGCTTTTCAACTTTCTCAAAATATACAGATAAGTACCTTTTTTATTTAATAGTGTGGTCAGTAATTAATAGCCAAATATTTATATGAAAAAATTGTAAAAGTAAATGGTCAACAAAGTAAAGCAACGGTGTCCCATATCCTCTTCGCACAAGTAATTACTCCTCCAGCATGAACCACTTTTTATATCTTTGCTCTTTTAAAAGAACACCAATAATAGAAAAACAATGATTTTAACCAAGTGCAAGCTGCTGCAAAGATTGAAGGTGGACATATGGATCCCTACATGATTACAATTTTTTTAGAATTAAGAATAGGCATAATCAGACACGATTGAATATCTATTCTTATTTGTGACCCTGTTAAAGTCTTATAGCTACAGCTTCATTGAGTAATGAGTTTGATTTTCGACCTTCTTGATATGATAAGAAAAATGTAAAAAATATATATCGAATATTTAAGCAGCGTTTCCAAATGAAAAGATAGGCTACTTTTATGCCCCTCAATCAGAAACGCCAACAGGCAACAGCCCACCAAAGTGAAGAATTTGACCGTTGCACCAATGCATGACCTCAAATCCGATTTGGGAAGTCCAAAGAAATAGCTCGTTGCATTGGCTTATGGCAACATTGATGTTTGTCCAATGTGAGACAAACAAACTATACTGTCATTGTACAAGTTAAAAGAAAAGCTTTCAGATTTTTGGGAAGAAAAAGACTACTGTGGGACAAACTTTGAGAAGATAAATTTTCACCAATCCATTTCATTGAACTTCTACACATCAAATTAATGATGGAGAGAAATATCAACCTATGTTTCAAAGGAAACAAGATTTAACAGACGTAGCTCACGGGAGTCTCAAATACACTGACTCTCGATGCTGCCTGCATTATGCTATTGAAGTCGTAGCAAGTTTTCATGAAAGTACCAACAACTACAACCGAGATTATCTGCTTACATCAAACAAGGTCAATGAAGATATCTCCTTCCATCTTAAAAACCGAAGAACAAAACATAAATAACCCTCTTCACCTGTAAAATAAAATGTTCTCAACATTTTGAAAGAATCGTAACCACCCCAGCATTAATGAATATCTCATGCAAGCAAATGAAAACCTCTTGCAAGAGGTAAAAGACTCACCACTCAAAATCCCAATTAACCATTTATTTCTACCCAACAAAGTTTGTTAAGTGACTAACTGGCTTGTTAACTTCAGTGATGTGACGTTCCCTATCCATTCCACAAAAAATGCCTCATCAACACAGCAAGACAAGAACATAAAAAATCTAAAGTTGATAAGCCTTCCTAGAAATATTAAATTAGCCAACTGGTCACCTTAATCTTGATGATCTAGCACTCATTTCAAATAATGAGTTAGGAGTATCATTCAGCCCGTAAGCTATCTAAAATTTTCATAAGTACATCAACAATTAATTGCAAGAGCAAGATTTCATAGATATACGTCTGTCCTCCCCATACCCGTCAGTGGGGAGCACTATTGTAAAGTTGATTGCTGATTGATTCCCAAATTTGGGAGAAGATGATAATCATAAAACCCTTTTTCCTAGTCGGTAATAATTAGAGGACTTCCAAACCACGGAAACTGGCTTAAATGAGCAGAATTGCAAGCAATTTCCTACAATCACTTTTTATGATCAAATTGGACTAGAATATTTTGGTATCCCCTGGGATAGTCTAGAGCATCGCCGGAGCCAAAGTACAGCTAGAGGCAAATCAACAAACCTGGAGGGTCCTTGGTTCCTGCGCCTCACGGATGGCGTGGACAAGTGCAGCAGTCGCAAGAGCTTCAACACTCCTGTTCCGAAGACATGTGGCACTGCAGCAATCGCGGAACAACCTCATGGCATGATCTGTGACATCTCCTTCGCCACTTAACCCAAGGATAGAAGCAACATCCATGATCTGCATATATGCCCTGATGTTATCGACGACCACGCCATTGGATGAGGAGGAAGAGGAAGTCGAGGAAGGAGAAGTGACGTCGAGGGTGCGCTCGAGGTCCGCAAGGAGACCGGAGAAGGAGAGGGACGAGATGAAAGAGAGAGGAGGAGAGGGCTCGAGGGAGAGGACGGAGTAGGCGGAGACGAACCCTGTTGGCTCAAAGGGATCGGCATCGGGGTCGTCGGAGGGGGAGGATTTAGCGAGGGAGGGGATGGGTGGGAGGTCGGGCGTGACGAGAGGGAGGGGAGTGATTTGGGTGCGGAGATGGAAGAGGTGGTGGTGATTGTGGAAGGGAAGGAGGAGTTGGTGGTACTCCGAGATTATCCTGCCGCAGTAGGAGCACTCCGTCACCGGTCGCCCTGATGCGGTGGTGGTGCTGCGACCCGTGCCGGAGGAGCAGTACGGACACTTCATTTTCTTTTACTTGCCCAGGCTTCGTTTGGTGGGTACAGAGGTTAGGGGTTCGATCGAATATATTGGGAAGCTCTGTATAGGCCGAAAAAAGCCCATTCAAGATGGTGAAAGCCCCATGCCACGCACTGTTTTGCCTCCTGAATTTTATCAAATGTTAGACCTATATGATGATGGCCCACACCACATCACAAACCTCGTGTTCGTGACATTGCCTCATGAACCAGCCTTCTTATGCACTCCCAGTCATTTCAACCTTCTAAAATCTAACAATAAGAACTATACTGCTATCGGAACACAACAAGCAAGACAGACATAAACGAGAATTCTGTGATACTAAAATCTAATATATACCAACAAAAAAGCATCCTCAAGTAAAAGTAGTTCAGGAGTTTTTCTGCACCGAGGTTTCACTTCCCAAACTCTATTTCTGCCGTCAACGTAAAACTTAAGAGAAAGAAACCTGCAAAGAATAATCACTACTTTGAATAGAGAGATTCCCAACATCTGCAGGAATGAGTGATTTTATTATACTATTAGCCTCTTACTCTTGGCAACCATTTACATGTGGTTGCAAAAGATTTCACCTGTTAATAATCTGGCCCAGGAAAGAGTAAAGAAAAAAACAGTACCAGACTGGCAGATTGAACAAAAGGGTCAGAAAACCCATCAACTAATGCAGTGCCAGCATAAAACAACGATGCTTTACCATAATTGAGCAGTCGGTTCTAATAAGAGAAACTGTTACATGGGATAAATAAAAGAATCAAAGGCTAATAAATAAGTTTTCACCTTTTGTGTCCTCGAAGAAGAAGAAGACATTCCAAACAAAGACCCCGCATAAAAAAACTAAATGAATCTTGCTGCAAAATTGTTCTCCAGCTACCAACCAACAAAATTGCATGGCAGGAAGAAAGCAAGAAATAGCAGAGACCAGTAAAAGCTACACATTAGTACATAAGGAATGTGCTGCTAGGATGCTTCGGAGGCCAAGACACCTAATTATCATGAAGGGCAGGACGAGAGCCAGTGTTCATGTAATCAGCTTTTCAAGTATTTGCATATTGGATAGCCTTGGTAAGATCAGCTGGGAAATGCTCCCTCCCGTCCATCTCGCACCTTCAACCTTTTACTAAATTCTCTGGCACTCTAAAATTGCAAAAAGAAAGGTTCACACTGTTAAAGTGTCTCCTTCCAATGACAAAAAGGAATGAGCAATATTCGAGTGAAAGAATAAGCAAAACATTGCTAATCAGAGCCAGACCAAGAAAGGACAGAGATGAGCAAACTCACAGCCACAACAGAATATTACGACTGAATAAATGTCTATAAACTGCAAAATAACTGGTCAGACCGTCCTAAACAAAAACATTTTATGCAAAATCGATCAAGCCTTATATCTACACAAGCAGGCTCTACAAACCAAAAAGTTTATTATGCAGCTTTAGCTACTGATCTGACTATCCAAGGGTAGTTTCTCCTTGAGTAATCTTCGTCAACCAGAATGTCTTATTTCCTAATGAAAAGGAAAAGCTTCCACTGCTTTTAGGATATCTGCTCTGTTTCCTTTCAATATGATATTCAGGCTGTGTTTTGCTTAGTAAGGAAAATGGAGGAATCAGAAGTAAAACACGAATGGAAAAATTAATCTTCCAAATAATTGAAACGTTCCCCTCCATTACCTTCCATTTCGTTTCTACTCTCTCTTATCCAAACAAACCCACGGACTAAATAACGCCAAAGTCTTGTGCAGTAATCCCTCATTGTTTTAGCCCAATTATCAACTATGACAAAGCAAAAAACTGCCACTAACAGGATAATATTAAACAGACATACACAGTTTGCAGGTTGAACGCTGTAAAATGTGGATTATGGATGATAGGCCAAAATATAGAATTTGGGCCATGATATTTATTAGAGATCTGCCAAATTTTGCACGAGGAATGTCAAAGCACCCAGGAAGTTACATGACCAGGCAACTTAGGGAACATTGTAAGGATATTAGGTATCAATATCATGTGTCAAAATTATAGAAACAGTAAGAAAAACACAGTAAACATTTTTCTGGCTATTGTGGGCTAGTGAGAAGATTGGAAAAAATTATGGAGATAATTTGTTGCCGAAATTAGAATTCATAATCAACTAGTTCACGCAAAGCGACAATGTCGTTGTGTCAGGGTTTCCCTCTTGTAAAAGTCTCAAGATGGTGTGAAAAATCTCGTACACCATCAACTCTAACAAGATGAAAAACTACAGTGGTATATCCTCTTCAGCAGATAATGGAAGAAGAAAATTCTTGAAAGAGAAGCACTATGAGAAATGCAATTCTTACTGTTGATGAGAATGGAGGTGAATCAATATAACGAATGGACATTTTCGCAATCTCAGTTATGGCTGCCTCCTTAACCTCAGGGGCATCACTCATTAAATCCTCAAATGCAGCCTCAAAAGCATCCTGCCAAAATTTTGGCAACCGAATCCGTCTACTGTTTGTGTATATATCCCACATGTGCTTAACCATCTTCTCCCTTTCCTCCATTTCCTGTCCAAAGAATCAACCATATTGACAAAAATCATTCAGTCAGTGAAAGCAAATATAAATATTAGATGCAGTGAGAGACCTGTAGACATACCACACCTCCACAAGTAACCAAAGACAATTGTTAAACCAGTCAAAATGCAAAATCAGGTGGTGCCAAGGAATGCACATCCAAAATTGTAGAAGAAAGGCTCATTAAACCGATTTCCTTCAATGCAATTTAAAGATCAGCAATCTCGTGAGTGACAGTCAACCTCGAACACAGACATAATGATATAACGGACGAAATCGAACACCACAAAATAATTCACCTCCATTCTCATCAACAGTATAAAAAATTTCCACAAGGCAAGACAGATCTAATGAGCCACCGCATCAAAACAAGCAGGTATAGCCACCAGCATATCCCCATAACGACTACATTCACCTTGCAGATGCCAAAAAAAAAAATCCAAATAGAAAGCAGATTCCGAATCCACCGCAAGGCATGAAACCGGACGAATCAAGCCCGAAAAACAGGTCCCAATCCAAACCGCCCCCAGATTCGGAACCCTAGCCCGGCAATGCAGGTAGAAACCCCGCCGAGAAAATGAAAATTGAGGAGAAGGCGAGGATGGGACTCACAAGGACATCGAGATCGTCCCTGACGGGGAGATCGAGGTCATAGTCGGAAAGGTGGTTGAGGTTCCCCGCGGACCAACGGAGGGTGACGGTGCCGGCAAACATGGACCAAAAGGCTAGGAGGAGGATGGCGGCCAATGCCCAGAACTTGTAGCTCCCGCGACCAAAAAGGATGGAGTCGGGAGAATCCCTCTTGGAGGAGGCGGCGCTTGTGGCCGTGGCAGCGGCCGTCGTGGGGAGGAGGGAACCGTCATCCTTCATAACAACGTCCCCAATGATCTCTCTCTCCCCCCCAATCAAACCAGTATCCGGGAAAAATACTTACAAAGCAAAAACCAAAGAGGACGAAGATTTATTTTTATTTTGTTTCCCTTTTTTCTTTTTCTTGGCTAGAGTCGTTGAGGAGATTAGTGAGTGGGAGTTGACCGGTGATTGGGATTTGGCATCTGGCTCTAGCGTCAGTGGCGACAATTAGAGTCCAGGTGTGCTTAATTCGGATTCGTCCTTCTCGTGTCTAAACGACAAATCCAATCCAACTAGAAGTATTTACAAGAAGTGAATTTTCCCAATCAAATGATACTTTTAAAGTTATGGTTGTGTTTGTACTCCTTAGATATACGAGTGACCATGATTCTCAAAATTGAGATTTTAAGTAGGATAGGAAGTGTACTGCAAAATCTTAACTCGCGGAATCAACGACTACATGCTAACAAATAACAAATCACATCAAGAATTCAAAGAAACAAGTCTTTAATCGTCTTTAATCGTCTTTAATCGTAATAAGGTGCATAACAAAATTCAACTAAGTGACAAGTCTTAAAAGCATAACAAAAGTCTAAGGATCCAATAAAGCATTCATATTTTGATCATAATAATCATTTTTCTCGTTAGCCATATCATCTTCGTTCTCCTTCTGGGGTACGTCATCTTCAAATCTTATAATATGCAAATCATCACCGCTACTTCTCGCTTCATCTCCAACTCGCACAACATCTTCACCGATAGTGTCAATCTCCTCTTTAAAGTTTTCCGCATCTTCGTCACTAAGGATCCATTAATCATGTGAGGAAAGATTATCAATCTCATAATTCTTGGGTATTCTTGTTTACTTATTCTTTTTTAACCTCGAGTTAACCATCATTCATAGTTTTCTTTTTCGAAAGGTTTCTTCTTATTTTGTATGGATCTAAACAAACACAAGAAGAAATCTAAATAGTCAACTTCAATTAACTAAGAACCTAAGTTAAATAAAATGTTTATGCTGTGAAAGTTGTCATCTCGAAAGCACTCCAATTTCTCTCGCAACCAGATGAGCTGCACGTAAGGCTGAGTACACGAATAGCAAATTTCTGTAACTCTGAATATTGACTCCCATAAGACTCCCACCATTGTGCCGATGTTTTGGTAACAACTATACTTCCAAACATCCCGAACTTGCTTTTAAACTCCAAATTAACTAGGAAATAAAAATAAGAATAATTAGATTTACCTTCTTTTGACTTCATTGAAGAAGACACCATCAATCTTTTATTTATCTCCTCATAAATAAATCTCATTGCTGACTTCTTATCAGAATCAACCAACTTTAATACTTTGATAAAGGGAAACACACCCTTTAGACAAATGACAACTTTCTTCTAAAATGTCTTATCTATAATCAGTTCTTCAAGATGTTTCACTTCATTTGTCTTTGCACCACTAATCAGAATTAAACATCCAACAACCTTTACTTGAGAATAAGGTTTACTTTTTTAAAACCCTACTGTGAATATAAGTCTAATAGATAAATATTTTTAAGTATAAAATATTGATAGATTAATTATCATTTTATTGAGTATTTTTAGTGGAGATGTGATAATATTTTTCTTTAAAGAAATTAATTTGGTATGATCATCGTCGAAAGGATCAAGAAATGATTTCTTTATGATTATTTTCAAGTATAGGCAATAAACGTTTAAAAAATATGTCTTATACGCAAATTTGTTTGGTTCACTTTTGAGGGACCCTATGCTCTTATATTTTAAATTAAAATTATGACATTGATGATTCATAATATTATAATTTAATTATTCAATGATTTAACTTATGATATTGTGTCTTGGTTTTTCTACGTCACCTAGATGACTTCGGATGATTAATTTATAGTCACTATTAAATAAATTTTATACGAGGACTAATAATATTATTTAAATTCAAAAGTTAACCACTTATTTCAAAATTCCATATTTTATTAAATGTATTGATTCTTTATGGAGTGAAGCGAACAATATTTTCCCTTTTTCTTAAGTAGAATATTTTTTTGAATTTTGAAAGTAATTTCACTAAAAAATATTCTTTGTAAATTTATAGAGTTTATTAATTGAACGAGCTATTTGAGAAAAAATAATTATTTTAAAAATCATATTCCGGGCATAAGTAAGATCTTTAATTAAAATATTCATACATTAATTTGCTTTTTATTAGAGTATGTCTAATTACAATTTTTTCTAGAAAAAAAAAAATAATTTTGGATGATTGTTATAAGGCAAATATTGGAAGAAAATAAATGGTTAACAAAGCAATACTCATAAAATAAATATGCGAATAAAACTCTAAATAATTATGAACAAAAAGAAAAAAAAAATATTGCCTTCATCTTCAAAATCAACAAATCCGTAGGAGCTTAATCAGTAGACCACCAAAACCTAGACGAGGTACCACAGAAGCACGAAGAAGACAATCTGATATTGTAAACACTCTATTGTATCAATAAATCAATAGAGAAGTTTTACGTAGTGCCACAAAATAGAGAAAATAACTCCTGTGAAAATCAATCGTTTAAATACATTAATTGTAAAAAATCTTCCATTTAAATTTAAATATTAGTTTTATTACCGTTGTAAAAGATTTTCCTTAACTTTAAAATCAAAGTGTAAAGTAATATTATATTTAAAACGGATAAAAAAACTAATTTCTTATAAATAGAATAATTTCGATAAGAAGAAAATATATCTTTTTAATATTTCATAATTTTGGTAGATTTAAAATAAGCATGCATAATACTTCATATAAAATATATTTATAAAACTATTATATATTATATAAAAGCGATAGTTTTTCTAGTGATTTTTATTATCTCAAAATAAGTAAATTTTAAAAACGTAATGTAAATTTAAACATAAATTTTGTCTTAAGAATAGTGACTAATTGTTCTAAGTTGTCATTTTCTCAAAAGAATGATGCTTTTGTGACAAAAACTATATTGACTCAAATTATTTGTCATAGTATACAGGGACAAGTTTCTATCCTTCTTAATTGCGACATAGTATAGTGATAAATATAAATTTTTCATAATTTGTATTAAAATGATGACAAAATATACAGACAAGTTAATTTTGTCACAATTATTCATTATCTTTTGTCTATTGTGATAAATATAAAAATTTCGTTACCATAAGTATATTAATTTATACGAAACATTTTTTATCAAAATAACTTTTGTCCAAATAAACCATATTTGTTATAGTGAAGCTTTGAATAGTATTCCTACATGTCCCCCATGACTTCACACATGTAACCCTCCATATCATACTAACAAACTTCATGTCACCCATGTTATCGCACATGTCCAATTTTCAGTAGATTTCTGCTGCCGCCCGTACCACTTACAAATCCCAAGTTACATTTACATCAAAATACATAAAAAGTTAAGTCGTTACAAGAGCGCTCTGTCGTAATTTTTAATAATAATAGTGATTTAAGCAATGAACCTGTCGTGAGACACATAATGAGTGAAGTAAACTTAGGATCTTGTGAGACCTCACAAATCAGTTTTATTAGTTCTTTGTTAAATAATGAGTTTGCAGAATTTTTGGAAAAGCTCTTAATCGATTATAAGGATTGTTTTGCTAGGACTACGCTGAGATGCCCAGACTTCAATCGAACGCATACTCCCGACCTATTCAAGTGCGAAAAATGTCGAAGCATATGACGGAAAAGATATATGATGAAATCAAGAGGTTGTTCAATGGGTTTCAAGTGTTGTACCCGTAATGAAAAAGAACAGAAAAATAAGGATATTTATTGACTTTTGAGGTCTAAAAAAAGAAATCCTGAAAGATGAATATCACATGCCTATTGTGGAAGATTTAATCGAAGCAACCGGACATGACCTGATGTCATTCTTGGATAAGTATTCGAGTTATAATCAAATTTTTTTGTCGGAAGAAGATGCGTGTAACGCATTTGAATGCCCACATGGAATTCTGGAATAGGTTATGATGCCTTTTGGTTTAGAAAGCGTTGGATCAACTTATCAACGAGATATGAATACCATATTTCATAGTGTAATCGTAGAAGTGATTAAGATTTATATAGATGATATTGTGCACAAATCTACTTAAAAAGTCAACATTTAGACCATCTTAAGATTGCTTTTCACCAGATTCGGGTTCATAATGTCAAGTTAAACCCTTTAAAATACGCATTCGAAGAAAAAGCAAGTAAGTTTTTAGAGACTTATTTCAGATTTTACTAGAATGGTGCAAATTTTCTCTCGGTTATTAAAATTAAAGGAGAGTGAGAAATTTGTGTGGGCCAAAGAGTACACCCGGGTTAAAAAGTATCTTACTAATACCCCAGTTGTGTGGTCTTCAACACCTGGGAAACCTTTTAAACTATTCATATCAGCATCGCAAACTTTCATTGGGTCGTTATTGACACAAGAAGATGAGGAAGGACGAGAAAGATCAATATTCTACTTATCTAGATTTTTGTCTCTGGTCGAAGAAAAGTATTCAGCCGTAGAAAAATTGTGTTTATCTTTGTACTATTTTATGAGAAAGTTCAAGCATTACATTGGTACTAGAACCATTCATGTAATAGTGCAAGTCGACATTATTAAACACATGCATATCGTTCCCCTACTTACAGGATGTCTCAGCAAGTGGGGTCTAGCTTTATCTCCTTATGATCTAAGGTATTTACCGTAAAAGGCTGTAAAGGGACATGTGTTAGTCGATTTCTGAATGGATCACCCAAACTCGGTTGAAGTATGAGAAAATGAAAGATAATATCCTTTGGGAATTGTTCTTTGACTGTACAAGAACGAAACAAGGGTCACAAATAGGATTTGTGCTAAAATCCCTTGATGGCTTTAAATTTGTTAGTCATGGTTTTGATGATGAACTTGAGAAGCTAGTCGCTGTAATACTTCGCTTATTCTTAGTGATGAGCTTGAGAAATGTGTTGCTGAACCACAGTAAGTAACAATTACAGTTTGCTGTGTTACAGTAAAATGTTACTGTGATTTTACGCATAAACACTGAAAATATGGAAACATATTTTCTAATATTCACATTTTATTTTGGGCTAATTCAGAATATTCGTCTGAGTGTCCAAGTTCATTTAATCTAGCTTAATGATCTCATTATAAATGTTTAGGCATCTAAATATTGCGAGATTAGCTTTCCAAGTTTAATTTTGGAAACAAAATATTTCTTGGATATCCTGCAGCAATGTTACGCTGCAACCTAAGCAATGTGTCGTTACACTTAAGAAAGACCTTGCTACATTACAGCGAAACTATTCTGCGTTATTGCGCTGACGAAGGAATAATTATTATTCCAGATTTGCTTATTGCAGTCTAATTATATTTAATGATTAAATATATTATCTGATTCTGATAATCATTATTTAATTTGATAAGATTATACGTGCAAGGAATATCATCACTGATTTCCTTCCCTTCTTGGTCATTATGACCGTTGAGCATCCTGTTACTGATCCACGATTACAGCTTCCTGTATTCTGATTTTAGGAAACAAATTATTCATTTTTGGAAAACCGATTATTTGTTTCGTTCCTTTTATACCAGACGACCCTCACATAATATCTGGACGTTTTCAAACACTTTCTAAGTGGGCTGAGTGGCTGAGTGGTCTAAGTGGTCGACGGAGAGCGGAAGGTGGTAAGTGTCTCCTGGTTCTTATTGCTCGCAAACTGCGTGCGAGGGTGTCAAGGGGCTGAGTTCAGATTCCTTGATCGTCGTGAGAGGGACTAGGTATCCTCGGTGCGTTCAACGAGCAGCCGGCGAATCGTCTGAGGGAAGCTAATTGAATACCTGTGCTGATTGCAGTAACCGGTTGTTGACCCATCGGCAAGAAGCCGTTCTTGTCGTGTCTTTTCGCAGGGAAGTCTCGAGCCTACGGAGTTTGAGAAGTTAGACACGCACCTGCGGGTGCGCGCTAGAAGTCTCATGCCTGCAGGGTAGAGCAGGAGTTGGGAACGCCGCCGGACTGAAAAGAGGTCCTCCCGAGCACAGGGGTACTGTGCAGAAGTCTTGAACACCTAATACAGAGGGTTAGTAAAGTAGGTTACGTGGAAGCCAACGGATCGGAAAATTCCACCCTAGGCACTGGGTGTGCAGTGCAGTGAGTCACGGCTGTGGTAACCGTGCACATCCGAACTGAGTGTGGGACGTATACCCTTTATTAGTGGTCTTTGTGGTTATCTTTGTGGTTCTTTGTGGTTCTTCTCTTTGTGGTCTTTGTGGTGATCTGTGTGATCAACTTCGTGGTTGTCTCTTAAGCAATTACAGGCTCATATCCAGGAGAGACAAGATCTGTGTGGAAATCCTCTGCTGAACGACAAAAGTGCTGAAGCATTCATTTGCTGTGAATCAGAAACGAGCTGCTCTCCGAGAAGTCGTTCTTCACTGTAAGGAATTATCTGTGAGGATTTATATACTAACGGAACGTTGTCTTTGTGCTTTGATAGTCAGGCTTATATCAAGCGACAACGAGCTATGTGGGAATCCTTTGAGCAATCAACTGCTGAGCGTGAGCATCATTCTGCTGGACACGAGAAGACGTCCACTGTGTGAGGAGCTGACCCTTGCCAGGAGTGATCATCTATTGTACAGGATTCTAAATCTCACTTTGTGAGAGAAACATACGCCTAGTGCAAGGGCTCTTTGCACCCATTATTTTCAAATAGTGGAATCACTTCTACGGTGGAAAGTGGACGTAGGTCGATTAAGGCCGAACCACTATAAACTACTGTGTCCCTTACGATTGCGCAACACTCGTACGAGAATCCAACGATTAAGTCGTAACGGTTACAGCAAAGCAGTTCTCTTTCTGAGAAACGTTCTGCTGTGATACCGTACGCTTCCACTGACACTGAGAAAGGGCGAAAAAATTATAAACACTAATTCACCCCCCTCTTAGTGTTCCTGAACGATCCAACAGTTGGTATCAGAGCAGGTTTACTGGAAAGCTTTCTGTGTGATTGCTAGTACAGAACTCTGTTGCTGAATCAAAACAGCTTGTTACTGAAAGTCTTACATTAAGCACAGAAAGGTACTGCTCAGTACTTGGCAGAATGTCAATGCTCTTGACTGATGGTCATTCGACCGAACGTCCACTGCTCTTTGCTGGATAACACTTCTCATATTGGAAAATTAGAATGGAATTGTTCATTGGAGCAAAAGAGGCCGATTGCTGGCAGATTATAATAGAAGGAGACCTTACGGTTTCTCGACCTAATCCCAACGACATTCGGCATGAGAATGAAAGAAAGAGAACTATCTCTCTCAATACTAAAGCAAGGCACTATTTAGTGTGCGCTCTTGCTGGAAATGAATTCAATCGCGTCTCTACTTGTAAGACTGCGAAAGAAATGTGGGATAGACTTGCTTTGATCTATGATGGAACAGAACAAGTCAAGGAATCCAAAGTGAATGCATTAGTAACTCAATACGAAGCATTCAAGATGAAAAAGGATGAGTCAATTAATCAAATGTTTGATAGACTCACCGAAATCACTAATGCCATGGAATCTCTTGGCAAAACAATTTCTAATTCTGAGTTGGTCAGAAAGATACTTCGCTCTTTGCCTAAAACTTGGGAAGCCAAGAAAACGGCAATCGAAGAAGCAAAGGATTTAACGAGCTTAAGTCTTCAATAGCTACTTGGTTCTCTTGTCGCTTATGAGAATGAGAACAAGTTCACTGAAGAAAAGAAATACAATGCTGTTGCATTTAAAGGCAATGTCAAAATGTCCGATGAATCTGAGGATGAATCTTCATCTGATTCTGAGGATGAAGTCTCCTTGATGGCAAGGAAATTCAAAAGGTATCTTCGCAAAAATCGCTTTAAGGGAAAGCGAGATATTAAAAAGAAGAATTCTAAACCACACCAAAGTAAAGGTGGTGTATGCTATGAGTGCAACAAACCAGGTCATATGCGACCAGATTGCCCACTTTTGAACGAGAAGTGCAAACCTTCAAAATACAAGAAAAATGCCATGATGGCATCTTGGAGTGATAGTGATGAGGAATCAGATCAGGATGACGAAACAGCAAACATCTGCTATATGGCGCAAACTGATCCTGAAACTGAGAAGGTAAACGCTTTCTCACCTCTTCTGATCTATCTGCTGAAGATATTGAGAATCTTTTCCCTGAACTCTATGATAAAATTGAGTCTTTATCCGCAAACAATAAAGCCCTTAAGAAGGAGAATAAATTCTTGAGTGCTGAGAACGCTTCTCTTAAGGAAGAGTTATCAGCAAAGGCTAAGAAAGCGATAAAGAAGGTTTCTGAATCCAAATCAAAGATTGAGGAACTGCAGCAGCAACTTGAAGCTGCAAACAGCAAAATGGATTTATGTATGCATAAGATGCATGATTCTCAAAATGAGAAACATTCACCTCATGGGAAATATGTTCCTCCACATGTTAGGAATGGCGAGTCTCATTATATTATTCAAAGGCTACCTAGACTTTGCTACTACTGTAGAAGGCCAGATCATTTCATTAAAAATTGTCATGTGCGGCGAAATGATATGCGTGGCATTTCTTCTAAAGTTGATGGTTCTATTGTCAAATGGAAAGAACGACTTACTTAAGTTTTTTCTCTATTTCAGGGATGCTTCAAGTCCATCGCTAAGGACCATGTGTGGTACTTAGACAGTGGCTGTTCGAGGCACATGTCAGGAGATGTCTCCTTATTCTCCACACTGGTTTTCCAGGATGGTGGTGCTGTCACTTTTGGTGATAATGGAAAAGGGATGGTTAAAGGAACAGGAACCATTTGCTGTTCTGACTCCCTCACCATTGAAGGAGTTCCCTATGTCAAAGGACTTCAGCACAATTTGATTAGTATTAGTCAATTGTGTGATAAGGGCTATCATGTCGCCTTCAATGAGAAAACATGTATTGTTTCATGGGATGATGTTATGTGTTTCATTGGTGAACGCAAGAAAAACATCTATATCCTGTCTTTTAAGAACATCTCCGCTGGAGAAAATTGTCTCATGTCCATTAAGGACGAAGCAACTCTATGGCACCGAAGGTTGGGACACGCAAACTATGACTTGCTGTCCAAACTAGCCAGAAAAGATGTTATTAAGGGATTACCTAAAATCAAGTTTGACAATAACAAGATATGTAATGCTTGTGCTATTGGTAAACAAACAAAGGTATCTTTTAAAAGCAAGAATATGATTTCAAGCAAGACTTCGCTTGAATTACTTCATATGGACTTATTTGGTCCAACAAGGACTCAAAGTCTTGGAGGTAAACGTTATGGATTAGTTGTGGTAGATGACTTTTCCAGATTCACTTGGGTTAAATTCTTAGCTCACAAAAGTGATGCGTTTGCAACCTTTGAAACTTTAGTCAAACAATTTCAAAATGAGAAAGGTGTTTTCTCTACGAAGCATAAGAACGGATCATGGTACTGAATTTGAGAATCATGACTTTGCTTCATTTTGTGATGAACATGGTATCAATCATAATTTCTCTGCTCCATACACTCCACAGCAAAATGGAGTTGTAGAGCGAAAGAATTGAACCTTACAAGACATGGCGAGAACCATGTTGCTGGAAAGTGAAGTTGCTAAAAATCTTTGGGCTGAAGCTGTAAGCACAGCATGCTACATCTCAAATCGTATTCATTTGAGACACTCATTAGGTAAAACTCCTTATGAGTTATATAAAGGCAGAAAGCCTAATATCTCATACTTTCATCCATTTGGAAGTAAGTGCTATATCTTGAGACCCATCAAAGATGGTGTCGGAAAGTTTGATGCTCGATCTGATGAGGGCATATTCTTAGGATACTCCCTTACGAGCAAAGCATATAGAGTTTTTAATAAAAGAACTCTAACTGTTGAAGAGTCCATTAATGTTAAGGTTGATGATTCTCTGACACAGGAGGAAGTTGTTGTGGAAGCAGCAGCACAATCCTCAACAACAGTATCAAATGAAACATCTCAGCATATGATTGCTGAAAATAATCCGAACGGAAATACTGTAGCAGATGTACAGCAAGTGCCTACTGCACACACTGAAAATAATTCTGGTGGTTTCCAGGATATACGGATAGAGGATCGTATTCCTCCTTTATATAAGAAAAGACATCCTATTAACCAAGTAATAGGATCATTGCACACAGGAGTGCGAACCCGACATACAGCAAGTCTGTACTGTGAACACTCTGCTTTTATCTCTCAAGATGAACCTCAAGGCATTGATGATACGCTTGATGATCCTAATTGGATTCTTGCAATGCAAGAAGAATTGAACCAATTTGAGAGAAACAAAGTTTGGAGTTTAGTACCTAGACCCAATAATCGTTCCATTATTGGAACAAAATGGGTTTATCGAAATAAACTTGATGAATCGGGAAATGTTGTGAGAAACAAAGCTAGACTTGTAGCAAAAGGTAACTCACAAGAAGAAGGTATCGATTATGATGAGACGTTTGCTCCTGTAGCACGTCTTGAGGCAATACGTCTACTCTTAGCGTATGCTTGCAGTAATGACTTCAAGCTTTTCCAAATGGATGTGAAAAGCACATTCCTTAATGGTGATCTAAAAGAGGAAGTGTATGTTGAACAACCTCCTGGATTCACCGATCCAAAGTATCGTAATCATGTTTATAAGCTCTCTAAAGCCTTGTATGGGCTTAAGCAAGCACCAAGAGCATGGTACGAAAAGATTAGTTCTTTTCTAATTGGGAAAGGATATAAGCGTGGAAAAATAGACACAACCTTGTTTCTTAAGAAACAGGATGCTTATCTTCTAGTTGCTCAAATATATGTTGACGACATTATATTTGGTTCAACTAATGAAAAATTATGTGCCGAATTCTCTAATCTAATGAAATGAGAATTTGAAATGAGTCTCATGGGAGAACTAACTTTCTTTCTTGGACTTCAAATCAAACAAACCAAAGATGGAATTTTTATCCATCAAGAAAAATACAGCAAACAGTTGTTCAAGAAATTTAATTTTGAGAATGCTAAACCTCTGTCAACTCCAATTGGCAGTAATACCAAAATTGAGAAAGATGAGGATGGAAAGGAAGTTGATTCCAAATCATATAGGAGCATGATAGGATCATTACTCTATCTTACTGCTTCGAGACCTGATATCATGTTTAGCGTATGCTTATGCGCTAGATATCAGTCTGCCCCAAAAGAGTCACATCTTGCTCTAGTTAAGAGGATCTTTCGATACCTCGTAGGAACTGTTAGCTTAGGCCTGTGGTATCCCAGAGGATCATTGCTGGATCCTATAGGATATTCAGATGCTGACTACGCTGCATGTCGCATTGATAGAAAAAGCACATCCGGTACTTGTCAATTACTAGGAAATATGTTGATTTCCTAGTTCTCTAAAAAGACATCTGTTGCTTTATCAACAGCAGAGGCTGAATATGTCGCAGCAGCGAGTTGCTGTGCTCAATTACTTTGGATGCGACAACAACTTGAAGATTACAATCTTCATTTTGATAGTATTCCAATAATGTGTGACAACACAAGTGCAATTAATTTATCACGAAATCCTGTCCATCACTCAAGATCTAAGCATATTGAGTTGAGACATCATTTTCTTCGTGACAATGTGCAAAATGACAATGTGGATATTCAGTATATTAATACTGAGCAACAGGTTGCTGACATATTTACTAAACCACTTGATAAAGAGAGGTTTAATTATTTACGGGATGAGTTAGGAATTTGTAATCCTCACTCATAAGATAAAACATAATAATATTTTCTCTCTTGGTAGAGAATTATTTGTTGCCAAAATTTGGGTGATTTACCTTCCATGATCTCCACGTTCCCACTTTCTAAAAAAAAAAAAACTTCCAAATATATTAACCGTTCCTCTTCACCATCATGTCACACCGAAACCTCCTCTTTACCCATTTTCTCTCAAAACCCTAAAATCTTTCGAACCTCTTTCGTCAACCATGGCTCCAAAATCGGCAATGTCCGGAAAGGGGAAGGCAACCCCCAAGAAACGGTCCAAGGCTGTGGCCGCAACTTCAAAGGTTTCTCGTTTTGAGTAACAACCCCCTGTTGCTGAGGGGGAGACTTTCGTTCAATCCATGGTTGCTCCGGCACCAACTGAGGTCGGCACCGCTGGTAAGGCTAAGACAACTCCTGTCAAAGTCTCCAAGGGTCCCTCCACTGGCTTGAAGGCCAGCACCTCTGACAAAGTCTCTCCGACCAAGGCCGATGCTACTGTGTCTGAAAAATCGGTGGATGAGGAAACTCTCCCAGATGTTGAAAAATCGGAAGGAGGACTTTTGGAAGAAAATCAAAGAACTCCTGAAAAGGATGACTCCTCGCCTACTAAGGTGGATGCTGTCTCTGAGGCTGACCAAACTTCGAGCAACAAGGATATGTCTCAGGATGAGGAGACAGAGTTGCCTAAGGAAAAGGATCTCTCTGAGGATGCTGGGGATGAGATTGAAGTTACTGATGTCCATCTCCCTGAGAAAGCACGCTCTGATCTCACTGGTGTTGCTTCTCGCACATCAGGAAAGCGTTCCTCATCAGGTACTCCGAAATCTGATCTTACTGGATCTAAAAAGGAAAAGCTTGCTACGGACTCTGATGTTTTCCTACCTGAGATTGACCAGTATGTCTCTATGACTGAAATTAATCGAATTCTTGCTGATGACTTGATGCCAAATAGAAATTTGGAAACAAGGAATGTTACCGCTTGTAAGAGAGTGGTCTTTGATTGGCTTACTACTCATCAGGTGACCATTGCTGAACTGTTTGAACGGCTTAGCTGGAAAACCTTCTATGAGTTCAATGAGATAGGATCTATCTCAAAAGTGAAACAATTCTATGAGAATCTGACTTTTTACAAGGAGGATTCAAACATCTAGTTTATTAGGGCCATCGTTGATGGAAAAGTGTTTGTTTACTCTGTCTTTGACATATGCCGCATTTTTAATGCCAACCTTGTCAATAATATGAGGGTGATCAATGAAGGCAAGATGGAAGTCTATCAGCTCATCAATGATGGAGTTCCTATCACACCCTCTGGCTATTTACAGAACACCTCTTTGAGCTTCAGCAACAGAATGCTGCACAAAGTGGTGATGTCTTGTTTGGCACCAAGGGTGGGGAGTGTTGATTCAGTCATGCCTCGTGATTGGAACTTGCTGGTTCATCTTAAGAAAGGCATTCCTGGAAATCTAGGAAGTATTATCTTCAGCCATATGGCTTCTTGCATCAAAGATGAGAACAGGGGCTTTCCTTTCACAAATGTGATCACGGCTCTTCTGAAACATTTTGGACAGGATGCTATTCCTCTGAACAAAATGGATACCTGGACTACTCAGGTTATTGGAGCTGCCTCCATTGAAAGCATGGGATACCAGTTTGTTGATGGTACTTTCATTAAGAAGCCTTCCAAGCGACAGATTGCTGCTTCTGTACGCGGCAAAGCTACTCCTGCTGAAAAGCAGAGGCATGTTAAACGCGAGAAGGCGACCACTGGTGCACAGGCTGATGTCTCTTACTCCAAGCTCATGGCCACAATCTGTGATGAGATCAACTTCACCAGGCGTTGTCTCCTGGAAAGGATGGGCGGCTTTGGTGAAAGGCTGACTAAGCTGGAGAAAATGATTGAGGAGATGATGGCTGTTGTCAAGGAACTCTCGCGCGAGGATTGAGATGACTCTCCTTGTTGTGGTTTCTGATGTTGAGAACTCTAGTTCTTTATTTTGAATAACTTTGAAGTGGATTGAGTATCTCTCCACTATATTTCTTTTGAATGCATTTAAGATGTTCGAACTTGTTTGGGTGCTTTGCAATTTTTGCAGCACAAGTATATATGCAGTTTCCATTTTATCCTCCATTTCTTTTTAATATGACAAAAAGGGGGAGAAGTGTGTTGCTACTGCCTGTTTACTCTCAGGGGGAGCTTGCTTAATTTCAGGGGGAGTTGAGTTTGTGTTTCAAGCTCTATGATCTATTCCCTATGCGCTTCGTGTTTTGTCATCATCAAAAAGGAGGAGAATGTTAGTCCTGGATTTGATGATGAACTTGAGAAGCTAGTCGCTGTAACACTTCGCTTATTCTTAGTGATGAGCTTGAGAAATGTGTTGCTGAACCACAACAAGTAACAATTACAGTTTGCTACGTTACAGTAAAATGTTACTGTGATTTTATGCATAAACACTGAAAATATGGAAACATATTTTCTAATATTCACATTTTATTTTGGGCTAATTCAGAATATTCGTCTGAGTGTCCAAGTTCATTTAATCTAGCTTAATGATCTCATTATAAATGTTTAGGCATCTAACTATTGCGAGATTAGCTTTCCAAGTTTAATTTTGGAAACAAAATATTTCTTGGATATCCTGCAGCAATGTTACGCTGCAACCTAAGCAATGTGTCGTTACACTTAAGAAAGACCTTGCTGCATTACAGCGAAACTATTCTGCGTTATTGCGCTAACGAAGGAATAATTATTATTCCAGATTTGCTTATTGCAGTCTAATTATATTTAATGATTAAATATATTATCTGATTCTGATAATCATTATTTAATCTGATAAGATTATACGTGCAAGGAATATCATCGATGATTTCCTTCGCTTCTTGGTCATTATGACCGTTGAGCATCCTGTTGCTGATCCACGATTACAGCTTCCTGTATTCTGATTTTAGGAAACAAATTATTCGTTTTTGGGAAACCGATTATTTGTTTCGTTCCTTTTTATACCAGACGACCCTCACATAATCTCTGGACGTTTTCGAACGTTTTCTAAGTGGGCTGAGTGGCTGAGTGGTCTGAGTGGTCTAAGTGGTCGACGGAGAGCGGAAGGTGGTAAGTGTCTCCTAGTTCTTATTGCTCGCAAACTGCGTGCAAGGGTGTCAAGGGGCTGAGTTCAGATTCCTTGATCGTCGTGACAAGGACTAGGTGTCCTCGGTGCGTTTAACGAGTAGCCGGCGAATCGTCTAAGGGAAGCTAAGTGAATACCTGTGCTAATTGCAGTAACCGGTTGCTAACCCATCGGCAAGAAGCCGTTCTTGTCGTGTCTTTTCGCAGGGAAGTCTCGAGCCTACGGAGTTTGAGCAGTTAGACACGCACTTGCGGGGCGCGCCAGAAGTCTCGTGCCTGCAGGGTAGAGCAGGAGTTGGGAAAGCCGCCGGAGTGAAAAGAGGTCCTCCCGAGCACAAGGGTGCTGTGCAGAAGTCTTGAACGCCTGATACAGAGGGTTAGTAAAGCAGGTTGCATGGAAGCCAACGGATCGGAAAATTCCACCCTAGGCACTGGGTGTGCAGTGCAGTGAGTCACGGCGGTGGTAACCGTGCACGTCCGAACTGAGTGTAGGACGTATACCCTTTCTTAGTGGTCTTTATGGTTATCTTTGTGGTTCTTTGTGGTTCTTCTCTTTGTGGTCTTTGTGGTGATCTGTGTGATCAACTTTGTGGTTGTCTCTTAAGCAATTACAGGCTCATATCCAGGAGAGACAAGATCTGTGTGGAAATCCTCTGCTGAACGACAAAAGTGCTGAAGCATTCCTTTGTTGTGAATCAGAAACGAGCTGCTCTCCGAGAAGTCGTTCTTCACTGTAAGGAATTATCTGTGAGGATTTATATACTAACGCAGCGTTGTCTTTGTGCTTTGACAGTCAGGCTTATATCAAGCGACAACGAGCTGTGTGGGAATCCTTTGAGCAATCAACTGCTGAGCGTGAGCATCATTCTGCTGGACACGAGAAGACGTCCATTGTGTGAGGAGCTGACCGTTGCCAGGAGTGATCATCTATTGTGCAGGATTCTAACTCTCACTTTGTGAGAGAAACATACGCCTAGTGCAAGGGCTCTTTGCACCCATTATTTTCAAATAGTGGAATCACCTCTATGGTGGAAAGTGGACGTAGGTCGATTAAGGCCGAACCACTATAAACTACTGTGTCCCTTACGATTGCGCAACACTCGTACGAGAATCCAATGATTAAGTCGTAACGGTTACAGCAAAGCAGTTCTCATTCTGAGAAACGTTCTGCTGTGATACAGTACGCTTCCGCTGACACTGAGAAAGGGCGAAAAAGTTATAAACACTAATTCACCCCCCTCTTAGTGTTCCTGAACGATCCAACAAAATTCAACTTGGCTTTTAAGGTCGTGGGAAATCTGACCAACAATGCGATTGAGTATGAAGCACTTATCAAAAGTCTGGAAGTATTTCAGGAAATGAATGCCAAACGTGTTTTGGCATGGGAATTGAGTGACCGTGAAAATTCACTCATTCAAGTTGAATAAAATAGGATCGACCCCATCGTCTCCACCCCGTAGGAACTACGAGATTCCCAACTAGTAATTGGGAAAATGAATGGTTTCAATAGGTGTAACTCCAGTTACCTAAGGAATTACTTGATAAAAGTTTCATATATTGCTTCGAGTATTAACCAAGTGACTTATTTTCATTTGCGCGAGATGACAATGAGGAGGCAAACAAATTAGCACAATTGGCCTCCGGCTTCAGGAAATATGTCACGTTATTGCATGACTTATGAGGAACTACTTATGAACTTGAATTCATTATAGTCAGGGAGAGAAGAGAAATACCCACCAAGAGAAATACCCCCTTGCATACAGGATTGGAGACAACCAATGCGAGAATATCTTGAAAAACCAAGTGGTAGAACTCGACAACGGATAAAAGTCACTCAACGATACTACATGTTGATCGATGGAGAACTTCATCAAAATACTATTGACCAAGTCTTACTAAAGTGTGTTAACTTGGATCAAGCATTGATAATTATGTAGAAACACACCAAGGTCTATGTGGCGTACATCACTCTAGGATTAAGATGAGTTGGCTCATCAAGAGGAACAATTTCTTCTGGTCTTCCATGATAAAAAAAATTGTATTGAATATGTTAAAGGATGTCCATTGTACCAAAGACATGGACCGATTGCAAGGGGACCGACTATAGAGCTCAATGCATTGATTAAGCCATGGCCTTTTCGTGGTTGGACCATAGATATCACCGAAGAAATCAAGCCAAACTCAAATCAAGGACATGCCTACATATTAGTTGCAACTAACTACTTTATAAAGTGGATTGAGGTTAACACATTCAAGAAATTACTCGGAAGAAAGTAATAGAACTTCTGAGGTATCACATTATATATAGATTTTGTTTACTAGAAACCATCGCAGTTGATAATGCATGGGATTTTAATGGATTAATGGTCAAGGAATTTACCCAGGAGTTTGGATTTGAGATATTTAATTAATCTCCTTATGGTTCTCGATCAAATGGGCAAACAGAATCGACCAAGTCATAAAAAAATGGTGATAGATAATCCAAGAAACTGGCATGAGTTGTTGTTTGATACTCTTTGATCTTATAGAATCACCAAAACAGAGAATATTGGGACAACCCCTCGTAATTTGGTATACGGCCATGACGCGGTATTATCTACGGAGGTACGAAGCAAGTCGTGGAGTGTAATTCAACAAAGTAACCTCATTGAGCTTGGGTATTCTAATGCAATGTACACTTAACATAGCAGTTGGAAGAAGAAAGGTTAAAAGCCTTGACCGAGTTTGAGTATAAAAAAATAGGATAACATGACATTTTTAACAAGAAATCATTAAAAAGATATTTAAAGAAGAACATTTGGTATGGAAAGCGGTTTTCCCTCTAAAGAAAAAGGGATTATGTCATGGAAAAATGATCTTTTCATTGGGAAGGCCCTTTTAGAATAATAAAAGCTTTTCCTAAAAATGTTTATTAACTTACAAGTGTACAGGGTGTACTTCATGACTTGAAGATTAATGGATAGTACATAAAGAAATACACACCAATTATATGGGAAGTGTATCAGGATAACATAAAAATTTGTTTCCCGCAATTGTGGTTGCAACTGGAGACTATTCAAAGACAGAGGATGGCTATATAAGATTCAAATAAACTGAAAAGCATGGTTCGAAAGGACTAAGCAGTGTGCAATTTGGACAACATTACTTAAGAAACAAAACCTCGGAGGCCAAAAGTGACAAGCAAAATTTCAAGAAAAACCAGGGAATATCCCAACACATAGTCATAACATATCAGCAACAGGATGAATCGATGAGTATTGGGGTTTGCTTCTTTTACGATACTTGTAACCCAAATAAGAGTGATCTTAATCTTAGCTTGGGCTGGAGGAATAAAGCCTTCTTGAAGCGTTAGGAGCAATGAGCTAAATTGTGTCATTACTTAATGAAGTTAAGAGAAACAAACCTTCGATAAGGCAATACAAGATGAAATCCCAACGTCATCCTTGATTTGTTGATAGATGATTTGGATTGAACACTTTACATGGTAAAATCTGTCAGAGGCTTAAGACAAATGAGAAATATTCCTTCTTGAATTATCTAAGAAGGAATAACGAGGGAATATGTCAGCCTGTAGTATTATTGGGCTCATGATTATGGATTTACAGAGCTCGTGAGTTCCTTGGATAGTAAAAAAGCCCAACCCGAGTAGTAGACAAACTCAACCCAATATGATGTAGCAGAGGGCGGAGAAGAAGGGTTTCAAATCAATCACGAGAAGTAAGGAATATGGACACATGGCAAACTATGGAGAGAAGATTGTAGTGTGATTTGTGGAGATAGATAGGATTTGGTGTATATTTAAGTTTTAGTCAAGTAGTTCATTTCGTCATATCATAAAAATCATATTTTCAGAGTTCATTGTCGAGAGCCATGGCTACTCTAAGTTCCTCTTCTACATTATTTATTTTTAGTAACACGTTGCTTTCAGTTTAAGGTTTGGAAACAAATGATAACTAGTAGTAATTTTGGGCTTATGAGACCATGGATTTACAGAGCCCATGAGTTCTTTGGATAGTAGAAAAGTTCAACCCAAATAGTAGACAACTCGACCCAAGATCACGCAGGAGCAAGTGGAGAAGAAGGGTTTCAAATCAATCATGTGAAGTAAAGAATGTGGACACGTGGCAAACATTGAATATAAAATTGACGAGTTATTTGTGGAGATAGTTAGGATTTGTTTTATATTTAAGCTTTTGTCCAGTAGTTCATTTGTACAAATCACAAAAATCATATTTTTAGAGTTTATTGTCTAGAAGCATGGGTGCGGTAAGTTCCTTTTCTACGTAATTTCCTTTTAGTAACATGTTGCTATCAGCTTAAGGTTTGAAACATGGTACCAGGGTTTTAATTGAACCTAGATTTCTCAATTTTAATTCTGGTGAACACAACGAATTAGTCCGTGAGCTCGACTAAATATATTGCATGGAAGGATAAAGAATCTTCGCAGGAACCAATGGATGCTCAACAATCTCAAGAGTCAGGTTTTTTATATATCATCTTATATTTCAGAAATCATGACAAATTTAAGTCATTTTTTATTGATTAGTTTCAGGAAGAGTACTACAAGTCACTTGCAAAATATGTTGACAATAAGGATATAACAAGAGGACTTGTAAAAGAATAAACAATCTAAAGGAAGGAATATCTTTGACCGGAGAGGAAGGAGATGGGCTATCTGTCGTGCCACTAGAAATTTCATCAACAAAACCTACTAGGAGAGTAAAGGGATAAGCGGGAAGAAAGATGGCGCAAAAGGATGCATTTCCTAATATGTAATCGCATGTGTGAAGGGGATGGCATTATGTTGGGTTCTCCGTGACCTTCTGTAAATATTGTAGATGCTTTGTGGACCTTCTATAAACAATGAAAATGAAGGTGTTGTGTCACCAGAGTCAACATCAACACAACCTACCAGGAGAGGAAGGTGACGGACAAGAAGGAGGATGCCATATGAGCAAGGAGGATGATATTTTGACATGCTATTAGGATGTCTACATAGGTACTTGTGTACATTTTGGTTGTTACGGTATCTTAGATGTAATCATTTTAGCTGCTGTTAGGCTATCCGAATATGACATGTGTCTGTGTAAATCATAATCAGGTGTATCCTGGATGTAATCTTCTGTTGGCCCAAAAATTACACTAAGAGGGGGGTGAATTAGTGTTAAGTCCTATTAAGGAATTCTTAAACGCTTTTTCACAACCCTCACAGCGGAAGTAACTTACTGTAATTTACAGAGCCTTCAAGCTTATGTAATTACGGAACATGTGAAATTGACTTCGAAATGAGTCGTAGAACACAAAGGATTTTATAGTGGTTCGGTGAAGTCACCTACGTCCACTTTCGGTCACTTTTCACTAATAACTCGTATAGAGATTACAGTGTAGAAGGTAAAACCTTCTGTGGTGTAAGAAAACAATTTCTTTGACCACGGGACGGTAAGACTAGCTTTACCAATGCAAGAAACTCTCTTGCTGTATTTAGGATGTGTCTAGGTCGAATCACAAGGAAATAAACCAGACTTGAGCAAGCACAGAACGTTGGCTAGAAGCTTCAGCCTTCTGTGACTCTGTAGCGGGCTATTCCTTCTGTGGATCAGCGAACAGATCCGATGACGCTTTCTCCAAGTGTTTGGACACCTCTGATATGCTTCTCTTTTTGTGTTTTTGGTTTAATCTGCAAAATAAATAAAGATAGACCGTCTACAGTAGGTTGCAGTCCCTCACCACTTACGCCTGCTGCAGAAACCTTCTCTTGGACCTGCGGTACGCCCACCCGGCGTTACGGACAGCACTCCTGGCCAAGTCCTTCGGATTCACAGCCAACGACGCCTACGGAGTGGCTTCACCAAAGCACACCTGCTGCAAACGCACAGATAACAAAATAACCAACTACAGAAGGTTGAAGGTCCCTCACCACTAAACCCCTACTACGGACTCCTTCTCTCCGACCAACTCTGTACGCCTACTCGCCACCAACGAACCCTTCCCCAGGCCCTGATGCACGCGGAGAAAGTTCCGGTCGAGTCCCTCACATCCGTACGCAACGAAGTCACCGGAGCGGCTTCACCCACGCTTAACCCGCTGTAGTTACCTCCTGCGAGAACTCTCGCCTAGAGAATCCGTCCTGCACACTTGCACACACGTTAAACACCACTAACGTTGCCAAATGCCAAGACTTACCTCTGATCAAAATCATTTTTTTTTAAATGTTTTTAGGTTTTTCTTTTATATAGAGGTTCCGTCCTCCCGTAAAGAAGGAAACTTATTTTGCCAAATACGTAAAATGACCAGATTCATCCCCAACGTGTAAAACTCATTTAGGGACAATATTGGATTGATTTCAGATCAATCGAATCATCCAATCACGAGATCTCATCTTACAGAAGGTTATCGCCTAAATCGGTCAGCAACCTTCTATAGTTGGAAAGAAAGAATATTTTATTTCCAACTTGAGAAATATTATGATGCGGTCGTGCAAATATCTGGTTGGAACCTCCATATTTAATTTTGTCTTATTTTGAAAATTAAATCCCCAGATAATGCATTACAGAAGGTTCGGTCAGTAATAGCAACTTGACCTTCTATATAAGGAAATAATCAACGATTTATTCCCAAAAATAATTGATTCGTTCCAGACAAGTAAAACTTTGTATTTGGACGAAATATTAATCCAAATAATATTCTTAAGAATATTCTCTTTTTGAATTAATAATTTAATTAAGATAATCAATAATTAATTAACAAATAATTTATTATTGAAATATCTATTTATGGAAATATTCGCTAATCACGTCTCTTGATCGGAAATGATCCTTGGAGGGTGAAGAAAATATTTTCGTGATATTTTTCCTCTCTTACGAAGCATATCTTCGTTGCAGGAGGTTTCAGCTTCTGTAAAGTCATAGCAGGTCAAACCTGCTGTTTAACTCATCATCAAAATCTTGTCAACAATCTCCCCCTTTTTGATGATGACAAAACTTTCATCCATAGGAAATATGTTCATACAAGATGATGTATCAAACTCCCCCTAAGATAGAGATAGTAAGGGTTTGACACTTTATAGAATCTTTTACTTTTGCAGAGTGCAAAAGCTTCTGTGTAAGCATTCAGCTTGTACAGATTACAGGGACAAGGCTCCTGTATATTTAGCCCGACAGTAGCATGAGCTTCTGCACTCCTAGCAAAAATGAGTTATACTCAAATTTTGCATACCCTTATAGAAGATTAATAAACCTCATAGTAGGTTTGTCCTTCTATCCCGCTAAATATCACAAGAATTCTTGTGGGTTTGAGATTAGCATACGCTATATCTCTGTGTTATCTCTCCCTTTCTTGTTAGTTACTATTTTTCAAAGTTCTCCAAAATCTCTCCCCCTTCTTGTCATATCAAAAAGTATAGAAGGTAGAAAGCGGAGATCTAAGGTCCTGTAGAAGGTATTCTCACAATAGACATAGAGAATGAAACCAAACTACAGAATATTAAAATAGTTCATCCCAAAAAGGGTACACATCATCAGTCACTTATTTAAGACCATTACAGTAGGTCTAGGGTGCTGAAAAATAAGCAGAACACATTACTGGAGATTGTCACGGAGGAGCTTTTCCTGACGTTCAACAGTAATGACTAACTCAACGACCGTATTCTTGAGGACTTTAAGTTCCTCAGTCTGTGCAACAATTTGTCGCTGCAGATCTCTGATGAGATTAGGCAAAGAGGAGGATGGGCCTTCTCGAGGTTGTTCCAGGGTTGAAGAAGATGGAACAGTAGCTTTTGAAGCAGTCGGTCCACTCTTGTCAGAAGTAGCAGGTGCTTCCTTCTACTGTTTCTCTTTCCCTTTGGATTTTTGAATCCAGCCTCCTTGAGTCCTCACATATTGCATACTTGCAATAATTTGTCGACCAAAATTTTCAACTCGCCATTTTTCCAGTGCGGTGGGAGGATTTGGATCAATGTTGCGAAGACGGAGAAGAGCAGCGACAACCTGAATGGCTTTGTCCTTTGCTTTAAGACAGGTTTACATGTGAGCAAAAATCATCGCCCCCAGGTTGAATGGCTTTCCCAGCAACAAATGCTCCATAATCTGAGCATCTCTGGTTGTTATAGCATCCAGACTTCCTGTCCTTGGTAGGAGACAGAAGATGACAGATCGATGGAGGATCCGTTTAGGAAGCTCCAATGCAACAGATTCAAGGTACTGCGGTGTATGACTGATTCTAGTATGGCGGTGTATGACTGATTCTTGTTTGCCACAGGAAGAACATGGTGCTCTTTGCAGCCATACAGGGTGTTGACATCATGAATTGAAAACACCAGGAAAACGCCATCAATCATGGTCCTGACGTACTTAACAATGTCGTTAATCCTGAAAAAGGTGAGATTTGTATAAAATTCTCGAATCCTTGTAACAGCGACTTCGACGTAAGTTTCACAGAACACCTTTAAATCCAGCTTCCCATATATAGGCAGAATATCAAGATCATTCTCACTAAACCAGATAAAATCTAGCCGTTTGCATGCAGCAATCTGCCTGTTTGAGACATCACAGGAGGGGACAGCTTCTGCGTTCATGATCTGCTCTATTTCAGCCTGAGAGACAGTAGGTATTACCTGAGCTGCGATTGTACCTGTAGGCTTGGTCTTTTTAAGACCTCCTGCTCTAGGGACTTACTCACAGACTCGGGGCTTTTGCGTTTGTGTCGTGTCCTGGAGGATACACTTCCAGAGACGAAAATCGAGGCCGATCATTTGGCTTTGACAGGGATAGGCTCCACAGCAACAACCTTGCCTTTTACCTTCGATTTGGGTGACACAGTAGGTTGAGGACCAGCAACTGCTATGGGAGTGACCTCCTGCACTTCGTCCTCATCGTCGTCGGAGACGACTCTGTTTCTGGCAGGGGTTTCAGCTTCCTGTTCCAGATCAGTATTCTCTCGAGGATTTTCGTCCTCCAAGACGAGATCATCAGTGGGAGGAGATGCTTCGTCATCCTCACCAGCAGGTTCCTCCAGAGACTCCTCAGAAATAGGGTTCTCCTTCAAAACAGGGACTTCGTCCTGCTGCCTTTGGTAGCGACGTTGGAGATCTCCTTATCCTCGACAAGCGAGTATTCGGCGATTTCCGGGTCTAGGGGTGCGATTTCCTCATTAACCGTAGGAATCACGGGGGTGGCTGGTTGAGGCTCAGCCGAAAGAGGTGTGGCAGAGAGGGAGAAGGAGCGGCTAGCTCCGGCTTTCTCTTAGGTGCCATAATCAGAGATGGATCGAGAGATTTGGCTAAGAGATTGAGTGGGAAGGATAGATTTTCTTCTAGGGTTTCTCGGAGGAGTATCAATGGTGGTAGAGAACCACGAGTGACACCGTGAGAAGATACAGAAGAAGGTAATGTTTTAATTTTGGAAAAATATTATTTTATTTCCCAAAGTTGATTAATTAGAACAAAATCTTCCAATAAGATCATGTATTCCCAATTTATTATCAAGATCATCGATTCTTGATATAATAGGAAATGAATCAGATAATATTCTCCCTGATTTTTCAAAAATATTCTTTTGAACAGAAGGTTTAACTTTCTGTTTCAAAATTAAGGAATATATTTTGTTAAATTCGAAACGGTAGTATCGAATTAACCTAGTACAGAAAGTATAACCTTCTATGCATAGTTTCTGTATGAATCTACGTTAATGAAAAGGACTCCTTTTTTACAAGATTTTCATTAGAATAATATTGTCTAGAGTATTCTTTTGAAAAATGCATTTCGAGGTAAAATTTCGAAATATATTTAATACAAAACGTTGAAACTGTCGTACAACGTCTCTGTTATTTAAAATGGATAACAAATCCCCAATTCATTCCTGAAAGAGAAGAATTTCTCCTTATCACGGGGTTTGGTGAAAATGTCAGCCAATTGCTTGTCTGTATTAACGTATTCTACGCTTACAGAACCTTGTTGTACATTATCCTTCAGAAAATGATGTCTGAGTTCTATGTGTTTTGATCGTGAGTGATAGACTGGGTTGCGCGTTAATTGAATCGCACTAGTATTATCACACATGATCGGAATTTCAGCAAGTGAGAGACCATAGTCCTCAAGTTGCTGTTTCATCCATAGTAGTTGAGCACAGCAGCTTGCAGCTGCGATATACTCGGCTTCTGCTGTGGACAAAGCAACAGAAGTCTGCTTCTTGGAAAACCATGAAATTAACATGTTTCCCATTAGCTGACAAGTACCACTAGTACTCTTTCTGTCGATCTTACATCCTGCAAAATCAGCATCTGAGTAACCAATGAGACTGAAATCGGATCTCCTGGAATACCATATGCCAAGGCTTACAGAACCTTGTAAATATCTAAAGATTCTCTTGACCGTTGTTAGATGAGATTCTTTAGGTGCTGATTGATATCTAGCATAGAGACATACACAAATAGTATGTCTGGTCTGGAAGCAGTAAGATATAGATGTCAGCCAATCATGCTTCTATATAGCTTGTTATCTACTTCTTTACCATTTTCGTCCTTGTCTATCTTGGCACTTGTAGCCATTGGAGTAGACAGAGGCTTGGAGCCCTCTAGGCCAAATCTTTTTAGGAGTTGCTTAGTGTACTTCTCTTGATGTAAAAAAGTACCTTCACAGTCTGCTGAATTTGTAGGCCGAGGAAGAACGTAAGTTCTCCCATCATGCTCATTTCGAACTCACTTGTCATGAGTTCAGAGAATTCTGTACAGAGTTTATCATTCGTTGATCCAAAGATAATGTCATCGACATAGATTTGGACAACTACTAAATGATCACCTCTGTGTTTGAGAAAGAGAGTTGTATCTACTCTTCCTCTTTTATAGCCATTTTCAATAAGAAAGGAGCTAAGTCTCTCATACCATACTCTAGGCGCTTGTTTTAGACCTTATAGAGCCTTGGAAAGTCTATAACCGTGATTCTTGTGCTGTGGATCTTCAAATCCAGGAGGTTGACTTACGTATACCTCTTCTTTGATTTCTCCATTGAGAAAAACACTTTTCACGTCCATTTGATACAACTTGAAGTTGTTGTAGCAAGCATAGGCTACAGTATCCTTATTGCTTCTAGACGTGCTACAGGAGCGAACGTCTCATCAAAGTCAATACCCTCTTCTTGAGAGTACCCTTTGGCAACAAGTCGTGCTTTGTTTCTTACAACAGCACCTGACTCATCGAGTTTATTCCTGAATACCCATTTAGTTCCAATAATGGAATAGTTATCAGGTTTAGGAACAAGTGTCCACACTTTGTTCCTTCGAATTGATTAAGGTCCTCTTGCATTGTAAGGATCCAATCTGGATAATCTAGAGCTTCATCTAATCCATCTGGTTCTTTCTGTGAAAGAAAAGCAGAATGTTCATAGTAGGTGTTTACAGAACGTCTCGTCTGAATGCCTCTATCAAAGTCTCCTATGACTTGATCAATAGGATGTCGTTTTTGATATAAAGCAGGTGCTCTTATATCATTCAGTTGATTATTCTGTGAAGATGATGCTTCTGGAGAATTTTCAACAGTTTGTTCAGATTCTCTTCGAGAATTGTGAAGAGAATGTCGTTCCCTTCTCTTCCTTCCTTAGAAGATTTGGGTTCTACAAGTATTTCTGTAGGTTCAAAAGATATTACTTGATTAGTATTATCTTCTGTTGGTGAGTCATTAATTTTTACATTAATTGACTCTTCTATTGTAGAAGTCCTTTTGTTAAGGACTCTATAAGCTTTGCTAGTCATTGAGTATCCTAAAAAGATACCTTCATCTGATTTAGCATCGAATTTCCCGAGATTGTCCTTAGAAGGTCTCAGTATAAAACATGGACTTCCAAAGGCATGAAAATAGGAAATATTCGGTATTCTCCCCCTGTATAGTTGATAGGGAGTTTTCTCTAATTTAGGTCTTAGTAGTACTCTATTAGAGATATAGCAGGCAGTATTTACTGCTTCAGCCCAAAGGTTCTGTGGAACATTGCTCTCACAAATCATGGTTCTAGCCATGTCTATAAGAGTTCGATTTTTCCTTTCTACGACTCCATTCTGTTGAGGAGTGTAAGGAGCAGAGAAGTTGTGATCAATGCCATGTTCATCACAGAAGGTAGCAAGATCATGGTTTTCAAACTCTGTACCATGATCGTTCGAATAGCTTTTACAGAAGATCTATTTTCATTCTGTAATTGCTTAGCGAGCTTTATGAAAGATTCAAATGCATCGCTTTTATGAGTCAAGAACTTGACCCAGGTGTACCTAGAGTAGTCATCTACTACTACTAGACAGTATCTTCTACCACCAATACTTTGAACTCTAGTCGGACCAAATAGATCCATATGTAGAAGTTCTAAGGGCTGAGTAGTAGAAATCTCATTCTTAGACTTGAATGATGATTTAGTTTGCTTACCAAGTGAACAAGCTTCACAGAAGTTGTCTTGCTCGAATTTGATATTAGGCAAGCCATTTACCAATTCTTTTCTAACAAGCTTGGATAGCAACTGAAGGTTGGAATGTCCTAACCTTCTATGCCAAAGATGAGTTTCGTCTTTGACAGACAGAAGACAACTTTCTGTAGCATAGAAGCTCTCTTGTGTTAAAGTGTAGATGTTCCTTTTTCCGATTTCCAATGAAGCGGACTTCATTGTTTAGGATACCAGAACATTTATCTTGATCAAAGGTTATAGTATAGCCTTTATCACAAAGCTAGCTAATGCTCAGCAGGTTATGTTTAAGTTCTGTAACCAACAGAACCTCTTCTATAACCACAGAGTCAGGACTTCCAATAGTTCATGCTCCGATGACAGAGCCTTTGCTATTGTCACCGAATTTAACAGAACCTCCGTTCTGTAAAGTAAACTTAGAAAATTTGGATGGATCTCTGGTCATGTGCCTTGAGCAGCCACTGTCCAGATACCATTCACTTTCTGTAGCTTCTGTTCGAAAACAGAATTGATTTCCTACAGAATTTTGAGTTTCTGTGTGAGTAGTTATGCACATTAGTGCTTGTTCTTCCTCATCATCAGAATCTTCAATATCTGCCCAAGCAATCATAGCTTTCTTGGGTTTTGTTTGTACAGAAGGTTTCTCCTTCTCCTTAAGTAAAGGACAATCAGATTTGAAATGTCCCTTCTTATTGCACTCATAGCATCTGATCATCTTAGGATCATTCTGCTTTTCACGTTTCTGATTTCTCTTGTTGAAACGTCTTTTGGAAGCGAACCACAGAAGGCGTTTAGCAATCATAGCGAGTTCATCATCCGAATCGACTTCTGCCTCACTGTCAGAGTCTTCAATTGATTCTTCTGATGCTTTGAAGGCTATTGAAGCTCTTTTTACATCAGATTGAGAGGTTCTCTCCATTTCATATGACATTAAGGAGCTCATTAGTTGATCTAATTGAAGAGTAGATAGATCCTTAGCTTCCTCAATAGCCGTTTTCTTGGCTTCCCAAGATTTGGGCAGAGTTCGTAGAACCTTTCTTACTAATTTAGAATTAGTATAGTGTTTGTCGAAGTGAGTTAAGGCATATACTAGAAGGTTAAGTCTCTGGAACATTTGTTCTACAGATTCTTCACTCTTCATGGTAAAGTTCTCATATTGATGAATTAAGAAATTCATCTTGGTTTCTCTAATCTGGTTCGTCCCAACATACATGGTGACAAGTTTATCCCAGATTTCTTTACCCGAAGTGCAAGTAGAGAGTTTCACGAATTCACTTTCCGACATAGCACTGAACATTAAGTACTTAGCCGTTTTAGTGAGTCGTTTGATCCTAAGGTACTCCCGTGTAGGACGTCCATCAGGACCAGTTTGTAGTTCAATCTGTAGAATAGGTGGACCGTCTTCAATGAACGACCACAAATCATCATCGATTGCATCTACAAAGGCACTCATTCGAATTTTCCAATAGGAAAAATTGTTACCATCAAAAATGGGAGGATTCCCAATGTGTTTCGGTATATAGTAATTATCACCCATTTTACAATTTTCAGAAGGTTTGACTTCTGTGCAGAATAGTAGAACCTTTACGGTACTGTACTGATTCTTAATGCACACAAACTTCTGTTAAATTGAAATAGATATTGCTGGCAATCAAATCTCCGTAAAATGGAGTAAAAATGCTAAGTAGTTCAATTCTGTAGAAACCTTAAGTTTTCAGTAGAAGAAAACAGCGCATCAATCGGTTATATGCGTATAGCAGGTATAACCTTCTATAGGATGTAACTAAGCACTCAAGCTTTTGTTGAATCCCGTCTAAAAATAACTGGATGGTTTCTAGCAGAGCAATGAGCTACTGTAGAAGAGAGACATATAGTGATAGTAATAGAGCGTAAGCTTCTGTATAGTAGAAATCTATCGCGTGGAAGGTACAGGCTGCTATAGAATCTCAGCAGGCTGTTAAACTTTTTGTTGAATCACAAATTTTTGAATTCTATCAGAGTATAGTACTTCTGCAGAATTAAAATAAATTTGAGACAATTACAGAGCATAAGCTTCTGTAAGGCAGAGACAGAGAGCAATAGAAGGTACAACCTCCTATAAGAAATCAACAAGCTATAAAGCTTTTGTTGAAACTGCTTTTGTCCTGAATGTTGAATTCAAATAGAGAACTAAGCTTCTGCTGAATTTAGCAAGGTTGTAGTACTCAGAGAGCATACAGAACGTTCGAGCTGCTGTAAGATCTCAACGAGCAGTTAAGCTTCCGTTGAACCTTGCTCTGATACCAATTGTTGGCCCAAAGATTACACTAAGAGGGGGGTGAATTAGTGTTAAGTCCAATTAAGGAATTCTTAAACGCTTTTTCACAACCCTCACAACGGAAGTAACTTACTGTAATTTACAGAGCCTTCAAGCTTCTGTAATTACGGAACGTGTGAAATTGACTTCGAAATGAGTCGTAGAACACAAAGGATTTTATAGTGGTTCAGTGAAATTACAGTGATTACAGTAATAACTCGTCCACTTTCGGTCACTTTTCACTAATAACTCGTATAGAGATTACAGTGTAGAAGGTAAAACCTTCTATGGTGTAAGAAAACAATTTCTTTGACCACGGGACGGTAAGACTAGCTTTACCAATGCAAGAAACTCTCTTGCTGTGTTTAGGATGTGTCTAGGTCGAATCACAAGGAAATCAACCAGACTTGAGCAAGCACACAGAACGTTGGCTGGAAGCTTCAGCCTTCTGTTACTCTGTAGCGGGCTATTCCTTCTATGGATCAGCGAACAGATCCGATGACGCTTTCTCCAAGTGTTTGGTCACCTCTGATATGCTTCTCTTTTTTTGTTTTTGGTTAAATTTGCAAAAACAAATAAAGATAGACCGTCTACAGTAGGTTGCAGTCCCTCATCACTTACGCCTGCTGCAGAAACCTTCTCTTGGACCAGCTGTACGCCCACTCGGCGTTACGGACAGCACTCCTGGCCAAGTCCTTCGGATTCACAGCCAACGACGCCTACGGAGTGGCTTCACCAAAACACACCTGCTGCAAACGCACAGATAACAAAATAACCAACTATATAAGGTTGAAGGTCCCTCACCACTGAACCCTGCTACGGACTCCTTCTCTCCGACCAACTCAGTACGCCAACTCACCACCAACGAACCCTTCCCCAGGCCCTGATGCACGCAGTCCGACGTCACGGACAAAGTTTCGGTCGAGTCCCTCAGATCCGTACGCAACGAAGTCACCGGAGCGGCTTCACCCACGCTTAACCCGCTGTAGTTACCTCCAGCGAGAACTCTCGCCTGGAGAATCCGTCCTGCACACTTGCACACACGTTAAACACCAGTAACGTTGCCAAATGCCAAGACTTACCTCTGATCAAAATCGTTTTTTTTTTAAATGTTTTTAGGTTTTTCATTTATATAGAGGTTCCGTCATCCCGTAAAGAAGGAAACATATTTTGCCAAATACGTAAAATGACCAGATTCATCCCCAACGTGTAAAAATCATTTAGGGACAATATTTGATTGATTTCAGATCAATCGAATCATCCAATCACGAGTTTTCATCTTACAGAAGGTTATAGCCTAAATCGGTCAGCAACCTTCTATAGTTGGAAAGAAAGAATATTTTATTTCCAACTTGAGAAATATGATGATGGGGTCGTGCAAATATCTGGTTAGAACCTCCAGATTTAATTTTGTCTTATTTTGACAATTAAATCCCCAGATAATGCATTACAGAAGGTTCGGCCAGTAACAGCAACTTGACCTTCTATATAAGGAAATAATCAACGATTTATTCCCAAAGATAATTGATTCGTTCCAGACAAGTAAAACATTGTATTTGGACGAAATATTAATCCAAATAATATTCTTAAGAATATTCTCTTTTTGAATTAATAATTTAATTAAGATAATCAATAATTAATTAACAAATAATTTATTATTGAAATATCTATTTATGGAAATATTCTCTAATCACGACTCTTGATCTGAAATGATCCTTGGAGGGTGAAGAAAATATTTTCGTGATATTTTTCCTCTCTTACGAAGCATATCTTCGTTACAGGATGTTTCAGCTTCTGTAAAGTCATAGCAGGTCAAACCTGCTGTTTAACTCATCATCAAAATCTTGTCAACATCTTCAATGTCATTTTGGCTGGCTATTTTGTGAACCTTCTGTTAACATTGTAGGTAACAATGTGAACAATGAAAATGAAATCAACTTGCGTACTATTCGTTTCTAGCCTTTCGTTTTGTGCCCAGGCATTATGTTGGCACAGTGCCAAAACAAGCAAATATCCAACTTACATTAATATTACCATCTACCAGTCTTACATCACTAAAAATCCACAATAATTACATCAAATCAGTTTGCACGTCAACAGATATAACAAATGTACAATATTAACCCCACCAAAGCAACGACGAAACTTCGCAAAACAATTAACTCGGCCTTTATTTTATCAAATCTCTATTGATATGCCTTTTAATCATAATTTTTCACTTTTTTGTACTTCTCAATCTTCCCTTCCAACTTCTTAACGTTATATTCTTTAATTTGATACTTTTATGCTGCATGTCAATCCTATCCTCTTAGAGATTTTTCAATTCCACGAAGTACATTATTATTTCCTTTTGCCTGACTGAAAATTCCTCGTTCAATAACTCAAAAACAACCACTGGCATTCTCCTGTTATTAACACCACACAAAGAGCACAATTGTGCAAACAAACAAGTACTAAAGCCAAAAATGCCCAACAACCATGGTGAACACTACCTTCCAGGAAGAATCACCAAAGAATCGATGACGAAGGTTCATATTACTCCAAGATCTATATAAATCGACCTTCCTGTCGTGGATACAAACTCAACCTCCCACACTCGAGCTCGAAACAACCGACCCAACAAAGTTTTCCTTTGATACACCTTTACTCATTTTCAATTAAAGGTCGAAGTCACTTACCTTGAGCCATGGACTAGGGTCCTTTGATTTGGGGGCGGAAGGGAGCTCTAAATGCAACAATCGTCCGATTGAAGGTTCATTTTCAAAGATTGGAGAATTAGGGATTTTGGAGGATTTTGTCGATTACAACATCTTTCAAAGGTGGGAGAGGGAGAGCTGACGTGGATAATGACTTTGTCTGACCGGGACGGACACGTTGGTCCGACAAGTACATGTCGAATTCTAGATGGAATCCGTCGAAGACGTGCCAAAATAAAATGATCAACAAAGTTCGTGATAAAATTATATAATTATTTAAGAAATGGACATAAACACAATTATGTGACATGATCAGAGTCCATTCATGATCGAATTCCTTTTTTAAAGTGACATGACACATAATTCCGTTTATGATTGTGTCATGTCTAGACTCCGATCAGACTTTGTTGGATCGTTCAACTGTACTAGGAGGGGGATGAATTAGTGACCGTCACTTTTTGTACTCTTTCTCAGTATATGTGGAAGGGTACTATGTCACAATAAAGTGTTACGATTTGGTCGAGTAGGTTTTCCTACAAGTGTATGTGCGATCATAATGGACAAAGTCTATGCCCACTTTTCACCATCAAGGCGATTCCACTATATAATATAAAGGGGGCAAAATGCCCTTTCATTAGGCTTTCGGTTTCTCACATAGTGAGCTTTATAATCTTTAAAGAAATTCGAGATTCCTTCGGACAATGATTAGCTCCTTACTCATTGGACACCTTCTCGTTTCCAGTAGATGGATGCTCATGCTCAGCAGTTGATAGCTTAAAGGATTTTCCAGACAGCACGTTGTTGCTTTAGCTTAAGCCTATCTTGTCAAAGTACAAAGACAACATAGAAGTCAGAGTAACATAAATCCCCACAGAATAATCCTTACAGTGACATAACAACTTCTCAATGAGCAGCCCGTTTCTAATTCACAACAGAAGAATGCTTTAACACTTAATAGCTCAGTAGAGGATTTTCACATAGCTTTTGTCTCCTCTTAATAATAACATGTCTTTAAGCACAAGAGAGACAACCACAAAGAAAGTGACTTAGGATTGAAAGAAAAAAGGGGCTGGTTTCTCACACAACGGAACCTGACTTCTCACACAGCGAAGTCGGGGTATTCGTCCTACACACAATTCAAACATGCACAATTACCACGACCGTGACTCACTACACTATACATCCAGTGCCTATGGTGGAAGTTTCAACTCCGGCGGCTCCCACGCAACTTGCGCTATTGTCCCTCTGAATTAGGAGGTCGAGACTTCTGTACAGCACCCCTGTGCTCGAGAGGACCTCTTTCCACTCCGGCGGCGCTCCCAACTCCTGCTCTACCGTACAGACACGAGACTTCTAGTGCGCAAGTACATGTCTAACTATACAAATTTCGTTGGTTCGTGACTTTCTGTGAAAAGACACGACAAGAACGACTTCTTGCTGTTGGGTTAGCCAGTGGTTATTATAATCAAAACAAATATTCACTTTGCTTCCCTTAGACAATTCGCCAGCCACTCATTGAACGCACCGAGGACATATCCCTCTCAAGACGACCAAGGTAGCACACTGTCCTTGGCACTCTCACACGAAGTTGCGAGAGGTAAGAACCGGGCAATCACTTCGGGCATTCCGTTCTCCGCCGAATCACACAGATCACACAGGTTAGAGTTTCACACATAGACTCTGGAAAGATATTTTGATCGTTTAACCAAGGCTGAGATATATGGAGGGAAACATTAAGGCGTGTCCAGATTCATTTGGCAATCCCATTTATTTGTTTCAATAATTTCAGCGGATCAAACCAATCTGAGCGGATACTTATTCAACAGTCCCTGCACCCGATAGGGAAAGTCCTCAAACAGCAATTTCCCTTAGTGAATTTATCTCATCAAAATGGGATTATTTATTTCGATCTTTTATAATATAACTAACATAATGATAATTATCAAATCAATTATTAAGGTCAAATCATAATCAAGATTATTTGATATGACAATTTGTCTCTTTGCAGTGTAACGTCACTGTAGATGATCAGAAGCTTTCATAAAATATTTTATTTCCAAATCTTAACTTGGAAAGCTAAGAGACTAAGTAAGCCAGTTGGTGCTTACTCTTAGGGGGAGTTGAGTTTGTATTTCAAGTTCTATGCTCTATTACTTATTTCTAAATTAAAGGTTCGTGTTTTGTCATTATCAAAAAGGGGAAGAATGTTAACCTTACTTTTGATGATGAGCTTGAGAAGCTATGTTATAAATTCATAGCATTGTGTTGCTGTAACAGTTCGCTTGTATTTGATGATGAACTTGAGAAATGTGATGCTGCATTACAATGAGGTGTCGCTGTAATATTCTATCTATCATTTTATAAACGTGGAAATAATTAATTTTTCAAAATAAAATATTGAAATCAATTCATATTTCGAAATATGCAAATATGAATTTAAAATAATGTGACTAAAGCATCACATTAATTTGGATAATTCGAAATATGAATTGATTTCAATATTTTATTTTGAAAAATTAATTATTTCCACGTTAATAAAATGATAGATAGAATATTACAGCGACCTCATTGTAATGCAGCATCACATTTCTCAAGTTCATCATCAAATACAAGCGAACTGTTACAGCATCACAATGATATGAATTTATAACATAGCTTCTCAAGCTCATCATCAAAAGCAAGGTTAACATTCTTCCCCTTTTTGATAATGACAAAACACGAACCTTTAATTTAGAAATAAGTAATAGAGCATATAACTTGAAATACAAACTCAACTCCCCCTAAGAGTAAGCACCAACTGGCTTACTTTGTTCAGAGAGCTAGATCTCCCCCTCAACTTATCCTTCTCCCTTTTTTTGACAAATCAAAATGAAGTGAAAGACAAAGTAAGAGATAGTTTTATTAATGGTGTAGCAAAAATATGCTAACACATACAGTTCATAAGAAGGAGAACTCAACTCAATCCTTATAAATAGGCTTGAAAAAGAGTAGAGTACATCTCAATCCTATCGGCATCATCAACATTGTTGTAAATCAAAGTATGGATCAATGCCTCCAACTTTCCAAGCTTTTCCACAAAGTTGTCCATCCTTTCAAAAAAGGAGCGCCTCGTAAAGGTAAGTTCCTCAATGAGGACCTTTGTAGTTTTGAAAGAGATGAAGCCTCAAGTTTAGGAACATCCTTCTCATGTTTAGCACACCTAAATTCTCAGTAGGTTCTGCCTTGCTGCGCACAAAAGCAACGATTAATCACTTTGTGGGTTTCTTAATAAACACACCATCAGAATATGCATAACCCATGCTCTCAAATGAGAACAATTATTTCCCATTATAAGATTCTCAAAATATTGCAAGTTTTCATGCTAGTAATTAGGATTACATATCCCCAATTCGTTTCGAAAATATATAAACATTTTTCTATCAAGAGATTTGGAAAATATATCAGCAAGTTGTTGCTCAGTATTAACGTACTGAATATCAATAATACTCATTTGCACATTATCCCATATAAAGTGATATATCAACTCGATATGCTTTGATCTCGAGTGATAAACAGGATTTTGTGACAAATTAATTACACTTATGTTATCACTCATAATAGGAATGCTACAAAAAGGAAGATCATAATCTTTAAGTTGTTTCGCATCTAAAGTAGTTGAGCACATCAACTAGTTGCTGCCACATATTCGGCCTCAGTTGTGGATAAAACGATTGACGTATGCTTTTTAGAGAATTAGGAAATTAACATATTTCCTACTAATTGGCAAGTACCAGATGTACTTTTTCTATCAATGTGACACCCGGCATAGTCCGTGTCTGAGTATCCCATGGGATCCATAGATGATCCTCTTGAATACCAGAGTTCTAAGTTGACTGTTCCTAAGAGATAGTGAAACATTATTTTTACAGTAGTGAGATGTGACTCTTTTGGATAAGACTGATATTTAGCGATGAACATATGCTAAACATAATATCTGGTCATGAAGCAGTGAGATAGAACAAGACCCTATCATGCTTCTGTATAAATGAGAATCAATCTCCTTGCCACTTTCATCTTTATCAATTTTGGTATTACTACCAATAGAAGTAGATAAAGCTTTAGCATTCTCAAGATCAAACTTCTTGAGCAACTATTTGTTGTAATTTTCTTGATGAATAAAAATTCTATGTATAGTCTGTGTAATTTGAAGTCCAAGGAAGAATGTAAGCTATCCTATAAGACTCATTTCAAATTCTCATATCATTAGACTAGAGAATTTTGTGCATAGTTGTTCATTAGTTGAACCAAATATAATATCGTCCACATGTATTTGAGCAATTAAGAGATCATCTTCCTGTTTCTAAGAAACAATATTGTATCTATTTTTTCAAGTTTATAACATTTCTCAATGAGAAAGGAGCCAAGCTTTTCATACCAACCTCTTGAAGCTTGCTTGAGCCGATATAGAAAGCTTGTAAACATGATCATGAATTTCAGGTCAGTGAATCCAGGGGGTTGTTCAACATAAACTTCCTCTTTCAGATCACCGTTAAGGTATACACTTTTCACATCCATTTGAAATAGTTTAAAATTATTATAACAAGCATACGCTAATAGTAAACGTATTACTTCAAGACGTGCCACAACAGAAAACGTCTCATCATAATTGATACCCTCTTCTTGAGAGTAACATTTTGCTACAAGTCTAGCTTTGTTTCTTCAACATTTTTAGACTCACCGAGTTTATTTTGATAAACCCATTTTGTTCCTATAATGAAAAAATCATTTAGTCTAGGTACTAAACTCCAAACATTATTTCTCTCAAACTGGTTTAGTTCATCTTGCATTGCGAGGATTTAATTTGGATCATCAAGTGGATCATCAATGCCTTGAGGTTCCTTTTGAGAGATAAAAGTGGAGTGTTCACAGTACAAACTTGTTGTACGTCGGGTTCGCTTTCATGTATGCAATGGTCCTATGACTTAGTCAATAGGATGTTTTTTCCCATATAAAGCAGGAGCACGATCCTCTATTTGTACATCTTGGAAATCATCAGAAATACTTTCTGTAAGTGTAGTAAGAACTTGTTGTATCTCTACTATAGAGTTTCCATTCGGATTACTTTCAGCAATCATTTGTGGTGTCCTTTCATTTGATACTACAGTTGAGGAGTGTGTTGCCACTTTAACTGCATCTTCATCCTGTTTCGGAGAATCATCAACTTTAACGTTGATTGTCTCTTCAATTACTACAATCATTTTATTAAAGACTTTATATGCTTTGCTCGTGAGAGAATATCCTAAGAATATGCCTTCATTAGATCGAGCATCAAATTTTCCAACACCATCTTTTATGGGTCTCAAGATACAACACTTACTCCAAATGGATCGAAGTATGAAATATTAGATTTTCTACCTTTATATAACTTATAAAGGATTTTACCTAAGGAGTGCCTCAAATGGACATGGTTTAAGATGTAGCAAGCTGTCCTTACAGTTTCAGCCCAAAGATTTTTAGCAACCTCACTTTCTAGCAACATAGTTCTCGCAATGTCCTGTAAGGTTATATTCTTTCGCTCTGCAACTTCGTTTTATTGGGAAGTGTATGGAGGTGAGAAATTATGGTTGATACCATATTCTTTACAGAATGAAGCAAAGTCATGGTTCTCAAATTCGGTACTATGATCTGTTCTTATGCTTCGTAGAGAAACACCTTTCTTATTTTGAAGTTGTTTGATTAAAGTTTCAAATACTGTAAACGCATCACTTTTGTGACGTAAAAATTTAACCCAAGTATACAACAACTAATCCATAACGTTTACGTTTAAGGCTTTGAGTCCTCGTTGGACCAAATAAGTTCATATAAAGTAATTGAGCGGTTCCTTGCTTGAAACCATATTTTTGCTTTAAGGATACCTTTGTTTGCTTGAAAATTGAACAAGCTTTACAAACCTTATCGTTGTCAAACTTTATTTTAGGTAAGCCTTTAATGAGCTCCTTTTTGGCTAGTTTAGACAACAAATCATAGTTCGTATGTTATCAGAAGCTTCCACAAAATATTTTGTTTCGAAATCTTAACTTGGAAAGCTAATATTACAATTTAAGTTGCCTAAATAGATGATTTGGAATGTCCAAATCAAATTCAATGTATTTGGATATCTCGAAATATATTCTAAATTAATTCAAAATATATTTCAACATAAAAAGAAAATATTATATTCCATATTTCCGGTGAGGAAGCGTAACCAGATGGTAGCGACTTAGTGTAGATTAGCAACGTACAACTCACGCTAGTTGTGGCTCATTAACACTTTGCTCAAGATCATCACTAAATATTTTATCTTTTTAATGAATAAAATTAATCAAAAGAATTTTGATTAATTTCAATAATTTTATGCTTTATTACCATAATTATGGCAAAAATATTTTAAATTAAATTAGAATATTGAGGGTACCCAGATAATGACTGAAGCATCACATTAATCTAGATAATTCGAAATATGAATTAATTTTATTATTTTATTTTGGAAAAATAATTTTTCCATGTTTATAAAAGGACAAACATAGTATTATAGTGACACCTTACTGTAACGCAACATCACATTCCTCAAGCTTAGACAAGAGAAATATTACAACAATGCTACGATTTTATTACATGGCTTTTCAAGCTGATTTTGATCAAGGGTAACACACTTCGAGCCTGAAAGCTCCCGCTCACCACTCTTGCCATTGGGGTGTCTCTTGGGATGATTTTTTTTTTATTTTTTATTTTATAATTAAATAGATGATTGCTGTCATGTAATAAAAATTTGAAGGCAACGTAGTCAAATAAAACACGACACAATTTGACATCTCATATACGAACTGCCATATGGGATACCTAATTTCCAATGATTTGGCATACGAGACCCTTCTTGCTTATGAAAGGAAAAGTTAATTATCGATATTAATTTTTTCATATAGATTTTGTCATCGTGATAAATTATTTGTTAAACAGTTCTAAAAATTTCATTAACTATTTTCTCATTCCTGATACGTGAGCGCGAGAAAAAAATAATAGAAACTGACAAAATTGTTGGTGTATAATTATTAAATAACTAAAAATTCATGATATTTTGAATTGATTAACTTTTTACTGTATTTTTAAATATAAGGATTATGCAATTTTAATACTAATGTATTAAGTAAAATTAAGTATCTGTAAAGTTTGTTGAGTAAATTTAGTTTTATATATTAATTTAATGCCGATATAAATTAATAACGAGAAATTGAATGGTTTTAAAAAATTTTAATTAGGAACTGATGCGATTATTTCCACCCCTATTTTTAAAAACTTTTACCTATTTGAGGATTATAACCTTCTTCTTTTTTCTCTAACTATTTTCGACTCCAAATTACTTAAAGACATCATGTTCTTACAAGTTTGCTTCACTGTAATGTGAATTCAATGCATCGTAATTAATTGGTAAACTGTAGTTATTTTGCATTGGATGGTTAAATGTATTGTCTCCTAATCCTTTTCGGCCGGATGTGTATTACGAATAATCCGGTAACGGGAATTCCTTCCAGAAGCAGGGCATTAAATCTGCTTCTATAATTTTTCATTGTGCCAAAAATGCCCCCTCTTATTATGTTCTATAATTTCCACGCTCTTCCATTTTCGGCTAGTTTCTAAAGTTGGTGAATAATTACATTTTAAAAAATAATATCTTTAACATTAAAATTATATAATTTTTTTAAAATTTTTCACTTTATAATTAAGGCATTTTGGTCATTTAAAAGATTTCTGTTTCTTGTAAATAATTATTCTATTAGACATAATGCATGTGCAACCATGATACGGACATGGAGATACAATATCACACAATCATGCGTCCAAACTTAAAAAAATTAGGACACAGTTATGGCTTGGATACATTTATCAATATTTAGAAAATATTATGATGGGTTTCTTGCCTGAATTCATACGGAAGTAACTATGGCGACAACCACGAATTGTTCCGGGTCGAGGCTTTTCTAAGAATTTGGCATTAGGTGAATTGTAGGTAAGGGTTTGGACGAGGTGATAAACTCAAGTTGAGACAAGAATGGTCGGATACCCCAGAGGTAAATAAAAAGGACAACGAAGGCATCCTTTCGCATGTCGTGGATAGGGTTTGATTAAACCATTGTTGACATACACAATTAATCTGACCCCCACTTTTCTTCTATAATTTCTAAAATAGTAATATTCCCCTTTTCTCGGTTTCATCACAACTACTAACCAGGCAGTTCATATTTTGATGGCTATGATTCCCCACAGCTGAAAAAAGAAAAAGAAACGGGGGGGGGGGGGGGGGGGGGGGGTGGCGGGGTGTACTACTAATTGATCACTTTGGCCTGAATTTCAATGTCCTTGTTCCGGGGCATATTCCGTTTCCCTCCTCTGTTGAAAAGAGCCTCTATTTCTTCCAAAGACTTCCCCTTTGTCTCCGGGAACAGGAAGTAGAAGAAGAGCAGCGCCACCACTGCTATGCCTGCGAACATGAAGAAGCTTCCTCCGATTGTTATCGCGTTTGACAGCGACAGAAACGTCATCGATATCAGTGCATTCATCCCCCTGTTCACTGCTACCCCGATCGAGTGCCCTTGCGCCCTCAGCTTCAGTGGGAATATCTCTGAGCTGTATACCCAGGTGATGGGAGCCATCCCTATGTTGAAGAAGGCCACGTACGTATACGTTGCCACAATGCTCGTCACCAGCGCCCAGAGGACCTGCTCCTTAGCATGTTCCACCACCGTCAAGCAGCACGCAAGTGCTGTCAGGGCAAATACAACCCCCGTCGTGCTCACGAGCAGCAGCTTCCTCCGGCCAACTTTGTCGAGGAGGGCCATGGCAATGAGTATGAATGCCGTTTTTGTAAGGCCAACCCCGACAGTCGCAAGCAGAAGCTTGTCCTTGCTGTGGACCCCTGCCTTCTTAAAGATCCTTGGGCCGTACAGTATGACAGCCTCAATTCCTGTTGCATGCTCAAAAAAGTGGATCCCTACGGCTGCCAGGAGAATCCACCGGACAGTGGGTGTTGGCCGCAGCAGGAGCTCTTTCCAGACGCCTTGGCCACCTGCGGTGACACTGCGAACTTCGACAACGTCGGCCTTGCAGTTCTCGTCAATTCCGGCTGCCAATTTGATCTTGCGGAACCGGGTCTCTGCTTCCTCTTGAGTATTGCTGATCTGGAGCAGGATCCTTTTCGCATCGGCCAGGCGGCCTTGCATCACCAGCCACCTGGGCGACTCAGGCATTCTCATGATGCCAACGGCCAAAATCAGTGAAGGGATGGCTGCTACGCCGAGCATCAGCCTCCACCCAAGTTTCAGCGTCAGCTTCCCAAAAAAGTAATTTGATATATACCCAATAAGGATACCGATGGCGATACAGAGCTCAGGCAAGGATGAGAGAAGACCCCGGTGGGTGGCTGATGAGATCTCAGCCGAGTACACTGGTGCAATCATGAGGGCAAATCCGACACCAATCCCAGCGGTGCACCTTCCAGCCATGAGGACTGCGTAATTCGGGCCATACCCCATGACTACTGAACCGACAAGGAATATAACTGAGGCGAGAACGATTGTGTAGCGGCGGCCGATGTAGTCTGATATTCTGCCGGCGATGGGAGACCCCACGAGGGCACACAAGTTGAGGACTCCAGCGAGGAGCTCGACCTGCGTGTCATTGATCAGTAGCTCCTCTTTGATGAAAATCATGGCACCACTCATCACGCCCGTGTCTGTGAAGATCCCCACAACAATTACCAGAAATCAAACTCCCTTCCAGTCATTAGGAGAGACAGAATTGAACAAACAAGCACTGCTAAATTCAAAGGACAAAATTACCGTAGCCAAAAATGATGGTGATAACGCAAGCGACCACGACGCAGCCGAAAGCGTAACGATTGAACCCGGTTTCAATTTCGTCCTCGGGACAGGGATTCCCTTCCTGAATCGCCACCTTCATGATGAGTTTCTTCTTCCTTGATCTGGTTTGTTGTGCTTCAATACTAGATGAGTGGTATTGTTCCTTGTTATGTACAACTACTGAGAAAAGTCGAAGCACGAACTGGGATTTATACACTCCAACAAAAAAGAAAATCAAAAGAAGAATGAAGGACGCAGAAAGTCCACACGCTCCCTTTCACAATCCACCAGAAAAAGATATCCACCTTACAAGAAAGAAGAAGATGAAGAGAAAAGTGACAATGTGGATGACGATCGGGTCTTTTATTCCGATGAGAAGGAAGAGCTTTCCAGAGGAGGGGGAGAGAGAGGGGGGAGGGAGTAAGGGGTGGCATACGACGACTTTTCCCTTATTTGAGCGACACACCGAATCTTTGACTTTTCATAAAAATATTAGTTTCTTCCTCATCCCGCCTGAATAGTTTTCTTAATAACATCACATATTTATTTATTATAATTTATTTTCTCGATATTATGTTAGTCGACGACTTTGGAGATCCGGAGATCTCGTGGCCACCTCGTGGCAACCCAATAATAGATTAGGATCATAAATCTATAACGAACCTATCCGTTGGTGATATAGTTTTTTTTACCAAATGAGATGACGAAGGAGGGGATGTTTTTCAAATTCAAGAGATTTTTCTTCGTTTTGTCAGCAAATATTATCGAGAAATAATAGGAATAGAAGGATTTTCGGATTAAAATAGAAAGGTAAATAACATCGTAATTGATAGAAGAAGTATAGATGGAAGAAAATCCTGACTCTTTTTTTTTTTTTTTGGTATGGCTTTTGGCTCTAAAATCTAAGAGCAAATTACGAAAAATGAGTTTGGATAAGAATGGACAACAATTAATGCGCCAACGACTGACTATCTTTGAATAATCTTCTTGGTTGTGTGACGTTTCAAATGTGTTTTGTTTTGTTTTTGTTTTCTTTCGTTATCCTATTTAATTCCATGACTTTAACAACATATTTAGTATCATATGGACTGGGGTGGGGGAGGATAACGACGTGGAGAAAAGGGAAAGCCCGCCTTTGTATCATAGTCTGCCTCAACACAATAACCGTCAAAAACAATTTACTCCCACCCGTTGTTTCAGTCAATCCCGTCATTAAATAGCAGTTTTTGGGGAAACCTCTCTACATGTTATTTTCTTTTCTGGAAAATGACGTCTTTTGGAAGTCTGTGTTTATCTCGTCTACATTATTATTTATTTGGGTGGGGTATGTAATTGAGTAATGATGGAAAACTACCACCACTTGACGATGTAAACGTGTCTTTTGGATCAAAAGAAAAAAAACTGACGCTTTGCTTGCATTCCGCACTTGCTTGGGTTCAATTGTGGGGATAAGTAGTGGACCAATAAGTTCATAGAACGTTGCAGCAGTTGCTTCGACAAAGAGCTGTTCACTTTGGCACTTGATAACCGTGTTTTCGTAATCGAATTGCCTTTTGCATTTAAAAAAAGGAAAGAAGAAGAATATCATGGTGATAAAAAAAAAAGGCGACATTTGTCATAGAACTATGATAGTCATTATCATAACATATTTTTCAACAATCTATCCGGAAAATACGAACACGATGACTGAACGTAATAGAAAAGGTAAACAACATTTACATTTTTTTATTTTACTTTTAGTATTATACTCTTCTCTATCGAAACAGTGTCTAACTTTGGTGCAACACACGTATTAGCTCGAGAGTATTGTTATATATATATATATATATATATATATGCGAAATCAAAAGTAATCCGCTTGCTATACCGATAAAAGTTTGACTTGTCAACTTGTGTGGGGCGACTTTTTAGAATTTTATTTTAAGGTTTTCTTATTTTATTTTATGAAAGTGCATTAATGTTTATATGATTATTTTTTGTTAGGCTTTTGCGCATCTTGAAACGTGGCAAGTGTGATTATATTGTTCGACGTGTATACCTTGACGTAAGCCTGTGATGAAATGTATTATTACATCATATATTAATAGGTGTTAGGTCTTGTCTCCCACATATTCTAACCCTAATAGACAGGCTCTATCGGCCATCGATAAATTGGGGAGAAGAAATCATCAACTTCACTAAATTGCATATATCGTCGAATAATGATCTATGCTTTGATATGGGAAAGAAGACAAGGTCTAATGGCATATTATAATAGAAGCAGATTAAAGCCAGGTATGTGCTTGGTCTTAAGTATAACATTTTATATTAATCAAGTTTGTCTCTAGTAAAACATCGTATAGTTAAGCGCAATAAGGCTCATGAGACATGTTAATTGGGAATTTTGCCTTATGCTCGTTCTATTTTATTATGGGTGTAAAGTTACATAAATATGAAGACCAAGCAAAAATAACATTACAAAGATCACAATAAGGGATGTTGTTTTCGGCGACACCATCGCATTGACCCATTGATGTTAGTATTATTGGTACTTGGGATCATGGTTGTCCAATTTCGTTCAATGATGTGATGATAGCTAGGTGCAATGCTAGTGACATGAGCAGTTGCGTTTATTTTGTAGATGTCGTTTCCCATATTGTATTTTGTTTTGGTCATATTTGTGTACAATGAGAGAGTAATTTGTAAAATATTTTTTTAAAAAAGCTTATAATTGATCATAACTCAAGTGGGAAAATGCTGCGATTTTATTTGAAGGATTTCATATTTTTGTTTCATTTTAATCAAATTCAAGTTCTGCTATAATCAATTGCGATTTTATGCTTTTATAAAAGATGTGTCACAATATACAAGACAATGCATGATAACTCTTTACCATATATGTAATCATTTTGATTGCCCCGTATGTTGACATAAACCGTAATAAAAGAATTCACATCATATACTAACATGTGCTAAGTGTCATATCCTATTTGTCCTAATCCGAACATACACGCTTCATCAGCCGTCCACAAATAAGGGAAATGAAGACCTAGAGGTATGTCAAAAGCCAAGCATGTACGTCTGTTTTTCACATTCTTTTGGGTTTCATAAATTCTATTGTAGTGATACTTGTTTGGCTCAAATATTTTCATACAAAATTTGTACTCATCAATACTCTCCGAGGACTTTTTTTTCTGTAATAGTTTCAAGGAAATGAAACATTGATTTAAGGCCAAATTATTAAATCTGCCCTGAATTTTGGCCCGTTTTTTAGATTTACCCAGATCTTTCAATAATATCATCAGCTAGTCTAACGTTTGTCAGTTATCTCAAATATGACCTTCGTCTACCCGATCCTCGGACGAAAACAGACGTGGCTCCGACATGTCCTTTGACGCCGTCAATCTACCGTTAGGCGGGGAGAGGGGATTCTGGCGGGACAATGGAAAACCCAGATTGGGAGGAGAATCCGGGTCCCAAGCAGACGGAATTTTTTTTGGTTTCCAACCTCTCCGGTTTCGATTACCTAAAAACGAAGAATGATGATTTACGGCAACTGATTGAGAAAATTGACTTGCGGCTGGTGGACACTATAAAGTAAATGGAATGAGTTGACGGGGTTAGTCAAAATAGACGACTCCCGAAATACTGTTTGTTTATGCGTGGTGGGGTTTTACGCCAAGTCACACACACATATATATATATGTGCGTATTAAATAATTGCACAAGTACAAACGTCACCTAATATCTCGTACCAATAAGATCACGATAATTTGTGGGTGGTGTTACATTCGCCCCGAACTAAAAATCAAATGATCGCGGGGGGAAATCGTCTCAAGACTCACAAGTAATCCGAACCAACCAAAAATACTTGCAGTCGGTTTTATTTCTTCTTTTCTAACTTATAAAATAACGTTGTTTTTTGTTTTCTCTTTCCCGCGAGAAACAAAGAAATTTGGATCGGCCCGCAGGAAGATTTATAAAAAAAAAAAAAAAAACAGCAGTTTCGGTCGTCTTATGGACGGTCGATGAGTCAGAGGTAATTAATTTGGTTGACCCACGTGTTTCATTCCAAGTGTTGAGAACTGTTTGTTGAATAATAGTAGATCATCAAGCGCACCAATGAATTGGGAGGAAGAAACAGGGGAATTCCATGTGAATGGCTAAAAGAGACAATCCTTAGCCAAAATTAATTGGATGAAAAGTGTAATCGAATCTTTGATGGTGGCTAAGACTTCAACGACAAGTTGAGGATCCGCGTAAAGTTGATAAAAGGGCAGGAGGGTGAGGCGAAAAGGGTTGGTTCCCTTTTGTTACACGCGCAAAGAAGGGCATCCAAAGGTTGTTGCCCCTCTAGAACTAAAAGGTCATCAGAATATTTGCATAATGTGTTGTTGAGACTGCTATTTTATTGATACCATTTCCTTTCCCTGGAAAATGTTGTTGCACTTTTTTCTGGACTCTGACCGACCGATCTCATGGAGCAATCAGTTCACAAGCAGGGTTTCACTCATTTTTGCTCCACCGGTGTATCAAATGGGACCGCAGTATCCATCCTACCCACTGCTTTACAAGTCCCTTTCTCCCATATTAAATTCCTGACCGGCCAATTCTCCCCCCCCCCCCCCCCCCCCCACAAAAAATGTTTATTGCACGATGGTTTCGATTCGATTAGGACTAGTTTTCATCTCCTGAGGTTCTGCAACTCTTGGCCATTTGTTCTTTGGTCTGTTTGCCAAAAAGAATAAATAAACAAAAATACAAGGTGTATCATTTGTGGATGCCCCGCAGAAGTCCCAATTGGATGCCACGGCGAGCCGGTAAGGCCTTTAATTATTCGTTATTGTACTAAAGGAGAAGACGGAAGGTAAGGCACGGCGTTGCCCTTTTACCTAAATATATAATCCATGATTAATAATAATAATTATTATTATTATTCGTTTCTTTTTCCCTTCTTATCATAATTTGAATCGTTGCTACGCGAAATCACTGGAATTGTAGCTCCATTTGAAAGTTCCTCCGGTGACGTGGATGTGACTTTGGCGAAGGCTTTTTGGGCGAAGCACTCACCAAGCGACAGGGTTACCAGGTGACGGGTGACAAGGAACAGTGGAAGCAACAAGCGATAGTTGTTGAACGAGTGAGGAAATTCTACAATGAAGGCCAATGGGCAAGGCGATCGATCAACTTAGCTGTTAAGGAAGGCTCCAGATGATCTCAGGATCTGGAAGGAGATTGTTACTAAGATTGCTCATATGGAAAGAAAATATATCATAGAGACTGGCAGCAAAGGAAACGTAATATATGTGCAATATTTCTTTATCGTATATACATAGGTCTAGTTTGGTATAAATACTTGTTTTTAGGCATTGTATAAAGACATCTCTCTACAGACGGACATATTGTCAATCTATCTTTTCAAGCATTCCAGCGTTCAAGCTCTTTTTGTGCTCCTGCGTTCCTGCTCACTTCCGAAGGCATCGTCGATGGCATCCGTAAGTTCTTCCGCTTAAGGTTGTCCATCCGTTGTCTTCCCTCTCTTCTTTTACTTCATACAGTGACCACACATTTAACGAATCCTCCGAGTACCAGTTACCCGTAATGCTAGAGATTTTCGACGTGTTTGGATCCGGCTTGTCCGCGGTCACTTTCGGAGCGAACAAGACTTATAGCAGGCAAAGTCCTGAGCCATACCAAATAACTTGCCCAACACAAATTGGTGACCCTGCTTATTTTGCTCGTTCGTACCATTGTATGAATAACCTCACTTGTGATTAGATTTCCATAATAGACTTTCGGTTGAGTTTTGAAATGATCCCTGTGGCCCCTCTGGAATAAATTCTGATGTTAATAAAGATTATGAGACTTTGGATTCTGACTATTAGCGCATTCATATTATGAGACTTTGGATAATGATGTAAGAACAACTCGAACTATATTGCTCCCTTCAAATATCAATGTCCCGTCGGCATCAATATTAATTTTTGGTAATGACAGACTGTATTTGAGTCGGAATCTATAATTAAATGTAGGGAGTTGGGTGTAGAGTCGACCCAACTGTGGGGTCGTCGACGATATTTTATTACTAAAATGGATCGATGCAATGAATTGAGCACATTGAGTTGGAATGTGAATGTATATATCAGAATTCTCTTTTCTTGGCACTGAACTTCGCGAGTGGGCTGGTTTGTGGATATTTGCTTTTAGGGGTCATTTTCCTGGAATGTGTTTTAATTGAGCAAGTAATAAAGGAGATGGTGTTGTGTTGTGTGAAAGAGGATATTCCAGAAAGGGGCTGCGTCGCCATCGTTCACACGAGCAAGTTGCACCATGCCGATCACGACCTCAACGGATCAAATTGCCAGGCTTATCCTTGTTTTGGATTATTTTCATGGATGAGCGATAGCTGCTCATGTCAATCGTGCCTTTCTTTCCTTTTCTGACTTAGACGCCCAAAATCTTGTCTGATGTTCACTAATTCTGAAAAGAATGAAGAATGAAGCATATTCCATGTGTAATATTGAAAAATATCTTCCTGCAATGTTACTTTATCTATTTGGGCTTTGATTATAACTAGGCTGAATTAGTCAGAGACTTTTGACAAAAATAACAAAAGCCCCATATATACCAAGTTTCGGTAACGTACATGGGCTTTGTCAATTACCTCCTTGTTAACCGAGTATAAAGAGTATTTCACTTGGGAATATGTTGAAATTCCAGGACTTGATAGAAACTTGACAGAACATAAACAACAAGCAATCGCACGGGCAGATGTCAAGGCAAGATGCTCGAAAGAATATACGATGAAATGAAGAAACTATTCAAACCCGATCATGTAAAAAACTTCTGGATACACTCAATGGATCTAAAGTATTGTACAGAGGATGAAAAGATCAGATAATGTAGAGCCTGTACGGATTTGAATTTAGCCACTTTTCAGTACGAATATCCGATGCTTATGACTGAAATTTTACTTGAAAAATAGAAGGCAAAGGGAGTCATATTCTTATATATCAATATTCTAGTTATGATTAAATATTTGCTAGCAGAAGAAGACTTACAAAAAACGAGATTCCCCGTGCACTCTTTTGGAAAATTGAAAAATGTTTGGCTTAAAAATCGCATGTGTTACAAACCAACGAACTACGAAAGTCATCTTTCATGTGTTAAACGGGGTCCGGTCATAGGCGTACATTAAATTACATTTTTGTAAAATCAAAGTATAAGGACATCCTAAACTTCCCTGCGCGACATTTAAATTATAAGAACTTTTAATCCAAAAGTCGGACCCAATAAAACATGTGTTTGGTGTTCAAGTTGGTCAGTTTTCTTATTCTTTTAGATCAAACTCAGTTGCTCGTCTTAAGAGATCATGAAAATCTCTAAGACATTCTCCTTGGAGTTTCTTTTTTATCTCTAGAGAAAAGGCACTCCGACCCATCTCGAGTTGATCTCTCTAAGCTAGGGTAGTTGCACATTTTAATAGTCTCCTTCTAAAATTTATCGGGAACAAGCCAGGGCTCTCTCCAAGCAATTGTTTCATTCTCATTATTGCTAATAGGGAGACTAGTAAATTCAACTTGACAAAGGCTTTATGGAACTGAGTCTACATCTCGATCCAATTTAAAATGGAATTTGGGGGAAGTCTCGAGTACCAGCTGAACGCAACTCTTGATAAGGTATCGGGAAAGAACTTTAGTTTTAACATGTCATTATTGGACATTTCCCTCATCTGATGAGTGAATCTAGCTATATACTCTATGGGAGTCATCTCATCTTCTCCTAAGTACAAAATAAAACTAGGAATTCTATACCCTCGAGGTATTTCTATTCCTCTCTCTACACAGTTGGGAATTGGATTCCTATATAAGTGCACTTCTTCAGTCCTCACACCTAGGACCATCTATTCTACAACTTGGGCAATCTAACCTCTCAGGTCAGGAGCTGGCGTAGGATCAAACACTAACTTTGGATTCCTCTCATCCACCCTAGGTTTATAGTAGAAGCTCTCGGGGTCCTTTCGCCGACCTAGAGGTGAATAAGCTGGATACGTGTGATTTCCAAGGTCTTTCTACGAGTGTAGGATTTTCGGTTTTGCTAGGTTCCTGTATTGGGCTCTTCGAGCTACCAATGCCAACTTCGTATGCTCCATTAGAATTTCCAGGATATGATTCATCATGTGTACTATAAAAATTTTCATTAACCTTTTGTTTCCCAACAATTCTAGCATCTCCCATACACGGCTTTTCTTCTAAGGATTCATTATTTTTCTCAGATTTGTCACCCCTAACAAGACTTATCATATCTATCAGTTCCTGATGTTTCTTATCTATTCGCATTTTCAATTCCCTAAGACTCTCTGCTATTCCCACTTTTAGTTCTCTTATAACGCTACCAAACTCCTGTTTAGTTACGAAGTCAGTAGGAGAAAAAACATGCCAAGGGTTATTCGAAAGCCTTATGAGCACATCCTGACCATCATCAATCTTGTTATCATCGGGTTCCCCTATCTTATTAGGGTCAACATCCACAGGATTTTTTCCGCCTTTAGCATGAGGCATCTTTTCAAGAGACCTTGTGAATTCTTAAAAATTTGCTCCCAGTGTGGTCGCCAAAAATGTGTTGGCGCGGAATTGTGTTCCCCGCAACACATCGAATTTTACAAAGATTGTGGTCGCAGTAAAGTAAAAATACGTAGATTAAATAAGAAACAAATACTTGAATTGAAATTGAACAATACTAAATTGCAAAGGTTGAGTTTTTACAACACTTACAGACATAACGAAAAGGACAAAACAACAAAAACAACAACGACATGCTGGCACGATGGTCGACGATGGACGAACGACGGCTATGGCAGACTCCTTTAATGGAATCTACCTTGGTGGACTGATGGTCGGATGTAGTGAGAGTGATTGAAGGTTTTACGACGCTGGATCAAGATGCTAGTTTGTAATTATCCACAGTTTTTCAATGGAAATATGCTATTTCCTTTCTTCTTCTCCTTTTCGAACCCAGTGGATACGGCTGACGCTTTGAAAATTGCCTTCCAAGAGTCGGATGCGCGGATAACTTTAAAAAATGCCCTCCGAAATACAATGGACCGGATAAACAATCTTTCACGCAAGTTAGAAACTTTGCGTTCGGTATTTCTCAATGCGACGCATGTTCATTCGAAAACTCAACAAATAACCGTTGATCCAAAGATATGTCATTGATCCGAAGGGGTAGAAGGGGATTTCCTTGTTCTCAAAAAAGGACACACCCTAAAGGTTGAGAGTCCCCTCATGATCGACATCAATCTAAAAACTATCATGTTATCTGAAAAAATTGTCTATGTGGAAGCTTATGTTGACTCCATTTGTCGAATATTCCCAAGAATATGGTCTTATGGAGTAATTGATGAATCATCGACAACGTTATGCTTCAAACAAATGTCCTTGAAAGATTGTGGTTTTGGACCACCCAAATTATTTTTTTGATAAAGACAATCGACTAATTTTCTTAAGTCCATTGATTCAATTAAAATATTTTCTGGGTGATTGAAAAACTAACAATCGACTAGGCGATGCTGATTTCAAATATATCCATAAATGAATTATTTGGAGATAGAAAGTCTTAAAAACAATCTCTCCAAACATAAAAGAATATCCAGAAAGTTTTTTTGCCAATAATCTGAAAGCAGTGTTTGATCCTTCAAACAAAATATTAAATAATCGATTGGAAAATCTTTTCGGTCGATTGTGATATTTGACTGAAGAAAGATGTCGATTAATTCAGATAGATCTCTTTATTAATTGTTTTGAGGGGGGCAAGTGATTACACCAGGTAATTTCTGACCGTTGATTGTAGTTTGAGTAAAATACAATCGACGAATGAAATAGACAAGTAGACCGTAAAATTTCATCATCGACTGGCAAAAATCTAATTCATTTGATGATGATTAGAGCAAAATCTAATTCGTCGACGGTGAATCTAATCGAGGATTGTCGAAGATACTAGACAGAATCAAGGTCGATGGAGGAGTAATGGGATCAAAGCAACAAAATCTTGATTGAAGATAGTATCGAAGGATTTACACACGTGCGTGGAAGATCTGAAGTTGGCAAGTGTCAATCAACCGCCAACCACAACCGAAGATTCTCTATACATAGCTTTGTTATTTTAGGAAAGTAAAAACTACGACACATACACATCCAGACTCTTTTTCTTAGTTTTAGTTTCTAGAAAATCTAAGGAAATCTTCTTGTAAAGTTTATAATCGTCCATAGTTTGTCAATGGAAATCTGTTATTTCCTTTCTTCTTCTTCTTTTTGAACCCAGTGGGTTCGCCACGATGTTATCATAACGTGTTGCGGTTTCCATCGGAAACAATTTTCCACGTCTCTTGTTTCATTGACATGGTCAAGCATGACTTGCTCAGGAGTAGACTTACTTGAGACATCATAAGTTCTCGAGCCACGGGAGGCTACTTGAGGCTTGCTCGAGATGCGCTCCTCGAATGACATTTGCTCTGAGTCCTTGCTCGAGAAGTGCTCCTTGAGTGAGATTCATTCCGAGTCCTCGAATCTTCGAGGATCTAAGATTCATGTGTCAGCAGTTTCATGAATTGTTGTTACACACACTTTAGGCACATCGAGTCATGGAAGGCAAAACTATTGGGAATGTATTGTTTAATCTTTTGCATCGACATGATATTATTCTTCAGTGGAGGTGCATTGTAAGCCAATAAGAGTTGTATGTTATGTGAGCTAAAGCATGATGAAATAATAAAACTCGAGAAAGGACTACAAGCTCTTAAGAAGGTACAAATCCATAAAAATCAAATAACACATTTTTAAAAATTAGTATAAAAGAATTTATCAAGGGCCAAATAATGTTTCACTTAAAAAAATTATTTTCTCGATGCATTATCCCTAAATTGGAATGACATTTTTGGTGGATAAAGTATTTGTAAAATGCTTGTTATTTTGCTTACTTGAGAGGAAAATCTCATGAACTCAAAATAAATAGAAAGTTCCTTAAAAAATACATGCCAACCAGCATATGAGAATTGTGTCATGACAATATCAAGAGATAATTTCCATATTTTTTATTAAAAATAGAAGAAATTGTGTCATAAGTCAAGCACTGCTTTAATACAAAGAGTCAGACAAAAATAATGGAAAAGATAGTCGTCTTAATCAAGTTATTTCTCATGAGAATCATAAGGTTCTAGCTGAGTACATGTTTAGAGAAGAGATATCTCCTTAACCCCTATTATCAATATTAAAAGTTCAATTATCCATATAGAGCAACGAAGATTTTGTTTGGCATCAAAGGGAGGTCAACTAGCTAAGCATCTTTTTTCCCGACCCTTCATCCAAGTAGCTCCCTAATGACATGTAAGAGTGATTATATGTTTCGAGTATAATCGTATAATTAGAGTTGATCATAATCTATATTAGCAGTTCTAGTACCACATAGGTTCTTATGCTAATACACACACACACACACCAGAAAATAAGTATAGTTTTATGGGACGAAAGTTGTTTTCGATCAAACATGATGCAACTATTTTATACCAAATATGGGCGCCGGCTGCTTTCTACCAACCATAAACAATGGGTACTTTCGGTAGAAAATTATAGTTTGCAATGGATGCATACAACCTACATATAAGCATTTTTATTTTTATTTCAAAATCTTGAATACGTAGAACTAACTCGAAACTAGCGATATATGATTTCAAGTAGGTTCTTAGATTGATCAAATAGATTCTAAGTAACAAAAATCCAGAAGCAACCCAAATAGCGTAGGTTCTCAAATCTCAACCGAGAACTTCCTTAACCTAGTACACACCCCTAAAGACATGTATTAAAGGTCGTGTCATAAAACAAAAGGTATTTGAAGAAATTGATTGATGAAACTAAGATCAACTATAATACCATAAGAGCATTAATAAAGTTATACGTTTCTTGAACTCTTTTTGGAGAAAAGATCCTTCCTCATCATATATAGGGTACCCAAATAAGGACAAACAAATCCATACAAGCGGTTTGTACAGCAAAACAGAAAATAGCATAATCGATAATGTAATTACTCTATTACGGAAAAGTACGTGTGGTTACCAAAATATGAGCAAGATACTCGAAGGCTATAAGTCGACAACGAGGTTATCAAAGAAATCGTCTACGTTAGGAGTAATTGTCGTATTCCTTGGCTATTCCATTTGATTTGTAATTGTCATATTCTTATGCATGTCCCAAAGTTAATTGAAAAAAAAAAACCGACACATATTTGTTTATGCAAAAAACCAACACAATTAAAGGTCAAGCCGTGATTTTCACTACCTTTAATTTTTTTAATCAACACTCTAGATTGCTGAAGGAGAACACTACTAAATTTCATTGGTAGATGTGTCAAACACCATTTATGGTCGTGTTTAATCCATTAGATTGAATAGTTTCACTTATACTTTATTGCATTAGTTTATTTACTTTTCATGCCTTGATGGGATCCACATGTAATAACTTCCAATAATTATCATAAGTCTTTCATTCATTGGAGTGACTCCTAACAACTAATGGATATAAGTCACGGCTTCAGATAATCTATGAAGAATTTTTACAAATCATTTATTTGTCAATAATTTTCCTAACATGTTAGGGATGGCAAAAATATGTAATGTAGATATAGTTTGTGATAATGTAAAAAGACATGTCATCATAAAGCCTTCTTCAGATGAAGATGATAAAAAATCATCCTTCTAAAACTAAAAGTGGTACTAAAATAAGACAAACAATAAAGCTCTACAATAAAAGAGCATGTGTGGTTTAGTATTTGAAAACAATATTGAATGCTCATAAATATAACTACAATTCATTGGTGGTTGAAAAGATTCTTTGAAGAACTCATATGTAAATCCTAGATATGTTGAATCCTTTAAATATAAAACTTTTGGGTAGCAAAGAGTGAATTTCATAATTTTTTATTCTTACTAATATTGTTGATGTCCTTGTTGTTGTTATTCACTATGATGAATATATCTATTTCATCATTGTAGAGTTTTCTTTGACCATTAGATGATATGATGTTTGTGCTCAAATGATTGCATGCAAATTACTTATTGATTAGATTAATCAATTTTAGATAAAAATGCGTAGAACATCTTTTATTAGACACATCTCATGTTTGACTACTAATTTATGCATCACAAATTTCGGTCCAAGCCGGTCATCTCCGTATAGCTATATGCGAAGACATCCTTATATTCTTTCAGCAGCTAAAAACTTTTCATCGAGTGTTAAATTTTCATTGAGAAATCTTCAACAAGATTTAATTCTTCTTCAATACTTATCTCTTCTAGTTAACTGACAGTTGACTTACTTCCATCTTCAAACATTTCTAGGGTTTCCTCGAGATCATCCTTTTTAGAAATAGCGACTTCATCCTCTCCACAAAAAGTCACGTATTTAGAAACAACAATCTCATGTTCAAAATTATTTTGATGTGTCTTATCACTGTTGTTCAAAAATATCAGCAGTTTTTGTATTGTATTTTAGTACTTTCCTAATGGTCACTTCCATCACAATTTGAAGCTTAATTTTAAAAGACAATCTTAATATGATGTCCTTTGTATTTCTGAGTATGCGCAATATATATTTCATTCTATTAACTCCATTCTTTACCATTGAACTTTTAGAAGTTTGACCAAGCCATAGATGTTTTAGCTTGCAAACATCGTTCAGTATAACTGGAAGGACTGTTACTATAAAAATCCATTGTATCGTTGAATAAAATCAGTATGTCTTTCTTTCAGTCGACTCGTTTCTATATCACTTGACTTTCAGAAGTTTGACCAAACCTTAGCCATGTTGGCATTCGAATATTGTTACTTCTCGATCATTCTTTTTGATATCCTAGTCTATCAAATATTAACTGGAATTTGCAATCGATTGGCCATCCATATCGTTGTGGTTATAGCTTCATTATTCTCGTCGGCCTCAATATATTTTGTTGACACAGATGTATAATTGTGACCCAATTTTGATGTTATCCGGACATTTAGTTTGATATTTTCTTGCTAAGAGTCTGTATATCTTCCATATAGCATGCTTGTGGGCTATAGCTTGAAGGCATTCAGGTCAGAACCATTGTTACATTTATCGGGTAAAGAGTTTGAATAGAGAATTTGCCCTTAATTTTGTTCGGAGAGAATGTTTTAACAACATAGCTTTAGCCACCGTTGCCAATTTGGTCATTAGGAAATAGAGCTACTCAAGTACTTTGGTTTTGCCCCCATGATCACGAACAAAGGGAAGTTTTTTTGCCTTTCTAAATGATCTTCGAATATGCCGAAAATCGGTGTAGTTTGTTCCTTCACCTCTATTATTTCAAGCTTCAAATTTTCTAAAGACTCTTTTTTATTGGCAATTGATATATTCTCAACGTAGGGTCGATCAAGTTCTTTAAACACCCTTTTAGTGGCTTCCTTATCAATAGATGTTACACACAATGATGTTTTTATCCAACCAGAACTTGACGTTGGCAACATATGATTTGACCTCTGTAAAGGGCTTCGCATCTAGCCACACTTGTCATCCTTAATAAACTTAAAACAATAATGAAGAGTTGATGTAATGACTTCATATTCATGAATGAATTCTCAATCTAACAACGTATTGTAGCTCGTATTTGAGTCAATAACATAAAATGTTGTGTAAAATTTTATATCAATTGTCCTAGGAGTAAGACAAATCTTCCCATGAATTCATTCTCCAACTTACCCTAAATTACATGTTGATTACTTGAGAGCTCATTTCCTTTCGAGCCAATATCATTTAATACTTTTGATGAAATGCTAGCGACAATAGACCCTAAGTATATCAAAAAGAGACAAACTTTTGTGCTGCAAATATATCCAGACACAAATATTACCAGTTATAGTACTTATGACCCATCAATATGGTGCTTAAGTAGCATCAATATGGTGACAATTCATGGATAAAGTCGGAGGCTTTTGAAGCTTCTTAGAGAAGAAATCCCACATGAATTCTTTTGAATCAATTCAACAGTAGGGTTCTATTCCTCTATACCCTTGTTCAAGCTCAGTTTCCTTGGGATTCGTCTAGAGACCTTCGTTTGGACATGAAGCTAATCTCTTGAGGCTTAAGATCTTTCTTCTATTCCTCTTACGAGTCAATAATGTCCAATCTTCTTCTCCAAGTACCTCTTCATGACTAAATGCACCCATAACTAAATCAACAAAATGAGCCACATGTTGTCTTAAATTTCCTTTTCCATCAAATTGTTGGAAATATATGGGTTGATAACCCAAAGGTATGTTTAGGCATTCAACCCTCGTATTGTTTGACTTATTATATTGTTAGCCTTAATTTTGATGATGAGCTTGAGAAGCTATGTTATATGTTACTGTAACACTTTGCTTGTCTTTGATGATGAGCTTCAAGAATGTGATGTTACGTATGTTCTTTTATAAACGTGAAAATAATTACTTTTCCAGAATAAATTGTTGAAATTAGTTTGTATTTCGAATTGTCCAGATTAATTCGATGCTTCAATCATTATCTGGATATCCTAAATATTCTAATTTGGTTTTTACAACAAGTTTCCTATGTTCATTAACTTTCAGGAATTAAACAAAAGGAGCTTTTCCAGAAATCATGTCCACACCACATATTTGATTCATAAAACTATCCTAGTAAATAGATTAAGATGAATAAACAATTAGGAAAGCATACAAGTTACTCAGCGTAAATGGCATCAGCAAAACCATATACAGCAGAAGTAACACTATATAAATGATGTTTCCTGAGCTAGCAGGGAACAAGAAATCGATTTAGTTGGCAGTGGTAACATTTCAAGAAAACATAAAGGCCAAATCGATAAGTAGAAAAGGATAATGAGTAAAGGAATAAAAAGAGTCTCGAATCTAGAATACTAAGAATACATCATAAACAAAAATAATAATAAAAAAAATGGAAAGGGAAAAGCCAACTCCACTATTTTGAAGAGCCCTTGGTAGAAGTAACACTTTGAGAAAATGTAAAGGCCAAATCCAAAAGTAAAACGATATTGAGAAAAGGAATAAAGACATTCTTGAACCTAGAATACCAAATACATCATCAAAGAAAAAAGTAAAGGAAAAAAGAAAAGCAAAGAAACTCCACCTTTTTGAAGAGCCTTCAGATTTCACGTTCTGATTATATTCTCCAGGACACAAAGAATGCACATAGTCATGCCTTTAGAGCATCAACCAAAAATTAGTACTTAACAATCAGAAAAAGCCTTAAGCATCTGCTGAACAAAAAAAAGACTCACGGTTTCATTGTAAATGGAATAAGAGTTGTAGTTTCAGCCTTCATTCACTGAAGGTATTTGGCAGAGAGATCACTCCTTGAGTCATGATACTCCAATTTAATCCAAGGCTGAAAACATGCCAAGTTTGAATGATAAGAAAGGCATATTGACCAGTCAATATTTAAGAGGTAAGCCAACACATAAGAAAACCTTCCTAAATATATCAAAAACAGAATGCAAGCTTCATTGAACTCTATTATCTTGTAGTGAATTCATTTCATTTAGAAAATGGTAGTTAATATGCATGAATTGAAGTAATTCGGGAGAAAAGTAAAGCCCTTCCCAATTTAAGCAGCCCTTAAACAAAAAGACCTACCAAGGAAGGTCAACAATATGACTTGAAGCTGACATTAAATGAAATAAATAAGAATATTCAACCCAAAATGTTTCTTTATTTCTCTAACCATATGTATCAAGGTAACAAAGAATAAATGAATGAATGATAGGCGTCCATGTGCGTCAGACACTGCACACCTAATCCAGAGGTTAAGGGAAGTATGCATAGATGTACACAAGATTGACTTTGCAAATATTTAAGAAAAGCGTTGCCTATATCGCAATGCTGAGACAATAGGTCAACAAATGAGCAAATTTAGCAATCCTTCGCCGGCAGGTTGGCCAACAAGGTGAAGACGATATTCATTATAACCATCACCACCAAGTAAAATTTTCCCTTAAGTACACCAAAATTCATGGAGTGAAAGAAACATTCCCTTCCACAATCGGCAATGAAGAACAGAACTCTGTTGAAGTACTGGGATGCATCACATTCTCAGCCAAAACAATTTCTTCTCTACAAAAAATTACTCAATAAGAGTGAAGAAAATCCTTTAAAAAGACTGCCCTACAGTGAAATCTCCAGAAATAAATATTATTATTAATGTTGAACCAAATCAACTGCCACATGACACCCATACCATACAACTCCTGTAGAAACTTATCTCTAAAGACCTAATGTGGGAAATAATGAAATAATGTGAAAAACAACATAAAGTGATATTTAAAACATAATTAGAAATAAAAAAACATTAATTAAAACAGCAACATACATAATAATCCTTTTTCTCTGCATCAGCTGATGACACCATCTTCTTAGTCTGAAGTAGAGAAAGTAATTGTACATAAGGATAAGACAGAGTCAAGGAACTGAGCACGCTGAAGGAAATATTTAAGGATCTGCACCACGGTTCCTTCTACAGAATAAGAAGAAAAGATGCATCCTTTGGTTCATTGAATGTTCTGTCTAAACCTATACAAACACAATTTCCAATCCAACGCTCAAAGACCAAAACAATGTCCATCAATGCAATCAAAGTTACTAGCCCATAAGAACTACTAACATTTTCCTTCTCGGTGCCATTTTCTTTCAAATAAACAGCATTCTAATAAAAAATCAAAATTATTTACTAAAGCTTTTATCAAGAATATTAGAAAGAAAACAAACATTGCAAACATCAAATAAACCGCTCCTTGGCATGTAAGATCGGGAAGGATAGCAAATACTATCTTGCAATACAAAGAGGTTTTTTCCATGCGTTGAACCCGTCATATCCACTTATGTGAAATTCAATTGATATGGGAGACTAGAGAAGTTAAAATTCACATTGGTATTAGTTTATTAGCATTTAAATCTAATCATTATCTAAAACACTTCTAACTTTTCCAATGGCATGGCTTACTTCACAAGAATCATAGCTCGAGCGAAATAAAAGGGGCAGCTCCAGTATGGATGGCTTTGCCTTTGTCCATGCCTTTCGTCAAAGTATACTACTAGCATTACTTAGTTAATAAACTTACATCGATATTCCATCCAGCCGATATTATTGGCTTAATAACCTTTCAGGAGAAACGAAAACATTTTGCACGAATATAGGGAAAGCCCACAGCAATTATATGATTATACACACTAGAAACACGCCAAATGCATGGAGAAATTTATAGAATGAGAGAGAGGAATTTTTCTTCCATGTGGTACAAAGTATACAACCTCAATTTTGGATGATTCCCCAGCCTTTTCTTCACTGGAGTGTGCTACTTCCATATCTACTTCTTTGTGGGTCAGAACATTGTTCTTTCTTTTTGACCAGGTTCAAGTGTTCCATTGATGGTCGAAGCTGCACCACTGCATCTAGAGGGTTCAAATAGAGCTGCAACATGAAAGCATATGATTCCCAGCTATTTCAAAGACAAGAACAAGCTTTCCAGATTAAAAAGCACCAGCAGCAAGCAACTGAAGGAGCAGTAATAAATAGAAACGCCAAAGCAAGATGATATGCAAAATAAAGCAGATGATTCTAGAAAATGCAATAAGACATCTGAAAATTTTAGATAGAACTTATTGTAATAAAATTGCCCGTAAAATTAATTCCACATTTTTGTTTTGTTGTAGATATCAACAAGTCATGTGATATTTATTGTATGATGTATTTATATTTGAATCCAGAACCCAGCTAGCGCAAATGGAAAAGGACAAGTTAGGATACGACAAAATTATTTTCAAGCGGATGTCGTAAACTACATTATTTCTAAGGAAAGCCATTTTCCCATAAAAATGAAACAGTACATAGTGTCCAACTTAACACGAACTAAACTACCCTACCAACAAAACAGGACAACACATAATTAAAGATCTTTCCTCGTGCATCTCCCCGTCTACTTATAATCTGAATCTTTTGGTAGTGATTCATAGTGTATTAATCATAATTTGCCTAAAATGAAGGTAAAAATCAAGGCATGATGAAGGTACTTAGAATAATCAGAAAATACCTTATTCTCCATCAGAATACCAACTGCATGTCCAGTGGCAAATGGTGGCTTCCAGGAAGAGGACAGAGTCTATAAGAATCCAAGTATCATGCCAGAAATCAAGCCCAATCAAAACATAGACAACCGACATAAATTCCAGAATGAAGAGATAAAGGTGTTAAACAAATCCAAAAATGTAACCATACAAAGCAAAGTATGGATGTTATCATAGAAAAGGTTCATGTATTTCATGCAGGTAGAGGGCAAGTAATATCCGAAAGAGATGACTGAAAGTATAACACTCTACGTCCAGATAAAATAACAGTCGAATGCCCAGCTTTAAGATATCTTTAAATTCTTGGGTAGCAAAAAAGTATCCTGCACTATGAGGAAGCTTCACTACCCTTCGGATCTCAACCCCCATATTAAGTCGGGCTTCTGCCCTCAAGAATTACGCAAGCTAATGGTTAAACCACCTGCAATTATAAAACTTTCTTAATGGATGTTCATTTGTTTATGTTTGTCACCCCAGAGTTGCAAGAATTTTCCAGAGCAAACGATTTGTTTTTCTATTCAATGCTAATTTGATTTTAGGAAGCCAAGTTATTACATCAAACGAGTTTATCATATGGCTAAAAAATTTTTTATTAACGGAGAATGACTAACTACAGGTCCATCGTTAGCTCTGAATTTATCTTGCTATTATTATGTTCCTTAATATGTTGAAATGAAAATATATATTATGTCACGCTTTCACCTATAAGTTTAAGCTTTGAAGACAGTTGGCGTTGATCACTGTACAACAGTTGTGTCGGAGCTAGAGGTCGGGGGTTCACGTATCGCCAGATACAAAATGGGTTCACGTATCGCCAGACCCAAAATGACAAAAAAATAAAAAACATAAAAGAGGCCACAGACGTGAGGGAAGCTATAAGTGGCTATAATGGAAATGGTAAATTTCTATGGAGGATGTATTTCTTGAATTTCCTTTTATCATCTCTACATTTGCTATCTATCTTTTTAATTCTTCCTCCATAAGGTTAATGATTCTATGGATTTCTACATTTTCATTTATGTTTGTGGGTAGTTACTCTTACCAACAATCAACAAAAGAAAAAATGACATGCATGATCAGCCTACAAATGAACAAATCAAAATAAACAAGAAAATAACATGACTTCGTGGAAAAAAAAAAGTAAAAGAATAGCTACCCATGATTTTTACAAGGGTAGAACCTCCAACCGGGATTTCTTATATGAGATTTGGTGTCAATCTATCCATACGGATAGCTATCATGTCAAGTATCATGTCTAGTAAACTCAAAAAGTGACTTGTAAAGTAATTTAAAGCTCATGTACAAACAAATAATAGAAAGACTTGTAACAAAATCAGAAATGATTCGTGGGAAAGTCCCTTTCTCGGTGTGATATCAAGCAATTTTCCTTTTATCTTTATTTGAAGAATTTTTGGGGATCAAATGATATATTATTTTTGTTATTAGATTGGGGGATTAAAAACATGTCTATTGCTTTCCAATTGGTTGTTTTTGCATTAATTACTACTTCATTAATCCGACTAGGAAGCCAACAAAATTTCACCTACTAAACTCTGTTTTTGCAATTTTACCATGGAACTTTGGATCAAATCTAGTCAACTTTTAATTTGCTTCGCCATTTACCACTCCGTCAAGTTTTCCATTGAAGTTAGACCTGAAACTCTACATGATAATTTTTTTAGATAAAGAAATATTTTTTAAATTTCCCCATATTGAATAATGATTTACATTTGATTCTCTTAAACCATAAAGAAAATCAAGAAACCTAGTGAGAAACCCAAGGATGAACTTTGGATCAAATCAAGTCAACTTTTAATTTGCTTCGCCATTTACCACTCCGTCAAGTTTTCCATTGAAGTTAGGCCTGAAACTCTACATGATGATTTTTTTAGATAAAGAAATATTTTTTAAATTTCCTCATATTGAATAATGATTTACATGTGATTCTCTTAAACCATAAAGAAAATCAAGAAACCTAGTGAGAAACCCAAGGATGAACTTTGGATCAAATCTAGTCAACTTTTAATTTGCTTCGCCATGTACCACTCCGTCAAGTTTTCCATTGAAGTTAGGCCTGAAACTCTACATGATAATTTTTTTAGATAAAGAAATATTTTTTAAATTTCCCCATATTGAATAATGATTTACATTTAATTCTCTTAAATTGTACGCGCGCCCTCTGGCCTAGCACGCGCGCGAGGCGGTTCAAGTAACCCAAGGATCCGGGCCTGCTCCCCCGAGGCCCGATCCGGTCGATGTTACGGTTCGAACGCCGGACGCTGCGGAAAGAGGACCCGGGGTTGGGCCTTCCCTTGATTCGCGAACGGGTCTGCGGGACGTTTCGCCAACCATCTCCAGTTCCCTGAAGGTGGCGAGCGAAAGGCTGCGTTAAGACCTCGCTCGCGAATTTTGGGGAAGGCCCAAGGAGCGACTCGGTCTGCCGTCACCTCATCCTAAATGGCTCCGAAAAAAGGGTAGGGTTTAGGTTTAGCTTTGGAAAACTTGTTCGGAGTCGCCACCGACTTAGTTTAAAAGTTGTGTGATTTTAAGTCGGAAAAATCAGAGTTTGGGTTCGGAGATTCATATTTACTAACCTTTATATTCTAAAACATGCGAAAAGGGTGGCGATTTGTCTAAAAATTTAACTTTTGGTTGACGGGTGTTGGGCCCGATCCGGGAGTAAGCCGGACTCTTATCGACGTTTTAACGGGTGTGGGGCCCAACTTTTGGTTGGTTGGATTAAAAACCAAGCATGCGACATCAATCCTAGAAGCCTAGAGAAGCGCACAACCACAAACAAGTATTTAGATGAAAAGGGGCGGGGAAGGGCAGTGATTGCGGGCTTATACACTTGGGCCCGCAATCCATTACAAGTGGGCTTTAAATAAAATTCGAGGAGGCCCGTACCTCCCCTTTGTACCTTTAATTGAAGGTTGGGGCCGCTTTAAATCTTCGAGCCACGGTTTTTTAGGCCGAAGTGGATCCACGCGGTTTGATACACGCGCCTTCGAGTTAATCTTCGAAATTGTTGGAGTTGACCTTCGAGGATTAAGTGGGGGCGTTGTGAGCCCATTGATGTCGATCGTCTCCGCCGTCGGAGGATGATTTTCCTTAATCGTGAATTCCTCGGTGTTTACGTATGAATCGGTTGAGTGAGGTTGCGATCCTTCGAGATGTCCAAGTCTCCGTCGTGTTTTTTTATGCAAAACAAGATAAAAAGAGGGATTAATAACTTGTACTGTTTGAGCAAATTTTTTTAAGTGCAAATGAATATGATTATATGTTTATTCATGCAGATTTGAATGGTCTTGAAATTTAACGACATTTCAATACATGCGAATAATTAAATCAATAAACGATAAAAAAATAAAATCTGACTTACCTGGCAGACGGAGTGATGATAGAAATCAATTAAGGGAAAGTAAAAACTCCCAGCTGAAGGCAAGGCTCGACTTGGGTATCATCACGAGCTGGGAAGCAAGCCTCCAGATCAGTGCTTCCCAATTGCTACCCCGCTGGATGTCGTGACGGAGGAAGTGAGATCCCCATCGCTTGGGGCGTCAGGAAGATGGGTCTGCCACGGTTGAGTCCAGGAAAGGAGAGAGGAGTCGCCGGGGAACCGGATAAATACTGGAGGCGACGTAGGTCGCTGGAGGAAGCTGCGATTTGCCGCTGCAGGGGGGAGGACGGGGTTTACCGCTGGATCTGAAGACGCCATCGTTAGGAGAGCTTGGATTCCGTCGACGCTGGACCTGGGGATGGCCGGCTACTGCTGATTCAGGGGTTCACCGCCGCGGAAAGTCAGGGAGGTCGATTGCTCGCTTGCCGCCGGTTGTTGGGTCAATTCTGATGCTGACAGTGAGAACGGGTCGCTGGTGCCGATTCTATGGAAGCTCAAGAAGAAGGATTCTCCTCTGCCGGCTTTAGGAACATCGGGAAGGCAAGTCTAGCCGCTGGTTTCGAAGGCGCCGAGGAGACGGGTTGCCGCCATTGGCTCTGATAGCACCGAGGGAGGATGCCATAGAGCTGAGACGGAGAACTTGGGATCTGGGAGCGTCGGGAGAAGGAGCTTCGTCGTCGCTGGATTCGAAGACAACTTTCGTTGAGAAAGCATTACTGCAAGAGGAGATGTCGAGAAGACAAGAGAGCAGGGGAGACTTAGCTGTGTGCTTCTTGGGAATGCTGCTGATGTGACTTTTGCGCTGCTGGAACAGGGAAGTCCATTGCTACATGTCCATTGCTACATGTCCTCGGATTGGCGTGGCTTTGATGCGGCTGTGAACTCGCTGCCTTAGAGAGCTGCTTCACTGCTGCAATGGGGAGTTGGTTCGCTGCTGCAAGGGTGTTTCGCAGCTGGAGGAAACCAGTTCGCTGCGACGAGGAGCTGGTTCGCTGCCACGGGGAGCTGGTTTGTTGCTGCAGGATGTTGGTACGCTGCTGCGGAGAATTGGTTTGCTGCTGCGAAGCGCTGATTCACTACTGTAGAGTGCTGGCTCGCTACTGCAGGTCGCTGGCTTGCTGCTGCAGGATGCTCTAGTGCAGAGAGCTGTTGTAAGGAAAGCAGGGGCTGTGGCTGGGTGACAGGGGTTGTCTGATTGTGGACGAGGGAGGCTGAAGTGAGAGAGTTGGCTCGGGAAAGAGTTGAGAAGGAAGCTTGGGTCGAGAGGGGAAGAACTCGGAAGGAGGTGCTATTAGGTTCGGAGAAGAAAGGGGAGAGGTCTAATGTGTGTGGGCGAACTGGTCATTGTCGGGTTTGGATCAGGAAGAAGTCGTCTGCGAACTGAGGTACAGGAGAAGGGTCGCCTTGGGAAACTCGCTTCCAGTCCTGTGGTCTGCACAAGGAAAGCAAAACTTCAAAACAAAAGGAAGGTTCCACGCGACGCTGAAGTGCGACCGCGAGGAGCTTGGGGATGATCCTCCAGCGACAGTAGAGGAAGGTGCTAATTGGGTCATCTAAAAGAGGGGCTCGTCTTCCTTGCTGCCGTGGGCATCACCGCATCTAGGAAGCTGGAATCCGCTACGTCTTGAGGTATGTGCGCTTTTACCGTTCTCGTTGGCTCCTCTGTTTGGGTTGGCTGCTGAGGGGAGTTCCTGTTAAGTTGATGGAACTTACCTTGGTTAGGATTCGTCGAAGACGGCCGAGCTCCCCTGGTGGTGAAGGCAGCTGCAGCGAGGTTCTCTCCTCCGAGCTGAAGAATCCATGCTCCTGAATGAAGAGTCTCCCTCAAAAAGCTCCCTAGAGAATTTTTTTGAAAATCCGAAAGGAGAGCCGAATAAAAAATCCCTCCCCTTTTGGTGACACTCAGGTCCTCCCTTCTTTATCCTCCTCACCTCCATCCTCTTTTGTCGTTTTTCTTTCACAAACCGTTAGGGAATACTGTCCTGTGCCGCGTCCAGGGTGTGTGCTGCCATCGTCCTTCAGCTGAGGGGAAGGGGGAATTGCAGGAGCGTTCGGATCGTCCTTCCGGTGCTGTAATTGTCCTCTTGGGTGTGCTGCAAATGTGGGATGTTGTTGGGACTTGCAGGTAGACTTGGTTCTTCATTTGATTAGGGCTTGGGCTCGATCTTGGGGTTGTATCATGTTTTTTTGTGTGAGTTGGGTTTGAACCAAAATCTTGGGTTGCATTATGAGGGCGTGGGCTGACTTGCTTTCCAAATGAAGGGTTGGACTCCATCTGGTATTGGGGTGAAAATGCTGGTAGAGGAGACTGGGTGGGTAATGGTCTGCTGTTTGATTGCAGGACTTCAGATTAGGGGGGCCGTTGGGCTGAGTGATTGCTGTGACGCCATCTCTCTTCATGCAAACTCCTCCATCTACATTGTTGGGGTTCCTCGTGTTCAAGAAGCGACCTCCAGATCCTCTTGGACGGTGCGTGGCATGAAAATGGCGTGACACATGCATGTACGGCTTTGGACCCCAAGTAGCTTTGTTCTTCCCATCAGCTTTGCCACGAGATTTGCGGCGCCATAATATCCCATGGTACTGCTCAGCATTCACGTAAATTGGTTCCTCATCAAAGGTCAGATTCAGAGGAAGCATCATTCGGTCCGGAATTTGTGGTCCGCTAGAAGGAAATAGCCCATGGAGCTGATCTCCATGCGCCGTTGGCGGAAAGAATCCAAGATCAAGTCCAGTACACTCTGACTATGGTGAGGTAACTTCTGGGGATTTTTGTGCATCTCCTAAACTTTTGGAGCTTTCTGGAACGATGGGGAAGGGAGTAATGACTCCCCTTTAAAAAAAAAAAAATTGTCCTACAGTTCCCCTTCCCTTTTGGCGTCACCAAGATGGCCACCGGACCCAACACTCCAATTTGTGACATGGGGAGAACTCAGGTGGCTGGTTGAATCCCTCATTAAATGACTGTGTCCACCAAGTCATTGCCAATAGTTGCCTAACTGGCACGTGAGTGTTTGAGACCCCATCACCCCCTTGAGAAGGAGCGTTTGCATTGCCATATCGCTATCTAAACCTACCTAATCCAATCCCTACACTCCACAGACCTCGCAAATAACTCCTTTTTTACGAGGTCGTTAAGCAGACGGGGATGGAAGGACCCGGTTTCTCGGAGGCCATGTCCACAAGAAAATATTCGAAGGAGGGAAGGAAACAACAAGGTGTGGGGAAAGAGACATTTATTTTTATTTCTTTGTCATACCTTAATCGGCAAGTGCTAAAGGCACATTTTTTGTGTAAAATGGATGTTAAAGTTGTATGGGCTTGGGCTATGGCTATTTTGGGAGAATGAACATTGGGCTCATTATGGGCTGAAAATCATTATTTGCGGCTCGCATGTTAATTTGAGGTATTACAGTTTGCCCCTCCTTGGGAGGGAATCTGGAAAGATTCTCTCACAAGGATATCGTTAATACCTCGAATTGTTCTTGACATGTATCTTGGAAACTCATCAAGAAAACTGGTTTGAGATGAATAACTGGTAGGTGTGCACAATCCACTTTGGGGAAGGCTTTGTTTTAGAATTTTTTGAGGAGTAGCACCTTTGCTCTTGCGGCCAGCAATGTTTGCCCTGGTGCTTTATTTTTTGCTCTTTTCATCTTCATTTTGCGCTTTCTTTTAAAGACCAGGTCTTTGCGCTGATTTTTCTTTTCCTTGCTGGATTACAGGGATTTACCCCACTTTATTTTCTGATAATCTTCTTTGGAATTTGTGTTTCTTGAAAAGCTCTTTGAAAAGCTCGGTCCTCACGAATGACTCAACTGGTAAGCTTAATTGTCGATGGTGCCTCGTTGCTTGAATCTTAAGGAAGTGTAGTCTCTACGATCCGTTGCCTCCAGTCTCTAGCTACAAGATTTCCCTTTTAACCTCGATGTGAGGCGGTCCTTAGACTTGTTATGTATAGTGTATGTACAAAACTTCAACTTTGGCTCGAAAAGGGCTAGCAATGGTTGATGTTCTGTGTTTGGGATAGAGAAGAAATGCTCGATCTCATTCCGGTTTAGAGCATCTTTTGTCCAAGGATTCGTTATCCGCCTGAATGCTTGTGTATGAATCCTTACAGTGTTTGCGCCCATCACTTTGGGTGAGTGTTTAGGAATAGGTTTGCTTTCTCCACTCTCGCCCAGAAACGCTTTTATTAAAGATAATTTTAAATCATATGCAAATGGACGCACGATTGTTTAAGAAATGAATAGGTTTAGATACTCAAACCTCTGTAGTGCGCTTGTGCACTTTCGTGTTCTATGTTCTTTCAGATTGAACTTGGAACGGCTTCCACCCGACCACCCGCGCTGTTGCCTTGGAATTTGTACCATACTGTACGGATGTCCATGTGCCTGCACAGTTGGCAACGGATGGAAATGAAGTTAGTTCATGTACTTTGACTCTCGCTTGGGGAGATGAATTAAAATATCCGCTGGGGAGGTGGGATGGATATGTCCATCTTGATGGTCATTATGGTTCTATCTGAGGAATGATAAAATTTTTGTTAGAGAACAATGTAGATGATACTCCCTTTTGGTGTGGTAATCCATGATAACGACAAAGGCAATCTCGAAGCTTTGGTTCGAAATTTTCCACACAACCGCCCACGCCTTTGTCCATAATATAAGATGTTCATGTACATATGTTAGGCAAAGGACAGGCAACAAGTAAGTTCATGTAACTTGTTTTCTATTAAAGTAATAATGAAGTTGGCTCATGTAACTTCATTTATATGAAAGGCGAAGTAGAGTTTTGATACTTCCCTTTTTGTATGGTTTCATCGTTGTATCTTCGTCCGATGGAATCGAAGGCTTGACGAAATTGTTACTCTTTTTTGATGTCTGTTGTGTAAGGGGTGTTCATGTACCTATCAAACAGATGGCTAGAAACAAGGAAATTCTTGTAACTTGTTTCTATTAGAGTAACAATGAAGTTTGCTCGTGTAACTTCATTTGTAAGAAAAGTGAAGTAGAATTTTGGTACTTCCTTTTTGCATGGTTTCGTCATTGCGTCTTCGTCCGATGGAATCGAAGGTTTGACGAAATTGCTGCAAGACTTTGGTTTGAAGCTTTGCCGCCCTACCACCCTCGCTTTTGTCATAGGAGTTTTGTACCATATGTGTGAGGAGCTCTTGTACCTGCCCACGAGACAAAGGACGTAAACGAAATGTGTTCATGTAAATTCGCTTAACTTGAATGAGGAGAAGAATGATTGTGTATTTCTCCTTTTTCCCTGATGTCAGTGTTCTTTATCCTGAGTGATTCTTCGAGGTGTAAAAGAACTTCGCAGACGGATATCGTCTCAAAAGTCTGACTTGAGATCTAGATACCATTCAGGTGTAATAGCGTCGGAGAGCATCTGCATTAATTGCTTGTGGCAGTTCTCCTCCATCCATTCTTGCTAAGATGGTTGCTCCTCCTGAGAAGGCGTGCTTGACGACGAACGGTCCTTCGTAGTTTGGAGCGAATTTTCCTCGTGGATCCTTGACATTTGGTAGGATTCTTTTAAGAACGAGGTCACCTGGTCTGTACCTGATTGGCTTAACCTTGGTAGGGAGTTGGCCCAGGTGTTTGTATTTGTATGTGGGGAGTTTGTCCGAACGGGATTGGTGGGTAAGGAGTTGGCCCTTGGGATGTGGCTGTGGGTAATATGGAGGCAGATAGGGCTGAGGCATAGGAAGGGAAAGGGATGGCCCACTCATATATGGGTTAGGTAAAGTTGCTACACTTGTGGAGGTAGCGGATCCAGGCATGACCGGGTTATAGAAAGGTAGAGTGTTTGATGGGTTGTAAGAAGGCAAAGTGTTTGGTGAAGGATGGAATGGATATGGTGGTGTTTGTGGTTCTGGCATGACAGGAGGAAGGTGGGGGCTTTGGGAGATGCCAGGAGGAGGTGTGGCTACTAGCTGTCGCTGGAGGAGCTCAGCCATCATCGTCTTCAAAGAGGAGAGCTCGGCTGTGAGAGACTCCACCTTGTCTCCCAATGAGAGACTGCCGGCGCCTTGGGCTGGCATGTTTGAGGTAGGATTGAAGGGAGCTGGAGCCGGCATCACCGACGGTGCTACAGATGCGATCAGCGGTGGGATGTACAGTGGCAAGGTTCTCCCGTCTGAGGGTTGCCCGACAGTGAGTATAGTCTGGGGCAGCGGCGGGAAGGCTGAGATTGGGAATGGTGAGGCGGGCTCCATCGAGGCTGAGAATTCGATGGCGGCGGGTGACGGGACGGCGATAGTGACTCCAGCAGAGGGGGCTATTTCTCCTTCTGCTGCCGGGGACAAGACCGTGGGAGGCAGTGCTGGTCCTGCCGAAGCTTCGACCATCACCGCTCGGATGGAACGATATCTGGGGCGCTTTCGGTATGGAGCTATTGCTCAGTACCTTGGCGAAGAACAAAGGAAAATCCGATCAGTATCAAGTAGTGATACTATGGATGCATGATATGTAGTGATGCATGATGTGTCCAATGTAGGGATTGGATTGTTGTCATTCGAATTTAACCCCGAAAGAAATTAAGCGAATTAGATAGAGGCAAATAAGTCAGCATTGTCATAAAAGTTAAAATACAATCAACTGAAAGAAAAGATAGAACGGGCTCGCAGGCCCGATAGTGGCACGAAGATGTCATCAGTCAGAGACGATCCCACTGAGTGTGACGCTTCCTCCAGAAGCGTTGGGACTGAGCTGCGCGATCCTCCTCCTCTGGTTCTGGTGGAAGCCCGCAGATTTCTTCCGTGAGGGTCATCCATGTGCGGGAGAAATGCGCGATCACCCTCTGGAGTGCTGTCTTGACCACCTTGTCATCGAGGCTGAGCGGTTGGAAGAGCTGCTGTGGGGGTGCCCTGGTCCTCGAAGTCAATCCCAGCTGGTGTCGAACTTGGAACGGCGCGTAGTAGGAGGTGCCTCCAAACCCCATGAATCGAATGAAGTATCCGTCCGTCGAGGAAGTGAAGGGATCATCCGTGTCGAAGCAGGGGGCTCTCTGGTAGAAGTCGGCAGGTTCTAGAGAACGGAATAGAGCGTCGACTCCAACAAAGGTGCGTATAGGTAGGCGGCACGGTCCACGATGCGGGCTAGCAATCCCTGTGTGTGCTCTCTTGTGAAAGCTTCTCCTATGATCCCGAGATGCGTGTAGAACCACACCTGTAGTAGGGCTGGACAGTAGGTCATTCGGTGGTTGCGAATTCCTCGCCTGGCTTCACGCACAATGTTGGTGAGGCTGAAGTTGGTTTCTCCAATCAGGTTGGGCAGGAAAGGAGCGCCTTCCAAAATGGCTTTGGTGATGTAGACGGCTCGCCTGTTGATTGTCTTCTCATTCTGCGGGTACAGTATCGTCCCGATGAACAGTAGGATGAACGCTCGTGCTGGTCCTTGTCCTTCTCCCATGCGCGGGTTGTATGGCACATGGCATGCCATGTGGGGAGTCCAGGAAAGAAGAGAGGAGTCGCCAGGGAGCCGGATAAACACTGGAGCCGACGTAGGTCGCTGGAGGAAGCTGCGATTTGCCGCTGCAGGGGGGAGGACGGGGTTTACCGCTGGATCTGAAGACGCCATTGTTAGGAGAGCTTGGATTCCGTCGACGCTGGACTTAGGGACGGCCGGCCACTGCTGATTCAGGGGTTCACCGCCGCGGAAAGTCAGGGAGGTCGATTGCTCGCTTGCCGCCGGTTGTTAGGTCAATTCTGATGCTGACAATGAGGACGGGTCACTGCTGCCGATTCTATGGACGCTCGGGAAGAAGGATTCTCCGCTACCGGCTTCAGGAACATCGGGAAGGCAAGTCTAGCCGCTGGTTTCGAAGGCGCCGAGGAGACGGGTTGCCGCCATTGGCTCTGATAGCACCGAGGGAGGATGCCATAGAGCTGAGACGGAGAACTTGGGATCTGGGAGCGTTAGGAGAAGGAGCTTCGTCGTCGCTGGATTCGAAGACAACTTTCACTGAGAAAGCATTACTGCAAGAGGAGACGTCGAGAAGACAAGAGAGCAGGGGAGACTTAGCTGTGAGCTTCTTGGGAATGCTGCTGATGTGACCTTGGCGCGGCTAGAACAGGGAAGCATAGAGGTCCATTGCTACATGTCCTCGGATTGGCGTGGCTTTGATGCGGCTATGAACTCGCTGCCTTGGAGAGCTACTTCACTGCTGCAATAGGGAGTTGGTTCGCTGCTGCAAGGGTGTTTCGCAGCTGCGGGAAACCGGTTCGCTGTGACGAGGAGCTGGTTTGTTGCTGCAGGATGTTGGTACGCTGCTGCGGAGAATTGGTTTGCTGCTGCGAAGAGCTGATTCACTGCTGTAGAGTGATGGCTCGCTGCTGCAGGTCACTGGCGTGCTGCTGCAGGATGCTCTGGTGCAGATAGCTGGTGTAAGGAAAGCAGGGGCTGTGACTGGGTGACAGGGGCTGTCTGATTGTGGGCGAGGGAGGCTGAAGTGAGAGAATTGGCTCGGGAAAGAGTTGAGAGGGAAGCTTGGGTCGATAGGAGAAGAAATCAGAAGGAGGTGTTATCAGGTTCGGAGAAGAAAGGGGAGAGGTCTGATGTGTGTGGGTGAACTGGTCATTGTCCTGTTTGGGTAAGGAAGAAGTCGTCTGGGAACTGAGCGACAGGAGAAGGGTCGCCTTGGGAAACCTGCTTCCAGCCCTGTGGTCTGCACAAGGAAAGCAAAACGTCAAAACAAAAGGAGGGCTCATCGCGACGCGGAAGTGCGACCGCGAGGAGCTTGGGGATGATCCTTCAGCGACAGTAGAGGAAGGTGGTAATTGGTTCATCTAAAAGAGGGGCTCATCTTCCTTGCTGCCGTGGGCATCACCGCATCTGGGAAGCTGGAATCCGCTACGTCTTGAGGTATGTGCGCTTTTACTGTTCCCGTTGGCTCCTCTGTTTGGGTTGGCAGCTGAGGGGAGTTCCTGTTAAGTTGATGGAACTTACCTTGGTTAGGATTCGTCGAAGACGACTGAGCTACCCTAGTGGTGAAGGCAGCTGCTGCGAGGTTCTCTCCTCCGAGCTGAAGAATCCTTGCTCCTGAATGAAGAGTCTCCCTCAAGAAGCACCTCAGAGAATTTTTTTGAAAATCCGAGAGGAGAAGCGAATCAAAAATCCCTCCCCTTTTGGTGACTCTCAGGTCCTCCCTTCTTTATCCTCCTCTCCTCCCTCCCCTTTTGTCGTTTTTCTTTCACAAACCGTTAGGGAATACCGTCCTGTGCCGCGTCCAGGGTGTGTGTTGCCATCGTCCTTCAGCTGAGGGGGAAGGGGGAATTGCAGGCGCGTTTGGATCGTCCTTCCGGTGCTGTAATTGTCCTTTTGGGTGCGCTGCAAATGTGGGATGTTGTCGGGACTTGCAGATAGACTTGGTTCTTCATTTGATTTGGGCTTGGGCTCGATCTTGGGGTTGTATCATGTTTTTTTGTGTGAGTTGGGTTTGAACCAAAATCTTGGGTTGCGTTATGAGGGCGGTGGGCTGACTTGCTTTCCAAATGAAGGGTTGGACTCCATCTGGTATTGGGGTGAAAATGCTGGTAGAGGAGACTGGGTGGGGAATGGTCTGCTGTTTGATTGCCGGACTTCAGATCTGAGGGGCCGTTGGGCTGAGTGATTGCTGTGACGCCATCTCTCTTCATGCAAACTCCTCCATCTACATTGTTGGGGTTCCTTGTGTTCAAGAAGCGACCTCCAGATCCTCTTGGACGGTGCGTGGCGTGAAAATGGCGTGACACATGCATGTACGGCTTTCGACCCCAAGTAGCTTTGTTCTTCCCATCAGCTTTGGCACGAGATTTGCGGCTCTATAACATCCCATGGTACTGCTCAGCATTCACGTAAATTGGTCCCTCATCTGAGGTCAGATTAAGAGGAAGCATCATCCGGTCAGGAATTTGTGGTCCGCTAGAAGGAAATAGCCCATGGAGCTGATCTCCATGCGCCGTTGGAGGAAAGAATCCAAGATCAAGTCCAGTACACTCTGACTATGGTGAGGTAACTTCTGGGGATTTTTGTGCATCTCCTGAACTTTTGGAGCTTTCTGGAACGATGGGGAAGGGAGTAATGACTCCCCTTTTTTTTAAAAAAAAAAAAAATTGTCCTGCAGTTCCCCTTCCCTTTTGGCGTCACCAAGATGGCCACCGGAGCCAACACTCCAATTTGTGACATGGGGAGAACTCAGGTGGCTGGTTGAATCCTTCATTAAATGACTGTGTCCACCAAGTCATTGCCAATAGTTGCCTAACTGGCACGTGAGTGTTTGAGACCCTATCACCCCCTTGAGAAGGAGCGTTTGCGTTGCCATATAGCTATCTGAACCTGCCTAATCCAATCCCTACACTCCACAGACCTCGCAAATAACTCCCTTTTTACGAGGTCGTTAAGCAGAAGGGGATGGAAGGACCCGGTTTCTCGGAGGCCATGTCCACAAGAAAATATTCGAAGGAGGGAAGGAAACAACAAGGTGTGGGGAAAGAGACATTTATTTTTATTTCTTTGTCATACCTTAATCGGCAAGTGCTAAAGGCACCTTTTTTGTGTAAAATGGATCTTAAAGTTGTATGGGCTTGGGATTTGGCCATTTTGGGAGAATGAACATTGGGCTCATTATGGGCTGAAAATCATTATTTGCGGCTCGCATGTTAATTTGAGGTATTCCATAAACCATAAAGAAAATCAAGAAACCTAGTTGGATCAAATCTAGTCAACTTTTAATTTGCTTCGCCATTTACCACTCTGTCAAGTTTTCCATTGAAGTGAGGCCTGAAATTCTACATGATAATTTTTTTAGATAAAGAAATATTTTTTAAATTTCCCCATATTGAATAATGATTTACATTTGATTCTCTTAAACCATAAAGAAAATCAAGAAACCTAGTGAGAAACCCAGATGAACTTTGGATCAAATCTAGTCAACTTTTAATTTGCTTCGCCATTTACCACTCCGTCAAGTTTTCCATTGAAGTTAGGCCTAAAACTCTACATGACAATTTTTTTAGATAAAGAAATATTTTTTAAATTTCCTCATATTGAATAATGATTTACATTTGATTCTCTTAAACCATAAAGAAAATCAAGAAACCCAGTGAGAAACCCAAGGATGAACTTTGGATCAAATCTAGTCAACTTTTAATTTGCTTCGCCACTTACCACTTCGTCAAGTTTTCCATTGAAGTTAGGCCTGAAACTCTACATGATAATTTTTTAGATAAAGAAATATTTTTTAAATTTCCCCATATTGAATAATGATTTACATTTGATTCTCTTAAACCATAAAGAAAATCAAGAAACCTAGTGAGAAACCCATGGAGATACCAATTGAGAAACTCACCAAGAAACCATTCCTACACTTCTGAATCAAATCACAAAGGACAATTGTAGACTGATACAATGTTCAGGGATGACCCCAACCAAAAGAGTTCAAGGACAACGACAACCTGAGTATCGTTAGTAGTTTTTTGTTTGTCAATGTTTGTTTCGTTTAGAGATTTATTATTAGAACTAAGCTATTAAGTTTAATCATCTCATATTTAGTTTTTCTTGGTAATACATATTATATTGTTATTTGATTCTTATAGTTTGTGACGATAATTTCTTAACCATTCAGATGCATTATGCTGGAGAATTAGTTATGTGAAGATGATAGATATTGTACGTGAAGGGTGAAATAATTATTTTAATTGGTTGACCCATACAAGCTTTTTATACTTGATGTAATAGATATGGCTCAAGCGTATGGATATAATGTAAATGTTCGATATCAACGTAGGATGTGTAGATCTCGAAATGACATTTGTGTCACGAGCATGTTATATTGAAAATGACATAGTTTGTCCATATAGATAAATGTATGAAGATTTATGTGATGCACAAGCATGTTATCATTCTTAATATTATTGCTATCAATATTCAGAAAGAGCAACAATAAGAAGGTGCACGTAATGGTAAAGAAGTAGATAATATTAATCATGATGATCTTAAACAAGAGGAAGATGATGCTAGTGATGTCTGAGATAACGATGATGATATCACGATGAGGAAGAAAATCGTTATCTCAAGAGTAAAAAGGAGGTAATGAGATAATGAGTTGGTAGTAACAATGAACTTGAAATGATGATTATGAACTTGAGGATAATGAGATAATGTTGGTAGTAACAATGATGGTGATCAGGACAAGGGTAATGAGATAATGAGTTTAAGGAAGATTTTTGCAATGATGATAACAACGATGAGGTTAAGAATAAAACTTGCTACACGTAGAACCAAATGAGCTGGATATATCTGATGGCACCAATGATTTATCTAATTTTATGCAAAATATAGATGACGATATAATGTCAAAATGTGTTGATTTAAGGTGTTGGAAAGTGAAACAAAGGATGACATGAGGAGCCATCTTTCAAGAGGCAATATGTCCAGTTATATTGAAATTTTACCAAAGGAAAACCTAAGTTTGAGAATTGTATGTTGTTTCGAGATTTTAAGCAATTGAAGGGTACTATTAAGTCATACTACATCTATTATGGCCATGATGAGATCAAGTTTAAATACATGGATCTAACTAGGTTGTAAGTAGTTCGCAAAGATGGTTGTCCATCTTGAAATCTTGGCAGATTCTTCAGGGGAATGAGAATGACCATTACATAATGTTGTATGACTTGAGGCCAATATGTTTCATCGGCTCTAGAACCTCTGAAGTAAGGTTTTAAAAACTATAGAAAATACTTTTGCCTAGATGGTTGCTTCATGAAGCGTATATATGGTAGGCACATATTAAGACCCATTGAGTTATATGCTAATGATTACATACTTCCTATAGTGTATGCTGATAATCGGAGTGAAAATAGAAATAGTGGGGTGTCTTTGAATTTTGTAATATTTGAGAACAAAAACAAATCATTTACTAAATTTATTTTATATTTTTTCAATGTAATTTTAAATTATTACCCAAATAATAAATATCACTATTAAGTTTATTGAATGCATTTAATACAAAAGTTTCATGGAATATACATAACAAAACAAAATCATCACAAACTACCAACATAGAGCTATTACACGTCATTGTTGAACACATACTTCTTAACATTCGCCATATGTTGGTTAATTTTTTAAGTACATCACAACAACAATTATACTAACCAAGGTCGCCATAAAAATTGATTGATTTATATTCCTACAAAATTCTCCTTGCATTTCTTGAATTTTCTTCTGCATAACTTCATGTTGTCAATCTTTTTACCTCTTCATCCATCAGGTTGTCCCTTCTATGGAATTCTGCATTCATTGTTTGATGGTTGTTTGAAGGAATATTACACTAGAAATGAGAAAATTCAAATACGCATGACAACAACGTAATTTCAAATAAGACAATAAATAAACTTATCCCATGAATTGTACAACTTAGAAACCTCCTTTCAGGATTTCTTTTAGTTCAAGATGGTAATTTTGAAGGTAAGCGGCCACAAAAGGATGGTCGGTGTGTGAAGCGAGATGAAATAGAACTAAACCTACTCTTTTTTAACAAATCATAGCATGAACTTTATTGTCGTTTAAACTATGATTTTACGGTTTCCAATTTAAAATCCACAAGAATGTAAAGGAAATACGTTTTTTATTTACTTGATGATGTGGAATTATGGTGTAAGATAGAAATAATCCTTAATGACATGAAAATGTTTTTAAAAACTTTTTCAGAAAAGATATTTCCGCGCAAACTTTCCTTATATATCGAACCAAAAGGTAGGAGTGGTATATGGTAAAGCAAACTAAAAGTTTACTTGATCGTATGAACACATTCAAAGTTTCATGTTAAAGTTGCAAGCACGTAAAGGTTTAGTAGTAGCGAGTGAAATTTAGTAATAGAAGCCATAAAAGCATTGTAGATGAAGGGTACATGACAAAATGGAACAATTAGAACTCATTTTTCACAAATCATAGAATGAATTCCATCATTTCATGAATTGGAATTTTATGGCTCTCAATTGAAAGGCAAGAAGAATGTAACAAACTAATGACGCGAAATTGTTGAGTGAATGGAAGTCATAATTGATTACTTAGAAAATATAAAAGATGGTTTCTATAAAATAAAAATTGCCTTGAACCTTTCATCAGATATATGACAAGAAACTTGACTGAGTAGTATACGTTGAAATAAAGTAAAGGTTGAATATATCGCTTGAACTAATCCAAATAAGAAAAAGTTAGAACAATTTCGTCATTTTTATAGTTCACATCAATTTGTGATTGACCAAATTGTTAACATGTCACTATATTTCAATCATTTTACAATATAACAGATTGAAACAAATGTAAATTAGAATCATGGAAGAGAAATCGGATAACCAAATTGAAGATTCTATGTAGTTGGTTACTTGTTATAAAGATAATGGCCAGTGTTATTTGTAACAGTTCCTCTTGGAAGTCTATCATGATAATATTCTGTAGAAAGAAGACATTCAAGAAAAATTCAAGAGCTCAAAATCACGGTGAAGAAAAAACAATGTAATGAATATATTATCACTCTGTGGAATATAATGTAGATCCGCTCGTGAAAATATTTGGTACTCCCTTCTTCAAGCATGTTATCAATTAAATTTTTTCGAAAATAAATTAGTCCAATTGTGGAATGAAAATTGCTATACATGAATATCACTATTATTTTGATATAGTTTGGCGATATGTTTTTTTGCTCGCCTTTGGTTGTACCTTTAGTTTTACGTTGGATCTAAATTGATGTCGTTGATTAACGAATGGATCAAGTTTGGAAACTAATTTTGAACAATTTAAAAAAATAGAAGGTCTGAAACCTATAACCCAAGGTTATGTCAAATAGATTTCAGATTTAAATCAGGATAAAAAAAAAATCTAATTTAGTTCCTGCTCCTAGTCGTTTTTGGAATGGGAAATAATATTTATCTTTTGTTACTTTAATGTTAGTATAGAAAGCTTGGTGAGTTTTGCTTTCTATAATTAGTTTTCTTAACTTGTGTATTAATGTATGTAAGTTAAAATGAGAAAGAGAAATTTCTCGAAATGTCTATCTGGTGAGGCAGCTAGCTCGATGAAGTTACTCGAGCTATATTACAACTTAACATTATTTCATAAAATTTCTCTTCAATCCGGGTATTAAATTTCGAAATTCCTATAAACAGCGGGTTCGGCTTTCCGAAACACTATTGTTTAAAACGAGTTTCAAAATAAAATAACAAAGATTTTCTGACAAAAGTTTTGGGAACTCACCTTTTCAAATGGTGAGTTATTCGTTGTCCTAAAACAACATTTTTGAAAACTTAGTACTCTATTGGGCAAAATATTTTAAAAGCTAACGTGAATAAGTAACAAAGCTCGAAGTTATTGCCGAGAAAATCGTCCATGTGGGTCCATGTGGAAGCGGCTAACGGTACGTGCACGTGGGACTTACGTAGTTTACTACTTAATACTAAAATTAAGTAGTAAATTTTACTAAAAGTTGACCGTTACTACTCTAGTCAACGAAAAAGTAGTAAAAAAAGTAGTAAATTTTACTACTTATTGGTCTTCTTTTAGTAAAGTCAACGCAAATGTAGTATAAAATGTCGTAAATTTTACTACTTCTGGACTGTTCACCGCAGTGCAATTTTACTACTTTTACGCTGACTTTACTAAAACCTCATTTTTAGTAAAGTCAACGTAGAAGTAGTAAAAAAAGTAGTAAAATTTACTACTTTTTTTACTACATTTGCGTTGACTTTACTAAGAAAACCACACTTTTAGTAAAGTCAACGTAAAAGTAGTATAAAAAGTAGTAAAATTTACTACTTTTAACTGTACAATTATGTCGATAAGTAGTAATTGTTTACTACTTTCGTTGTGATTTTTAGTAAAATTATGTTTGAGTTGGTAAAATTGGTAGTAAACAGGTAGGGTTTGTCGTAAATGTTTACTACTTTAAGCATGTTTTTACTAAAATAAGTAGTAAACTGTTACTACTTTATCGGCGTTGACTAAGAAATTTTACTACTTTGAACAGTGTTTCCGAACCTAACTCCGAACCTAATTATTCTAAATTTTGATGTGAAATGACTATTTTGCCCCGGTTACTATGATCGTGGACAGTGACACAAACCTATGATCGTGGTAACCGGGGCAAAATAGTCATTTCACATCAAAATTTAGAATAATTAGGTTCGGAGTTAGGTTCGGAAACACTGTTCAAAGTAGTAAAATTTCTTAGTCAACGCCGATAAAGTAGTAACAGTTTACTACTTATTTTAGTAAAAACATGCTTAAAGTAATAAACATTTACGACAAACCCTACCTGTTTACTACCAATTTTACCAACTCAAACATAATTTTACTAAAAATCACAACGAAAGTAGTAAACAATTACTACTTATCGACATAATTGTACAGTTAAAAGTAGTAAAATTTTACTACTTTTTATACTACTTTTACGTTGACTTTACTAAAAGTGTGGTTTTCTTAGTAAAGTCAACGCAAATGTAGTAAAAAAAGTAGTAAATTTTACTACTTTTTTTACTACTTCTACGTTGACTTTACTAAAAATGAGGTTTTAGTAAAGTCAGCGTAAAAGTAGTAAAATTGCACTGCGGTGAACAGTCCATAAGTAGTAAAATTTACGACATTTTATACTACATTTGCGTTGACTTTACTAGAAGAAGACTAATAAGTAGTAAAATTTACTACTTTTTTTACTACTTTTTCGTTGACTAGAGTAGTAACGGTCAACTTTTAGTAAAATTTACTACTTAATTTTAGTATTAAGTAGTAAACTACGTAAGTCCCACGTGCACATACCGTTAGCCGCTTCCAGGTCCATGTGGCCCCAAAATCGTAATACTCTTGGTAAGTATATAAATTTACGATAAATAACAAAATAAACCTACTCGAAAAAAAATATCTTGATATTTCCAGTAAACCGAAACACGAATGTGAGCAAGTAAGAGATTCACGTGTGACTCCTCCACAGATATCTACATGCACACGATCACGAGCTCTTGACGATTCGGAAAATACTAGTCTCTTTTGAATCGACGAAGAAAAGCCTCAGAAGCAACAACTCAAAATTTTCGCTCTCACTTTTCGGCGAAATTTTTTTCCTACATTTTGACTGTCGCTCCCATCTGTCTTTTTCATTCCCTTTTTCTTTTCAATTTTCAGACTATCAAATTACCCTGACTTTGATTTCATTTTATTTCCTTCTTTTAATTATCATCCATTAGAATATAATATTTAATTCCGCTTTCCAAAAATGTAACGAATACAATCATTAAATAATATTTTGTATTGGTCTGCGTAGTCTGAAAATCTATTGGAATAAAATATTAAAACTAATAAAAAAATATCATGGATATGATATATAAAAACGAATAATTAAATATTTATTTTATATCCTTTATTTAATATTAATCGACCAAATAAATCCATATTTGTTTAAATTTTTCTTTGCTTTCTATATTTCAGAATAAATTAATAATCCAATTAATTTTGATGAATAATCCAATTAATTCTGATTCTGAAATAAAATAATTAATTTTAATATCGCAAAAAATAATCAATATAATGTTCGTGTCAACGTGCTATGCGTGCGACCTTCTAGGTCCTATACATGAAGATAGTGTAAATCCATACACTAAGGTCCTATACTAAGGTAACCGTCTAGCAACAATTTTTAGTCACCCAATGTGTTAAGATAATGATCATAAATCATAAACCACTATGAACCAATTACTATGTAATTCAATATCTTCACACAACCGACATCCCAATTAATTCGACGCAAAATATACATCATCAATTAATTAATTGTTTTACTTGCTTATCAAGATATAATACTCCATTCTATAATCCAAAAGAGCGATCAATCATATATTGACTCAACATTATTTTCTCTACGCTTTGTCACACACCCAACAATCATATTACTCACAATCCGGTTAAAGATTGCTTTTAACGACGTCAAAACGTATGAACTCTACGCATAGAATAAATGAAGGTCTCAAGTCAAATGATTAGTTACACTCGTTCATAAAGAGGATTGAAAAATGATGTTTAATATGTGGTATATGCTCTTAAACGGGTTGTGTCCAGTAACCCTAATATCAAGGTACCCCTAAGTATAACTTGGATATACTATCCATCGATCTATCTTGATATCAATTATACTCAGCGATGATTTAGATGTCCATGTCCCCTCTAAACATCTATTCCATCACGAACTATTTCATATTAATATACTCACTAATCTGTGGGACTTTATCATTTATAATTTTACGTGCAGAAAAGTAAAAAGATCAATGACAAATACTCGTCTTTGTTAATTATTTATCCACAAATACAATAAAGTGTCTTGGCATATAAATACACACTAACAAGGGGCTACCTTGATGAGTCTCCTCAGATCTTTAATTTCTCCTCAACTCTGTAACACCCAATCTCTCCGTTCCCTGGCGTGGGTTCATCAATGCTCGGATTAGTCAAGCCTCTAAACCCTTTTGCATCACGGAGTTAGGAGCTAGATGTGTTTGTGTGGGTTAAGTGGATCCATGGTGCTGGCAGATCTAATTTAAAATGGGTCCATTCGGCCGTTGCTTATGCCAAGGTTGTTGGTATCGAACTGCTGGTGGAGCTGCCTTGGAGAGGAGTCGAGACGCCGACGTTGCTGTTAGTTCAGACTAGAGTCATAGGGTGGCACGTCTTGTCGGTGGAATAGAATTCTTGATCCTCCATGCACAAGCAACACATCAGACTAAAAAGGAAACCTCCCACGAAGCCAGAAAGGCTGTGGAAGGTGGCAGCTAGACGATCCTCATTTTTGACAAGGTGGACATGCGTGAATGTCACAAGCTTTAAAGTCGAATGTTGGGACGGACAAAGTTAGATTCTAGAGGCAATATTAGAGGCAATATTGGAGGTGGACAAAGGCATGAAGAACTTTGGCCATGCTTCAAGAAGACATGCTTTGCCGGTGCCGCGCATCCTGGATTGGGGAGTGTTGGTGCAACTTTGGGGCCTCGAAGGTGCGGGTCCGGGTTGGCAGCGAGGAAATTTCCAGTGACAATCTCAACCTATTTGCTTACCTTTTTATGACTTGCAGGTGGTAGAGAAGACGGAGAACGACACCCACTTTTCTTTTGAGATCACCAAGACTCGATCGAAAGATGTCGTCAAAGGAGATGGGATCTTTTGTTTAGGTAAGTGTTGTTAGCGAGAGTGGCCTAGAAGTTATTTTTATGTCACTAGAGGATAAAGGCATAAAAAGGTCATGGTAGGATGGGAGTATCCCCGAGATTTTTGGAGATCGTTCTCCGTAGGCGTGAGGTTGTTTTATGTAATACCCCAAATTGGGACAATTTGCGCATAATATCTGATCAATCAAAAATCAATTTGAAATCATGCATTAAATGAAATAATCTATCATGATAACTTAGGAAGCGTTATCTTTAAGCAATAGGCAATTTATAAATGTGAGAATCATGGTTCTTCATAAAAAAAATGTTTACAAACCTAGACATCCTTTATAGAATAGACAATTTCCTCCGGGCGCTCCTCCTCCCCTCGAGGGAAACTGGAGGCCAACTCTTCTCTACACATAGAAACGCTCATGAGCCAAGGCCTCCTAACGTTAGTCGTCAAATCATAGCCAAAGTTTCCTCCTCCAACATTAGGGTACCTCTTTGCCCCCTTCCTCCTTAACACGTAGCGGGGGCACCCACTTGCCCCCTCCAAGGACCCAGCGGGGCGCCAACTCGCCTCCCGTACATGACCATATATTGACATGCGATTAACGTGTTGGTTATCTTGGGCCAAACTTGGGCCTATTTCTGACAAAGCCCGTAAAGGCCCATTGAGGCTTATAGCTAAGGTAAACACATCAGGCTTGCGCCCGCAGTCTACATGGACTATATGGCAAAGGAAGTCTACAGAGGCGGGGCAATAACCTTGTAATCATGGGAAGTCTACAAGCCTGCGCCTCCAAGGGACACAAAGTCAACAGACTTGTGCCTCCAAGGGACACAAAGTGTACAAACTTGCGCCAACAAAGGATACAAAGTCTACAGGCCTGCGCCTGCAAAAAACACGTGACAAAGGAAAACGGTTCCACAGCCCCGAGATAAATGGGACTTGTTACCCACGCTTATATCAACACACGTCTTAAAAGACCACCAATTAAACCCGAAGTTAGAGGAGTTTACGATCTACGATCAAACGAGTGGAAGTCAGTTAGCTCCGAGATTCTTGGGGAGAATCGAGTCTGGAAAATTTTCGGAAGGTCGTAACAGACCGGGTATAAAAGGGAGAGGATCTCCCTCAGAGAAAATCACGAACAAATCAGCCAACATAAGCTTATCTTGCTCGTCACCCCTTAGTTGTTCGTTGTTAGGATTCCCCGACCTGGGCGAAACTCTTAAAGTTTCATTGGTCTTCCTTCCACCATCAAAGTGAGCAACTGTAGCTCCGGCAACAAATCCCCGCCTTCACTTCCACCACTAGAGTGAGCAACCGTAGCTCTGGTAACAGCCCCCCGCCTTCGACTCCAACGCCAGGACGAGCCACCGTAGTCCCGGTACACACCTCTGCCTTCGACTCCAACGCCAGGACGAGCCATCGTAGTCCCGGTACACATCTCCGCCTTCGACGCCTCCGCCAGGTTCGGCCACCACAGCCTTGTTGTCCACGTCCGCCTCAGCACCCGACCGCATCCAGTCCATCAAGTCCAGCAGCTAAGTCTTGCTGCCCGAGGAGCACAAGTCTACAGCGCTCTTCCGTCAAGTCTACGACGACTCCCTAAGTCTACGGAGCACTGTAGCTAGTCTACAATCTTACCACCGTCCTTATTTTTACTTTTATGGCTGTAAGCTTTCTTTACTTCGTGTAAAAACTCTTTGCATTCAATCAATCTCTTCAATTACTTACTGGCGACCACATCTACAAATCTCTGTGAGTCTTATTGCCAAATATTTCCGGTGTGATCCGTTTCCTACGCGAACACGTTTTTGGCGACCACAGTGGGAGTCTGAAATTTAATGTTTTCAGATGGCGAAGAATACCAGGAGTGGAGTTGCCCGCGATCCTCCTCCTCCTCCATTAGATGGAGATGATCAGCACCCACCATCCGACTTAAATGTCGAGAACACGGCTCTAAGAAGCCAGGAAACCGGGAATCAATCAGATTCTAGAGGTCATACTCCTTCTGAGTTTATTTCTATAATTGAATTCCATAAAGAATTCAATGATATGAGGAACCTAATGGACAGACATATCACTGGGTTGCAAGACAACATGGCTCAGATTCTGGAACAGCTTAGTGCTTTGAGTAGGCCAAGCGCCGCGATGAAGCCAAGCACCCCCGTAGACAGGGAAAATTCCTTTATGGGAGATGCCCGGCGCGTAGAAAGGCGCAATGTATCATTTCAAGGGAATGAGCCTTAGGGTGGCAGTAACCCACGTGCTAACAACACTTGCTCGGAATCGCAGCAGCTTCCCACACGAACAGTAGTGGGATACGACCCATTTGTTGGCGACTATGTGGAGGTACCTCAAATTCTCCTTGGTTCTAAGAGATCAAGGGTGATTAAAGCAGTTAACCCTTTGAAATATTGGCAGAAGGCAATGGGCAAGACCACTTTGCCACCAAGGGCGCGCAAGCGGAGGGATAGACGTCTAAGTCACGTCGCCGAAAGGCCCAGGGCTGCCCTTTCAGGAGCAGCTCCACCGGCTAGAGCGCCTGCGAATGGAGTTAACGCCGAGGCAGAGCACATTGAGTCCCCAGACCATTCAGAAGAGCCTGGCTCGAGCTTTGACTATACCCCACTCCGGAGCGAGATCCCAAGTGATGTCGACAGGGAGATGAGGCCAGTCGTGAGCTGTAATGCCCTTACCCTGCCTATAGACTTCGCTTGTAAGCAAGACACAAGGACTCTAGTAGGTAAAGTGCCTCTTCCTTACTCTCCAGTTTACCCTGCAGGCTTTCCATTAAATTGGTTACAAAAGCCATATGACAGCATGAAACAACACATGCATTCATTATACATAACTGCTTCCTTTGATGGTACAGTAGTGAGCTGAGTCCTTGTAGACAATGGAGCTACTATAAACGTGCTCCCTTTTTCCAGGTTTAAAATGCATGGATATAAGCCTCACGACTTGGTTAAAACCAATGTCGCTGTAAGTGGGTTTAATGGTAGGAAATCCGAGTGCCTAGGGGCTTTCTCGGTGCACCTTGAGGTGGGTCGCCAGGAAAGGGAAACCGCCTTCTTTGTGATAGACATAATCCCTACTTTCAATGTGTTGTTGGGCCGCGACTGGCACCATAAAGTTGCAGCTATTCCTTCTACGTTGCATTGAGAGTTGTTACTTTGGGTTGACTCTGAAATTGAAATTATCAAGGTTGATGAATATTCCTGTTGTGTCAAGGGTATCTTGCATGCAGAGACAAGCAAGACTGTCAAGGACCTTGCACTGGACCAGCGCTATAACCTTAGCGACCCTACAGTAGGACCCCTTGGCGAGCCATCCGAAAAGTTGGACTATATCATAGACTATGGGACACCGCACCCCAAACTGGACACAGGGTCGATCGTTCCAACTGGATGGGGAGATGAGCTGCCTGCCCAAGATATAGAGGAGGTTCTCCAAGAAGTCAACTCGGGGGAAAACCCTGCAGCGACTGGCAAGGCGAAAGATGAATGAGTAGAAAAAGATCGGCAAAATAGTGCTGCGGAGTTGGAGCCCGATAGATTCCTAAAAGAAGGGACTTATGGACCAGAATGAAAAGGTAACCGAAGCAGTCGCCGATGTCCTTCAACGGCTTCAAGTCTACTAAGGAAATCACTGCTGTAGGTAACCTGTCTATTGGTTTTCAATAAACTCATAAGCGCTTAGAGCGCATAATGCTTGTAATAAGCCCGTGTCTACCGACTTAGGTGGTTCAGAGGAACGTGAGTCTTTGATGATACCATGCGACCCATTGGTCAGCATTAAACTAGGAAGCGAGTCATCTCCTAGAGTTCTTTTCATTAGTTCTTCTTTAAATAAAGAACTTTTCGATGCGATTAGGGGAGTATTTGAGGAATTCAAAGACTGTTACCCCTGGGATTACACTGAAATGCCAGGGTTGGACCGTAGACTAGTAGAACACACTCTTTCTATCAAAAAGGACTTTAAACCAGTGCAGCAAGCACCTAGGCGCATGACCACTGAAGTTACACAGTTGGTCTTCGAAGAAGTCAAAAAACCTTTTCGAGCAGGTTATATTAGGACCTCGCGCAATACAGAATGGATCTCTAGTATCGTGCCCGTCCTTAAAAAGAATGGTAAGATCAGAGTCTGTATAGACTTTAGAGACCTCAAACGCGTCACCCCAAAGGATGAATACCCTATGCCTATCGCAGACGATCTTGTAGACAAAACAGCAGGGCACCAGATTATGTCATTTATGGATGGATTTTCTGGTTACAACCAAATTTTCATCGCAGCAGAAGACATACACAAAACAGCATTCAGATGTCCCTTAGGGATATTCGAGTGGGTAGTAATGTCATTCGGTTTGAAGAATGCTGGCGCTACTTATCAGCGAGCAATGAACACTATATTTGATGCCTCTCTTGGCAAGACAGTAGAAGTCTACATCGATCATATAGTAGTTAAGTCGACGATAGGAAAACCTTAGTCTTAGTCTACGCTCTCTGTAATGCGTCTAAGTAAAAAAAAACGGAGGAACAGAAGAGAGAAAAAGCGGAGGCTCTACTTAAAGTCTACTTCTCCTATTTCCCGAACTTGGTTAGCACTTCGACTACTGCATCGTGGACTTAGCTGGTTCCACTTCTTCCTCTACTTCTTGTTTCCTTCTGCCTGCTCACTATGAGGGTCAGGCCGGAATAGGTCAGCCCAGGAATGCCTATGGTTTGGTATATTGGACAAGTGCCTCTGCATTCCTAAGAAGCTGACAGAGGCGGGGCGACCGGTGAATACCTCCAGTCTATCTTACTAGGCCTCCGCTCCCTCTTCCTTGGAGTCTTGCAGAGGCGAGTCAACTTGTGAATACCTACGGTCTGTCTCACTTGGCCAAGAGAAAACTCACAGGCCCGGACATAGCCAACTTTCTTCCTGGCGAGGTCAGTTTGCCGTAATGTCCGACGTTGGGGATGATAAATCCCCGGGATCTTCATTTGCTCCAGAAAGAGATCTCGGCCATCTGCAACAGTACTGGGCTGACCGAACAGCCTTCTGAGGTTGTCCAGTCTTTGGGTTGCGCACAAAGGCCACATCTCACAGGAGGGTACACTGTGGCTGGGCGCTCCTTCTTCTCCAAGAAATGTGGTGAACAGGGGGAAGAGGAAATCAGTTGTAGTATACGCCTCCAAGGAGCCTCTAATAGGACGAAGACACCTTAATACGGGGTCGTATGGTTGTTTGGCTCCAGACAGTTGGGAGTCGCCACCCTTGCACCTCCAGAGTTTGTTCAGGGCTGTTCGCCTTTCAATGGAAAAAGGGTAAGGAGAGCCTCTTGTCTTTAAAAGACTCATAAAGGTAGAAAGGAATGAAGCTTTTATGGAGCAGAATTTAAGGAAGCTCCGCCGAGAGGCAAGATTTGAAGGAGAACCAGAGACTAGGAAGTCTAAGAGAAGTGAGGAATTATCAGGACACTCGAGGGGAAATTTAAAGAACGGCCTGAAGGAAAAGGCAAGTCTGAAAGTCCCGAGGAAGGAAGGTGAAAAGCTTTCCTCCCGGGAAGAGGAGGAAGATAAAAGGTTTGTCTGTAAACGGGAGAAAGGTGAAAGATATCCTCTGTAGAGAATAACTTTTCGCAGGAAGAATATCTTTTTTACAGAGAATCAAATATTTTTACTGAAGCACGCAACGTCAGAAGTGCTCAGGCGACAGAAGTCCCCTTAGCAAAAAAGGGGGGCTTATGTTGACATGCGATTAACGTGTTGGTTATCTTGGGCCAATCTTGGGCCTATTTCTGACAAAGCCCGTAAAGGCCCATTGAGGCTTATAGCTAAGGTAAACACATCAGGCTTGCGCCCGCAGTCTACATGGACTATATGGCAAAGGAAGTCTACAGAGGCGGGGCAATAACCTTGTAATCAAGGGAAGTCTACAAGCCTGCGCCTCCAAGGGACACAAAGTCTACAGACTTGTGCCTCCAAGGGACACAAACTCTACAGACTTGCGCCTACAAAGGATACAAAGTCTATAGGCCTGCGCCTGCAAAATACACGTGTCAAAGGAAAACAGTTCCACAGCCCCGAGATAAATGGGACTTGTTACCCACGCTTATATCAACACACATCATAAAAGACCACCAATTAAACCCGAAGTTAGAGGAGTTTACGATTCACGATCAAACGAGTAGAAGTCAGTTAGCTCCGAGATTCTTGGGAGAATCGAGTCTGAAAAATCTTCGGAAGGTCGTAACAGACTGAGTATAAAAGGGAGAGGATCTCCCTCAGAGAAAATCACGAACAAATCAGCCAACAGAAGCTTATCTTGCTCGTCATCCCTTAGTTGTTAGTTGTTAGGATTTCCTGACCTAGGCGAAACTCTTAAAGTTTCATTGGTCTTCCTTCCACCGTCAGAGTGAGCAACCGTAGCTCCGGCAACAAATCCCCGCCTTCACTTCCACCATTAGAGTGAGCAACCGTAGCTCTGGTAATAGCCCTCCGTCTTCGACTCTAACGCCAGGATGAGCCACCGTAGTCCCGGTACACATCTCCGCCTTCGACGCCTCCGCCAGGTTCGGCCACCGCAGCCTTGGTGTCCACGTCCACCTCAGCACCCAACCGCATCCAGTCCATCAAGTCCAGCAGCTAAGTCCTGCTGCCCGAAGAGAACAAGTCTACGACGCTCTGCCGTCAAGTCTACGACGACGCACCAAGTCTACGGAGCACTGTAGCTAGTCTACAATCTTACCACCGTCCTTATTTTTACTTTTATGGCTGTAAGCTTTCTTTCTTGGTGTAAAAACTGTTTGTATTCAATCAATCTCTTCAATTACTTACTGGCGACCACATCTACAAATCCCTATGAGTCTTATTGCCAAATATTTTCGGCGTGATCCGTTTCCTACGCGAACACCGTATCAATTCAGATAACGTTTGGGATGTATTCGCAGTCAACTTGTGCAAACCACACCGATCAAGGATTGGACAAATTCTTCGTTCCTCGATCCCGGGTCCACATATGAGTTCCCGACATCGGAATCAAGTATAATTAGGTTGTATTACTCATTCACTCTCTTACCATTTTTGTGATACTATTAGCACTATTTCATTAGTTTTTACATACTTTGATTGATTCCATTTTGATGCATGCGCCTGAATCTTTTTTATAAAACAACGAATGTGTTTGTTTAATTTTCGTTTATATTTCCATTTGTCTGTCGATTTCGTAATTATTTTTATAAGACAGTACGTTTTACGATCTTTCTTTTAACATATTGTGCATCCAATTTGAATCTATGGTCTGAAAGTTATGATTTTTTTAAAATATTGCCTTACTTCAGCCCTATTTTCATAATACTATTTTACTTGATATTCCATATCAATTTCTACCCTTGTTTAAAAATTCTAAAATTTTAGAATGCTTTATTTCTAACATGATTCACAAATAATTTATTTTTATTTCACTGAATTTTGACCTTCCTAGGCTAAAATATGCTTAAAACAATTTGGATATGTGATCTGGTCATGTTTCACAGACTTGGCTCCGTAAAACCAATGCCATTTCTTTTCTGTAAATCTATTTCCTAGGAAATTTTAAAGCATAATATTTCTTTTAATAATTTACGCATCCCGCTTGACCCAATTTCATTGAATTTTCCGTTACTTTGGCTTGACATCTTGAGTCCAAATTTGACATCCTATATCCTTATTGGGTTAAGAACATATCCCTACATTTTCATAAATTTTTCGGTCAGTTTGCATATTGTTCGACATTTTTCTTTAGTATTGTATCACCCTAGATTTGGCCCTTTATCTTGTTTCATTATTTGGCTTATAGGTGCATGTGGCCCATCGTTGTCACAGGTCGACCTTATTACATATGGAGAGGATTCTTGAAGCTTCAAGAACAGATGGTTCGTGAAGGATACCCGTGAAGGATGGGCTTCACAAGAGCGGCCCCAGCTCACAACACTCAGCAGATGTATAGCCATCTCGTTGGTCCTAAGGTGCAAAGGTCATGTGCGAGCGTCCCCGAACTGTCATCCTTCCCTACGTAGTTTCATCTAAATAATTATTTATGGTTGAGCACATACTATGGAGCCCATAGGCGTATTGTTGCATGTTGTTTGCTAATTAACAGACATCAGTTTGTAGGCTTATTGTTGCATGATGTTAAGCCCATAGGCTTATTGGCCTGAATCCGTTCCGACGCTTGTAAAACATGTACATGAGTCTAGAGTGATGTCCAGGTTAGGTCCAACGGCCGTTCAACAAAAACAAACTTTTTCGGAGCAAACACTACCTTTCCGCATGTCTAGTTGAAGAGTTAGTAATTATTGATCCCTGAACCGACGGTTTTTTCCAACTTAAATGGTTTCTATTAATAAGTGACGAACACATTTTAATGGAGCCATCATTGATGAGAAAAAACGACAAGAGCCACTCCAAATCCTCCCGAAGTTTCCTTTTAAGGATCATGCTCCGGTTTTCGTCTGTCGCTTCCTAAAGAGCAGGAGACGATTGGTGAGGAAGCAGGCAGGCCTGATTAGAAATCGAGCGAGTATTCACCCGGTCTCTTCCATAGTGTCCAACGCTCGAGCCGTGGCGCTGAACGGATGGGCCTGGGGATTGAGCTCGAATCTTCATGTCGTTCGAAGCGCACGTGCGTGTTAGGCCGAAAGACGCTCGTACATTCCGGATGACGACTCCGCTGGGGACTCTACATGTAGAATCCTACCAAAAGCTCTTCCATTCAATCCACATGCGGAGAGGAGTATGACTTTTTTGCGCATGAGCTACTTGTTTCTGTACCCTTTGTTTGCTCTTATGTTTTGTCTTCATTTACCATTTTCCTAGGCATGACTAGATAAGTCCCTACACCTCGGAATATGCTTTTAGGGGGTCACCGAATAGCACGGCCTCGTTGCTTTATGGGGCCAGTAGGTTATGGCCGGGGCCCGCCTCCCTTTGTCCAAGGGAGGTCTTAGAAACTTCTTCCATGTCTAGAATTGTATACATTACAGGTACCAGACGTCTCACGTGCATTTGTCTGTTAATAAGTGACTGCTACATATACAGGGACAAGTCAGGTACGCCTTGGCTGCTGTAAAACTAACATTGCTCGTTTAGTAGATAATTTATGTTGATTACAAAAGGCTTCAAGAATCCTTTTTTTTCTCCATTCTCTACTTAGTTTATCGCTTACTACATTCATTCATACATGTGTACAACCACATGAGCTACTGTCGATTGTAGTAGATGCATTATCTGGTCATTCATAGTAACAACTTCATCACATTATTGCATCACATTCTCTTAATGCATGATTCGTCGCATACACAAATGCGATTAAATATCATTACGAATTTATCCTGCTTCGATTACATTGTTGTTCGATACTAATTCAAACATTCTCTTTACTTCTGTAATGCGTGCTCTTTCGCATACACGAATGTGATTAGACACCATTACAAATTTATCATGTATCAATTATGCTGTCACAAGATGCTAATATTCTCTATTTTCCTTTTGTGGTTTTAATTCTCCAAAGTGGCTCCTCGAACGAGACTAGAGCAAAGAAAGGGGCATTACAAGAGTAACAACATGAAGACCAAGGATCCATCGACGGCTCCCAAGGCTAAAAGCTAAACATACATCAACATGGAGATCAAAGATCCATCATCGGCTACCTAGAATCAACGACACGAAGACCGCAAGGAGGTTAAACTTCAATGGTCGATCTCAATCAACTTCGGAATGGATGCCGATCCCAAAGAAAGAAAATAATACTTCCTTACAAAGAAAATAAGTTATATGAGCTTACTTATTTTAGTCTTCATGCTTGTCTCGCAGGTACATGAGCATCCTATGCAGACAATGATGACAAACAATAAAATTTTGAGCCAAAGCTTCGAAACATACTTCATCAACGAACTTCTTCATATGCTATAGAGTCAAGTGAGGCAAATAACATTGACAATGCAAATGAAAGGGGAAAATCACACAACCAAACTCTTTTCATCCTCTTTCCGTTAATCATTCGATTCCATCGAACGAAGACGTAATGACAAAATCAAACAAAAAGGAAGTACATGAGCAACCTTATACTGCAGACACCAACCAAGACATTTTTGTCAATCACTTGATATGATTCCTACGTACAAAGATGCAAAGATGGAACAATATAAATGGGAAGCATTAATACACTACTTTACCTTTCTTATAAATGAAACATGAACAAATTTCATTTCTACTCTATAAGATGCAAGTTTCATTTCTACCTTTATGCAATGACGAAATAAAAAAGGGAAGTACCAAAATTCTACTTGACTTTTCTTATGAACAAAATTATATGAGCAAATTTCGTATCTACTCTAAGAGAAGCAGGTCACATGAACTCACTTGTTTTCTTGTTGCCTGTTTGATAGGTACATGAACAAACTTATACAATGGGAAGAAGGCAAGAAAAGCACTTTGTTAATCCTTTGATTCCATTTAACAAAGACGCAATGACAAATAGACATAGAAGGGAGCATTAATCTAATTTCTAATACATTCTCTATAGAACAAGTTACAACAGCTCAATTGTGTTTTCCGCCCTTTAGTGTTTGTAAGTACATGAACATCCTGCATTACGAACAAATGCGCAGGTAGTCGGGTGGAAAATTTAGAACCAGAGCTTCGAGATTGCCTTTGTCATCACCAAAGATCATCACGTGAAATATAGTTTCATTTATATTATTCCTGACAAATTTTATTATCATTCCCCAACTAGAGTCATGCTTCTCACTTCCCCAAGTCGGAATCGGTTACATGAATACACCGTATTCCCCAGCACAAGTTGAATATACTAGCATATTCTTCCCCAGCAGCAGTCGAGATGAACATCCTCATCTCCACTCCCCAACGGACACCTGAATTTGTTATTATTTCCCCAAGCAAGAGTCAAAGTACATGAGCTAATTTCGTTCTCGTCCAAGTGTAGGTACATGAGCATCCACACAGTACGAAAAAAACTCCTAGAAAATGACAGAACTCTTTTGAGGCCAATCTCGAAGAACATGACTTGGGGCAGGAATGTACAAGTACTTCCCCGACGGAGTTCACACTTGAGAATTTCATCCGTACAAGAACACCACAGAGTTATGCCTATCAAAGGTATTTATTTCTTAACCATTTGTGTGTCTGTTTGCATGCAATCCAAAATGTATTTTCACATTGCAAAAATGCTTCTTGGCAGAAAACGGAGAAGGCAAACCCACTCCCAGAACACCTACCCCAGATAAATGAGTGTAAGCACTATGAGAGTTCTTCTACATGAACGTTTGGACAGACAAAAGAATCCTTTGACGAAAGATGTGTAGACCAGGATAAGATTAAGCGTTCATTCTCTTGCGCAAACACTGAACATTGACCGTTGCTAGCCCTTCCGAGCCAAAGTCGAAGTTCCCACATACACTACTCCCTCCGAGTCAAATAACCGCCTCGCACTGTGGTAAATGGAGAACCTGTAGTTAGAAACTAGAGCATTGGACCGTAGTGCAACGCTTCATTAAGGTTCAAAAGAAGAAGAACCATTAACTGGCATGCACGCTAGTTCAGTCGCTCCCAAGGATAGATCATCTTCATACATGTTTACAAGAAACGCAAATCTTCAAGGAGTCCAAAGCACCTCCAATAAAATCGATAAGAAAATGGGGCATTTCCCTACAAATCATCAAAAAATCAGCGTAAAGACCAAAGTATTTAAAAGATAGGTGCAAGATAAGTTGAAAGAGCAAAGCAAAGCACTAGGGCCGACAAAAGTGTTCGTAAGAGCAAAAGTGATGCTTCTCCAACAATGAGTGTGAAAACATTCCCCAGAGCGGATCACTGACAGTCACCAACAAAACATCCCCAAAGTGGATCATTGGAAGTCACGAGTAAACCAATCGTCAATATGAAACAGAGCTTCTCGACTGGCCCGTTGCCCGGAAGATGGAGAATTCGCTTGAACAGTAGAACCTCTATGGTCTAACAGCTTTGGATTATGTTCTTAGACTCGTTTATCAAAATAATGAATTTGGATCCTAAACCAAAAGGCCTTATGCCTAAGCCATATTACAACCAAAGAAAGACTCTTTCGCTCGGTACATGAGCATCCAACTCAATGAAATTTTAAAATTCAACCGAAACGACTTTCAAGAACAAGGGTGGATCGTGAGAGAGATAAGGAAACCTTCTTCGTTACTCTATCCTTGGTCCACATATGGAGTTCTCGATATCGGAATCAAGTGCAATAAGGTTGTATTACTCCTCTCTTACAATGTTTGTGATACTATTAGGATTATTTCATTAAGTTTTTACATGCTTTTGATTGATTGCATTTGTCATGCACGTGTTGGAATCTTTTTTCATAAAACAACGCATGTGTTTCTTTAATTTTCGTTTTGATACTTTATATGTCTTCTCATTTCGAAATTATTTTTATTAGATATTATGTATTAAGATCTTTCTTTTGACCTATTATGCATTAAATTGGAATTTATGATCCGAAAGTTATGGTTTTTTAAAGTATCGCCCTACTTCTGCCCTATTTTTCAGAAGACTATTATACTTGAAATTTGATATCAATCTTTACACTTTTTTAAAAATCGTAAACTTTAGCATGTTTCTTTCTAACATAATAGCAAAGCATTTATTTTATTTTGCTTAATTTCGACCTTTCTAGACCAAAATATGCTTAAAACAATTTGGATATGCGATCTAGTCGTGTTTCGTAGTCTTGGCTCCGTAAAAATAATACCATTTCTTTTCTTTAAAACTATTTCCCAGGAAATTTTAAAGCATCTTAAGTTGGCATCTTTTGGCACTGATTTTGCCTTCTTTGGGCTTCTGAATAAAAAATTACATATTTTTCTTTAAGTAGTTTGCAATTAGATTGCGCGTCGGACGTGACGCAATTTCATGGAATTTTCTCCTATTTTGGGCTTAACATCTTGGGTCCAAATTTGACATCCTAGATTCATATTGAGTTAAGAACATATCCCTATAATTTCATAATTGTTTGAGTCTATTTGCATATTGTTCGACATTTTTTTTAGTACTGTATCATCGTGGATTGTGCCTTTTAACTTGTTTTATTATTGGGCTAACAGGTGAATGTGGCCCATCATTGCCACTGTCGACTTTAGTAGATCTAGAAGCGATTCTTGAAGCTTCAAGAAACCATGGTGCATGAAGAAGACCCGCAAAGGATGAGCTTCTCAAGAGCGACCCCAACTGACGATACTTATTGTAGCCATCCTGGCTGGGCCAAAGATATAAAGGGATGTGCGGGCCTTCTCGAACTTCCTTTCATCCACCTGTAACTGGGCCGTGGGCCAAAGTTCATAGGCCCACGTCTCCATTCTTTCTCGCCTACTTACCAATATCAGTTTTGGCCCAAAAGCCGAATCAGATCCAACGTCCGTAAAATAGATATATGAGTTCGTTGTGATGCCCGGATTGGATCCAAAGGCCACTAAATAGAAACAAATATTTTTTTGAGCAAACGTCACATTTTCGCATGTCTAGTGTAACTCTTAGTAATTAATGATACCCGAACCGACGGTTTTTCTTCGACTTAAACCATTTTTATAAATAAGTAGATGGCGACTCCGTAATAGCTTATCTAGGTTAAGCGACAAACACATTTTAATGGAGCCATAATTGATGTGTGAAGACGACACTAGCCGCTCCGGATCTTCCCGAAAGTTTCTTTTATGAATCATGTTTTGTTTTTTGCCGTCACCTCCTAAATAGCATGGAGACGATCGGTAAAGGCCAAAAATAGCCCGATTAGGAATCAAGGGAAGATCCACTCGGTCTCTTCCACAGCGTTCGATGCTTGAGTCGATACGTCGACCGGATGGGCTTGGGAACGAGCCCAAATCCTCATGTCTGAATCGCACGTGCGTGATAGGCCGAAAGGCGTGCATATATTTTAAGTCCACTGAAATCACTCCGGTAAATTTACATGGGAACGAGAATCTATTTTGTGTCTGTTGGCGGGAGATCGAGGAGGGCGTTGGAGAATTTTTAGCCAATTGCCAAGTGCGCTCATGGGATGGCACATTTTGTTGGGATCGTGTATCCCAATGATCTCAATGGACCTGTCTCTTAGGATCACGGTAGCTGTTTTTTACGTAACAAGGGCCCCTTCATAAATTCAACCACGAAAATGAGATGATATATGTTCGGAGTTTGCTTCGGAATTTACTTAATAAGTTTGAAAAGTAGAACGTTCTTATTAGTACTAGTGTTGTATAATGTACCACGAAAAGATTGTTCAGATATTGCACAATGTATGACACGTTACTAAGCCCGATGGAGGCCAGACTCGATTACTAATTTCGGTCGATTACTAATTGATACGTTGTACATTACACGACGTTTAAACAGTGTTTTCGTTGTGAAATGTACAATGTACTAACTTAAAGCGTTGTACATTGTACAACGAAAATACTAACTTAAAGCGTTGTACAATGTACAACGAAAATACTAACTTAAAGCGTTGTACAATGTACAACGAAAATACTATTTAAACGTTGTACAATGTACAACTGGTTACTAAGCCCGATGGGCCTAGGATAAAGGCCAGACCCAATCAGTAATTTCGGTCGATTACTAATTTATGCGTACATTGTATGACGTTTGAACAGTGTTTTTGTTGTACAATAGACAATGTACTAAATTAATGCGTTGTACATTTTACAACGAAAATACTATTCAAATGTCGTACAATGTGCAACTTAGTACTAAGCCCGATGGGCGTAGTAAAAAAGGCCCATACCAAATTACTAATTTCGGCCGATTACTAATTGTTTCGTTATACATTGTACGATGAAATTACTGTTCAAACGTCATATAATATACAACGTATTACTAAGCCCGATAGGTCTAGTACAGAAGGCTCATACACTATTACTAATTTAGGCCGATTATTTGTGCATTATTACTAATTTCAATTTTTTTTTGTACATTCACGAAAAATTACCAGGCATTTTAGCCTCGTCAGACAAAGTGGGGTGGACATAAGCGGGACGCTGTGAACGTCCGATAGATGAGAATGGATTAAGGAAAATAAATTTTTCTTACCTCAAAAATTTTAAAACAATGTTAGAAGAACGTTAAAGAAAAGCATTTCGATCATGTTAAAAAAAGGCTAAAAATCATTTACAAAGTTTAACGAACACTTTTTGTATAAAATACTGCTAATCGTATATAACGATCATAACAATTAAATAATAATGTATCACAAACATGTTTGGTGATCGCACAAATGATTTATACAAAAAAAATCATACAAATTTCTTGGTGGCATCGAAAAAGCAACACATCAGAAATATTTTGTACGAACTTCACAGTAATTGAGATGGAGCCGCGAGTAATAGAATGCAGATGAATTATATTAACAAATGATGTCTTAAATACAAAGAAAACAACTTAAAACCGTGAAAAACGATGAAAAATATAAAAGAGATTATATCACGCCATAGATTTGTCGCGGACGTCGTAAACTTGTGAGCTAGTGTGGTGGAATTTAGCCTCCGGTGGTGCGATGGATATGGACGTGAATGTGGTATGGACGTTGGTGGTGACGCGACGAAGCAGACAGTTTGGAAACTAGGAACTGAAGGTTGAAAGGCTAAGGGTTGAAAATTGAGTGATTTTAGACAAATAATGCACTTTGGCCTTAAATGAATATGTATATCGTTTAAAAGAATCTTAATGCCTTTTATATTAAATCGAATATTTGAGACGTGGGTCACATTTCCCTATATTTCTCCCTAACTGAACATTATATGAAATAATGGGATGTCACCTCCCTAACCAATTTCCTAGAATATTGGAATGAAGATCTTTCTTGGTTTTCGTAAACTTTGATACATGTGGCTTTATAGTAAACTTTGGTCGGGCCTCTTGTCCTGTAGACTTAGCATAAGCTCATAGACCTTATTACACATAGCTCAATTTATTATATCCTGGTATACTTGGTTAGTAACTGGTCTAGTAAATTGACTGTGAATCGTAGATTCCTTGTAGGTCTAGTTTCTAATGAGCTTCTTATGAGTAGACCCAAGATTTCTGTCATGTCAAAACGACCATTTAGATAAAAGAATTGATCGAATACATGTACCGTGATATCTTATAATTTGGGGATCTATATCTTTTATACCACAGACCTATAGGTTCCATACTAAGAGAAGTGACAGATTTGCACATGTGAACGTGACTAACGATTACACGGGTTAGCGTGACTAATATTAGTAGCCGTTTGTGGATGTTTTCCTCCCGGGTGGTGTTGTTGCTTGCGCAGCAACCTGCGACTTCGGTTTGGATATTTCTCTTTGGCGGTATCCCCACCTGCACAGAAACCCGATGCAACTTCTATTTGGACTTTTTACTCAGGCGATGTCCTCAATTACACAGCAACCCACTACGACTTCTGTTGCGTAGTCTCACAAGACAACGACTTGACAGCAACCTCTGTTTAAGGTTCTCTACACACACAAAACGTAGTTACAAAAGGCTAGTTAGTCCCTCGTCTCTCTGCTCTTGGAGTATCAATTCTTCTTTCCGACCCACTACACGCCACCAACCCGCCGCACGTCACCACCAACGTCTCCGCAACCTCCAACCAGAATCCCTCGAACTCACCAAGTCACTTTCCAATAAGCTTCACCAACGATACAACAATCTGCACATCATGTTCTTCCCTGTGTGTGACTAATGACGATCCTCACAAAATTATATTCAGAATTTCGCTCTAACAGATATGACGTATTGTCTCCACTTAGACACACTTATTATACAAGATTCAAAAACTAGGTATGTAAACTAAAATTAACAAAATAGTTTCTGCATAGAAAAGAAAACAAATGATTAATCATTATTAAAATACCAAATATATAAAATGCATCACCCAAGAAAGTATCCATTAAGAATTAAAATCATATCAGAGAAATTATGATTTGACAAAGTTCTCATGAATAATACGTTACGAGTTGAATAGATCAGCAACCTTTTATAGTTGGAAAGAAAATAGATTTAGTTTCCAACTTGAGAAATATTGTTACCGAATAGTGCATATATTCATTGGGGACTATCCACAATTGATTTCATATCAATTAGATATTTTAATCCCAAGATAGAGTACTACAAAAGGTTAGATCATCAATCTTCTATTGATGAAAATAATCAATTATTTATTTTCAAATTGAATTGAGTCATTCCAAATTAGTTCATCAATGAATCTGAGCGCGTAACTATATCATTTGAATGATTGTAGCATGTTTCTTCATTAACATTATATTTTCACACCGGGTTAACAGGAATTTCTATATTTAGCAACATAATTTCCACAATTAGGAAAAAATATATTGTTTTCAACTTTTTATGGTATGCTTACGATATAATAAGTTTATATTAATTATTTTATATTAATCCAAATGATATTCCAAGGAATATTCTTTATTTGAATTAAGGGGTTAATTAATAATGAATTAATTATTAATATATTCAATTATAGAAATATTTTTTAATCACATAATTAGATCTCAAATGATCATTAGAGAATGTAGAATATATTTTCGTGATATTTTTCTTATCGTAGAAATTATATCTTAGTTATAGAGAATTACTGCTGTCAGACTTCTTTAACGATTAGTTAAGCTTCTGTAAAATCATAGCAGGTGAACCTATTGTTCGACTCATCTTCAAAACCATATCAACACATACAAATAGGGTAAAGCTACTCCCACCAATCTTGTATTAATCATCAGGGTTGGCAACTTCTCCTCTATCCAGTGTAGATCGGAACGAAGTATAGAGTTCTCCTTGCGTGAGGATTCTCTTATACACAACCTTTGAGGTTTTTATCTCTGCTACCTCATATAGAATCATGGACATAGTGATGGTTAAAATGTGGTCTAGTCTTTACTTCTTTAGACAATTCTTCTCCCTCTATAACATAATAATGTAACATGGACTCCAAATCATTAATATATGTCATAGCTTTCTCAATGAACCATTTAATCTAATGCATGATATTATGCTTAATTTCTCCTTTAACCATTTTTTTCACCTAGGATTCAAGAAAATCCATCAGCTGGCTTATGCCTCAGAAGATAATGGATTAGTCCAAATCGTCATTCAAGCATTCGGAAGGGATTAGTCCACAATGTCTATATCAGAATCTATGATTTCTCACCAGCCTCACGGCTTGCATTGTCCTGAGCTCGCTCCCCAAACTATTAGACAGAATCTCTTTCCGGATTTGCTTCCTGAAGGCCTCCTTCAAAAGCATTAGGAGTTTCGTCTTTGAGAATGATTATATTGTAATTAAATAACCATCATACTCCATTTATGCCGTATCATCAATTTTTATTTTTTAAATCAATTAACTTATGAATGCTTTGAATTTTGCCTTCTCTGGAGCATATCCGACTTCGGCTTCTTAATTTTTCTTTAGTTGGCTTTATAAAAGTTTTATACAAGTTAATTACTTCCTTCATAAAAATCTCCAGGATCTTTAGCTAGGTGATCTTAGTAGTAACAGAATTACATCATGGTCAATGGATGCCACCAAGGTTCTTTAACCTTATCCTCTTTTACCGGAGCATCCTTCTCACGATCAAATGATTTGAGATAGACTTGTTCCTTTCAATCAACCATTTTTTATTTTTTTCATAGAGACTTTCTCTTCAGAATCAGACATCCTCTTCAGAAAAGATTTCTTCGTCTCTCCTTTGGAGTTGATGGAAACTATCCTTCTTACAGCTCCAACAGATCTTTCTCTTCGCCATTATCAATTTGCAAGTTCTCTAGAGAGAGAGTCGGTTATTATATTTTTCTCAGAATGAATAAATTTGTTGACCTTAGCGTTGGTGATGAGAAATACGTTGCCTACTTGAGAAGTGTGCTGCTACGCTTGAGAAGTATGTGGCTACACTACAGTAAAGCTGTACTGCATTACTACGTTACAATTACCAAAATGAAGGAATAATTATTATTCCAACTTGATTGTCGTAATTTTATCATATTTAATGATTAATTATATTATCTTATTCAGATAATCACGTGTGGGGATCAGATAGCGATGCTTGAGAGAGATTTGGAAGAAGAATATCTAATTATAGCAATATGTTATTTCCTATCTTATCTCAACGGTCATTAAGGAATATAGTTATTCCGGTTCTGACGTGGCTAATGATTGAAACAACAATCAGGTAGCATTCTGATAATTATTGGATTAAATCATACAAATTAGGAAAGCTGACAAAGATTTCCTTCCTTCTTAGTCGTTGTGACCGTTGAGCAGCTGTCCGCTGATCCTGATTACAGCTTGCTGAAGCCTGGTATTTGGGAAACGAATTATCTGATTCACTCCCTATTAAAATCAGACGACACTCATACACTCTAGAACGAATCTTTTGGTCTGTGGTTGTCCAAAGCCTGTGTGATCTGTGTGAAGCTTTGAGAGGCTGTGTGATTGCTGCAGAACGGAAGGTGCTAAGTGATCGTCTGGTTCTTACCTCTCGCAATCTGCGTGTGGGAGTGCCAAGGGCTGTATGCCACCTTGGTCGTCCTGAGAGGGATTGTGTCCTCGATGCGTTTAAAGAGTGGCTGACGAGTAGTCTAAGGGAAGCAAAGTGAATATCTGTGTTGATCGCAGTAACCAGTTGCTGACCCATCGGCAAGAAGCCGTTCCGGTTGTGTCTTTTCGCAGGGAAGTCTTGAACCCACGGAGTTTGAGCAGTTAGACACGCACTTGTGGGTGCGCGCTAAAAGTCTCGCGCCTGCAGGGTAGAGCAGGAGTTGGGAACGCCGCCGGAGTGGAAAGAGGTCCTCCCGAGCACAGGGGTGCTGTGCAGAAGTCTCGACCTCCTAATATAGAGGGACAGTAGAGCAGGTTGCGTAGGAGCCGCCGGAGCTGAAAATTCCAACTTAGGCATTGGGTGTGCAGTGCAGTGAGTCACGGCTATGGTAACCATGCACATCTGAACTGAGTGTAGGACGGATACCCCGACTTCGCTGTGTGATAATTCAGGTTCTGCTATGTGAGGAACCAATTCCTGTTTTATCTCTTTTGTTCTCTGACTCTTTGTAGTTGTCTCTCTTGTGCTCATAGACAAGATCTATTTGAGAAGAGACAAAAGTAGTGTGGAAATCCTTTGAGCAATCAACTTCTGAGCGTGAGCATCATTCTGCCGGAAACGAGAAGACGTCCACTGTGTGAGGAGCTGATCGTTGCCCAGGAGTGATCTTCTTTTGTAAAGGATTTTAAATATCTCTTGTTGAGATACCAAAAGTCTAGTGCAAAAGGTTCATTTGCACCCATTATATTTATATAGTGGAATCACTTCTATGGTAGAAAGTGGACGTAGGTCGATTAAGGCCGAACCATTATAAACTACCGTGTTCATTACGATCGCGCAAACAATCGTACGAAAATCTACTCGATCAAATCGTAACGGTTACAGCGAAGCATATCTCACTTTTGAGAAACCGCTGCTGTGATACAGTACGCTGTCGCTTACATTGAGAAATGGCGAAAATGTTATAATCACTAATTCACCCCCATCTTAGTGAACCTGAACGATCTAACAAAATTCAATGCCCATATATATAATAGTTAAATCATTATATTGTAGCCTTAGAAGTCTAGTTTGCTTAACGTTCTTGAGATTCAAATTTATGAACCTCTTAACATTGGTTGAATATTTTCACACCAAGAATTTCTTAGGTGTCAAGAAGATTTTAAAAGCATTCATTCAATATTTAAAGGCTAACACCTCCGTTTCATATATCGAGTATCGAAGCTCATATCCTTTGAAACTATCCGACTAATACTTACAAACGAGTTTAGGCTTTCTTCCTTTAATTTTTAGAACTACTCCCCAGAATTCAGCGCTTAGGGTTTAGAGGATAAACCCTAAACCCTAAACTTAAGTTAAACATGAATGTACAAGACTAACTAGTCATATTTAGAGGATAAAAAACTTAAGTTAAACCCTTAACCTTTTCTTTTTAATCCTTTGAATGGCCTCTGTGTCTTCATCTTCTCATGACCAACTTTTTTTTAAAGATGTTTCCTTAGATATTCTTCCCAAATCATGAGAAAGATTTTTCATAAGATAGATAACAGATCAACAAAATCTTTGGGCTTGCCTTTTTTGTTCGCAAGTCTTTCAACAAAGTTAATGTTTCTTGACAATGTGGTTATGTTATTTGATTTTTCATTTTTCCAATTTTCATGCCTAAAAAGTTAATTGACTCCTTAAACTATTGTACCTTCCTTCCAGATAGAACCATGCCTTCTTGTTCGACGACCAACACATCGTCAATATAGACTACATAAAATTTTTGGATACGCTTAAACACAATTGTCTATTTTCACTAAAACACACCTAGAGCATTTTTTCAGGCCAAACGACAATACTAGCCATTAAAACATCCGTTACGAAGTATTGAAAATAGTTAGAGGAACCAATCATCTTCCATCTAGACCTGATAGTAACCACTTTTAAGGTCAAATTTGAAAATAAATTTCAATTAACTTAAACTAATTCATTTAATGAGATCTCCAACAGTAGAAATCTTATAACCATTATCTCTTGTGGCTCGGTTAAGCTAACTATAAGTATTTGTACTTCGCACCAACTCGACATGGTTTAATCAAGGCATGACTATAGTGTGGATTATAATTGTCTCTAACCACTTTCCCAAGCAATTCAATAATCTTTTTGTCAAATTTCTAAATCATCTCAGCCGTATATGTGACATTTCTGGCTCTTATGATGATTTTGAGATCTTTCAATTCGAGTTTAGCTTTAAGGCTATTATGATTCCACTAATTAAAAATGTCGGCAAGTTTAATCAAGAACTTATTCCATTTGGTTCCTACCAACTGTGTTGTCATACACACTTCTTGTTTTGAAAACAAGTAGTTATATCAGTTAGAACTCCCCATATTCATTGGAGAAAACAGGGCTTGTGCCCAATTCTCATTTTCATCTAATTGTGTATCGCCAGGCTGAGTTCACACTCTGATTACTTTTTCACATGATGAATCACCACAATGCTCTATCTATTTGACCGGATATAACCCAAACTTTAACCATAACTTGGGTTCTCTTAAAGCACCGATTTTCAACCCACCAATAATAATGTCTTGGATATCTTGCACAAAAGGTCAATTCTCCTTTTGTCTCTTAAGAAAAATATTACGAATAAAGATATCTGCTTCTAAGAAATGATGTGCATGAAGCTCTCTAATGACGGTTATTTGTCTGCCAATAAAGACATGCACATTATTAGTTTGGTGGCTAGTAATTATTGTCATTTCATCAACATTACAATCTGGATGAGCCTTTACAATGGTTCCTACCACTCATCTGATAATGAATTAAGTCCATTACAACTTATACTACACCCGATGCCAATTAAAATATCTAGAGAATACTCGTAGTATTTAGAGAACTTGAATATTAGACCTTGAGACTTTTTGAGATGTTTTGTTATCCTCCATAATTCATCTACTGAAATAGACCTTTCCATAGCTATTAGTTCAACAACCTCGCAAACTTTAAGAATCATTTTAGTCAAAGAGTTATCTAGATAAGTGACTCTCATCATTCTTAATGACTCCTCATTCAATTAGGCTATTGGATCTTCACCAATCGGAAAGGATACTTGTATATGCCCAACAATTATTCATGTATATTGCAATGGTGATCTATAATCTATAGACCTTTGAAACATCTCCTCGACTAGCGGCGACGCATATGCTTCTACTCATCGAGAAACTCTGGGGGTTAAATTCGAATTTTAAAAACTGGAATTTCAATGAAGTTGAAAGTTATGTATTATGATAATTTCTAAACTTCTGGATATAATGGATAGAATATATTTGATAAAGTGGGTTTCTTTTCTTTTCGGGATTCTGGAGTTGAATGGAATATCACACATCAGTTAGTAAATAGGAAAAACGTATTCCTAAGGCGAATGGGGACAATGAGTGAATAATAATTTGTTTTTGAGTGGGTGTTGTGTAGTGTGGATAGTTACTTCCCTCTTAGCGAGCAACTTAACTTTCTGTGGATGGAAGCGGCTAACTATACGTGCACGTAATGGTCACGTAGTTTATTAAAATCGCTTTTATTTTTAGTAAAGTTTACAAAAAATCGATCTTTTTTAGTAAAATAATTCAAAATTAGTAAAATATTTAGTAATGTTTACTAATTTTTCATTGTTCATAGTTAGTAAACTTTACTAATTTGCGTTTAGTAATTTCACCCGATTATTTCCAGATTAGTTTAGTAATCGTTTACGAAAAAGATCGGTGATCATTTTGTTAGTAACTTTTATGAAAAATTTACTGTTCAAGTTTAGTAAATGGTTACTAAACTTTTTAGTAATATTTTCATCCGATTTACTACTTTTTGTTTAGTAATTTTACTAAAAAATTACTGTTCATATTTAGTAAAAGGTACTAATTTTACTTAGTAAAAGTTCAATGTTTAGTAATTTTTCGGGTTGGGTTTTGACTGAAATTAGTAATAATTTAATAATTTATTTAGGAAGATTAATAAAATACTGTTGAACATAGTAAAATTGTTTGGAAATTACTAAAAATGAATTTTTTTTTCGTAATTATTTACTAATTTCTGCGCGAAATTTTAATAAAATTTAGTAAACTATTACAAAATATTTTAATAATTTACTAAGCTAAACAATAAATTCCGAACCTAATTACTAACCTATGGTCATTGTGAAATGACAAGTTGCCCCTGATAAAAATTTACAAAATGCTTTACCAACCCAATTAGTTATTTTGTCTTCGTCGTCTTCGTTGGTTCCGTAGATCCACCTTCTTCCTCCCGTCGTCCCGACCGATCGTCCCCTCGGAGCCGCATTCCTCCGTTCATCCCCTCTGATCCTCCCCTCCGACCGCCTTGCCGGTTAACATTATGACGTCAGGTAAGATCCCCTTGCCGTTCGTCGTCTTCCTTTTCCTTTCGCCGTCCGACAACCCAAACCCTAATCCGTGTTCGTTATACCGCACGAGAACCCACAACCTTCCATCTCCATCGGCCATCCCCTCTTGGTTTAGGTGTATGGTTCTGGGTAAATCTCTCCTGTCAAGTCTTACCCATCCTTTTTCCCACCCCACGAACCCTAGTTTCTGTCGTCCGATCCATTGTATGTTGTTAGGATTCGTTTTTGGGTGTCTGTATTGGAATGGGTTGGTGGTCATATGGTTTGGCTTTGGGTAGATGTTTTGCAGATTGGAGTTTAAGGTTTGGCTTTGGGTAGACTTTGGTCAGATGGTTTGGCTTTGGATAGACATTTTGTAGATTGTAGTTTAAGGTTTAGCTTTGGGTAGACGGTGATCAGATGGTTTGGCTTTGGGTATACGGTTATTAGTTTCGTGATTTATGCAGAGATTGAACGAGATTCCAATATTAGTGCTGGCAATACAAATACCCCTGATGCTTCGAAAAAGAAATAGGCGAAGGGTGTTCGTGTTGCCTAGGTAAATCGCACAATCAACTTTGTTGCTTGCTTTTAGTAATTGTCATGGATGGATTGAGCTTCCCGTGGTTGTATTGTTACAAGCTTACCTCTATACACGGTGTAGTCCGAAGAAGTTATTTTCAGTCCTCAACACCTTCAACGAGGCCAAGAGGTCAACCTTGGCAGAACTAGGATTTGATGGGCTGCTTCATTTGTCAAGTAAACATGTCAATCACAATGCCGTGAAGCTTTGTTTAAGGTTGTTCGATCTAATAAAGAGGGTCATGATAATCGATGGTGTCGAACAACCCTTACTATCTACTGATGTCGAGGCCATAATCGGTGTACCGACTAGCAAAGTGGGTGTCCCATTTAGTGGACACATGGAGACAGTCCGGCCTGAGCTAAAGGATCACCTCAAGAGAGGAAAAATTTCTCTAAAATCTGTTGAGAATCAGCTGTGATCCAGAGAAGTTCCCGACGAGTTGTGGAGAGTGGAGGTTGTAATTTTCATAATATGCTGCTACTTGTGCCAAACAACAGCGTATGATATCGACAAGGAGTATCTCCTTGCCACCCGGGATGTAGAGGCTATACACAAATTTGATTGGGCAACTCATGTGGTTGATAGTTTGTGTACCTAAGTGAAGACATTTCAACGACATGAAGTGAAGTACATGGGCGGTTGCGTGCATCTACTTCTGGTGAGAATTTTTTGTATACTCTTGGTTAATAATATTTAATGAGTGATCTTATTACTGTCATCATTCCTTGTTCTTGTAACCAGTGTAGTTGGTTGTGTATGCTGCAGTTATTCTATGCTTGTAAAAGTTCAAAGGCAAGCGCTATGTTATCAAGGAGCAATAGGTCGACACCACTTTGTCGAGATTGGGATGATGATCGTTTGAAATCCGTTTTCAAAACCACAAGTGTGGAGGTTGCGGATATTATAAGTGTGGTCCATGAAGTGATGCACATGGAACGATATCGGAATGCAGCTGCATTGTTTATTGTTCTTATTTCCATTAACAGGAAGCCGGCGAATTCGAGAGTATTCCGGATGAAGAAGTAGAGTGTGCAAACGAGTCCGGCCAGATGCAAATGGTGATGCGTCGGTTGAAGGTAACTTGAAATCATCGCAATGCACTATAATTGTCTATAATTTGCATATCACATAGGTTACAAATTTGCCATTTTAAGACATTCATGCATGACCAGACTGTTGAATTTTCGGTTAGAAGACTCCAAGCCAGCAATGAACACATACTACGTAAATTGTCCATGATTCTCACCGAAGTTTGAAGAGTGATAGCTGATGAAGGTCTTTCGATGAAGCAACCCGACTTCAGAAATACCCATGCAAATGATATGACAGAGGATAATGTTGATCATGGCGAAGGAGGAGTGAAAGATACAGTTGATCTAGTGAAAGAGTCTGGCCACGTCCCGGAGTCTGCCTCTCCAACTACTGAACCAGGTCACCCGGACATTGGCGTGAATATACCTGTCTGTGAGGTGGGTTCCACCATAGTTTCTGAAAGAAGCTTAGTGCCGTACGATCCTACTCAAGTAGCGCAGCTACTTCCAGAGGGTGCCGATGATTATTCGAATCCTCGTGAGGTACGACTGGCTCGAGCTCTCAACAAGATTAGCGCATTCGTTGGCTCGACTGATGGTCATAGAGAAAATGCCAAGAGTGAATCTGAGATTGAAATGACTAAGTCTCTGGAAGGTGTGAAGTCTTTACTGATGCAGGATAAAGGAAAGGAGAAGATTGGATAAGGTGCTGCACTTGAAGATGAAGAGGAAGTTCTTCCCACCGTTAAAGGAAAATAGGAGATTGGTGAAGAAGATGCAATTGAAGATGAAGATGAAGTTGTTCCCAAAGGTAAAGGGAAGGAGAAGGTAGGAGATCCAGTTGCAGTTGAAGAGGAAGCTGTTGCCACAGACCTAGGGAAGAAGAAGGTGGGAGAAGAAGCCGAAGTTCAAATAAAGGTGAATCGTGTCGGATGTTATATTTAACTATACAAAATACTTTGTACCAATAATATTTATATGCTCATACGCAATAGGAAAGCGGATCGTCTACCACAAATGTCTTCAACAAAAGGCATACGCGTCGTACGGCCGAGAGGAATCCATCCTCATTCAAGAGCTCCCCATTTGTACCACCACAACCAGTAACGCGAACAAGGAAGCGTGGTCGTGAAAACATACCTGAGGTATAACAACGTGGCACTATTGAATGGAAACATGAAGCGTCGATCAAGATCATTCGGTTTGCTATGTTGATCTACGGTTATAATTTTTTCGTTTATAGGCACTTCAAAAAATCATTCCAGAGGATATCCCCGTAAGTGAGTTGAAAACGTTTACACCGGCTCAATGGAATATCTTAAAGTATGCCTGGAATGAGGATCGGGATCATATGTTAGTTTCACTGTCCTGGGCCTTTATGTATTGGAATGTTATTTTAAGGTTGACCATTCGGGTATGTAACTTTGTTTCTTCCTTTATTATGTAGTGAGTGTCTTTGTGTCACGGAATCTGTCCACGTTAATAGGCATATCATGCTGTCTCTCAGACCTAATAGATGGATAAATAATGATGTAAGAAATTCTTTCAACTTAATCAACACATGCAGCTTAACGCATCTGAATATATATATGGTCAACGATAATGCAGATCATAGACTTTCATACTGTGATGCTACAGAGCTGTGTGGATTCAGAGAAGAAAAGGATATGGTACCTCACAAGTTGGTTAGGGGTTGGTTCGTCATGCATTAACTATTGATTTATAAATGTCTTCTTATATTTTACTAACCAGAAAAACAACTACCAGAATCTTGCTGCAAACCAGTATAGTGAAGCGAAAATGCCCGTTATCACAAAAGCGGATGCGGCTTCCTTATATTCTCACTATAAGTCACACATCGGGAAGAACCATGAAGTTCAACAGGTAAGCAATCCCTCATGCATCTTTCCAAATAATTTTACTAATGTGTCGATGAAAATTACTTATCCGATACATATAGCTGGTTTGTGTCTGGTTTAAGTTTTAATAAAAGCTTAGTACGTTGAATGCAAATTTTAATTCCGGTTTGTGTTGCGTCACATTGAGTATTATAAATCATATCATTCAGGACATCGAAAGTGATCATAATGGACAGTTTACGAAAAACTGAGCAACTTCCAAGGGAGGGCAGACCTTCATCGCCATGTTGTGAAGCTAGTGAGCGTGATCATGAAAGAGAATAAAGTGAAGTCCAAGGCAAAAGGGTTTGAAATTCCCGACATCTGCTCATGGAACATAACATACCCGGCAAATGTCCCAAGCCAAATAGCCGCCGGAAATGCGTAAGATCAACTACCAATAACTCTTCCTCTTAGTAAGGAAAAATACTTAGATGGATCCTTGTATGATTTGGTGTTATGCAAGAATGAATGTGGAATTTATGTCATGAAGTTCATGTCTTTGCCTGAACCCTCGAAAGGGGCTGAGAAAGTGGTATGGTCACATTTCAGAATAGTTTAGCTGGTTTATGACTTGATCATTCGTCGATGTGAATGCAGGACTAACACGACAACGATTTGACTGTTAGATTATAGGTGATGTTGATAGGTTGAAGCTAGTGATAAATCTTATTAAGTGGTCTGGGAACCACATTTGGAAAGTTATACTTCAGAGGGTGAAGGATGATGACGCAACCAAGAGGAAGCGACTGGACGAAAGTGATGATACTACGTTTGTCCCTGCAATTCACTAGCATTCACTGTCCAGGCTAACTGTCATGATGCAAGCTCGCTAATCAATTTCTGCAATAGATTTCCGACTTGTATGACCAGAGCTCCCTTTTTGCAAACCTGAGGGTTATGATTTTGAAATATAGGGCATGACTGTGGTACTTATATACGATTAAGCCACAGGCTTCTTTTTGCATTACTGCCTGGAAAATTTTGTTTTTGTAATGTACTACATTACCAGGCAGATGTAAAAGGAAGCGATCCTGAATTGCTGACCTTCTTAAGTCTTAAGGATACATATTTAGCTGTCCATAAACAGAGTTATCATCATAGCATACATTATCATCTATGTCCGAAGTACTTCACCGCATAAGTTACCTTCTTTTCTGATGTTGATGCTAGACATTTCAGGCCGTTGAGACTTGCCGACCATGATCGTCTATATTACAAGAATGAATGACGTACTTTCGTCGAACCTCGTCACCGATATTAACATTAACAAGATCATCATCCTTTGTCTTAACCTCCTGGTCCTCGCAACTAAGCTCCAGCTCCGATGTCAAAGTTTTAATACTTTTCTGTAGTTGATGACATGATTCATCCGACTTCCCGGCCAAAAAGCACATACGTCTGCATGCTGTCATGAGAATACCCTGGCGCAGATCTGCAACATCAACACCGTATTCTTGGCTTGAAAATCCTTTAGAGTAAATACTTTTAGCTGTCTTTGTCCACCTTTTCTTGACAAGATGAATTGGTATGGTCACAAATCCTTCTACTTTCGCTACGTGGAATAGGTGGGACCACGGATATCCAAAGGTTTCAAAATGTAAGCAGCTACAACTTAGTTGGACAACAGACTTCGAAGATGATACTTGCACGCACCTGTGCTCACCGTCATAACATGAAAAGTATGTACACCCTCGCGATGTTCCCGTCGAGTAAATTTTCCACATAAAATCTCAATTTATTTTGTATCTTAGACTGAACCTTACGAAAAGAGGTCATGGTGTACACTCGACGTGCATCCTCCTCAAGTCGCCGCAACATCGTAATTGACCTGAACGCCTTCGGCGATGAGCTGAAATCCTGTTCATATTCCTTGTGACGAAGATCAACTACTGCACGCTCAAAGTTGTATACGAAATCATGCAGTTTATGTTTCGCATTGACATATCCCTTCATAAAGCGATGGATTCGTTCGCAACGTTGAGTGCTTCTAAGCTCCGCCAAAAAATGTCCGTGTAAATACGTTTGCCACCACATATGTCTGCCTGCATAAATCTGTTTCAGCCATCTAATGCTTACCGATCCTGTAGGTGTCATCAAAGCCGACCACTCCTCTTCAACTTCTTCAGATGGTCTATTGCTGTACATGAAGGACGAAATACGGGCTCGCAATCCCGGATCTTGTACACGACGCGCAATGTTCCGGCTGAAATGCCATAGACATAACCTGTGTCTTGCAGATGGCCAAACTTATCTCACAGATGCAATCATCGTTTGGTCGGTATCCGTGACAACGCTAATCAGATGTTTCCCTCCCATGACCTGTATATGAGTACGCAGGAGCCAACTGTAGTCAGCAATAGTTTCAGAAGTTATCGAGGCAGCACCAAAGACAGTAGTTTGATGATGATGATTAACACCCACGATGATGACCATTTGCATTCCATATTTGTTCGTCCTGAACGTAGAGTCTAGAGCTACTACATCGCCGAATGCTTGGAAATCAGCTATGGATGTACTATCGGCCCAATATATGCGACTGACTTAGTCTTTTTCCACAAATGTTTCAAAGGTCATACCAGTCTCACTATTCTTCCTAGAAATGAGGTATGCAAGGACGAAATCACAACTATCATTATCCCCAACTGACTCTTCCTTCAGCTTTCGGTTATTGAAGTCCTTCATTAAGAAACCATCATGTGAGTGTCCACCAGATACGTGTACAAGTAGTCACATAATATCGCACTGCCTAAATCCAACTTCCAGCATTCGGCGTACAAACGTCATATCATGGTCGGAAATGTTGCGCATTTCTCGCATGAAATATGACAAACCATAGCTCACCATTTCATGATTATGTTCCAACTGAACAACAACCAATGTCCATTGTCCATTAACCTCGACTCTAACTTTGAAGAAACAACTGCAACATGTCTTCACAGACGCCCTAACCCGACTATTGGTCGTCAACACATGGGAATCGGAACATTCCCCTTCCCTTGAGCAAACCCATTTTCTCATTACGCATTCACCGTTTCGAAGTTTTTGACGATCTCTTTTCCGAACTGAAAAGCCATGAACCGTCGCATACATTTTAATGAACTCTTCAACTTCTTCGGCAGTACCAAATGACATACTCAACAACTGCTCTTCATTCATATCCGTGAGTATATTGAAGAAGTCATTCGTATCCTGCTCACCTACAATTACATATATCACGTCATGGGGGACAGATTTGGGTGCACAAGAGTAAGCAAAGAGATGGATAAAGGGAGGAAACAGATGTTCACCAAATCGTGGGTGCTCCTGGTTGAAGATAATTTCCATTTCTTCGAGGGACAGAGGAGGGAGAAGGTAACCCAATACAAAAACTCTCTAGACCACTGTTGCACCTGCTGATCTATGACTTTCCTGTTGGGTTGTGCTCCATTATAATGCAGAATCTGCTTATACTTGCTCTTGCAGCTGAATCAATACCTACAAGATTATTTCTCAGTCCTTATGAGTTGACACCGACTCATCGTAATGTGAACAACAAGTTCGGTGTAAAGTACTACTTAAACCTCGTTCTTGTGGATGAAGAGAACCGTAGATGCGTTAAGCAGCACAAAATCGAGATTTACAAGCTACAGGCTGTAGGAAACTTCATCGTAATGCCGACTGCTAACCAATTGTAATGGGCAAATGCTTTTGGTTCCATAGAATCTATCTGTTTATGAACTTAGTTTTTGGGAGGCTTTCTTTCACCAGAGAAGCGGGTCTTTTCTGGTTTCGTATCTGTCCAACATACACTGTGGTTTCGGGAATAAGGGTTATCGGACAGTAAAAGGAAGACAATGAACGAAAAGGGCATCGCACCTGATGTCAGGATTCTCCGTGGATCCGGGAGGAAGGGTTCTCGGACAGCAAAACGAAGCGGATGAACGACAAGGGGATCGTAGCTAACGTCATTATGTCGACCGGGAAGGGGGTCAGAGGGGACGATCGGAGGGGAGGATCGGAGGGGACGAACGGAGGAATGCAGCTCCGAAGGGACTATCGGTCAGGACGACGGGAGGAACCAACGAAGACGACGACGACAACATAACTAATTGGGTTGGTATAGCATTTTGTAAATTTTTATCGGGGGCAAATTGGTCATTTCACAATGACCATAGGTTAGTAATTAGGTTCGGCATTTACTGTTTACCTTAGTAAATTACTAAAATATTTTGTAATAGTTTATCAAATTTTATTAAAATTTTGCGCAGAAAATAGAAAAAAATTACGAAACCAAAATTCATTTTTAGTAATTTCCAAACAATTTTACTATGTTCAACAGTATTTTACTAATCTTCCTAAATAAATTAGTAAATTATTACTAATTTAGTCAGAAGCCAACCGGAAAAATTACTAAACATTGAACTTTTACTAAGTAAAATTAATACTTTTTACTAAATATGAACATCAAATTTTTAGTAAAAATTACTAAACAAAAAGTAGTAAATCGGATGACAATGTTACTAAAAAGTTTAGTAACCATTCATTAAACTTGAACAGTAAATTTTTAGTAAAAGTTACTAAAAAAATGAAGAAATCACCGATCTTTTTCGTAAACGATTACTAAAATAATCTGGAAATAACCGGGTGAAATTACTAAATGTAAATTAGTAAACTTTACTAACTGTGAACAGTGAAAAATTAGTAAATTTTATTAAATATTTTACTAATTTTGAAGTATTATTTTACTAATTTTGAAGTATTATTAATAAATATTTTACTAATTTTATTAAATATTTTACTAATTTTGAAGTATTATTTTACTAAAAAAGATCGATTTTTAGTAAATTTTACTAAAAATAAATGCGATTTTAATAAACTACGTAACCGTTGTGTACACCAATTCGCTGATGAAGGAGCCTGTAAACGGGCCTCGGGTTGTTCATTCAGAAATATTTGAATTTGCATAATTGATCATCACGCCATACGGTTAAAATAGTCACTTCCCCGAAGGAGAACAAAAACAAAAACCCCAATCCCCGATTCCTTTTTGTGATTTGAAGTTTTTTTGTGGGCTTCAAATTTCTCCCCTATTTAAAGAGCGGCGGGGGCAGGAAAAATTCGCCACCTTTCAATCCTCTACCGTTCCCAAGGTATCCGCTTCGAATTCTCCTACTCCCTTTCCCTTTGCTGGGCTCCTTGTCAGGCGACTCTCGTTGAACCCCTGAATCTTTGGTCGGCTCTTAGTTTTGGGGTGGGATTTCGATTTGCCTTGAGCTTCCCTGCAAGTGTTTGGCGTATTTTCTCTTCTTGATTATGTCCGAATGTTTGTGCCGGGTTTAGGTGGTTCTAATTTGATATATAATGGCGAATAATTTGAGGAACTGTTTACTGAATTGTTCAATCGGTTTTTCCCCCCTTATCAGGTTTTGTGGGGGGTTTTGTCTTTGTACGACGCGGCTTTCGGTTTTCGTGACGAGGCATATGATTAGGAATATGTTGAGGGTTCAGAGTTTGATTGGCTGAAGATGCCATCCGCTGCTCTTACGAGGCTCAGCCCCACAGTCTCTCTGAGTTTTCAAAGGGTTGTGGCCCACCGGGAGCTTCGGCATTCCTCGAGTTGTGTGAGCATTGTGTTTGGCCAGTGTGAGTTTTCAGGAAGTTTAAGGTACTTGTCCTCTAGGTGGGAGAAGAGGAACGGGATGGCAGCTTCTGGGACAAAAGCTGTGGCTGGGGAAGTTTATGTGGATGGGTTGATTTCAAGTAACGGCAATACAGTGGACTTCACGAAACCAAGTGGGGTTTTCTTTGACCGGGGTCGAAGAAGTTTCGAGAGAGGGAGTGTGAGCACAAAAAGAAAAGTCACCTCTGAAACACGTTTGATCTGTGGATATAGCATATATGATGTTACATGGAGAAACCGTGGCTCAAATTCATTTATCGGCCAGGGACCCCATTTGAGAACTTTCAGGACTTTTACCTGGACAAACCGTGATTTGAGAGCTGCAAGTGATGTGTATGAAGGGGGCATGCGAGAGGACTCTCTCACGAGTTCTGCAACCTCAGTTGGCCAGTATGTATTATGAATTATTTTCTGGCTTTATTTAAACATTTACTGTAATCTACCTTGTATTCTTTTGCTGTCTTTAAGCAGCTAATGGTTCTCTATGTGAAGCACCATACATACCATTCTCATCCTTTTATGAGTATGTTTGAGGGGCTGTGTCTTTCTGTTGGTGCACATAAACAAGGTTTTATTGGGTTGGTTTCATCACAGGGTAGTGCAAGGGGGCAAACCACTGAAGCTTCTTTCTGGGTCATGTTCCTTGCCTCATCCTGACAAGGAAGATAAAGGTGGAGAGGATGCTCATTTCATATGCCCAGACGAGGAAGTCATTGGTGTAGCAGACGGTGTTGGAGGTTGGGCAGATGTCGGTGTTGATGCAGGTCTGTTTTCTAGAGAACTCATGTCTAATGCAGTCGATGCAATAAAAGAGGACCCGAATGGTGTTGTTGATCCTTTAAGAGTGTTGGAGAAAGCTCACTCAAAGACTAAGGCCAAAGGTTCATCCACTGCATGCATAATCACACTGAAGGATGAGGTTTGTGCATTTTCTGAATTTACTATTGCCATTTCATCTGTTGTTCTTGCACTGTTGGTCATTGATGAGATGGCAGTTTTCACTTTATTAGGACACTTATGTTTGTCCAATCAGAAAGGGTAGATTTTTTGCCTCGATAATGATGACAAAGAGATTTCTGCCAAAATAAAAATAGGAACAACAATGATAATGAGGAGGTGAGTACTTTTGCATAGGTTTTCCTCTCTCAATGCTACACTTGGCGTATTTTCTTGTGAAGTTGGATTTACAACTAAGACTATCTTAATCCCTCACTTTTGCGAGGCACAAGGTGTACCGGGTATCCCGTTATAAGGGAAAACGTTCCATTTGATTTTCTACAGCTGGATGTCAAGTTAATGGAATAAACACGGAAGTTTTTATTCTTGTCTGTAAATGTCGAATGACAATATTTAATGGAATTTGGGATCCTTTTAAATTTGGTTATCTGTTCTTGGCATGTTTCAGGCCATAATCACTTTGAATAGTGAAAACTTCTAGTTTCTTTTCTTTCTGAAATTTTGGCCACATTTTGAGTCAATTTCTTTCTATTTTTTCCTGTCTTAATCTAAGATGGTAAGTCCTCGGTCCGCAATGATCCCAATTAGGAATAAATGCTTTGATTATCCTACTCTAACATACAAAGTTCTGAAATCTTTGGTGAAGTTGACATGTTCTCCTCTTCTTTTGTATGCTAGGCAATTCATGCTATCAATCTTGGGGACAGTGGTTTCATTGTAGTTAGAGATGGATGCACTATCTTTAGGTCTCCCGTTCAGCAGCATGGCTTCAACTTCACTTACCAGCTGGAGAGTGGTAGCTCTGGGGACTTGCCTAGCTCTGGTGAAGTAAGTATCTTCATAATGATAGATAAATATGCTATCATGCAGCACCTAATCCTGTTTGACTGTTGTCATGATTCGATAAGCTAATTATGCTTTTGTTATCTCGTCTTTGGATTTCATGTCCTTTTAATATTTTTTAGATAATCAGTCTGTCTTTTGTGCGATGCTGCGTCCAATTTGTCTTTTATATTTAAAACAAGGTCACTTTTAATCATCTCTCATGTCCACAGAGTTCGTTGCTTCTTTCATGAAATGTGCATCTTGGTTTTGAGGCACGTAAATTTACTATCTACTAATAGTTGCAAGGATGATAGCACATGCATACAAATCCAACTATCAGTCTTGCAGGTGCTTGGTGCTCTTAAAGGTGCTTGACTTTCTTTTCATCCAAGTCACTAAATCTGGTGTCTGTCCAAGCATAATTAAGCTATTCAGAATTTGTTTAGCAAATATAATTTCTTGATAAACAGAGGGCTTTAGACTTATGCCATGCTTTCCAATAAAATCTACCAGACTGGTGGTCTAATTTCATTTTAAAATTTTCTAAATATCAGCACAACAGTGAGAATAATAGATTATTGTACCTTTTTTTTTCTTTTTTTGGATAAATAGATTCGACGACTAGTGCCGTTCGATTAGACATGGAAAATCTCTACCCTTCGAAATAACATTCGGAGGGAAACAAAAGGCGTTGAACTCCTCATGCAACGAGGCCTCTTTAGCAATCCTATCCGCGAGTCGATTCCCTTCCCTTGTGATGTGAAGAAATGGATTTGGCCTGGATGCTATGTTACAACCTGCTGTATTTAGTGGTTGCGGCAATGAGAGAAGGGCATTATATGTTTCTTGCAAAGTATTTAGTAACATTTGACCATCGGTTTAAATGGCCAGTTACTAGATTCCTAGACTAAGGACTAGACTTTTTGTATTGCTAGTGCTTCAGTGTCTATACTGCCAGTTGGTAGGCGATGTCTGTGGATAGGGTGAGGACCATAGGGCTCTATAGTTTCTCCTTGCCAAGCCAAGGCACCTAAGTGAGCACTTTAAATAACTTTAACAATATTGTCCCTCTCCAGCAATAGTTGGAGAACATGTAGAAATTATGAAGATATGCATGTTCCTCGACCTAGATTCAGTTTTCTTGCCCTTGTTCTTTGTTTTATTTTTGTGGAATTTGAGTGGATTTGATGGTACCTGTGTGAATAAGTAAAATTTGGCGATAAATTTCTTAAATTTTATGAGTGTAATTTTGTCTCGTAAAATGCGTTATTCCAATTCAATGCTACACCATCTAATCAAACAGAGTGGTAAATCATAAAAATGAGTTGGAATGCCTTCGCCATATCATGTAGTTATCATGCCTTCAAAATATATGAGGTTTTATGCCTTGATATTTTGCTTCAAAGTCCGAAATGCAGTGATGATTACATAAAATATCTTTCCTTTTGTTTATCATAACACTTAATTCGAAGAAAAGAAGATGTCGCTAATCATTGGCAATAGTTGACTGCTAATAATATGTAGTTGGCAGTAGGAAGTGCCACATGACGAAAGGTGGCTGAAATTGGAGGGTGACGGAAAGGATTTGGAGGTTATGTGACTATGGTAGTCAGATGAGAGTGAGAGAGCTGGATGTAAATAGTCCACCCAGTGTAAACTGTGATCGCCTTTGTATAGAATCTAAGAATCTAATGAAAGTCTATTCCTGTTTGAAGCCGTTATACCATATATTATCTTATGAATGGAAGTTTTTGCTTGGATGGATGTCGGAGCTGTTAAACTGGAAGTCATTGGAACTATTCCCACATTAATCTTGCAGGTCTTCACAATCCCGGTCTCTGCTGGGGATGTGATTGTTGCCGGGACAGATGGATTGTTTGATAACCTCTACAATAATGAAATTGCTGCCGTCATTGTCGATGCTATGAGATCTGGATTGGAGCCCCAAGCAACAGCTCAAAAGATAGCAGCCTTGGCACGCCATCGAGCCGTTGATCGAAGCCGACAGACTCCATTTGCCACTGCTGCGCAAGAAGCTGGGTTCAGGTATTACGGTGGAAAACTAGATGACATAACTGTGGTTGTTTCTTTCGTAACTAAATCCGGGGACTAGTCATAAAACGGATGGCAAGAAAGTCGCAGAATGAGATGCCATCCCCCACAGGACTATCTGTTCATTCGACGAAAGGGGCATGGTTTTTGGCTTAGTTTTACTGTGGACATTGTGGTCAATGGTGCACGAGACATGCCTGAGGATATGTCATGGGAACTGTTTAACTTGAAGAAAAGGTCGTTTCATTGTTAACCTTTCTGAGGCTGTCATTTGTCTTGATCATCGATTAACAGACAATTAATTACTCATTTGAACGAATGAACGTTTTGTTTGTTTTTACTTTATTATTATTGTTGTGTTTTTTTTTTTGTCGACCTTGTCCGTATGTCTAATGGAATTGACACTCAAGAGGGTTTGGCATTTAAGGCTGCCACTCAAAATGGCCCACTTAATGTCATTTGGTTCAAATCAGAGGCCCAAATGCTCTTGTTCTCGGCAGGCCTATAAGAGAGAAAGTTACCTGTGATATGTCGCGGTCCGCAAAAACGCGGTTAATGTAAATTAAAATCATATTTCTTAAAATTTTTAAGAATTAATGATATTTTCATACAAACCCACAACCCGTGACGTACCTCCCTTAAGTGTCGCGAATTGCGACCTTAGGGCAAAAGGGAGTTTTGTAAAGGACAAACGTATTTTGCAACTTTAAAACTTAAATGGTATTTCATACCAACCTCTTAATAACCAAACCACATCGATATTGTTACAGAATGGTTTACACGAAATCACTACCACCACAGCTTCACATCAAGAAATTTGTCCGTATATTGTATAATAAGTGGGTTCGCTTTCGAATGTGTTTGTAAACTGATACTCGATATGAATTAATCACGTCGCAGTTACTTAGGGGGAGAACATTATGACAGTGGACGAAGTGCATCATGTCTTAGTAAGACCATATTTGTGACCGTCGTTTGTGAAAACTGGAAAAGAGATATCTGGTGCGCTTACATTTCAAAGAGTCGGGACAATAAATAGGCAATTAACCGTACAAGTGGCGTCATTCATAGGCAATTATCCGTTGGGGATAAATAAGATCGTTTCGATTCTGACTTAAATCGATTTTTCCAGGAATATTGCGTTATAGAAGTTTCTAGATTAAACAGATCAACAACTTTCTATAGTGAAAAAGAAACGAGATTTAATTTCCAACTTGAGAAATATCGTTACGGGATAGTGCATATATCCATTGGGAACTGTCCAGAATTGACTTCATGTCAATTGGATATTTTACTATCAAAATAGAGTACTAAAGAAGGTTCGGTCTAATTAAACCAACAAACTTTTATTGATTTATTTTCAAGTTGAATTTATTTGTCTTAGTTAAGTTAATAATTGAATATCAATGTAATTCATATAATTTGTACGATTATTGGATGTTTCTAAAGGTTGTATTAATTCAAATAATATTCCAAGAAATATTCTTCATTTGAATTGAATTAATAAAATAATTAAGATAATTAATAATAAATTAACTATTAAAATATATAGTTATGAAATATTTTTTAGTCACATAATTTGATCTGAAATGATCATTAGTAGATGTAAAAAATATTTTTGTGATATTCTTCCTAGTTTAGGAAGTATATCTTAGTTACAAAAGGTTAGTGTTGTTAGGCTTTTATAACGGGCTCAGCTTCTGTAAGGTCATAGCAGGTCAATCTGCTGCAAGATTCATCGTCAAAATCATATCAATATATTCATTAATAGAAATTCAATCATCATACAATCACCTGGGGCAGGTGATAAAAAGAATGTCGATGACTCTCCTCATCCTCAGCAATTGTCGACTTGAGTAGGTATCAGCTTACTCACAAACGACTAATGAAGGTCCTAGTCTATGAAGCCAGATGATCGAACATTCAGTCGATTTAGATGAGCCCGTCGAGAAGCAACTGAAGCAAACTTGCTCGAGTGAAGCGAATCTAAACCATCTCTCGGAAGTTCTTGGCATTGAAGGTAGTTCATGCATCTACCTGTCCATGCATAGACATTTAAGCATTGTTCATTTCCCATAAGCCATTGTAGTTCATCTATTAAGCACTGCATACATTTTCCTTGGTACATTGTCTATTAATGTCTATCTTGGTGTCCCTTATATAATAGGCGCCTTGTAAGAGTAAGGGAGATTATTCATAATTGAAATAAAAAATTGTTTTGTTAGTTTTGTGTTTTTCGCCCTCATTCTTCGTCTGGTGAATTTCACGTGCAGTTTGAGTTAAAGTGTGTGGTCCAATGGTTGTGTATATGTATCCTTCGCATCGTTCGTCGCCCTCACCTTCATCCACGATCGTGCATTGTTGTTTCTATATCCGAGTGAGTCTATCCGGGTTATTCTTTCACGGTGATGTATCTATATTTGTGTAGGTTGAATCTCAACATACCTTCACTTATCCTCGGTTTGTATTTTTACCTTACCATCTATTCATTTGCCCTTTTCACCCTTCCGTCCATTCTCACCTCTCTTTTCTCATCAACCTGGCATTAACATGTTTAATTTATGAGAATAAATCCATATAAATCCAATCAATCTTATCTTTTACTCATCACAATATCAAACTCTCAAATTATTCTTTTTAAACCATGCATTGGGCCAATCATTTCTAGCCGGAAGCAGCTAAATGTAGTATATATAATCCTCTAAGCACTCAATCATTTGTTCCATTTCTTTGGATACTGAACATCCATGACCATGGTCTCACTTTTTTAGGACACTGAATAACAAAATGTTTTTATGAAATTCCTGAAGAAAAGTTTGCTGAAATCATTACAGGAAATTCGTTCGATAATGAAATCTTCTATTCGAAACGAAGATAACGGTCAGTAATATCACTTTTAGTGCCAAATTTATGGTTGGAACAAAATTCATGTAATGCAAAATTTTCTTGTATTCCTGGCCAAAAAATATTTGTTCCATAACAAAATTTCATACAAAAAATAATTAATTTCACTTTTTACTATGAATTAAAACGACATGCCTGACATACGAAAGTTAAAAAAATATAGAAAACTTTGTCCTGAAACGAAATTTTCTGTAATAATTACTATAAAAAGTTTTATTCATGAATTTATCGATCGACTAAGATAAAGAGTCTTGGTTCACCGATATCCTAAAAAAGTTAAGAAAAAAAATCCAATGGTTTGTGCCCTACATTTTAGTAGCCTCCTTTCTGATGGAAGCGATATAGGGTCGGTGGGGTAAAGCTAGTTCGACTCCAAGACAACACATTATAGTGCAAAATTGGGTGACACACATAGATGAAAGGGGGTATTTCTAGGACACGGACAAACTAATGAATAAAGAAGAATTGTGGAGGGACGAACTTTGGTAAGATGAAAGGGTAGGTTAAGATTCAACCTCCACCGATATAGATATACCTATATGAAAGAAGAACTTAGATAGACTGGCTCGGATACAGATATTACAATCCACTAAATCAACAACGATGGAGAAGGAAAATTCACTCATTTTGAAGGAAGAAAATCTCTCCTAGTTCTTTTTAAATTATGAATATCCCCCTTTTCAACGATTTCAAGGAGTTGTATATATAGAGGTCATCCAACTAGGAAATAAATGCTAACTAGGAATTGAATGTTTCGATAAAAAATACCTACATGCTAAACCAGATTCTATTATACTTAATGAAATGTTAATGCATATTTTGGGAAAAGAAATAAATGTTTTGGCATCCTTGAACAAGCTGACCTTCAAGACAAGGTTGCCCGAAACTTCACCTCAACTGAAATCCAGCTTGAATTGAATTAGTTCCTTAGCCGACTGTCTTTCTCCTTGCCCATATAGTTGATTATGTGCAGAAGGACAATTAGTCGTGTTGGAGGCTTTCGAGATGGGTCTTCCTTGAATGATCATCTCCTTGTTGAGAAAATTTTGCCCTCTAACTTGAAGGAACTTCATATTCGATGAATGGTAGAAGGTCCTGAATGATGAAGGTGGCAGAGACTTCATATTCTCTAGAAAAACCTATTTTACAAGCATTGATGTTGTTGCGCTAGAGGATCTTGAAGGGACCTTTCACTCGATGCTTCAACTTGTTTTTCCTCTTGGTTGGAAATCATTCATTCAAGTACACGAAACCAATAAGTGGACACCGTAATTGAAAAAGAAGGGCTACCTTCCTTGATAAAGCATCGACGACTACATTCTTCACTCTAGGCTTATGCTTAAGTACAAAGGTGAAGGCATGTAAGAATTCTAACCACAATGCGTGCCGTCGACTGAGCTTGTGTTGACAATTGATATACTTGAAAGAATCATGGTCGGTGTGTAACAGCGAACTCTCGTGGTAGTAAATAATGACTTCATGTCTCGAGTACTCGAACGATGGCTAAAAACTAGTTGTCATAAGTCGAGTAGTTTAGTTTGGAGTCACCGAGTTTTTCGAGGCCAATGGCGATGGATCTCCCTTCCTAAAGTAGGACTCCTCATATTCTCACGCCCAATGTGTCACATTCGACTTCAAACATCTTTGTGAAATCATGCAATGCAAGAATTGGGGCATCACTCATATTATGCTTTAGTTGCTTCAAGCCGAGCTGTGCAGGTGGCTGTTCGATGGCATGAAACCCGCAAGTGCACGAGTTGTACAAGTAATAGAATAAAGAGTAAAAGTCGTTCCCACGGAGAATTATTTCAGAAAAATCTTAGCAATCAATGGTAAACAACCACGATGTAGTAAAATCAAGCAAAACGAGAATCCAAAAAAATAAACTAACAAGAAACTAAATAGCGTAAAACATGAAAATTAATCAAATGAGAAAAACCTACTTTTCCCGATACCGAACCAGATCACTCAACCCCCTCTTTATCATTAAATTGTCCAAAACATGTTTACTAACCTAAGATTCTCAACCACTCTTATGTATCCTCCAACATACATAGGAGAAATACATAATTAAGCCAAACTCCCTATAAACCTATGGGAATTAAGGGTTGAATCGAATTCATTAAGTTCCAATCTTAATATGGATACCTAAGACAAGTACATGTACTCTTATAGTACTCGTTAAATTAACACGATTCCTCGACGTTAACTAAGGCTATTTTATCATCCTTCTAAACCTAAATTTCCCTCCCGAGTCCAGATATGTTAAGAAATCAATACGGATTGTTGATCAGACAACCGCATGCATTAAGAACATGATAAAATAAATAAACGTATTCTTAAACGCATTAAATAAAATAAAGTCAAAAGTAGTCAGCTACATATCAGGTTCTATTCATAACCCTAGAGCAAAAACTTAGTTCATCGCGAATTCGAACGAAATCCAAAAAATAAAAGCAAAATCATCCTAAATGGAAACTAAGAAACTAAAACTCCCTTCTCAATGACTCTCTCCCCTCCTGTTCCTCCTCTAAAACTCACGTTCAAGCCCTTTTACAGCTAGGGTAAATCTTACAATATGAGGCAATATTTTAAAAATATTTTAGAAAATCTTCTCATCTTGTGTGGCCACACCAGATTCTCGTGTGCCACACGTAAATTTCTATGGTGGTTGCTTCACTCGGTTGACCATACTAATCATTCTATTTAGATATGCGTCTCTCGTGTGGCCGCACCAAAATATCGTGTGGCTATCTAACACTAATTAGGCTCGTAAATGAGACATATAATTATAATTTCTTTGAGTTAACTATGGCATCCACTCGATTTTGTCTCCCTTCGGACACTCGGTAAGTGGGAATGCGACGGAGCTGAATCCTTGAATAAATCTCTTATCAAATGAAGCTAGACCATGAAATTTTCAAACATCAACGAAGCTCTAGGGATTGGCCAATCCTTGATGGCCTCAACCTTACTCTCGTCAACTTAGATCCCTTAAGTAGAGACCATGTAGTCACGGAACACCATGCTCGACTAAATGAGTTCATACTTCTTGAGGTTCCCATACATGCTATCACCTCGATGTTTGTTGAACACCACACTCAAATGGCTAACATGTTCCTATGCCCTTCAACTGTAAAAGAAGATATCGTCGAGCTAAACAACAACAAATTTCCCCATGAATGATCGCAAGATATGGGTCATTAGTCGCATGAAGGTATCGAGTATGTTTCACAGAGCAAAAGGCATCACTAACCATTCGTAGAGACCATATTTGGTTTTGATACTTGTCTTCCACATGTTACCTTCCTTCATTCTAATATGGTGATAACCAATATGTATATCCACCTTGGAGATTTCTTTCCTTCTTGACCGACTCAACAAAAACTTTACCTCAACTAAAATCCAGCTCGAGTTGAATTAGTTCCTTAATCGATTGTCTTCCTCCTTGCCTATTCAGTTCACTGTGCGTAGAAAGACAAGAGTCGTGTTGGAGGCTTTCGAGAAGGGTCTTCTCTATATCAAGAAGCTAACTTGTTATGAAAACTACTCAGAAGCTGGTTGTTGAAAAGAACTCCAAGTACCGCGAATTAGTGTAATATTTCTTTTTTTTTTTCAAAATTAGTCCCAAAATTGAGGATCTAAATGTCAAGCTCGTGTTTTAAAAAGTATGGCACGTAAAATGTTAAAAGGAAAGGACCAATTATTATCTTGTGCTCAAAGGTGAGCATGTGTGGCCAGTGGGAGGGGACAAGAGTATGGCTATTGCAATATTTCAAAATTTGAATGGACAACAACATGTTCCTTCCTCTATATTGACTAGCAAACATGTTTAATATTTCGTAATATGAACAAAGATTTAATCTCATATGCTCCACGCACCTTACACCTTTTCATATCATCCTCTCATTGTAGTCACTAAAAGACGTATTGACTGGCAATTACGTATGGGGTTTGGTTTTGATTCGAGTTTGTGGTCTCCAATAAACATGTGGTTCAATTTTCAGCAATAAACAAAATAGGTTTCTATCAAAGGAGGTGTTACCCTTCATCCTTGAGAGAAACACTAAAACCAGGTAACAAGTTTCAATCAAAGGAAGTTAACATTCACCTATGAGAGAAACAATGGGAGAACAAGTACGCCTAAAACTGAAAGCAAATTACCTAAAACTAATATTTGAATTGTGCTTTTTGTCTATTATTTTTGTGATTTATACAAGAATCATAACCAACTACTTAATATTCCAGAATTATCTTTATGTTGGGTCACGTTGTATCCGACTATTATTGGGTCGAGCCTTTTCCTCCAATGTTGCGTCAAATCCCCAACAAACATCTTGGCCTTGTGACATATCCTTCTTGTCTTCTCACGTTCTTCGTTGGATGAGTTGGAAACCATCACTCTCTCTCAGGTAAATGATGTCCTTGTGGTGCATGTTCCTCTTATCTTCCTACATTCTTTGCTACCACACTCTTCTAGGTGAATGATGGAGTACGGGCAAATAAGTGGATGTTGAAGCCAATTGATACCCTTCATGAACAAAACAATGTCGACAGGAAGTGATCATGTGGGCAAAAGAGGAACTTGAAATGGTGGATTTGGTCTTTGGTTTTTGACAATTAAGTGATGCATACGTCAAGCCTGAGTCTATTCATAGATATGGTCTCCATAGGCCCAATTTTAGCCAATAATAAATGGATGGATGTTTCCATCATGGTAATTCCTTATAAGGAATCCCGATCGCCCATTTAGAACAACATATGGAAAATCTTGCACAACAGCCAAGGATGTTGAGTTTTCGATAAATCGTCTTATCTACCAAATGTCAAGAGAGTGATGACGATGAGAACTTTTGGAGGGATGAAGTAGTTGAAACACATACACACCATCGACAAGAGAAAAGAAGCCCAATGATGTCCATTTAGGTTCCTCAATTCGAAGACAACCTAGTTCTGGAAGAGTTCATCACTAAATGAACACCGTCGAACGTATCTTCGAATATGAAGAGGTACACGAGAAAAATATGGTAAAAATGTATGCATTGAAGTTATGAAAAAACATTAGCCTTTATTGGGAGAATACAAACCAACATCACCACCAAGAGGGACGAGAAAAGATTATATCGTGGTCGAAGATGATGAAAGCCATGACCAGTCACTTTATGCGAGAACACTATCAACGTTATTCGTTTAGCAAATTGCAATTGCTTAGGCAAGTCGCATGAGTATCTGATTACATCACAAAATTAAAGCACTTTAATTTACAATGTGATGTCCAAAAAGCACCTAAAATGACCACTGCGAGGTACATTCAAGTTCTTAAATCCCATCTTTCAGATGTTGTCGAGTTATAACCGTATTAATCCTATTAGCCCATAAGGTCGAGCAACAACATGCAAGATGTTTGTCGACCCATGGCAAGGACTACGTCATTCCACAAGGGAAGCAGTTCCTAGTCATTACCCCAGGCTCATGATGAGAAGTGACCACCATCTACATCGAAACCAAAAGCTAGGTCAACCGATCGAGAGAACGTTCATAAATGTCTCAAGGTCAAGGACTTGGATAACAAATAACAAATCACATTAAGAACACAAAGAACATAAAGAAACAAGTCTTTAATCATAAAAAAGTGCATAATAAAATGTAAAGTCACAAGACAATTAATATGCTCCCAAACAAAGCACACCCAAAGTCCTCTAAAGTGACAAGTCTTAAAAGCATAACAAAAATCTAAGGATCCAACAAAGCATTCATATTTTGATCATAATAATCATCTCCCTCGTCGACCATATCATCTTCATTCTCCTCCTCGGGTATATCATCTTCAAATCTTATAATATGCAAATTATCACCAACACTACTAACTCATGCTTCATCTCCAACTCGCAGAACATCTTCATTTGTAGTGTCAATCTCCTCTTCTAAGTTTTGCGCATCTTCATCAGTAAGGATCCATTCATCATCTGAGAAAAGATCATCAATCTCATAATCCTTGGGTGTTCTTGTTTGCTTATTCTTTCCCAACTTCGAGTTAGCCATCACAAAAACTACATCATTCATAGTTTTCTGTTTCAAACGGTTTTTTTTTTTTTTGTATGGACCTAAGCAAACACAAGAAGACAAGTAATGGAAATAGTCAACTTCAATTTACTAGGAACTTTAAGTTAAATAAAATGTTTATGATGTGAAAGTTACCATCTCAGAAGCACTCCAATTTCTCTCGCAACCAGAAGAGCTGCACGTAAGGCTGAGCACGCGAATAGCAAATTTCTACAACTCTGGATATTAACTCCCATAAGACTCCCACCATTGTGCCGGTGTTTTGGTATTAAGTGCTTGCTTGGCAACTATACTTCCGAACATCCCTGACTTGCTTTTAAACTCCTCAAGTTGAGAATCAATCTTGGATATCTCTTCAACATCTCCCCCAATCTTCTGCATGAAATCATATAATCCCGTTTTCACTTCATTGTCAGCTTTGAAATCGGAACCATAATGTAGTTTAGGATTCAAAAAATAGCCTGCTGAATGAAGAGGCCTATGCATCTGATTATCCCATCGCTGATCAATAATTTCCCACAATGGCAGATAGCTGAACAATGAAAATGATAAACATATTTAATTTCAAAATTAGCTAGGAAATAAAAATAAGAATAACCAGATTTACCTTCTCTTGACTCCATTGAAGACACTTTGAATCTTTTCTTCAGCTTTGTTCATCTCATCGTAAATAAACCCCATTGTTGGCTTCTCATTAGAATCAACCAACCTTAACATTTTTATCAAGGGAAACACACCCTTTAGACAAATGACAATGCTCTTCCAAAAAGTCTTATCTGTAATCATTTCTTCAAGATGTTTCCCTTCATTTGTCTTTGCAAATTGGTTGGCCTTCCACTGATCGGAAGTAAACATCCTCATCAAAGCTCCTTTGTTGTCATTCTAGCATCCCAAAGTGAGATATGCAGTTGCAAAACGAGTCGCACCTGGTCTCACTAAATCATTTCCATTGGTGAAGCTTTGTAACATCGAAATGAGAGATGTTTTTCTATAAATGTAAGTTGTTATCTTCTTTCCACTTGGATGGTCTCCCTGTGAAGTGGTATTTTTTTCTCAAAGTCAGCCAACATTATATCAATGCAGTGGGCAGCGCAAGGAGTCCAATATAAACTCTTTCTTTTCTCCATCAATAACTTTCCCGCAGCCTTGTAATTTGCCGCATTATCCGTAATAACCTGGATAACATTCTCTTCTCCAACCTCCTCAACAACCTCGTCAATCATCTCACAGATATTGTCGGCATTCTTACAAATGTGAGAGGCATCTATGGATTTTAAGAAAACGGTACCTCTTGGACTATTAACCAGAAAATTTAGAATAGTCCTCCTTCGCTTGTCTGTCCATTCATCAGTCATGATAGAGCATCCAAAGTTCTACCAATGATTCTTATGCTCCGGAATAGCCTCTTTAGTCGAATCAACTTTTTGATTCAAATACTTCACCGAATCTCATGGTAAGAAGGTGGCTTGAACCCAATTCCATGTCTAGCAACCAGTTCAAGCTTCGCATCGTTGTAGAAAAAAGATGCAATTGCTTCCGAAGCCTCCTCTCTAAGTTCCTTCTTGAACATGGTATTGATCGTTTGATGAGAGCTTACACTTTTTCTGAACATATTCTTTTCGGATTAAGTGGAATCTGTGCTTGCTTGCCCATCATCAAACGAAGACAACTTTGACTTCTTAAACAATCTTTCTTACAAAGTACAAACAATCTCCATCATCTTGCTTTCACATCATCAGGGACTGCTCTACATGCTCCAACATCTTTATTTGTTCCGACAAGATGATGCTTTAATCTGTAAACGCCTCCACTCATCACTTTCTCATAGTATTTGCACTTAATGACTCTCGGATTGCTATCAACAGTGATACCATGCTCTTAGGCCACATCTTCCCTAGCTCCAGGAGCATTTTTTGGAGTCTTGCGTTTTGGTGCAGGTGCGGCACGTAAAGAACTACCACTTTCAAACATGGTTACCTACAGACCAACAACAAGCAAGCAAACTTAATCGGTGCTTTGAATACCGAAATAGCTGTTGTAACAATGATAGAAAATTCTAAAACTATTCCTGCAAAGAATGTGAGCAAAAGATCGCTAGCAATTATAACAAGGAAACCTACTTCCCCAGAACAAAATCCTACCCACAACAATATGGAGGAAAAAGCAATTATACGATAAAAAGAGGAGGCTTTTCCAAACATTTATATGTTCCTGTTACATTCCAAGGGGCAAAGGAACCCAATTCACTGCCATCTTTTCTAACTAGCCCAGTATCAATAACAAATCAAGCAGCAAACCCAAATCCAAGCATGGGCAGGCTAACTCCACCGATTTATATCAATAAGTTTGAATAGCAATAGAACTCCAACTACTTTAACTTCTCGCATTACACAAACTCCATTGATCTAAACCATATGTTATGACATGTTCTGCAGGCTGTGATTGTAAAGAAAATTCAATCCTAACCTTGACGATTTATACTCCACCCCGTTCCAAGAAAGCACAATTACCAGGGCCATGCCCAGGAACGAAGGTCACAATACTACCAACTACAACTGCCCGGCACAATAACGAGAAACAAGCGAACAAAATTGTCCCCAGACCAGCTATCGAAGTTTGACTTTTCTCCTTCTTCTTTTTCTTCTTGTTATTGGTCTCTATTAATTGGTTTCTCTATTCGGTTCGAAGGATTGGGAAGAATTTGGGGGTTAAATTGGGGACCGCAGTGAGATAACAGAAATAGGGTTTAGAGCGATAAATATTTTTTTATTTCATTATTTAATAATATAATTATAATCTACGATTTTAAAATATCTCATTACGATTTTAATTACGATTTCGCTCCCACAATTCTACACCCAATCATACGATCCCACTACGATTTTACCTGACAACTTTTATGTGCGATTAACTCGCGATGTCCGAAAAAATCGTAAACTCGTAAGATTTTACGAGTAAAATCGCGATTTTGACTACCAGGTCCAACCAGACAAAACTTTGTCCTTGAAGAACTATCTGAGGATGATGAAGACAATGTTGTCTACGAGGAACCCTTACCCGATCCAATCTGGAAACTGAGGAGTTTGAGGAGTATTCGAATGAAGGACCATTATTGGTCATTCGGAAGGCCTTAAGTGCAACATCGGTTTGTAAGGAAAGATAGCGGGAGAGCATTTTTTTACACCAATTGTACGGTGAACAACAAGGTTTGCATGGTAATTGTGGATAACAGAACTTGCATCAACTTCATCTTGAGTATTATGATCGAGAAGCTGGAGTTGCCAGCACAACCAGGCTCACACTCATACTGACACTAGTGGCTTAGTGAGGAAAACGATTTTTGAGTCACCAAACAAGCTTGAGTAAACTTCTCAAAACGGAAGAACTACAAAGATGAGATCATGTATGACGTCATTCCAATGGATGGTTATCACTTATTACTTGGGAGGTCGCGACAATATTACCAAAGTAACGTATTGATAAGAAGTAAGTCACTTTTTATTCCCTATAGAACCGTTGACCTTTCTGTAGTTGTGAAACCAATTCGAATTCTCAAGAAAGTCACTTTCATCCACCTAGGTACTCGAAGCCCTCACTGGGGATGAGTCTGGATGAATTTCCATTGACAACGACCAAGCATTCAATATCTTAGATATTGACGAGAAGGGAGACATGGCTGACCAAGCAAAGGTTATTGAAAACCAAGTAACGAATCCAGTGAAGTCAATCAAGAAAGTATTGATGATCTGACGAATCTTACTGTTGACATCGAAAGAGAATGGCTTATCTCTACTATGATGGTTACTCAAGTAGAAGGATTGGATGATCAGACAATACAGGTGCCATCTTTCACACGCAGGAGATGGTGTGCTTCGATGGTAAAGGATTCCTCTCTGCTAAGGAAGGTAGTTATTAGTTGATGCCCCAAGAACCGCATAAGAAAGGCCTAAATCATCAGGAGAAAGGGGCCCTCTCCTAAAGGAGGAAGAAAGACTCTTCCAAGAAAAATGCTCCTCCATAGGACAACTCAAAGTCTTCAAGGGAGAGAAATGCTAAGGGTGGAAGAGATCATTTATAGTTGATATAGCCCGCTTTCAACCAGATTTGGAAGGCGGAACATGCGACAATAGTAGAAGAACCACCCAACTTTTAAGTGATTTAAAAGAAGAAGATGTGGTGATAGTCCTACACCTCCATCTGTTACCCTTAATGACATGCATAACTCTTTATGTTTTGCTCTACATGTCCCTCACATTCAAACAGTTTAATCTTCTCCCACCATCATATGGATTCTAGGAGTTCAAGCTACTTGTCCTCTCCGTCACCCAATTCTCTCTGGCTTGACTGATCCTAATCGCAATAATCTCTGCCGTAAGGCAGATATGGCAGAACATGAGCATTTCGTTTGAGGAGGGTATTCATGTGCTTAGGACAACAAAAGCTTCCTCAAAGGATCTGTATAACTTTTGCACATTCATTCACCAATGTTTCTAGCACAACTGGGAATACTTTTAGGTTTCGTGCTCTGCCACAATGAAAGTCTAGGCGAATGAGCTAGATTGGTCTGCGACTACTATCACTTCTCTAGAAGTACACTGACTCGAGAGAAAAAATGTAGCCCACTAGGAAGAAAGGGATTGGATTGGTATATTCATCCACGAACTCATGTTCCAATGAGATAACATTTCCAAAGTGATAGATGTTGTTGTTGAAGCACTGGATGAAGTGAAGGCAGTCAGAGAGGTGGAGCAGTGTGCGAGGGAATTTGAGCGACAAGACCTCTATAAGAAGATAGCCCTAGCGGATGAGATAGAAGTCAAGAGTGCTATCAAAGAATTCGCCTTCAAGCGGGGGAAACACCTTTTTTCGGCTTTTTCTTGAGAAAATTTGAATTTCTTTATATATTTAATTGATTAAGGATATTACATTTGATAAAGTTCATCTCTATTTTCAGCAATTTGGGTCCAACATAAAGCGGCAAAACGTTATCAATCGTCGCTTAGTCTAAATTGATTTCTCGACATATGAGTGGTCAAGCAGCTCATTAATTAATAAATAAACTTATCCATTGAACCGATGGTTCCCAAATCAATTCGAGTTTTGAGGTGACCAATCAATATTTTTACTTCTTGCAGTTACTTTTTGTACATTTACTTTTGCGTGAAGCTGTGAATGTCATTTGGCCCTATAAAGGCTTTAGCCTTCACAAGAACAAATTCGAATTCCAAACAGCAATGATTCTATCATTCTTCTAGGGATGAGTTGTCTCTTCCAACTACAATCTTCCTTTAGCAAAACGTGCCAACTTGTCAATGATAATCTTAGTCCAAAAAAAATATCTTCTTTGTCTTGTCTTACCCTTTTATGTAGCTTACTCCATATTATTTATACTGAGTTTCAAGCTACTTCATTACTTGTATCCGCTCCAAATACTCCTTGAGGTGTTATGACTCTTTCACCAAAGATGTCTCGGGAAAAAACCATTCTTTAAGTCTATCCACCCTTGTTTTTAGATGAAATAGATTATATGAACCCAGATGCAAACAAACCTGTGTTAGGTAGGTGTTTACAAATTCTTCTTTATTTAATGAAATAATTAGACATGGTTTTCCCCAGTTTACAAATTCTTTATTATTTTTCGTTTAGTAATTCACCTAATGAGCTCAATAATGGAGCCAGGGCAGTTGGCAGTGACAGTGGTTTCTGACTCATCTCTCCCATCTGATTGATATATATCATCAAATCATTTGCCCTCCTCATCATCATCTCCTCATCGTCTCCCTCGCCCCCCCACAGTTTCACAACAGGAGTGCCCTGGTAATTAAGGCGGCAACCCGTCTAATTCGACAATGTCCTCTTGCGATACTCGAACCGGTCCACTTCTTCTCTTTCATGGAGTCGATGCCTGTACCAGATCAGAAATGGATTATAATGATCGCCGTCATGGGGGCATTCGTTGTGACGATCACTGCAGGCTTGTGCATTCTTATGAAGCAACGCATTAAAGGAAAGGAAGGTACAGCGGGTAACACCAACACAGGTACCTTCAAACAGCAAACCTGATTTCTTATCAATCTCGACTTCTTAATCTTTGACTACTAACTTATTTATAAACTTTTGTGGCAAAGTAAGTGTAAGCAGCTCAACAATGGAGCGCGAACAGAGCGAGGGTAGCGACCGAGATTCCCTCTCCTCCATGACATCTAAGTACGATGTCTTCCTGAGCTTCCGGGGACCCGATGCTCGTTACGGCATTGTCGACCACCTCTACGAGTGCATGACCGGGGCCGGTCTCCGTGTTTTCAAGGACGAAGAGGAGATCCGTCGCGGCGAAGTAATTGGGGGTGAGCTCAAGCGAGCGATCGATGGCTCCAGGGTTTACGCCGTCGTCTTCTCCAGGAACTACGCATCCAGCGCGTGGTGCTTCAGGGAGCTCAAAATGATGGTGGATCTCCATAGAGGCTCGAACATCGGCAAGAAGATCATACTGCCGATTTTCTACGGGGCAGATCCGGCCGACGTAAAGCTACAAATAGAGCGTTATCAGGAAGTGCTCGACGCACACAAGGATCGACACGGCCAGGAGGTCGTGACGAAATGGGAGGAAGCACTTAAGAGAGTCGGCTGGATCAGCGGATGGGACTCCAAAGCCATCCAGGGGTAACCACCAGAACCTTGTTATTTTTCTCACTTTCTCTTCTGAATCATTTCTTTTTTTTCTTTGGAAATAAATATTTTAAAATACAGAACTCTTTTTTGGAATTAAACGTATCGAAAATCCACGAGGAGGATGGCGATGACTCCGGCGACTGAATTCCATGTAATTACTCTATTTTCATTCTCGTCGTGCAGGGAAGGCATCGTCCGATTAATAGTTCAGGATATTGTTGTGAAGCTGAGAATCAAGGATCAAAGTTTGCCTGATCATCTTACAGGTATCGATGATCAAGTCTCCAACATGTTAAATCTGCTGGACCACAACTCTCAAAAGTAAGACTCGTGGTGCTTCATGGCATGGGAGGAATTGGGAAGACGACCCTTGCTAGCGTCGTCTTCAATAAATTATCTTCCCAGGTTGAAGTCCGTCAGGTTGAAGTGTTGTGAGATGCTTCAGGGGGTTCAAGTACTTCCTACCCACCTAACGGTGTTAAATGTTTCGCGTTATCCTCCCAAAGAAGGAAGTCCAGAAGAAATCGGGAACCTATCAGCTTTAGAAGAATTGGACCTTTCTTACAGCGAGCTCTGCTGCCTGCCAATAATAGTTAGGGAACTCACGAGCCTTAAGTCCCTCAAATTGAATTATTGTTGGATGCTTCAGGATCTTCGAGGACTTCCAATTAGCCTAACGGTGTTACATGCTAGGTGTTGTCCTCTTGACAAAGGAATTCCAGAGGAAATTGGGAACCTATCAATTTTAGAAGAATTGGACCTTTCGTTCACCAACATTCGCTTCCTGCCAGCAACAGTTAGGCGACTCACGAGCCTTAAGTCCCTCAAATTGAATTATTGTTGGATGCTTCAGGATCTTCGAGGACTTCCAATTAGCCTAACGGTGTTACATGCTAGGTGTTGTCCTCTTGACAAAGGAATTCCAGAGGAAATTGGGAACCTATCAATTTTAGAAGAATTGGACCTTTCGTTCACCAACATTCGCTTCCTGCCAGCAACAGTTAGGCGACTCACGGGCCTTAAGTCCCTCAAATTGAATTGTTACAGGATGCTTCAGGAGCTTCGAGGACTTCCAACCAGCCTAACGGTATTGCATGCTTCGTATTGTCCTCTTGACAAAGGAATTCAAGAAGAAATCGGGAACCTATCAGCATTAGAAGAATTGCACCTTTCATACAGCGAGATCCGCTTCCTGCCAGCAACAGTTCGGCGACTCACGAGCCTTAAGTCCCTCAAATTGAATTGTTGCAGGATGTTTCAGGAAGTTCGAGGACTTCCTACCAACCTAAGATACTTTGCATTTTCATGGAAGACAATGGGACTCTATGAAGAAATACGTTGAACAAAAAAGTATGGAACGAGAATTATTACATTATTACATATAGAGGAGTTTTGGAGTTCGGCTTCCTTTCCAGGCTCAAGAATCTCGATTTGAGTTTTCCAAGCATGGCGTCTCTGCATACATATATGGAGATAAGAGATTTTACATTGACAGAGATGGAGCTTGGTGGGCTCGATTCGTTGTCCAGTCTTACGAATTTGTCTATCAATGAGTCCCATAGTCTCCTGGGGGTGTCAAACATAGGGAGATTGAGGGGGCTGAGGTCGCTTATGTTCACTGGGTGTAGAGCGTTGGTGGAAATCCCAGGACTGGAACAATTGGATCTGTTGGAGTACTTGAGCTTTCACTAGCGCCCTTCCATTCGCGGAATTCAGGATTTGTTGGGATTGAAATGATTGAAGGAGGTGGGAATCATTGGTTGCTCCTCGTTGCTCCGCGAGCCCCGTGCGATCGACGAGTGTCACCTATCAATTGATGGCTGTGACAAGTTGGATTGTTTTAGGGGCAGTTACAGGAAATACGGGAGGAAAGATGTCTCATTCGATGCTAAAAAAAGATAATTCTTCTGTTTTTTTTTTAAAGTCGACCACTTCTTCTTCCTCTTCCGAACATGAAGAGCTGAATGAACAATGGTTGGAATTTCTTTTGTCTTAATAAAAAAGATATTTATTTATACAATGTTTTGTTTGTTATTTATTTAAAATTTGGGTGGATTGAAGTTTCCAATTCCATCCAGATTGTATAAAATAAAAATAAAAAAACGAAATCAGTTTTCATATAAAAAACTTGTGAGAAAGAATTCTCAAATAATAAAAATTACTTTTTGTTTTTAATTATTCATATTACAAATTCCTTACTTAAAGAAATAAACCAACACTACGGACATTAATACGATATACTTCTAAAAGTGATGATAACGAGTAGACAACAAGCATAAAAACCAAAGAAATTGGTTATACTAAAAAAAGCCAAAGCGAAAGGAAAACGAAAATAAAAAAAAAATAAATGAGTTTTCTGACTTAAACGTAGAATTTTGAAACTTAATATTTTGATGGGCAAAATATTTTACAAAATAAGGTTATTCGTATGTAATACGTTTCCCTCGTCAGCAAAAGAAGGCGGTAACTCACCTGCCCCTATGGCAAAAGTGAGAGTTATTATCCCGGTGGTTTTTCGAGATTATGTCATTTTTATTAATAATATTTAATTATATTGATCATTAAATTTAGAGGGAGTTTGTTTTGTCAAACTAAGCTCTCCATTTCTTCAAAGTTTCTTCCTTAGTTAGTTGCTTGTCAATGTTTGGCTTACCATATTGGGTTGAGAATTCCAATAGTGCATGTCCTTTTACGGCTACTTATAGGCAATGAATTAGGTTGTAAGTTGATAATATTAAGCTCTACCTACCAATTTGCCTGGTGTACAAAGGGTTGTTAAAAATGTCTTAACCACCGACAATCGATACACAACATGCATATCATTTGATCCGATTTAATGTTTCAATTATGTTGTGGCAAAATATATAGAGAGACATAACTTCTTTGTTGAGGAGTAATTTTTTTTTCGTCTACAAGCAATTTTGACATATATATCACCCGTTTTGCCCCTTCCTCTTGTGTTAACATGGCTTTGATGTTTGACTAACTTAAAGCTACATAAAGTACATATGGCAAGGATGGTTTAAGAGGAGCCACCACTAGATGGTTCATTAGGTAGCTCTTTATCTTTCAAAAAGCTTTTCCATGTTGCTCAGTTCTCTTTACATGCCCAACCAATTTTGCCTTCAAATTGGTGGAGAAGACCTTAGTCTTATGGGCAATATTTCCCATGAAGCGATGCACGGCCAAAAAAACCTGAAGTTCCTTTTCAGTACAAGGGGAAGGTAGTTTCCTAATCGCTTCGGCTTTATGTGAGTCAATCTCAGCCCCATCTTGGTGTATTATAAACCCGAGAATTTCCACTCTTAACACCAAAATAGACATTTTAAAGGGTTATGTTTCAACATCTCATCTTCTCAAATGCTTCTTTTATGTAAAGATGATGGTTCATACTTTGTTTAGATTTGATCACCATGAGATCAATATATACTTCTATGATTCCTCCAGGATATAATTAAAAATCGCGTTCATAGCCCTTTGGTAGATGGTACATGCGTTTTATGTATGTCTTCTTCAGCAACAAAGAATTTATTATATCCCGAGTATCCATCCATAAAGGACATCATGTATTGTCATCTTATCTAGTAAGTCATCCACCAAAGGCAGAGTATATTCATCCTTTTGGTGTCGCTCGGTTTCCCCTAAAGTCGATGGATACTCTTTTACCGTTCTTCGTTACGACAAACTACACTTGACACTCATTCGACACATCTGACAGTTTGGATATAACCAGCTTTAAATAGTTTATGAACCTCATCATACACTAATTGGGTTACTTCCTTTGACATCTATCTAGGGGGTTTCTTTACGGTTTTAGTTTCCTCATGCAATTGCAAGTTATGCTCAATTAAGTTGCATCCTAAACTAGGCATTTTGATATATCCCCAATGAAAAAATCTTTATAATCAGGAAGATTCACTTCATATATTAAGAGATATCATTGCTCAATAGCAAGCTAATAAATGTAACGTGAGGATCTTCATCTGTTTCCAAATTAACTTCGACTAATGGATTACAAGGAATGACACCAATTTCTCAATTGCATCGCAACCGACTACATCACTGCAGTGTGCATCTACTTGCAACTCCTAATGAGTCTCAAGTCCTCGTACAAATACATACCCATTTGCTCGATCCTTATATGTGATTGGCTTGGAGTATGTATCCACTCTAAGGTCACCATTTTAGAATTGAAATACTGCAATACGCATCTTCTCGAATTTTTTGGAATTGAAAATGGGACATGAATAACTCTGGATGACTTATACATACGTATCGTACGTAGTGTGTCTGACATTGCTTCACTTTGCTCGCTTTTAGCTAGGCGAGGAGTCTTTCGGGGTCCCACTCAATTTGATCTTATTGTTCCATATTTTCTCCTAACGGATAGTCACCTATTCCAACTTCCTCTGTTTCTTTCGGAGATCTGCATTGGAAGTGCCTTTCTATGCCTCTAGTGATATGTCATTGTCCCCACAAGTAGGAATGATGAGTGTTCCATCACCTTGGGGCGTACGATACCGGGTAATCAAAACCACCAGATGGTTCGCCTAATGGCCCCACAATCGAGTCTCCCAACTTATTTTCCTACTTGATTGTCAGGTCTTTCACTTCTTTTAAGGCCCCTGCACATACATAGGATATATGGCACTTTCACCGAAGACCTCCTCTTGGACTACTTCTAGATTACTACTCCCTCTGACAACCAAATCATGGTGGAGTGTGGAGGGCGTTGCCCCTACTTCATGTAGTCATTTCTTGTCCAACAGAGTATTGAATGTTGGTCTTATATTAATTGAGAGGAAAAGCAGTAGCCTGCTCATAAGACTCCACATGCATGTGAGAAGGGGTGACTCCTATTCAAGAAAACACCTTTCTATTTCACCCATTAATGTTTATCCCTATTCTTTCCAAGTTTGCGACGTCTCTTTCCTATTGCCCGTAGACCTCTAGGGAAAAACATTAATTGTGGACCTACTATCAACAAAAACACCACTTATTGGGCACCATTGAATGTCAATTGGACGTACAACAGGTGCATATGTTGCTTGAGGGATTCAAGTATCCTCTTTTACCAGTTTACCAGGAAGATTGAAGGAATCAGAGACTTGTCACCAAAAAATGTATTATTACCTTCTGATTGGGGCTTCTCCTCATTAGCAAACTCAGATGGAAGCATCAAAGCATTATATTGATTATCAACAGCTGGTTCTATAGGTGTCATGCCACTATTCAGGGGATTATAGTCGCTCAACACGTTTGAGCTTACATTCTCATAGCTGACAACGTCTCTTTAGGGCTGGCGTTAGAGCTTGTCCCTTAGATGGAAAACTTGTCACCTCCTTCCTAATTTTCTTCCCTGCCTATCTTTTATATCGATCTCATTCAAATCCTATTACTCTTAGTGGGTACAAGAGGATATGATTTTACATTAGTCGCCCAGTAGTAAGCTAGGAGTGTGGTTGGCATTTTGAGGAAAGGGAATCGACAAGTTAATGATAACCTAGACAAATTCCTTGATGTGAGGGTCATAGCCGCTCATTATGCCTGCAGTTGCCTGGCTCGAAGTAAGGTCCCTCAATCATTTAGTAGGGGATCAAATGTTACCTTTATCAAGATGTTTAGGGGTTAATAACTGTAGTCCCTCAAGAGGACATTCCGATAAGCAGCAGGAAGTACTGAATCAACAACCGTGGCACAAATATGTAATCAATGTTCCTTGAGCAGTCACTGGTTTACACTTGTAACACAACATCTCAGTTGTGAGGAACTGAGCGATCAAAGGTTATTCTTGATTACGTCCACATCATTCCTTGAGTCGAGCAACTTTGCACTCGCACTCCAAGAGGTGTAGGGGTCCTATCCCCATTTTGACTTCAAAACACAGAGAGGGGTCTCCCCATTGTCCTATATGATTTAACGAGTCCCATGTGTTCCTATCATCGCTTCCATTGTTGCTTCTATTTATTGACCCTCTACAGATTGTGGAGGTTGAAAAATCCCCATTGGTTGGGTTTTGCTTAACGCCTTCTTTTGACTTTCAAATGAGGCACATATGATCCCTTGGTTGAACAACTGCTTGGGGGTTAGGAGGCCACGTCTTCACGCTACTTGCCTTGCCACATCCTCAATGCAACCCGTTGTACAATGGAATGCTGTCCAGGATATGCATGGAACTTGGATGATCCACTAGCCATTCATATGGCCATTTCTTCTAGTCCAGCCCGTCATATCATAAAGGTGTAACGTCCTAACGACTAACAAGTAAAAGGTTATCCTTTTATATATTTTTCCATATCAACATACATTATTCACATATCAATTTACCTTCTTGGTAAGCTAATCCAATCTCTAAAAAGTTCATCTTCCAAGTTTTTCCTAAGCCAGAGGAGGAGAGCATCTTTTGCAATGGTGATTAGCTCATCCTCCGATGCAAACATTTTACACCTTAGACCGGTTCACCCGGTTGCGACTTCAATGAATCAACTCTTTTAGGGTGACTGTTGGCGAAAGCCATGGTGAACTATACATATATTTCCCCCCCAATTCCCGATAGAATTTAGAGATAAGTTTATAATCCAAGAAAAAGTGGCACATGTAATATTCCTAAAAAAGCACGTAATTTTTAGAATCCATTAGGAGCCGCTTCGCCTGCTTGATGTGTAAAGCGGGCGATATGCTCTGCAGGGGACATCCCTTCTTCCTTGAAAAATTGGGCGAAATTACGCACATGTTAACATCGAGGAAACTGACAGTCTATACATATGGATTTTAAGTATGAATTGGTACAACTCTACCTCAGCCCATTTATTCATCCATGGACATCTATTATATCACTCGAGTAGCATATTCCCTCAGAATATCAATGCTCCCTATATGCCTGAGATTGCCTTGAGGCGGACGCTCCATAGATTACCTTTCATTGATGATTCCTTCCTCAAATTAATGAGGCCTATCGTAAAAAAAAACCTCATGGTTGGGATACGGGGGCTCATAATTCACCTTGTTTTCTCATCCCTCAGAAGGACACCTCCTGCTATGCGGGGTTCTTGTTAGTCTTAACATGTACAATATGATGTTTCATAGGGACTGATTTATTTGCACAATACGAGGTTCCAATTCTAACAAGAATTGGAGCTTATGTCATACGTTGGAGGGTTTCTGTTAGAGTTTAAGTTTTTTAGGAATTGATTTCTTAGTCAAATAAGTTAAATTTAAGTCTCTTAGTTAGAGAGATTTTAGGAAGATTTTTACCTTATTAATTTTTGCTGCAGAATGTTTTCGTCTTTAGGGGAGCAACGTTGTTTGGGTCGTCTTTTTAGTATGAAGAATTTTTCCTCCAATTCAGACTTTGATTCAAGTTTAACATGGTATTGGAATGCACAATCTTGGAGACTATAAGTAAGATTAACGCCGGGAAAATTTCCTTCCTGTTCATACCCAAATCATTTAGTTTTATTTTGTCTTCTCCTGATGATTTTTCTGTGCAACCTCCACGGCCGATTGATGCTGAAAACTATCAGATTTATGCAGTCAAGATGAAGATTTTTTTGAAATCTCAGGATCTCTGGAGCACTGTTGAGTAGGTCGTTGAAGCTCGAGTCTTTCCTCCAAATCCCACTTTAAATCAATTGAGGCTACACAACGAGGAGTCGACCAAGCCGTATAAGGCTCGCGTCGCTATTCATACCTCTGTTTCTAAAGGAGTTCTTGCAAGAATTCTTACTTGTGAAACTAGAAAGGAAGCATGGGATCGACTAAAGGAGATGTTCGAAGTTAGTAGTCGAAATTAGAGAATAAGAATTTCAAATTTAAGAAGAGAGTTTGATTTGCTAAGAATGAAGGACTTGGAGAGTATAAAAGAATATGTCGACAAGTTGATGAGGGTTGTCAATCAGATTCGACTGTTGCAGGTTGAGTTGCTGAATAACAGAATTGTTGGAAAGATTCTTGTGACAATTCCAGAGAGATTTGAGTGAAAGATTTCTACATTGGAAGAATCTCACGATCTCACTACGTTGACAGTTGAGGAATTGGTTGGTTTTCTTCAAGCACAAGAACAAAGGAGAGCAATAAGACAGGAGGAGCAACCTGAAGGCGCACTTTTACTGAATGCAATGGGGAAGGAGAAATATGCTCATAGAAATGAAACGAGGAAGCGCGTTGTCGAGAAAAAAGTTCAAGAACTGAAGGTTCAGCGGAAAGAATAAAAAGAGTTCCTTCTATGCTTCCATTGTAGTTAAACATCTCATATACCTCCCATTACAATACAAGCATTGTAATCTTCCTGGTCATGGTGAAAAATTTTGTAGGAAGAAGAAGGTTGACTCTTAAGAGCAAGCACAGGTCGCAGAGAATAAGTCGTCGTAGGAAGATCGACTCTTTGCGGCGACATTTTCTATAGGGAGTTATAGAGCAGATGGATGGCTTATAGGCAGCGGGTGCACGCATGATATTGTTTCTTGACCAGCATCAAAATTGGGAATGGACAGCTTCCAAAGGCAGTTGGTAAGGGGTCGACTATTATTAAAATTCATCGGGTACTAATCGAATTTCTAAAATTCTTTTTGTACCGGAGTTGTGTCAAAATCTTTTGAGTTTAGGGCAGTTGTTGGAGAAAAAGTACATTTTTCATTTCGAGGATTTGCATATCAATGATATTAATACCATTAATAACCAAAAGTCGTCTCCCATTGGTAAGTATCCTTTTGGGGTGAGATCTGATCAAGATCAATTGATTTAACCAAATCCCTATGGATAACCGTTGCAGAAGGTTAAAGATAACGATAATCTTCTATGTATGGAAATAATAAAAATTAGCTTCCACTAATTCTTTTGTCAGATTCATTCGTTTATCTCGATGAATCTGGACAAATACCACATTTTTGTTAACCAAAGAAGAATTAAGAATAGAAGATAGCATTCGTATGACACATAGTGAATTATTTAGAACCTACCATAAATAGAAATTTTATTTCCTTCAATTGGAAATATATTATTCTCTTTATTTCTTTGGTAACGAAATTATTTGATTTCGATCAGATAATTGTCCTGATCATATTGGATAATTCCCATGGAATATCCGCACTTAATTTTGTAATTATTTAGTAATTACAAAATTATTTCCTTACAAGATTCTCAGTAGGAGTAGCTTCTGTAGTGTAGAGGGTTGACTTCTGTTTCGTTGAAGGTCAATGCTCATCATCAAAACCACTTCAACAATCTCCCCCTTTTTGATGATGACAAAACATTCATCGTTGAGGGAAGCACAAGGCTTCGGCGAAGTAGAGAGCATGAAGCTTCTGTATTTTAGCCCGGCAAAAATGATGATTTTTTACTTTTGCACTCCCAGCAAAGGTGACTGTATAAGATCACTATTCGCCTTCCTAGCAGAAGGTTGAATATAAGCTTTGATACTCATAGCCTTCTACACCCGTTGAAGGTATAGAAAATCAAAGAATTTTCTATAACTCAATACATAGCAAAGTACTCCCCCCAACACAATTTCTCCCCTTTTTTGTCACATTAAAAAGATAATTAAGAGAAAAGTGATAGAGAAGAGTCGATTTCTGCAGAAAGTATGACAATATAGTCAAAACTATTGTACAAATGGTAGGTTTATGTATCGTAGAGGGTAAGACAAAAAGTTCAAAACCATCATGCAGAAGTGTGTCCAACAAAGTGGCACTTATTACAAAAACCATTAGACCATGAAAATCAGTTTTTGGTCTATGAAAACAGAAAAGTCAAGCAACAAAAGAGTTCACTCTGCATCATCAGAAGAGTCCTCTTCAAGCGTGTCGCTCAGAAGCTATCCCTGGCGTTCCACCAAGCGAGTCAGGTCAAAGACCATTCGCTGAAGGACGCGAATGTTTTCCCCATTGGCTACAGCTTGTTGTAGAAGTTCCTTGAGAAGAGCGTTGTGGTCCAAGGGGAGAGACGCTTCATCAAAAGATTTGGGTCGTCTCTATATTACAGATGCTTTTGCTGCAGAGAGTCGAGCAGAAGGTGCAGCAGCATCCTTTCTGTTATAAGCTTCTCCTATACAAAAGAGCGCAAAATTTTCTTAGAGAGATGACTATTTTTAAAATAGAAATTTTTAGGATTTGCATTAGGATTTTAAAATTCCTACTAGAAATGTTTCCAACTAAAACAAAGATTTATTCATTTCAAGTTATAACAAAAAAGATTTTCTTTCTGTGCGTATCTCCCAAGGAGATTATTTTTCAGAAAGATTTTCTTGGATAATATAATAAATTTCCAGATTTAATCTTTCAAATAAATGAAAGTTATTTAAATTTGGGTTCGGATTGATGTATACATTTCGTTATACCTTATGCGTAGTAGAATGAAAAATTCTACCTTCTATGGTGAAGTGTATAGAGATGTGTACCTTCTGTAATGAAGTGTACAAAGATTTGTACCTTTGGTTGAAGTGTTGTTGTGTCGCATACAACGTATTCTACCTTCTGTAGTGAAGTGTACAAATGTTTGTACCTTCTATAGTATATCATACAAAGGATTCTACCTTATGTAGTGAAGTGTACAAATGTTTGTACCTTCTGTAGTAAGTTTCTACTTGATAGATTATTTACTTAACTTTCCTTTGTCTTTTGTAAGACGTTATAAGGGATGGCAGATTCTTAATTCACTTCTGAAAAAGAATAACTTTTCTTTATCCAGAGGTTTAGTAAATATATCAGACAATTGATGTCCTGTGTTGACGGATTCTTGGTCAATAGAACCATATTAGAAAAAGCATCTATTGATGTCTCCAATGACTTGGTCAATAGGATGTCTTGTCTGTACACCACTATTAATAACAGAACGTCTTTTATGTACACCACTATTGATGTCTCCTATGACTTGTCAATAAGATGTCGTTTTTTATATAGATCATGTGCTCTAAAATCATTTTGTTGATTATTCTGCGCTGAGAATGATGCCTCATGAGAATTTTTAACTATTTGTTCAGGATATTTTTGAGAAACATGAACAAAGGGTTCACCCACTTCTTTCGTAGAAGGTGGATGTTCTATAGAACCTTCTGTAGGTTCTAGAGATATTTCCATAGGTTTAAAAGATATTACAGCTTTTGTAAATTTTTTGTAGGTGAGTTATTAATTTTTACATTAATGAACACCTCTATAGTAGATATCCTTTTGTTTAGGACTCTATACGCTTTGCTAGACAAAGAGTATCCAAGGAAGATACTCTCATCTGTCTTAGCTTCAAATTTTCTTAGATTGTCCTTAGAAGGTCTCAAGATAAAACATGGACTTCCAAAGGCATAAAAATAGGAAATGTTTGGTTTCCTCCCCCTGTATAGTTGATAGGGAGTTTTCTCTAGTATGGGTCCCCTATTAGAGATGTAGCAGACTGTATTTAATAGCTTCTACACAAAGGTTCTTGGAGCATTGCTCTCACAAATCATGGTTCTAGCCATGTCTATAAGTGTTCGATTTTTCCTTTCTGCTACTCCATTCTATTAAGGGATATATGGTGCAGAAGTTGTGATTAATACCATGTTCGTCACAGAAGGTAGCGAATTCATGGTTTTCAAACTCAGTACCATGATCCGTCCTTATAGCATTTACAAAAGATCTAATTTCATTCTGTAATTTCTTAGCGAGCTTTATGAAACTTTCAAAAGCATCACTTTTGTGAGTTAGTAATATAACCCACGTATATCTAGAGTAGTCATCTACTACAACTAGATAGTATCTTCTACCACTAATACTTTGAACTCGAGTAGGTCCGAATAGATCCATAAGTAGAAGTTCAAGTGGATGTGTAGTAGAAACTTCATTCTTAGACTTAAATGAAGATTTGGTTTGTTTTCCAAGTCAACATGCTTCACAGAAGCTGTCTTGCTCGAATCTGATGTTAGGTAAACCTTTCACCAACCCTTTTCTCGCAAGCTTGGATAACAATTTAAAATTGGAATATCCCAACCTTCTATGCCACAGATGGCTTTCATCTTTAACTAACAGAAGGCAGTTTTCTGTAGTACCGAAGCTCTCCTGTGTCAAGGTATAGATGTTTCTTTTCCGATTGCCAATGAAGTGAACTTCATTATCTAGCATACCAGAACACTTATCTTGATCAAAAGTTATTGTATAACCTTTGTCACAAAGCTGGCTAATGCTCAACAAATTATGCTTGAGTTATGTGACTAACAGAATCTCATCTATGACCATGGAGTCGAGACTTTCAATGGTTCCTTTACCGATGACGGAGCTTTTGTTATTGTCACCAAATTTAACATACCCTCTATTCTGTAGAGTTAATTGAGAAAATTTTGATGGATCTCCGGTCACGAGCCTGGAGCATCCGTTATCCATATACCATTCACTTTCAACGGCTTCTGTTTGAAAGCACGTATGAATTTTATTTTGAGTTTCTGTGTGAGCAGTGAGGCACATTAGTGCTTCTTCCTCCTCATCATCAGAATCATCAAGATCTGCCCAAGCAGCAATTGCTTTCTTGGACTTAGACTGTATAGAAGGTTTTCCTTCTCTTTAAGTAAAGGACATTATGTTTTGTAGTGCCGTTTCTTTTTGCATTCATAGCATATGATCAACTTAGGATCAATTTGCTTATCACAATTTGGCTCTCTTATTGAAGCGATTCTTGGAGGCGAACCGCAAAAGGCGTTTTAGCTATCATAGCGAGTTTATCGTCCGAGTTAGCTTCTGCTTTGTCATCAGAACCTTCTGTGGATTCTTCTGATGCTCTAAAAGCTACTGCTCTCTTTGTATCAGTCTGAGAGGATATTTCCATCTCATATAATATTAATGAGCTAATTAATTGATATAGTCGAAGAGTAGAAAGATCTTTAGCTTCCTCTATAGCCGTTTTCTTGGCTTCCCAAGATTTGGGTCGAGTACGCAGAACCTTTCGAACTAGCTCAGAATTTATATAAAGTTTGCCTAAGTGTGTTAAGGCATCGACTAGGAGGTTGAGTATATGGAACATCTGTTCTACAAATTCATCAGCCTTCATAGTAAAATTTTCGTATTGATTAATTAAGAAATTCATCTTAGTTTCTCTTATCTAGTCTGTCCCAACGTACATGGTGACAAGCTTATCCCAGATTTCCTTGCCCAAAGTGCAAGGAGAAACTTTCATGAATTCACTTTCAGACATAGCACTAAACATTAAGTACTTTGCCGTCTTAGTGAGTCGTTTGATCTTGAGGTATTCCCCGTTGGGACGATCATCTCGATCATTTTGTTGGTTCTCTAGTATAGAAGGTGGACCATCTTCTATATAAGACCATAAGTCATCGTCAATAGCATCTACGAATGCACTCATTCGAATTTTCCAACAGGCAAAATTCTTACCATAAAAAATGGGAGGATTCCCAGCATGTGGTTTTGGTACATAGTAGTTATCAGTCATTAGTTTGATTCGTATAGAGTATTACGCTTCTATAGAACAGAACAGTGATGATTATAGTATAGAATCTCAATCAGCAACAAGCTTATGTTGGGTAGAGATCAGTTGTCAAGCCTACAATCAAGCCTCTGTTAACCAGAGCACGAGTGTTAATATGAAAAATCTGAAATTTACTTTCTATTAGCAGTTGTTAAATTCTTGCAGAGCAACAGGTTTCTGCAGAACAGAACTAAGATGGCAACCGTGAAAGAGAATATTGAAGATAAAAGCTTCTGTAAGATCTCAACAAGCAATTACGCTTCTGTTGGACATAAACCTTGTACCAGACGTTGTATTCAAACAAAGTGTCAGCTTCTGTTGAATAGCAATTAGATTATGATAGAGCATAAGCTTCTATATAATTGCAGCAAATGGATTTTCACAGAGCTTAAAGCTTATGTTGAAGTAAATCTGATCTTTTAGGTAGTCAAGTTACTAATAATCAGAATAAAAATTCCAATTGAGATAATCCTAACATATTCAAATGTAATATGCTTCGATAATAATCGCAGAGGCAAAAGCTTCTGCAGAGTAGAGTGTAGATGGGACGAGCTTTTGTGTATCTACAACAAGCGGTTAAGCTACTGTTGGAACCCGCTCTTATACCAATTGTTTCACTAAGAGGGGGGTGAATTAGTGTTAAAGTCCAATTAAGGATTTTTAACTCATTTTCGACAAATCCTGTAGCGGAAGAAAGCTTCTGTAAAACAGATCCTTAGAAACAGGTTTCTATAAGATAGAACGTACGAATGTGATTGCGATTTGTTTGATGCACGCAAGACTTTTATAGTGGTTCAGCAACTTCCTTATATCCACTCTTCAGCAAGAATTTGGATGGTTTTCACTCAGACTTAACTTCGTAACAATTACAGAAGGTGATCAACAGTAGACCTTTTATAGCGCAGACCAGAAGGTTTTGTACCACAGAAGACAGAGTGGCAAAGCACAGACGAGAAGGTTCTGTACTAAAGTAACTGAATTGTATAACTCAGATCAGAAGGTTTTGTACCATATCTCAATCCTCTACAGACCCGAAGATTCTGTATCATAAATGACTTGGTTTCACAGCACAGACCGTAAAGTTCTGTACCAAAGATGTCAACCTTCTACAGTACATACCATAAGGTTCTGTACTCCAGGTGACTGATTTTCAAAGCACAGACCATAAGGCTCTGTACCAAAGATGCCAACCTTCTACAGCACAGACCGTAAGATTCTCTATTACAGGTGATTGATTTTCAAAGCACAGATCGTAAGGTTCTGTCCTACAATGACTCGGTGCACACGTTAATGTGACTAACAAAGGTAACCAATATGCAATCCCGTCAAGGACAACGACTTCATGGCGTACTCTACACATGCACGTAGCGAATTCTACGCAACCAGACAACGTCCCCTGTCCAAGGATGGATTTTTCCTTCGACGGCTCCACGCGACCTGCACGATCTCCTCGAGATGGTGACTACATGGAGAACTCCACGGAAGCACGTAGTAAACCCTACGCAAGCACGCAACAAACCCTACGCAAGCACACGGCAAAACCCACGCAAGCAGATAGCAACCTCTGTCCTAGGTTATACTGCACACACAGAACGTTACACCACAGAAACTGGTTAGTCCCTCTCTTTCTGTGCTCCCGGGGTTCTGCCTTTCTCTCCGGCCCACTACACGTTAGCCACGCTAGCCTCCAGCAGCTCACTTCCCACCAACGTCTGCCGCAGCCAACCGTGTCCCTCGTGGCCTCGAGTCACCCTCCTAGAAGACTTCACCAACGATACAGCCTTCTACAGCTCACGTCCCTCGTGTGTGACTAACAAAACTCAAACCAACGAAAAATTACAAGCTCCATCATCTGACCAATGTATCTAGTGTTTTCTGTACTTTATACAATGACAACTGATTGCCTATTTACACACTTTTACAAAACGCTAAGCATTAAGGTAGAATTGACTAATATAGCTTCTACATTTAGATGGAAAATTAATAAATCAATGATATTAATACCATTAATAACCAAAAGTCGTCTCCCATCAATAAGTATCCATTTGGGGTGAGATCTGATCAAGATCATTGATTTAATCAAATCCCTATGGATAACCGTTGCAGAAGGTTACAGATTACGATAACTTTCTACATATGAAAATAACAAAAATTAACTTCCACGAATTATTTTGTCAGATTCATTCGTTTATCTTGATGAATATGGATAAATAGCACGTTTTGTTAACCAAAGAAGAATTAAGAATGAAAGATAGCATTAATATGACACATAGTCAATTATTTAGAACCTTCCATAAATAGATAATTTATTTCCTTCAATTGGAAATATATTATTCTCTTTATTTATTTGGCAGCGAAATCATTTGATTTCGATCAGATAATTGTTCTGATCATATTGGAAAATTCCCATGGAATATTCGCACTTAATTATTAATTTATTAGTGTAGACGGTTGACTTATGTTTCATAGAAGGTCAATGCTCATTATCAAAACCACTTCAACCGATGATTTACACGTTTTTGTTGGATTGTATTTCTCAAGGCAAAAAGTGAAGTTTTCGACGAGTTCGTCAAAGGAGCTGGCCGAAAATTAGTCTGGTTGAAAAACTAAAGCTCTGAGATCAAAAAAAGTGAATATAGTTCTGGGGAGTTCAAAAAATTTTGTGCGCAAGCCGGAATCATTCAGCAGTTGGCGGTGCTGTATTCTCCATAGCAAAACTGGGTCGGTGAATTTGCTACCGACCAAGGCTTTGAAAGATTATACTCCGTATGTAGCTTGGTTAGGGAAAAAATGCTCAGTGGATCATTTAAGAGTTTTCAGAATTATTTTTTATGCTCATATTTTGGAACAAAAGAGAGACAAACTTGACCGTCAAGCTAAAAAATCTATTTTTACCGTATATGGCTTGAATACCAACGGTTACAGGATCTACAACCCACTACTATGAAATTCTCGGTGAGTAGAAGTTTATCGTTTGATGAATATGCGAATTGAGATTGGTGTGTTGATAACCAGCTGCAAGTCTTGGTGAACCTGGACAATCTTTTTTAGATGTCGCCGAATTTGACTACGAATTGGTGAGGGGAGTAAGAACTTTGCAGGATGTTTATCAGAGATGTAATATGACTGTGGATCATCCCGATTCATATGAGGTTGCTTCAATGGATGTAAATTGGAGGGATGCCTTGCAAGAAGAAATTGACTTGATTCACAAAAATCACTCTCAGGATCTAGTCGATCGACCCTCCGATAAGAAAGTAATCGGAGTAAAGTGGGTTATAGAATAAAGTTGAATGCCGATGGTTCCATAAACAAACTCAAAGCCCGGTTGGTTGTGAAGGGATATTCACAGGAAGCTTGAGTTGATTTCTTTGAAACTTTCGCACTGGTTGCATGGCATGACAGTTTGTAGAGCAGCCCGATGGATTTACCATGGATGGATGCAAAGAGAAACTCTTCTTGCTCCGCAAAGCACTTTACGGGTTGAAGCAAGCTCCTCGTTCGTGGTACAACAAGATTGATTCTTATCTCCTATTGATGGATTTTTGTAGAAGCGAGACAAAAACAACACTTTACATGAAAGTCACGGTGTAAGGTGTTACTTATTGTGTCTTTATACGTGGATGATTTGCTTATCACAGAGGGAGATGAAACAGAGATGAATCGATTCAAGCTCGACATGGCCGAAGAGTTCGAAATGTCATATTTAGGGTTGATGAGTTATTTTTTGGGCTTCGAGATTCATCAAGAGGATAATGACATATACTTGTTGAAAAAATTTAAGATGACTGAAGCAAAGTCAGTCCCGATTCCACTTGTGGCTAATTTGAAGTTAGTGAAGGAGATGGAAATGAAGTGATTGAAGAAACGAAGAATCCAAGAGAAATTTTGTATATGAGCTAATGGGTTCTCTTGAAGCCCACGAAATAAGAGTAAGTAAGGACTCAACTCCCATTGAACAAGCTTTTCAAATTAAGTTAAATGTTTCAGAAAAGAAGTCGGTGCATAAGAAAAGTATTATGAACAATAGTAGAGTTTTATGGTCGTGAACGTGGAGGCCCTTCTCGAGGGAAGAGGTAGAAGACGTACAGCAAGCCGGTTTCGTAGTAGAGAAGACTAAACCTAGAATAGATATAGAAGTTCATAAGGTAGCTACTATATTTGTAGAAAAGTTGGACAAGAGTCCAAGGATTGTTATTTCAGGTGCAACAGATGTCGATATCCAAATCATTCAGAACGAGATTGTTATTTTAAAGAAAAATAACAGCAGTAGCAGCCGCATCAACTTGCCTCTCAGGGTTCGGTAAATTTTTCAAGAGAAGAAGAATCAAAGCAAGTATTCTTTTCTTGTTTTATTTCAATGCAACATATGAATGAAGTGTGGTTTTTGGATAGTGATTGCAACAATCATGTGACGGTAAATAAGGAAAACTTTGTGGAAATTGACAACACCTAGAACTCGCAATTTGAGCTTGGAGACAAAAAAAAGATAAATATTGAAGGAAAGGGAATCGTTGTTTTGAGAGCAGCAAATGGTGAAGAAAAGCATATTAATGATGTGTTTTATTCTCTAGTTGCTTAAAATCTTTTGAGCATTGTACAAATGATGAAGAAAGGTTATAAGGTTACCTTTATTGATGGTCAATGTGAGATCGTTGATAAAAATGAGAAGATGATTGTTGTAGAGAAGATGACGACGAATAACTTGTTTTTGGCGAATATGATTAATGGTAATTTGTAATATGCATTAAGTGGTGTCAGTGGTCTAGAAAATTGTTTGAATTAAATGGTCTAGGAACTATAAGGGAGTTAATATAATATGAACTATAATAGAGTAAATTCTTGCTCTAGATCTTCCCTAGAGAGGAAAAAAGTGGGAAAAGGACAAGAAAGCATTCTGGTCGTAAGAAAGAAAGAAGACTCCACAGTTATCCAAAATTTTCCCCTCAAGGTTCGATAAATTTTTCAAAAGAAGAAGAATCAAAGCAAGTATTCTTTTCTTGTTTTATTTCAATACAAGATACGAATGAAATGTGGTTTTTGGATAGTGGTGGTAACAATCATATGACAGTAAATAAGGAAAACTTTGTGGAGATCGACAACACCTACAACTTTCAATTTGAGCTTGAAGACAAAAAAATGATAAATATTGAAGGATTGGGAATCGTTGTTATGAGAGCAGCAAATAGTGAAGAAAAGCAAATTAATGATGCGTTTTATTCTCTAGTTGCTCAAAATCTTTTGAGCTTTGGACAAATGATGAAGAAATGTTATAAGGTTACCTTTATTGATGGTCAATGTAAGATCGTTGACAAAAATGAGAAGATGATTGTTTTAGTGAAGATGACGACGAATAACATGTTTCTGTCGAAGATGATTAATTGTAATTTGTAATATGCATTAAGTGGTGTTAGTGGTCTAGAAAATTATTAGAATTAAATGGTCTCAGAACTATAAGGGAGTTAATATAATAGGAACTATGATAGAGTAAATGCTTGCTCTAGATCTTCCCTAGAGAGAAAAAAGGTGGGAAAAGGCCAAGAAAGCTCGTAAGAAAGAAAGAAGGCTCCGCAATTAGCCAAAATTTTCCGATCGAAAATTCCTTATTCTTTATTTTCAGAAATACTTCGCAGTGTCATAGTAGTTCCCTAAACCTATTCTATGATATAATAAAGCACCGCTTTTCAAATAAGACCAATGGGAAGCTTCTTTTAACTTAATATGATATCATTTGTTGCCAAATTATTCGCATGTGCTTTAGGTGGGTCCATCCAGAAAGGGAAAAAGAATTCCACCAATCAAGTGGACATTATTATGAATCGTTAACGTCAACAACCGGCAAGTGGAAAATCTTTTTTCTTAAAAAGACGTAGAGGGATTTAAGTACGACCTCACACATCCCCTCAATTTAAGCAAGCATGTTATATTATTTTGCCCACTACTACAATAAAGATAGTATAACTGGAAAGAAATTCCAAATTCCCCGATAAAGGTAGTAAGAATTTAGACAAGTGTGGTCCATGTTATATATTTGTAGCCAAAGCCATTTGAAAAGGGAAAAAAATTAAAGAAATGGTCAAAAGCCCATGTGGAGGGGAGTTACGACGGGGTTCCCCAAACTGTTGCTGCCGTGATATATTCTGCAGCCTACATGAATTTGTTACGCAAAATGACTTGTGATATCAGGTGAAGGATGGATGCTTTAGACAACGTCGTCCTATAAGATACAAATGGCTGACATAATCTTTTTAGTCGCATCTTCCATTTCCCTAAACAGACGAGGACACCCTCCACTGGTTTAACATAAAACCATAAACAAAATGATGAGAGGGTTTCGCTTGTATGGATAGAAGATGAAAGAAAGATCCTTTTTTCTTTCTCTACCTTTTTCACTTTTTAAAGACTTTGTGCATGGACGAGAAAACTCGCACGCAACCACTAAACAACATGGTTTTTATGTTACTTTCATTCTTTTCATTTTGGAAGGTGGTGGGATTGATGAAAATGGAGACAACGTGAGCTTTTTCCCTTTTCCCGTCCACAAAAACAAGAATCTCCATAAAGAAAACGAGCACACCATCATCTCATCTCATCTCAAATCAATAGAAATCTTTCTTTTGTGATGAACAAGCTTCCCCCAATCCAAAACGTGTTCTCCCCGTGTAAAATCATCAACTATATCGATTAAGGCAACCTTAATGCCAAAGTAATATGACGCAAGTGATAAACTTGAATGACGACCACCTGATGATGTGGTATTATATACCAACATTGAGGAACGAAATCTCTCCACTTTGCCGACACCAGATTTATTCCGATTTTGGGCAAGGGTTCTTTGTTTTCCATCTCATTTGCATGTCCCTCCTCCTCTTAGGCAATAAATAATCTTGTATTGGGTAACCTCTGTTTTCTCTACCGTGGGTTTTCCAAGCTTACCCACTAACCCCGTTTAATTTTAAATAAAGTTAGTTATAATCTTCATTTCATACACAATAATTTGACTAACTTCAGTATAATTTCTAGAGGGTTGAGATCCCTGCCTACAAAATAAGAATGTATTATCAGTTCCATGAGGTAAATAAGAATAAGAATCGGGGTAAAAAGAAAAAAAAAATTGAATGTCACCAGATAAAGAGTAACTCAACAACCGAAAGCATGTCAGTGATCGGCGAATATTTTTTGAAATGTTAATGAGAACATCGGATTCCCTTGAAAGAAGTGTTCACACTGGAAACTCCAAATGTGCATAGGCAGGAAGAAGCTTCATGTGGGTCGCACACACCTCTCGTGCATTGAATATAAACCAAATTACGTAAGATTTGTTTGGGGAAATAACATTAAAAAAACAAGTGCTTGTTTGTGTGAGTAAAAGTAGAAACCCCCCAAAACAACACGTGTTTCTTTTCTTTCCTTATTATGAATAAAAAATCAGGAGTCCAGCGTGTTGGTTTGGGATTCGGATTATTATCGACGAGAGAACCCCCAAACTTAGGCTATTTTATATATTAGGCACGGTGCACACAGAAGCTTCCATAATTCATCTATCTTTTTAACTAGAAGAGATTTTTTTACAAACAAAAAAAAATCTCTTTGTTGCAAGAATCACATCCAAAGATGAAAGAATATATGTCCACAAAAATATAACTCTAGAATTAACATGCATTGAAACAGGCAGGGGGTCTTATAACTCTAGTGATTTCGGGCTTCTTTTGCATTTTCTTCTCTCGGATGAAGTAGTAAGTGATGGGGGATGGGGATTTTGTCCCCTTTTGGCTCCTAAAAAAATAAAATATTTAAAATGGAGAAATTGGCCGGGCTGGATTTGATCGGATCATACAATCAATTTACATATCAAAACAATGGTTGCTCGAACATATTCTTATTCCCCTCCCACCCCCCAATTAGAGAAAAACTACGTGCCTTTTTCTTTTCTTTTTAAATTTCTTTAGCTGTTTATTTGTTTATTGTAATCCGCGCTGACCATCTCTCCACCGCACCCATATTTCTTTTTTCTTTTTTTCAGCACCCTGTCGTGTCGAATTACATACACATATGTATAAGCATGAACAACGAGACACTACATGAATAATTCGAATATGATGAGAACAAAATAACAAGGAAAGATTTCATGTGATTTTGTGAAATGATTAAAAGCGCGAATAATCACAATTTGAGCGGGAATGCCCGCGTGGAACCCTTACTTTTCACTCCGTACTTAATTTCCTATGTAGGAGGGGTGGACCTCCCTCCCACTCTCTGGAACATGCCATATATTCAGAAAAACAATTTGGAAAAACATACTTAAGTGTAGATAACTTTTTCCAAACTTGCATCTGTCTAATCATCTTTAAATTCTTATTTTTGTATTGTAAATTATAATTTTTTTTTATTTCTGGTCTATTGAGGATGGAGTTACTCGTCAAATTCGACGTGGACTGGTTTTTGCTACGTGAATTTCTAGTTTTATTACGTGGATAATAAAATAAGGCAAAATATATATGTGATCATAACTTTTATCCATGTCCTCATCTTCAATATTTTTCTTGTGTCCCAAATAATAACAATACTCCGGAAGGTACAACGTTGCCCTCCATGACAAATAGCGAAAGAAAATGTCGGTTGGGATTCGCCTTACTCCGGAAAATGTACAACCATGCCCTCTGTTCGTGCTTATACGGACACCAATGAATGCTCCAGGTTAACATGGAGATATTGCTTATTTGCATGTAGTTGTTTCGGCTCTCAGCTTTGGCTCATGGCTATGTCGTTGGAGATGACGGCAAATTTTAAAAGGAAAGTTGTCTTCCTTAGTCACCAATTCGAAGGACTCGGCTCTTCTTTCACGTCTGGAACCTTCCATACATTTAAGAAACCACTCCAAAGTTTCGTAAAAACTACGAAATGAGTTTCCTAATCGTTCGCAATGTACGAAATCGTTCATAAATCTTTCGTAAAATACGGAACTGTTTCTTAAAGAAATGCGAAACGAGTTTCGTAATCGTTCATCAAGTACTATTTTTTGTACTTTACGAAAGATGTTCGTAAACGTTTCGCAAAGTATGAAACGAGTTTTGTAACTGGTCGTAAAGTACGAAACTGTTTTTAAATTATTCGTAAAGTATGAAACGAGTTTCGTAATCGTTGATAAAGTTGTTTAACAACAGAAATTCTGGGCCACAGATCTTGGTCTCGTCTGTAGATCACGGTCCAGAATGAAGGCCCAAAGGACGGAAATCCAGTAAGGAGGTGATAACGAAAACACACCAGGCGAAGGCTTGCTAGGCGAAACAGTCACCAAGCGACGGGGTTACCAGGCGACGGGTGACAAGGGACAACAGAAGCGACAAGCGACAGTTAGTTGGGCAAGCGAGGAAACTCTACGGCGAAGGCCAATGGGTAATGCGATCGGTCGACTTAGCTGTTAAGAAAGGCTCTAGATGATCGTAGAATCTGGAAGGAGATTATTGCAAAGATTGCTAACATGGAAAGAAGATATTCCACGAAGACCGGCAACAAAGGAAACGTAATATATGTGCAATATTACTTTACCGTATATACGTAGGACAAGCTTAGTATAAATATTTGTTCTTAGGCATTGTATAAAACACCTCTCTACAGACGGACATATTGTCAATTTATCCTTTCAAGCATTCCAGCGTTCAAGCTCTCTTTGTGCTCCTGCGTTCCTACTCACTTCCGAAGGCATCGTCAATGGCATCCGCAAGTGTTTCCGCTTAAGGCTGTCGATCCGCTGTATTCTCTCTCTTCTCTTATTTCATACGGCGACCACACATTCAACTAATCCTCTGGGTACCAGTTGCCCGTAGTACCAGAGATTTCCGACGTATTTAGATCCGGCTTGTCCGCGGTCACTTCCGTAGCGAACACGCCTTTGGTGACCACAGTGGGAGAAAGGGCTAACACAATACCAAGAACTCGATCTGGTGGTAATTCAAACAACCTCGGAGGCAACAACTCCGACGGATAGAAAACCAACGATGGACATGGTTCAAACCCGACCTTAGCTGGAGAACTATCGACTATCATTAGCACTCTCCAGCCCTTAATGGAGAAAGTTGGTGCTATCGACCAGAAGCACGATGCCTTCAAGGAAACAAGCGACTCCAAGATGGAGGCCATCTTTTAGAACTTTGGAACTGTATCAGGAGACCATTGAGTGGCCCCGTTGACAGAAGGGTCGAGTCGGTTACCAGGTATCAACATGAATATTCTTCCCACAGGGCAATAATTGCCGAAGGGAAAAGGAAGGTTGATATTGAGGATGTCCCCACCTATGCAAGTCCTGGGAGGACAACATATAATAACCCGCCACTCATGATAAACAAAGGCGAAAGGGATGTGCAACCAGTCCACCAAGCTGCATACCAACCTCCGTTCCGGAGAAGGGAATAGTCTGTTAGGCCCGTGGAAAGCGAATTTATTCGCCCTACGGAGGATCAACGACACTCTGAATATATTCCCCAACCGGTACATAGGAGGGAGATGGCAATACCCGAAGTAATCGCGCCACTAGAGATCACGCCTGAGATCAGAGACTACGTTACTCAACTAGTTGAACGGGCAATTCCGGGGGCAGACGAGGCAAATGAGATTCAACTATACCGGGCATCCTGACAATATCGACCAGGACTACACTTATCCTAGGGGATATCGCATTCCTGAATTTGCCCTTTTTTTTCGGGCGAAGAAGGGATTTCGCTTGCGGAACATATTGCTTAACAGAGTCACATCCTTTTGATGATTTGGGTTATGTGAACACCTTTGACGTCAATTGCTTGACTTCTTCTCTTTCGCCGATGCAGGGTGACAGAGACCAATCGTTTGAGACTAGCACTCATAGCCAACATGATGTTCAAGCGGATTGTAGGCAAAGGAATCCTTCAGTGCCCTGTTGACCTTAAAGGAATGCAGCACAATCATTGTCGCTGGCATATGGATCAATCACATACTACCGATCATTACCATGCTTTCAGGAAGTACCTTCTCAATGAAAGAAAGACAGAGTGGTATGACCTTAACCGCCTCGAAGAGATGGCGATGGGAATCAACAGTGGTCCCAAAGCATTCCAGCGTACAGAGAAACGTCTGGAGCGGAATGATACTCCAACAAATGGAAATAAAGGGCTCTACACCTCTGAAGAACTCATGAGACAAGGACTTGTAGGCGAGAGCGAGTCCAGTCAAAAAGAGGCTTACACCAAAACGGCTTCCAGGCGACGTGCTGTAGATCACCTCAGACTTCAGCAGGCGAAAGATGATACAGAGCGACAAGACTGCCCTCGGGGCGATGAGGATGCATTGAAAAAGGGCACGTCTTTAGCTCAGTTTCTAACGGTGACATGCTCTGTTACATATGCAAACCAATAGTAGCCCACAAGATACTCATCACCTAGATGTGCTAGCTCTACTGTAATCAATAATACTTCATGCTTCTGGCGGGATTGGCATCTGAAGGGATGATCAAACTGGAAAAGGTCGACCCTCCGTCAGGTAACCAATCTAAATCCGAATTTACTAATTTCCCAGAAGATTCGTCTGGAGGGAAGCCTACAAAGGGCTATGACCCATACCAAAGGGAGTTTGTCCAGGTTGATAATCGCCTGTAATCTCTCAGAAACTCACGCTCCGTTCGGGTAACCATTCTCCCAAATATAGGGACATGGCAGAAAGTGGGCATAGGAACACAACCCCAAATACCCACCGAGAAAACCAAGAAGCGAAGAGAAGGGAGGGCACGACGTGCTACAGAAAATCGCACCAAAACAACAATATCTAATATTAAGAAAGCGAAGGAGTCAAGAGAAAGTGACCTTGCGTCTAACTCACTGAGCTACTATAACCCAATTCAATCTGGGACTCCACCCAAGGTGAAAGAAGTTGCTTGCAACGTCCTTATGCTACCAGCTGAGTTCGCTAAAAAGGAAAGCGGTCAGACGAAAGGTAGGCTAACTCTACCCTTCAATCTTAATACCACAATTGAAATAGCTTGGAACTTCCCGAGTAGGTGGTTTAGAGAACCACCTACAATGTTACGGAAACACATGTTTCCCCTCCATATCCAAGCGACAATCAATAACGTAGCAATACGTCGTGTCCTTGTAGACAATGGAGCAACTTTCAACTTGCCCCCCCTGAAGCTTATAAAAGCTTAGGGAATGACATAGCCGAACTTGGGGAAACTAACATAAGAGTCAGCGGTTTCAATAGAATTACCTCCTCCCGTGTAGGCGTGATTTCTGCTAAACTCCGAGTAGGCACGCATGAAAAGGAGACAGCTTTTTTCATCATTGACATAAAGCCCTCTTTCAATGCCTAACAAAGCTAGAGCCATACCTTCTACTCTTCACCAGGAACTCCTATTATGAGGGAAACATGGTTTAGAAGTTGTCATGGGAGAAGCAAATGAAAGTGCCGACATACCTTTTGTCTACGCAGGGGCAGTCAAACAAGTCAAAGATATGACACTAAAGCAGAAGTATGCTATAGGAGACTTGAACGTTGGCCCGCTAGGCGTGGCAGGCTACGAGTTCGTAGTTTCATACGATGGACCACCGCTGGCGCCACCTCGAAACCCGATTGTCCCAACTGGATGGGGAGACGAGCTGCAGCCTGAGGTCAATGAAGATCTAACTCCACTAGAGAAAGACATGCCCGAAGCTGGGATACAAGATGATAACAGCACCCAGCAAACTGAGACGGATTTTGGAGCCCGATAGACTCCTCAACCCATCCTCGTCCAATGGAGAGTGATCAAACCGACCCCATATAGGATGTCCTAGAAAGATTACTAGATACAGGACATCCAGAATAAATGAGACATGGTGTAATGTGTCTCCCAAAACATGCCGATACATTCTAGCTATTTATTCAAATAATAAAGATGTTCCTAATACTTCTGTTGTTCCTTACGACCCCTTGAGGGAGATAAACCTAGGGACTACTGATTCCCCACGTATTACTTACCTCAGTTCGTTATTGAGCGAAGTCGAAACTCATGACATAAACGAAGTCCTACACACTTATAAGGACTGCTTCGCCTGGGATTACAACGAAATGTCTGGCCTCAACCGAGAACTAGTCGAGCACCGGCTCCCGAGATATAGCAATTTCAAACCCGTGAAACAAACCCCGCGGAGGATGTCGCAGGAAGTAGCCCAAATGGTTTACGACGAAATTAAGAAATTGTTCAAAGCCGGATACATAAGGACGGCTAAGTACATTGACTGGATTTCCAGCATAGTACCTGTTGTCAAGAAAAATGGCAAGATCAAGGTGTGCATAGATTTCCGCGATTTGAACAAAGCGTTACCTAAAGACGAATACCCTATGCCTATCGCTGGCGATCTTATAGATGAGTCGGCAGGTCACGAGCTAATGTCCTTTATGGACGGGTATTCTGGGTATAACCCAATCTTCATTGCCGAAGAAGATGTGCATAAGACAGCATTTAGATGCCCAATAGGCATCTTCGAGTGGGTTGTTATGCCTTTCGGATTGAAGAATGCAGAAGAAACCTATCAAAGAGGAATGAACCCGATCTGTTAATAGGAAGGACAGTCGAAGTATATATCGACGATGTGGTGGTAAAGTCCAAGAAGAGACAAGATCACCATCATCATCTAAGCGAAGCATTAAGAAGATGCGAAAGTACAACCTCAAGTTTAATCCGTTGAAATGCGCTTTTGGAGTACAGAAAGGGCAGTTCCTTGGGTTCCTTGTGCACCAACAAGCCTTTCTCGGCAGGGTAAATTACATTCGTCGATTCATAGGCAATGGGGCATCTAAGACAAGTGCTTTCTTGACTATTCTTAAAGGGAAGGAAAAAGGTCAAATAGAATGAACATCGCAACACGAGTGAACGTTCCAAAAACTGAAGGATTATTTGACTAAACCCCTTGTGTTAGCACCGCCAAATGTAAGTGCGCCATACATTCTTTATATGGCAGCATTCCAGTTTACCATTGGGTCAATGCTAGCACAAGAGCATGACGGAGTAGAAAGAGCGATCTACTATCTGTCGCGCTTACTCACAGAAACAGAACAGAGATATACCTCATGGAGAAGATTTGCCTAGCGATATACTACTTTGTAATGAAACTTAGGCACTACATCGGGTCTAACGATGTGTATGTCATCTCTAAGACCCCTGTAACCAAAGTATTCTTTGACAATCCCTTGCTCACCGAGGGAATAGGTAAACGGAGTCTAGTGCTATCAGCCTATAACCTTTACCACAAACCGCAAACCTCAGTTAATGGCCATGCCTTAGGCGAGTTCGTCGCCCATTATGGTGAAGGCAATCTCGATGCCACCCATGAGGAAATTCAAACAAACAAACGATTGACCACCTGGTTCGATGGGTCCTCGGACAAATTTGGAGTTGGCGTGGGCGTCTTTATTGAGACACCTCGGAAAACAGAAACCAGAGTGGCTTGCCGCATCAATGGAAAAGTAACCAACAACGAAGCAGAGTATGAGGCTTTAATCCTGGCCCTGCGAATTGTTCTAGACTGGAAGATAGAAAATGTAAAAATAAGTGGCATTCCCAACTAGTGATTCAGAAACTCCTTGACCAAAGTGAGTTCCATGGACTTCATCTTGGTAAATACTTAGGCAGAACAAAAGAACTCTTCACCAACCTACGAGGGGCTGAAATCGCTCATGTAAAGCGGGACAACAATCAAGAGGCCAATTGTTTAGCACAGTGGCCCTCAAGGTTGATCAGTGACTCAGAGGTATCCAAAAGTAATACGACCCTGTTCGTAAGCAAACAGCCAGAGTTCTGCGATGACGGGCTAAGAACTAAAGAAGTTCGTACCGCCAACCTATTCGAACGGAGAGAGGACTGGCGAGAACCAATACGACAATTCCTCAAGGATACTAGTACAAAAGTGGAAAGGAGGATCTAAGTGATCGCCCGACATTACGTACTCCTTGATAGTGTCCTGTAGAAAGACCAGTAAAGATGTCCTTCTAAGATGCGTTGATCTGGACGAAGCCATCCCAATCATGATGGAAACACATGAGGGGTTGTGCGGAACACACTAGTCTGGTATCAAAATTAGCTGGGCAATTAAGCGACACGGTTTTTACTGGCCGTCAATGGTCAAGAATTGCATCGAAATGGCGCGAGCCTGCTAGGCTTGCCAGCAATGCGGGCCAGTGATACGACCCCCGCAACAGGCATGAATGTGATAATAAAACCATGGCCTTTTAGGACATGGGCGTTAGATATCATGGGAGAAATCCACCCTCACTCAAGCAGAAGTGATGCTTACATACTCGTCGCTACAGACTACTTTACCAAATGGGTAGAGGCGGCGGCATATAAGCCAATCGATCAGAAAGACGTGATTTAGTTTATTAAGAATTATTTACTGATACGGAGTACCCAAGAGTATCGTGGTAGACAATGCAAGAGTGTTCAACGGCGAACTCATGGAAGAATTTACCGAAGACTTTGGGTTTAAAGTGCTCAACTCAAGTCCATACTAAGCTCAGTCAAACGGGGAAGCAGAAGCCTCTAATAAACTCATCAAACGAGTGATACAGAGGATGATAGGGAATAGCCCGCGCACGTGGCATACCCTCCTCCAGGAGCCGTTGTGGGCCGTCCGGGTTACCAAAAGAGAAAGCACAAGCGTCGCCCCGTACAGCCTTGTTTACGGGCACGATGCTATGCTCCCGATAGAGGTGCGTTATCGGTCGCTTAGATTCCTCAGGCACCTCGGCGAACACGAGAGATATGAGGAAGACATGCACCTCGTGCAAGAGAGTCTAGAGACCTCCAGGATCAACGTGCTAAACCATTTAGAAGCACACAAGAGGAAAATTGCCCGCTACTATAGCAAGAAGGTGGTCCCTCGGTCGTTCAACAAGGGCGACCTAGTTTGGAAACTCAGGCTCCCCGAGGGAGTCCGAGACTACTTCCAAGGGAAATGGACACCAAATTGGGAAGGGCCATTCCGGGTAGTTGAATCCCATCTTGGAAATTCATATCGCCTATGGGGGCTCGATGGATCAACATACAACCTCAAAATCATCGGCAAGTACCTAAAGAGGTATAGGCCCACAATGTGGGAAATGCACAAAAACATCATCTCAAAACGTTTCCCCACAATCTGAGGGCAAATACAAACGTAGCAAATCAAACATGAGGCAAAGAACACAGTAAGCGTTTCATCCGATCCTTTATACCGGTCACCATGGTGTTCTTCGCCTCAAAATCGAGGGCCTTGCCCCAATCTCGCTCATACGCCTCCCTCGTATGGTCAAGGCTGCACGCTCAGCAGTCTCTGTCATGCGGGCAGCAACCAAACTCGGGCCAACCACAGCAAGGTCCATAGAAATGACGTCCAGCTCCACCTGGAGACGCTGGATAGCAATCTGCAACTCCTACCTCCGCTTCAGAAGGGCAGCCTCTATCCCAGAGAGCTCAGCTATCTGAGCAGAGGATGGGAGCGGTTGCTACAGAGCTCCCTCGCCTTAAGCGCAAGAGCCTCACGCCGCTCGCCCCAAGAGTGCCAGAAGGACCGAAGAAAGAGGGAGACCAGAATTGCCAACTCCGGCCGACTAGCACTTGCTTGTTCGAGCTCGACCACCACGGACAGCAGTTGGTTGAAGTCCTCCTTAGAGTTGACCCTATGCTCGAGGAGGACGATGGCAGAGGCAAGCAAAGAATGCAAAGGCTGCCACGAAGGCACCAAATTCATATAGTAATCAAAGGAAAAGACAAGCGACAGGATTCTCGGAACACTTACCAATGGAGCACGTGCTTGCGAGCCTTGGGGGGCTTCCGCCGCTTCGCCTAGGGGGGCTCCTGTCACTTTATCCCCATACACTTCACTCGCCTCGCTCGAGGGCGACTCCACTGTTCATCCCGGTGGGGTCCCTGCCGCCTGTCCCTGGGAGACATCCGTCGCCTTGCCTATAAGTTCCTAAGCAACGACGACACTACCTGAGGGGACCTCGACCTCGAGACACAGAGGAGGCAGAGCCTCATATTCAACTCTACTGGGGGGCTTCTCCGACTCTGATTTGGCCAAGCGACCTTCGCCGCCTAGCCATGAGGAAATAGGGATGTCATCAGGGACATGATTAACATCAATAGGGTAAAAAGGAGCGGCACCTTGACAAAAGGAAAGTGTAGATGGTCCCAATGAACCTGGAAACCTCTTATAATGCTTTCTTCCATAAAATCATACAAGCCTCACATATTAGAAAATGGATAGCACTATGTGATCTGTGTGAGCTCTTTGTCCGTGTGAACTATGTGATTCGATGAAAAATGAAATGTGCTAAGTGATCGCGTGGTTCTTACCTCTCGTAACTATGTGTGAGAGTGCCAAGGGTTGTGTGATATCTTGGTCTTCCTGAGAGGTACTGTGTGTCATCGATGCGTTCAACGAACGACTGGCGAATCATTTAAGGGAGGCTAAGTGATTACCTGTAATGATTGCAGTAACCAGTTGCTGATCCATCGGCATGAAGTCATTCTTGTCGTGTCAAAATTTGTACAGTAATTTACTAGAATGTAAAAAAAAAATAATTATTTTATACATTTATACTAAAAAATGTTAAAATTTTGTACATTGCACTTGAAGGCTTGTAAGGGGGACGTTAGTCGCTTCCCCTTATTCTGATGCAACTTTCGGTTATGATATTTTAAAAAAATTCTCGATCATGCTTCCTACACATTTCCGGTTATAATGTTCACCTATATGTTTTACTAAATTCGCTTCCGAATCTTCCCTAATGACGTGTACTATTATTATCCGTCCAATCTTCTGAAATGATATGGATATTCACATGATGATAAAAAATTTAAATAACAATTTTTCTATTCAGTAATTATGCGTGTATCATATATTACAGGACGTCACTCCCTTTTTACTTTATGAACTGTTAAAAGAAATGAAGAGAAAAAATAGACCCAACCCCTCCTTTCCATACTCAGAGGACTTTCAGCAAAAGCGACAAAACTACGTTCTTTCCCTGGAATTTACCATTTTCAAAGCAGCCTCTCCGTAATTATAGTAAAACCCGAGGCCTTGAGCAAACAGGTTTTGACATAAATTAGCATTCGGACTACTTGCAATCTCCACTAACATCCTCCTACTTTCTAACTTTAAAAGAAATGTATGACCTGACCGAGGGGACACTTTCCCTTTATTCGTGTTTTCCGGTCACTTTAGAACTAATGATCCACAAGTTTCTTTCGAGGCCAGCAAAGCTTTTGCCTTTCTTTAGTGTCATTTGCATACCGTCTTCTTTTGATTTGAGGGTAGGTCCGAGTTTTAACTTCTACTTCTTCCAAAGTATATCTTCCCCGATGGAACTCCTCCAAACAATCAGGATCCAATTAGCCTTTCCCATTTTTCTTCCTTTTTACTCTTCATCCATCCTCTTCTTTATGAGTAACAAGAACTTAAAAAAAAAAAAAAGTAATCCACAAAGATGGGATTTGAACTTATCAAACCGAAAGTGTCTCGCTTGGGATGTCCCCATCTCATTCCTTAAACCAACACTTGAAAACCCACCTCAACCGTTAATACTTGTTGGCTCTAGTTGGATATCTGATCTTTTGTTAAATATGTTATTGGCTGTGTAGTCTCATATATTGAATAACAAAAACTAGTGTTATGTGATATTTTATCTCTTAAATGGGTTGATCTAGGGAAAAAGAACAAAGAAGTCTAATCGCTCGATTCATGTAAGTATATATTAGAGTTCTAGTTAATGTTAATATTTGAAATAATGAAATAATAATAATTTTAAATAAAAAACAATTTTCCAAATTAAAGTAGAAATACACATTTTTTATAATTTATAAAGAGGGTGTGTGAATGAGTGATTTATTTGAAGTCTGAATCCAATTCTAAACAATAAAGAAATAAAAATCCACCGCTGCAATTACAAAAATCTTATCCCATGTACCAAACAAACCATGACTTATTATAACGAATGTTTGGAACCGATTAGTTCCACAGCTTTGGACTGCATAGTCAAAACAATCTCACGTCATGAGTTGCTTGACAAATATAAGAATTGTTACAGCACCTCTGTGACTAAATGCACCTTGGTTTACGTTTACGTTGCTTTCAAAAAATAAACTAAAAAAATAAGATGCATGGATACAAGTTTAATTCATATTTTCTTTGTGTCTTATATATATTTTTCTATTTCTGATCGATATTTTTCCTTCCCAACTATTTTTACCTCTTATTTGTTTGATAACCAATTAACCTATTAGCAATGAAACTATCTCTCTCTCTCCCTCTTATATGTTCATCGATTCATAGGCTTCGAATTCTTAGAGCTATAAATTCTTGAAAGGTCGGACGTTAAGGCTATATTATAGGAGTGAAAACGAGTCGAGCCATGATCAAACAAAGCTCGAATTCGAGCTCGAGCTCAACTCGGTAATTATAGGTAGCTTGAATTCGGCTCAAAAGGCTCGAATATCGACGAAGCCTAAACTCGGCTCGACATTTCGAGCTCAATTTGACAAAATACATAGCTGGAATTCGGCTCGACAGCCTCGAACTTGGATCTACAGTCTCGAACTTGGATCGATTTGCTCGAAGACATATTTATTAATAAATTATTGATATTTATTATATAATATTATACGGCTTGCGAGTAGCTCGCAAGCTATCGAACTATAAGTATAAAGGCTCGAGGTCAGTCAAAGTCAAGTTCGAATAGAAAGTCGGGTCGGTTTGTTTTTATCCCGCTATGATATGATATTTTGACTTATTTTTCAAATAAAACAAGAAAAATTATGAAGGATTTACTTTTGATTAATATGAACTAAGAAAGTAGATCGACCCTTGAATATAAAACAAATAAAAAAATTAATTTTTTTGGTTAATTAACTTAGTACTAAATTTATATTAAATTTTTGTTCGTATTAAAAGTAAAATTATATGGGCTCGTGGGATTGTGTGTCCGTACGGCATCCAATGTAATCCGTATAGAATTCGTAGGCCAAAAATGGCCCCATCTTTTGATGTATGTTCAGAGTCAGGGGCAAGAGGAGAGAAGCAGCTGGGGAGGGGGGGCGTCTTCAGCCGCAAGCTTCAGACAAGGACAAATACAACACACTGACAGTTGTCTTTCATGTTATCATCATCGTAAGAACATATTAAGATAAATTAGACCCCTCTCCTCTCCTTTCCTCTCCTCTTCTCGAGTAGACACCCCAAAGAAAAAAGGAAGAAGACATCCTAAAGACATACACAACGAAAAAAACAAACACAGCTTGTGGAGGCAGAAAGCTATGAAAGTCCTTCCAACGACAACATCACCTATTACTACTAATCATAGCACCCACCATCACCCACAACTACCTCGGCCTCTCGACAACTCCTCTGACAGCCCTGTCCCCGACCCTCCTGCTCCAGACGATGCCTCTGCCGCCACCATCCCCCAGTGGGATGACCACGTCCTCCATACCCTCGACTGGGATTCCATCATGAAGGACCTCGGCCTCGGCGACAACCACTCCAATCCCCCTCCTATCAAGCCCTCCCCTGCCGCCAGCGTTTCAGGTTCCCCTTCCCCTCGTCATCACCAGTATCTCGACCCTGTCTACCCACCCCAGATCCAATTCGACCAGGGTCACCTCCCCCTTCCCCCTGATTTTGAGGTTTACTTCGATCAGGGCCTCCCCCTGCTGCCATCTCATCAATACGCCGGGGGAGGTGCTGGGGGTTACACGGAGTGCAATGGTGGGTATGGTGTCGGAGGGTTTCCGTCCCTGGAGGACCTGATTCAGGTTTCCGACTGTGTCGACTCGAACAACTTCCAGCTCGCTCAGGCGATATTGGCACCGCTCAATCCACGTCTCAGTTCTCCGGCGTCCTGTAAACCAATTCACCGGGCAGCCTTTTATTTCAAGGAGGCCCTCAACTCCCTCCTATTCTCTCCCGCTGACAACCGCCCAAAACCCTCCCGGTCCTACTCGTGGCCCGACATCATCCAGAATATTCGGGCCTGCAAGGCCTTCTCTGGCGTTTCCCCTGTTGCCATGTTCACACACTTCACCACCAACCAGGCCCTACTCGAAGCCGTCGCCTCCCCTTCAGGCACAGCTGCAACTTTCCATGTGGTCGATTTCGACATCGGCTTCGGTGGTCAGTATGCTTCACTGCTGACGGAAATCGCGGAGCGATCAGAGTCCTGCAAGTCCCCTACGCCGTTAGTTCGTGTCACGGCTGTCGTCGAGGAGGAATTCGCCATCGAGTCTAGGTTGATCAAGGAAAACCTGGCCCAGTATGCGAACGAGGTGAAGGTCCAGGTCTCCATCGATTTCGTGCTCGTTCACGCCTTTGAGACGATCTCCTTCAAGGCCATCAAGTTTGTTGATGGGGAAGTGCTCGCCGTCCACCTCTCGCCGACCATATTTATTCGCCTCGGCTCTATGAATAATGTCTCGAAGTTCATGAACGACATCAAGCAGACCTCTCCTGCAATAGTGGTCTTTGTAGATAATGAGCCGTGGGTCGGGATCCATGAAGGAAGGCCGACCTCATTCCGGACAAACTTCATCAACTGCCTGGAGTACTATGCGACCCTGTTAGAGTCCATAGATGCCGCCATCGGGTGCGGGAGCGGAACAGTGGGAGGGGACAGCGGAAGTGACTGGGGAAGGAAGATTGAGGGGTGCCTGATGCAGCCAAGGATAGAGGCGGCGGTGGAAGGGGCGGCGAGGAGGGCGGTGCCGCTGTGGAGGGAGGTGTTTCAAGGGGCAGGGCTGAGGGGAGTTCGGATGAGCCATTTCTCAGACTTCCAAGCGGAGCTGCTGCTGGGGAGGGTCCAGGTACGTGGCTTCCACGTTGGCAAACAACAGGGTGAGCTCGTGCTCTGCTGGCACGACCGACCCCTCGTCTCCACGTCTGCATGGCGATTCTGACTTGGCATTATCCGTTGGTCAAAGGTCAAGAAAAATTGTTATTATTATCATTATTATGGACCGCCTCTGCTCGCCTTTCTTTTTATAATTTGATAGAGCAAAAGATGAATATATTTATGGTGTAATGATAATCTGTTTGGGTGATGAATGCCCGGTGGCTCTTGGATACATCATCCCTTTGCCGGCACTTATGTCGTCCTCCCCAACTTTTAACAAAATTAACAATTCTTGTTGGCCTTTTTTGGATTTGATGTCATGTTTTATCCGGTAGTATTACGGTGGAGGGAATGAACACTAATTTAACGAGTTTTGCATCCAAAGTTAATTCTGCACTTTTTTTTTTTTTTTTTGAGGTGTCCGCTTTTATCTCGGTGAAATTCGTTATTTTAAGTGTGGTTATTCGAAAGGGTACTCTTTGGTACTCTTTCGCATGGCTTTGATAACGAATAACACAAATATCTTGTCTTCGATGTTGATTACTCGACAGCTGCCAAAGTACATAGCCAAACATACAACAACATGGAGATCAAGGATCCTCGACGGCTACCAAAGTCCAAAGCCAAATGAACAACAACTCAGTGACCAAGGATTTCTCGATCACTACGAAAGACCAAAGTCGTAGTCAGACATACAACGAATAAAGACCAAGAATCCATAGACGGCTGCCAAGGCCCAAAGCCAAACATCCAACGACATGAGGACCAAAGATCACTCACCAGCTACAAAGTCATGGCCAAATCTATAAACACATGATAACCCCAAGGAGGTTATACTAAAAAGTTCACATATCTCATATAACATCGGAGCTAATGACGAGCCCAAAGAGCTCTTCACAGACATACTAAGATTAGATATGACGGGAACATCACAACCCTATTGATTCAACAACAGCATCAAAGAAGCAGAACCGATTCCACTACGTCATCAGTCGCCACAACTTCGGCATTAACGAAAACATCCATTCCAAACAGGGGCAATCCCCCAGCTTACAACCCAAGCCTCGATCATCAACAAGGGGCAATCCTCTAGTCTACGTCTCCATCCCCGATCATCAATATCCGCCAATCGGGGACAAGTGGCAAATCTTTTGAGCAACAGTACATTCTAGCACAAGGGACAAACCCCAACCTTCACAAACAACCTCGCGAGACCGGGACACTTGCAAGCAATCGACCTCCAAATACAGTCACTCGACGCCTACGGTGATTCAACCTCATCGTCTCTCAGATAACAGGAACTCGACGAAGGCCAAATCCATAGCATCGCCACAACCAAAACATGAACATGGACTATATTCTTCAAAAGACGGCGAATACATAGCATGACTGGCATCAGAAGCTCCCATTCGCATTACTCGCCTATCAACAGCTCAAGACATGTTTGACTGAGCCACCGATATTCAAACCACCAACACTGGGGAATTCATTTTATCTCACAGTGTGAGGTGAATCGTCTGGAACAATTCTCGAACAACAACTTCCCGACACTAAGGAACATGTAGCCTGTCGAAGAACGATAGGCACCACAATTGGAGCAACTCCCTTCGAACACATCTACGACACTAAAGCAGTCATTCCGGCGAAGGTCAACCACCGACTCTCAAGACCTCTTCCCAAAGATAAGAGGAGAGTTCAATCAACACCTCATTATCGAGAAACAAACGCATCGGCCCCCCACATGAGAAGCCAATTCCCTAGTATGCCCATCACAAAGTGCCATCAACAATGCACATCTAGAGCATTCAACCGAACGACCATATCTTCAAACGGATCATGCCGAATGCAACAAATTCCAAAGACGATCCACTCCGAATTACGAAGGATCGTTCGTGGTCAAGCATGCTTTTCAGAAAGAAATAATCTTAACGAAGAGGAATCGTTGCGAGCAATCAATGCAGACGTCCACTGACATTACAAGTTACATAAGCTTACTTGTTTTGCCCAGCGTTCGTCTTATAGGTACATGAGCATCCTAAACAGATAACGAAGGCGAGGGTGGTAGGGTGGAAAAGTTTCGAGCCAAAGTTTCAAAACAGTCATCGTTGGCAAAAATTACGCCTATGAAGACAACAACGCACGAGAGCAATCCTCAAGGCAAATCGCCGAGTGAGTATGGGGCAAATCCGAGCGATCTTGCGGCAAGACTCCGATAAATCTTGAAGAATTCTCCGTTGACAAACAACAAACAACAAGAAAGGGAGTATTCGTTCCTTAACTAATGCTTCATTCGCAAAACCGATTACATGAGCTTACTTGTTTTGCCCCTCGGCTTGTCTCATAGGTACATGAACATCCTAGACAGACGATGAAGGCGAAGGTGGCAGGGTGGGAAAGTTTCAAACCAAAATTTTGAAATAGCCTTCGACACACATGAAGTACATGAGCGTCCTAGGCAGACAATAAAGACAAACAACAAAGTTTCGAATCAAGGCATCGAAACAACCTTCATTGGCGAAGTCCTTTCAATCCCCAAAACTAGGGCAAAGAGCATAGACAATCAAACCGGGGCATTGTAACGACCTTCATCGACGAACTTCCTTCAAACTGGGCAAAGAACAACTTTCAAAGTCTCGAAATAATCTCTAGCCAAAGTTCTGAAACAACTTTCATTTTCAAAGTGACGACACATATGAAAGGGAATATTTGTTCCTTTATCAATACTTCTCTGCAAAAACAAGTCATATGAACTCACTTGTTTTTATTCTTGTCATGGGTAGGTACAACAACATCATATCATGACAGCCAAAGTTTCAAAACAAACTCGGACCAAAGCTTCAAAACAAACTTCATCAGCGACATCCTTCATATCCCCAGATAGTCAACTAGGGCAAAAAAACACATTGACAACACATATGAAAAGGGAGAAATCACACAACCAAACTCTTTTCATCCATTAAAGCAATCAACTCTTTTCACACAACCAACTCACTTACATCCTTTGTTTTGTGGGTAGGTACATGAACTCATCAGATGAACGGTACATGACTCCTAGACAATGGCGAGGATGGCAAAGCTTCAAAGACAAAAACTTGTAGCATTTCGTCAATCCTTTGATTCCATCGGACGAAGATGCAATGACAAATAACACAAAAGAAAAGTAATAAAAAATCTACTTCACTTTTTTTTATTAAAAAAAAATTACATTATCAACTTTCATTTCTACTTTAAAAGAAATAAGTCGCACGTATTCACTTGTTTTTTTTACCACTATTTGATAGGTACATAATCAACCTTATACAACGGACACAAAGGCCGAAGTAGTACTCTGTCAATCCTTCGATTCCATCGGACAAAGATGCACTGACAAAATAACATAAAAGATACATGAGCAACCCTATACAATGGATACAAAGCCAGAGTTGGCATTCCATCAAACCTTCCATTCCTAAGGACGAAGATGCACTGATGAAACAGTCATACAAAAGGGAAGTACCAAAAGCCCTACTTCACCTTTCTTACAAATGAAGTTACATGAGCAAACTTCATTCATACTCTACAAAAACAAGTCTCATCAATTCACTTGTTTCTAGCCAACTATTTGATGGGTACATGATCAACCTTATGGACAAAGTAGTATTACGTTAATCCTTTGATTCCTGCGGACGAAGACGTAATGGCGAGATCATATAAAAGGGAAGTACCAAAACTCTACTTCACCTTTCTTACAAGAGTGAATTTCGTTTTCACTCCCAAAAAAAGAAACAACTCACATGGATTCACTTATTTTCTCGCCGTCTGTTTGATAGGTATATAAACAACCTTACAAAACCGATACAAAGCAAGAGCAATATTTCGTCAATCCTTTGATTCGATCAATAAAGAAGCACTAATGAAGCGACATAAAAAGGAGTTTTAATTCACTTTTAATACTCTATACACAAGAAGTTACATGAGCCCACTTGTTTTATGTCCTTTGTCCCGTGGGCAGGTCAAGAGCTCCTCACACGAAAAGTACAAAACTCATGTGACGAAGGCGAGGGTGGCAGGGTGGCAAAGCTCCAAGCCAAAGACTTATTGCAATTTCGTTAATCCTTCGATTCCATCGAACGAAGACGCAATAACGAAACAAAAAAGGGAAGTATCAAGACTCTGCTTTTCCTATCAAATGTGTGAAATTACATGAGGAATCGTTTCTACTCTAAAAGAAGCAAGTCACACAAACTTACTTGTTTTCTCGCCATTGTTTGCTAGGTACAAGTTCGACCCTCACAACAGACATAAGGCTGGAGTAGCACTTCGCCAAACCTTTGATTCCATCGGACGAAGACGTACTGACGAAGCAACAAGAAAGGAAAGTATTAATCCAATACTTTCTGCATCAAGACAAGTTACATGAGCACATTTGAACTTCGCCATTTAGCGTTTGTAAATACATGAACATCCTACATTTCGAACAAAGGCGTGGGCGGTCGGGTGGAATATTTCGAACCAAAGCTTCGGGATTGCCTTTGTCATTACCAAAGATCATCACATGAAATGGAGTTTTCATTTACATTAGTACCTAACAAATCTTCTTATCATTCCACAGCTAGAGTCATGTTTCTCACTTCCTCATGTCGGAATCGGTTACATGAACACACTGCATTTCCCAACACAAGTTGAATATACAAGCATATTCTTCCCCCACAACAGTCGAAATGGACATCATCATCTCAATTCCCCAGCGAGCACCCAAATTTATTATTATTTCCCCAAGCGAGAGTCGAAGTACATGACCTAACTTCGTTCTTGTCTGTGTGTAGGTACATGAGCATCCACATATACGGTACAAACTTCTAGACAACGACGGAGTCGTTTCGAGCCCAACCTCGAAGAACATGACGTGGGGCACAAAAGTACAAGCACTTTCCCCACGGAATTCGCACAAGAGTTTCTTCCATACAAAATTTCCAACCAAATTTGCTTACCCAAAGGTATTCATTTCTTAATTATTCGTGTGATCATTTGCATCCTCACGAGATTTTTCAACATTAAGAAAATGCTTCTGGGCGAGAAGCGGAGAAGGCAAACCCACTCCCAAACACTTACCCCATAGGGATGAGCGTAAACAACGTGAGAATCCACCCACATAAGCATCCAGGTGGACGAAGAATTATTTGAGAAAAGATACTCAGACCGGGATGAGATCGAGCTAACATTGACCGTTGCTAGCCCTTTAGAGCCAAAGTGAAGTTTCTCATACACTACTCCCTCCGAGTCTAAGGATCGCCTCACATTGAAGTAAATGGAGATCCTGTAGTAAGAAACCGGAATCAATGGACCACAGAGGCGATACTTCCTCAAAGTTTAAGAACAGAAGCACCATCAACAAACATGCACGCCAGTTAAAACGTTTCCAAAGATAGTCGTCTTCATCAAAACAACAAAAAATCAAATCTCCAAGGAGTCCAACGCATCTCTAACAAAAACAGGCAAGAACGGAAAATGAGGCATTTCCAAAAAAAAATATCATCAAGAAAAAAAAATTTAGCGCAGAGATCAAACTCTTTAAAAGCAAAGCGCAACAAACAAAAGATCAAATTAAAGCACCAGGGCAGACATGAACGGTCGCAAAAGCAAATGTGCTATCCCCCGGACGAAACGAGGAGAAGACACTCTCCAAAGCAGATTTCCAAAGTTCTAGTGGATAGGCCATCAGTCCCTAACGGGTGTCTCAACGAGCCTGCTATCTGGTAGATGGAGAACTCGCTTGGACGGTGAAACCTCTATGGTATAACAACTTCCGATGTGGTCTTTAGATGCGTTCTTTCAAATAACAACTTTCACAGCCTCTATCCAAATGCGTTACGCCAGAACTGCATTACAGCCTAGATAAAGTCTTCTCGACCGGTACATGAGTATCCAAGTCAAAGGAATTCTGAAATCCCAACGAGATAGCTTTCAAAAATAAGAGTGGGCCGCGAGAAATGTCAAAAGCCTTTCTCCGACCTTGCTAAAAAGCATCCAAATAAACTTGGTCAAAATAAATCACGGCATACATGAATGTCATAATAGTACATGTTTGATTACTCTCGTACTTCACGGGGTCTCGTTTATTTACTGACAATTTTCTTGACGAGATCCAAAGTACAGGTCAATCAAGGATACCATAATTGCACAGTTTGGGGTATTAATGAGGTCTTTGCGAGAAAATCTTTCCAAGCTTCCCTCGCAAAGATGGGCAACTGTAATACCCCAAATTTTGCAAAATCTTCATAAACTAACAAAATCTTAGGAGGACAAAAATCTTCAAAATAGGATCTCCAAAGCCTTAATCCTAGGGAACAACATCTAAAAAAATCACACAAAATCAGGCAAATCTAATTAAAAAAATAAATAAATATGGCATTATTGGCTTCCTATAAATATGACAGACCTTCAGCACTAGCAAAAGGATCGATACACAGAAACATAGACACAAATCTCAGAGATGTTCTTCTCCCCCTCCAGGGAAACGGAGGCCAACGCCTCCCTCACACATAGAAACCGGAGGCCAACTCCTCCCCACACACAAAATCGGGGCCAAAGTTTCTCCCTCTCCAGCGCCGATGAGCCAAAGCCTCCCGACCAGCCGGCACCCTTCTCATAGCCACTCGGCGCGAGGCAACCCCTCGGTGAGTTTTTAGTCTTTTTACTCATAATCATACAGCCACTCTTTCACCTTAGAGCATGGCTGGCCACCTATTTTTGTTTATTTTACATGAAAATCGAACGAAAAAATCATGGAATTCGACATGACGAATCCTGAAGGCCGAAGGAGGCGGAGCATAAAACAAGTGGCACCGGGAAAGGATTCACTAGAGTGGCCCCAACCGTCAATTTTCAGCCGACATGGTGTTATCGCGGCTACCTCAAGTACATGAGGGAGGTGTCGGCCTCCCGAATTTTCTTTCTTTTCCACCTGTAATGGTCGTGAACCCAAGTACATAGGCCAACGGTCACCATCCTTCCTCATCCCCTTTGATCAAAATAATTGATTTATGGGTGTTTGCATGCGTTAGGCCCATAAGTTTTATGTCGCATGTGATATTTTTAATCGAACTCAAATTCGGGCCTAAATGATCGAATCGGGTCCAATGCCGGGAAACAAAGACATTTTGGAGCAACGCCACCGTTTCGCATGTTGTAATGTAAAAGTTCGTAAATAGGAATCCTCGAACCAACGGTTTTTCCGACTTAAACCGTTTTATAAAGAAGTCGGTGGTGACTCCGTAATAGCTTACCTACGTTAACCAGCATCAATCATTTTCTTACGGAGCCATCATAGATAAGGGAAGGCGACGCGAGCCGCTCCCGATTTTCCCGAAGAATCCTTTTTGGGATCATACTCCGCTTCTCGCCTGTCGCCTTCAGATGACGGGCGAGAGCCCTAGTAGGCCCAATTAGGAGTCAAGGGAGGGTCAAGCCAGCTCTCCTCCACGGCGACTTGACGCCCGAGTCCCTACGTCGACCAGAGGAGCATCGGGGGAGCGGGCCTCGGATCCTCGTGTCGTCCGAACCGCCGTCGTGCGCCGCGAGGCAACGGAAGGGCGCGCGTACAGACACCAACGGCTCGGCACTTCTACCGTCGCTTCCCTCCTTCAACCACCGCCTCACCAAGCCTCGATCTCCAGTCCTCCGTGTATGGGTCATGAACCGGCAGTAGGTCTTCTCCAAAGAGATGCTCCCCCATCTCCGTGGTTGCAACGACAGGGAGTCCGACGCTTCCCAGACACTAGCCTTGCTCTGACCCGCAACAATCCAACCCGTCAACTGCGCGGCGCCGTCCCACACAATGGAGCATCCCAACTGGCGTCACTCCAATGCGAACCAACATCTCGGCCGACCAACCATCCCCAGACTAGCCATATTCAGAATCTCGGAAATCAGCCACCATACCCCGGTAACTGGCGAGTTCCCATTGACCTCGCCTTGACCAGATCAAGCCCGTCTCAGCCACCGCGCCCTTGGCTTGGTAGAGCCGCTTTCCACCTCACCTAGGCCTGATTGGGAACAATGATAGCCGCGGTAGGCTTCCCGACGATAGACATCGGCTTTCTCACCGACGCCGTCGTAGTAGAGGTAAAATTGGTCAATTCCCCCTTATTCGCCTTTGTATGATCTAGGATGTGTTTTTTTTTATTTTTATTATTGTTATTAATATTATTAACATTTCAACGTATTGCAGTATCATTTTTTTTATGGTTCACATGGCCTTTTTACATGTCTGATTTCTTTCAATTAGATTCTCGGTTAGACTAAATTAATTAATAATGGTAAGTCGCTTATGTGTGTGACATCTTACTTTGCATGATTACTTACGCTAAAAATTCCTTCGAGAGGAGGGAACTTCTACTTACGTGGTTAATTTCATTTCTTGTTCGGTTTATCTCAGCAAGCCCTAATTGAAAATGAATCGAATTACAATGATGGGCGAACGACGGGAATTTCAAAATCAAAATACTTCAATTGGTACGTATTTGAACCATCCCTTTTCTATTCATCCCTTAGAAGGGATCGTTAAAAGATCATCAATCCCTAATGAATTCTCCTATAGCTGGATCCTTCGGAACCTTTTAGAATAAAGATTGAAGAATCAAGGAGGTAGGGGTGCAAAGACAGCCAAACAAAATTCCAATTATCAATTGTTTGAATCGAGGAGGTATGAGGGGATTAATGTCAGATCCTCAAAGACAAATAAGGGAACATCGGCCCTAACAATTCCGTCTCCGATATTTGTCTTACGTCTTTTGGCTCGTATGGAACCTTTGAGCCGGGCCATCCTGGACTTGAACCAGAGGCCTCGCCCGTGAAGTAAGATTGAAATATTCTAACCCACCCAATTTCATTATTGGTTTACATGAAAAAATCAACCACCGAGTTCGAGGATTCGACAAAATGAACCCAAAGATTGGAGAAACAAAGCACGAAAGCTGGTGGCGAGCGGGGAAACCTGTGGTGGAAGCACGTCTCGAAAGAGGCCCCAACTGACGAGCTTAGCCGATGAAAAGCCATCCCGACCTAAGGTACAAAGTAGAGTGCGGTCTTTCCGAATTTTCTTTCCTTTTACACCTGTAATGGGCCGTGGGCCTAAGTGCCTAGGCCCACGATCACCACCTTTCCCATCTCCCTTTGATCTAAATTCTTGATCTGTGGTTGAGGTGCATGTTGCTAGGCTTTTAGGATTTTATCGTCGCATGTTGTTTGTTAAACGAACACACATGAGTTCGGGCCCAAAAATATGAATCGGGTCCAACGCCCATAAACATTGACATGAGTTCGGAGCCATGTCCGAATCGGGTCCAACACTCGTTAACCAAAAGCAAACTTTTAGAGCATACGCCACCATTTCGCATATTTAGATGTAAGAGTTAGTAAAGGAATCCCCGAATCCTACTCTAGTTTTTTGACATAAATAAACTAAATCGGTGGCGACTCCGTAACAGTTTACCTAGGTTAAGCAACAACCTTTTTACGGAGCCATTTTGGATGAGGGACTGACGACATGAGCCGCTCCCAGTCCTCCGGAACAGTCCTTAGTGAGGCCTACGTGCAACCTTTCACTTGTCGCCTCCAGTTCCTTCACAAGAAATTGTAGACGATTAGGGAAACACCTCGCAAGCCCATTTAGGAACCTAGGGATCAGCCCAGTTCCCTTCCACAACGTCTAACGTTCGAGTCGTGACATTGACCGGTTGGGCCTTGGGGCAGAGGACCCGGATCCTCGGGTCGTCCAAACCGCCACGCACGTGTTACGCCGGAAGGCACAAGTACATCCCGGATGGCGACTCCGCTGGGGACTCCACATGTGGATTATTTTCGGACGCTCTTACATTTTCAATTCTCATGCGGAGAAGAATTCTTTTTTTCGCATGTACTTACTTGGCTAAGTGCCTTTTGTTTGCCCTCATGGTTATATTTGTTTACCGCTTACTAGGCATTTCTCGGTGTGCCCAAACCCTGGGCTAGGATCTTTAGGGGAGTCATCGTGAGGCCCAGCTATACTACTCTTCGCGGTATGGTCTTTGGCCGTGGCCTCGCCTCCCTTTGTCCGAAGGAGGTTTAGAAGCCTTCATTTGAAGGTCTAGTAATGTTTGTCCACTACAGGTTTCAGACGCCGCATTTGCATTTGTTTGTTACTGAGTGACTACTACTTGTGCAGGGACAGGTATCAGGTATGCCATGTATGCGATAAATTATAAAAACTAATTTTGTTCATTTTGTAGCAGTTTGGGTTGGTTGAAAGTGGGTTTCCTCAATTTCTTTACTCCCTTCCCTATCTCCCCTATTTACATTACTACATTCATTTGCATTCATTCTACATGAGTACCTGCTGATCAATAAATGATGCATCAACACATTTATATATGTTAAATGTTATCACTCTTCAAACATAAACAATTCGCGTACAAATTCGCCTCATATTAGGATCTAGATTGGATTGTTATTACAATTGAATAACGTCCAAGCATACGGGTTGACCTCATGGAGTCAATAGCGTTGTTGTTACAATTAAATAACGTCCAAGCATGCAGGTTGACCTCATGGAGTCAATAGCGCTACACAAGGGGGTTCTATCTATCGATTTACTTCGATGATGACTCGATGTGCTCAGACCCTCAGAACGGGAGTTCGTGCAACAAAAGCTTGAAGGTCTCTTTCACCTGATCCGCATGGAAGCCGACTGATTCCTGTTTCCGCAACTCGTCGCTCGCTGGGATACGGAGAGCTATACCTTCAAAATTTGGCACTTTAGAACTAGCGCCGACTTACGAAGAATATAGGGATCTATATGCATTCCCTCCTCACTCGAGAATCCTCCCCCTGCCCTATGACGACAAGCCAAGGAACTACAGAGCTCGTTTTCTTCAAATCTCTCCAGCAGTTATACCCAGCTTGTTTACCGTAGAAGGGCACATCAACGTCACTGGACTCTTCGAGTTACGTCAGACGCCGTATGAACCATGCATGGGAGACGGTCAAGGCTCAGCGAGGGCATTTATCCTCTTGTTCACGGGGGCGATACTCTACCCATACAACGAAGCATTACTTAACAAGCGAACAGTCTATCTGACAAAAGCGATCCTCGAAGGAAGACCTTTTCTTCCAAAGCTAGTTGGCGAAACAAATTACAGCCTCACCCGGATCGCACGGAAAGCTAGATTGGGTGTGCAAAATCACAAGTTTACGATCAGCCCGACACTACTCTAGGCATGGTTCTACATCCACATCGGCATAGAATCATTCAGACGAGAACAATTTCAAGATTTGTTCGGCCGCTTATCATAGCGCGCTCGTCTTCCGACCCGTACCTTTGCAAGGGTACGAGCTCTCTTCCGCTCTCTGGAGCCAGAAGACTTCTACCGGATGGCCAAATGCTTTGACGTGGACTGGGATCGTCGGGATCACCGGTACATCCTACTACTATCCAGTGCGAGTCATGCATCAGTTCGGGGGAACTCCGCGGATCAGAACAATACCAACTAAACTATTTTATCCGATCGACCTAGACAACCCACCACCAAGGGGCATAATTCGACGAGCGACGGCACACATCGCGCGGGTGTGGATGTCTCTTATAGAAAAAGCGTTCGAACCTTCCCCAAAACGTCGAGAGGACATCGATGCCCAATCAGCCGTTTCCAGAGGAAGCGCATCATTCCTTGGAAGCGCATTTCAAGACCGACTCCATCATAACGGGCTTCCAAGCCCATTTCATCTTTTATTCGTTAAACTTTTTAGTACTCTTTGTAGTTTAGACGACGTTCGCTGACTTATTTTCTCTCTCTTGGATTAAATTCATTGTAATTACAATCAAATCCTTGCATTAGACATGATCATGCATCATTACATATCATGTATCCAAAGTATAACATTGCCCGATGCTGATTCAACTCTTTTTACATACCAAGGTACCGAACGGCCAAAATTGCTCCGTAATGAAAATGTCCGAGAGACCGCTCCACCCGAGCAGTTATGGTTGAAACCTGTCCAAGCCGCACCTCCACTTCTTCAACTACTTCGGCTGTTAGTAGCTCTCTCGTGACTGCTGAGGCTAACCCAACTACTCGTGTTGCTATCTCAACTGTTACTGCCATGGGATTGGTTTAAACATCAGCTTCGGCGTCGCCTCTTGCCAGGTCACCCGTTCTCGCCTCACTATTCTTTAGAGCCCCTATCTTCACCATCGGGCCATCCACAGCTGGAGTCAACATTCCAGTCTACTTCCCAGCTTTGACAGCTTTCACGACACCGGCAATGCAACCATCAACGGTTTCATCAGCAGTGTGAACACTCAATCTCAACATGTCTGAGGCGGCCCAAAGTGCAACCAATACTTCCCTGTGGTTAAGGTGGAATCCCTAACAACAGAGCTGTTGTATCTGAAAATGATGATGGCTGAATTCCTCCAGCGGCGACAAACAGTTACATCTTGCGTTTCTATTGTCTCCCAAAACCCGCACCTATCACCCTACATGCCTAGATCCTCGGTGCCAACCAACACACCACCCGCATTAAGCCCTTACCCTCCACCTGTTAGCGGATTGGGAGTAACGAACGTGTCGACCATCAACCCATACCTGCCTTCGAACATGGCGGGATCGTCCACCGTAACACTACAATTTACGTCATCATACTTCCCTCAAACATCGACACTAGGGCAAACTCCCTATATGCAAGCAATGTTTCGGCCATCTCCCTACATGCAGACGTCTTGCCGACAGAAGAGCCAACTCCCTACACTCCAGTCACCACTTCCATCAACTTTGGGATTCCTACGGCAATCATGACGTACTTCCAACCAAAGCCCTACTCTATGAGTTGGGCAAAGTAGCAATCATCTGAAGTACGATGAGTGAGCCTGTCATGTCGTGCTTAGTTCTTAGCTAACGAGTTTGCTTGTGCTTGAAAGGTTCCTAGGGAGTCTTGGATGTTCATTACATCCCTTTTTATGCGGACTTTATAGTGAAGACACATTAAGAACTCGTTTAGTAGACGATTTTGTAATTGCTTCCTTTATAAATGAAATACGACCTTGTTTTTCTTAAATATAAAATGGGAGATCCTTTCAAGTGGTATCAGAGCCTAGGTTAAGTATGGAGTGATAAGGACGTGAATTTGATGGAAAATTAGTCGATTTTTGAGTCAAAATGGAGTGTAGTCGCATGTGCATATGCGTAAAGTGGTCGAATTCACAATGAGTGTGCGTGGCTGGACTCTTTGAGTAAAAGAGTGAATCAAAATGCGATATGTTCTCCGAATTGTGTGCGTGTGAGTGGGCAGTGAACGATTGCTTGGGAATGTATGCACTTGGATGAGAAGATACAAGAACTCAGAATGAGATACGGCTGGAGTCGAACGTGAAAAAGGGAAAGCCATGCAAAGCTCTGAGGAACTACGGATAAGAGACTCCTCAAAGGAGAAAAAATGCTCGATGATTGAACGGGTGATAACTCGGGAATAGACATTTGTCCGAATAAGTGATAACACGGTTGAAACGTACACTTGTGTGTTGAAGTTGTTGAAATGATCGCATGATCGAATGATGAGAGATTGCGATATTCTTATGTATGATCATTCAGGAAAGCAATGGCTAACCGAGTCACCTGGTTGTTACAGTATCATGGCTGAGGAAAGTACTCTAGTTGCAGTCCTTGTGTCACTGGAAAGGAAGCATGACCTTCCGCGGAAGAGGAAGGCGTCTCTTATGGTGCAATACCGCAAAATGGACCCGCCGAGGTTCAAAGGAGACGAAGGGCCAAAACATGCGGAACACTTCATGAACAATGTGGAAAAGATCTATGATTCCCTTGTATGCACGCCTGAAGAGAAAGTGTACCCGGCCGAGTACTTTCTCCAAAGGGTCGTGGAGGCGTGGTGGAAGGCAAGTAAGAATAACGCCCGGATAAACCAGGACGGAGATGCGTGGACGGCATTCAAGGCCGCCTTTCTTGGGAAGTATCTTCTGTTCTCTTACCGCACAGACAAGGCACTAGAGTTTGCCCAATTAAAGCAAGGGGTGATGACGGTGGATGAATATGAAGGGAAATTCGCCATTTTGTCCCAATACGGCCCACCCATGGATGAAGAGAACGGGGTACGGAAATTCGAGCTTTGATTAGACCCACACATAAGGTTACACTTGTCCACCCTTCGCTTGACAACCTATGAAGAGGTCTATCATCGGGCTCAAGATGTCGAAGTATCATTGAAGGCAGTAATAGAGTTAGGGGAGGCCAAGGAGGCTAAGAGGAAAATGGAAAGTGGACTACCCCCTCGCAAGAGATTCATGCCCGGAGGTTCATCCTCAGCCTCAAAGAGTTTCATGTCACGTCCCCCTCGTGCCCCCACATCATCTAGGAGTTCTTTCCGAAGAGGGAGCCAAAGCACGAGGCCGGGCGGACCTCCCATTTGATCACGATGCAACAAGCCTCACTTTGGGTTATCGTGCGCAACGAATGAGCCCTTATGTTATCAATGTGGGAAGCCAGTGCACTTAAGGAGAAATTGCCCCCAAGGAAGTGGAGTTTCGGCGAGCAAAATGCCAAGATTGAGTGCATCGAGGTGAAGAGGAGGAATAAGACTAGCTCAGACGATGTTGGTTTCTCGTGCATCTGTTAGTGGACAGGTGGAGTCCGCAAGGCTGAATGCATTCACCGAAGAGGATGTCAACACCTCTCGCGGAGTGGTCGTAGGTACTGTTCAAATTCGAGTGGTATTAGTGCATGTGTTGTTCAACACGGGAGCCACGCATTCACTTATATCGGAAGGATGTGTAGAAAAAAATGGCTGGCCGATTGAGAACATAGGGAAGCGCATGCTAATGGTATTACCCACGGGGGAAGAACATAGCGTTTTGAACATATTTTGTGGGTGCGAATTGGTTGTGGCTAGGCTGATGTTTGGGATGGATTTTCTTGTCTTCCAGATAAATGATTTCGATGCGATCTTGGGTATGGACTGGTTGGCTTCAAGCCTTGCCCAAGTAAACTGCGAGAAGAAGTGCCTTATCTTTAGCGCGGCTGGTGAATAACCACGCGAGTACAAAGGCCATGAAGGATGGTGCCGACTTTTGATGGTTTCTGCTATACGGGTGCGCCAGCTCTTGAGGACGGGGCATGGAGTAATTCTTGCGACGGTGCTGAATAAAGAAGCAGAATTGCCAGCCTTGGAGCAGATTGATGTAGTCTAAGACTTTGCGGACGTCTTTCAGGAAGAGTTATCGGGGCTGCAGCCGGAAAGAGATGTGGAGCATACAATCGATCTCCTTCCCGGGACGGCCCCCCATTTCTCATGCTCCCTACCGGATGAGCTTGGCTGAGCTTAAGGAGTTGAAAGCATAGTTACAAGAGCTTGTCGATAAGAATTTTGCGCGCCCTAGTGTAAGCTCGTGGGGTGCCCACATGTTGTTTGTAAAGAAGAAGGACAGATCAATGAGACTTTGTATTCACTACAGTCTTCTGAATCAAAGAATGATTAAAAATCGTTATCCTCTACCTCGATTTGATGGTTTGTTTTATCAGTTGCAAGGATCGGTAATGTATTAGAAGATTGATCTTCGGTCAGGGTGCTATCAGATCGAAGTTAAGGAAGAAGATATCCCTAAGACCGCATTTCGAACAAGGTATGGTCATTACGAATTCAGAGCATACCTTGCCCTTTGGGTTGACAAATGCGCCGACAGTGTTCATGGGATTGATGAACCAAGTCTTCTAGTCTTACCTTGATCGTTTTGTCATAGTGTTCATCGATGATATTCTTGTATACTCGAAAAGCCGGGAGGAGCACAAGGAACACTTGGCCATACTGTTGAACTCCTAGAGGGAGAATAAATTATATGCAAAGCTAAGCATATGCAAGTTATGGTTAGATAAGGTGTCACTTCTTGGACATGTGATCTCGGCAACGAGTATTGAGGTAGACCCTGCAAAAATTAGGGCCGTGAAGGGTTGGGCAAGGCCAACAAGTGTCACTGAAGTTCGGAGCTTTTTTGGGCCTAGCGGGGTACTATAGGAGATTCGTCGAGGCTATAAAATAAGAACGCCCAGTTTGAGTGGAAGGAGAAATGCGAAGAGAGCTTTGAGGAATTGAAGAAACGGCTAACAAGTGCCCTAGTGTTGACCATACCTGAAGTATCCGATGGATACGTGGTGTATTGTGATGCCTCAGGACAAGGTTTAGGATGTGTCCTCATGAAACACGGAAAAGTGATTGCGTACGCGTCATGGCAATTGAGGAAGCATGAAAAGAACTACCCTACACATGACTTGTAATTTGCGGCCATTGTATTTGCTTTAAAGTTGTGGCGGCACTATTTGTATGGGGAAAGGTTCGAGGTGTACACAGATCATAAGTCTTTGCGTTATCTTTTTTCTCAACAAGAGTTGAATATGAGACAAAGGAGGTGGATAGAGCTGCTCAAGGACTATGGTTGCAAAATTTTATACCACCCGGGAAAGGCTAATGTAGTAGCGGATGCTCTAAATCGCAAGCATTGTGCTCTCATGCAGATGAGACTCGAGGAGGACAAACTAATGGAAAAGATGAGTGAGTTGAATCAAGAGGTAGAGTTATCAAATGCACGGTTATATGTTGCCTGGGGACAAGTGGAACCAGAGGTGATAGGAATTATCCGTGAAACGGAAGCACGAGATGAATATCTGAGGTTGGTACGAGAAGGACTACGGACATAGACTTATGCGAAGTTCAATCTCTCGACCCATGGACTATTGAGGTTCGAAGATAGGGTGTGCGTACCGGATGAGCCGGGGTTAAAGAGGAGACTAATTGATGCGGCAAATAAGAACCCCTATGATATCCATCCGGGTATTATGAAAATGTATCGGAACCTCAAGAAATTTTATTGGTGGCCAAAGATGAAGAATGACATTGCCCGGTACGTAAGTAAGTGCATTACTTGTCAGAGGGTTAAGATAGAGTACCAAGGGCCAGGAGGATTGTTGGAGCCTCTTCCGGTGCCCGAGGGGATGTGGGAGGACATTGCCAAGGACTTTGTCAGGAGCTTGCCGAAAGGAGGAAGGAACATGGATTCGATGTGGGTCATTGTAGACATATTGACGAAGTCCGCCCACTTTATTCCGATTCAAATAAATTGGTCAGTGGAAACTTTTTCCAAGACATATGTGTGAGAGGTGATAAGATACCATGGGGTGCCGCACACCATTACATCCTATCGGAATCCAAGGTTCCTCTCCAAGCTGTGGAAGGGTCTCCAAGAAGCATGGGGTACAAAGTTAAATATGAGCACGGCGTTCCACCTCCAAACAGATGGACAGACCGAACACACCATTCAAACTCTTAAGGACATGCTTCGAGTTTGTGCTTTGGAATGGAAAGGTAGTTGGGTCTATCAGTTACCTCTGGTTGAGTTTGTTTATAATAATAGTTTTCATGCGAGTATAGGCATGGCACCCTTTGAGGCATTGTATGGGAGGAATTGTAGGTCACCTCTATGTCGGAATGAACCGGGGGAGAGTATTTTTGACGGACCTGAAATTGTCAAGGAAACATCGGAGGTGATCACGGTGGTAAGGGAGCGTATGAAGACGGCACAGATCGCCAAAAGAGTTACGCGTATCGACAGAGGAGGCCATTGGAGTTCGGTGTTGGGGACGAGGTATTCCTCAAATTAGCACTAATGAAGTCTATGTTTCACACCGATAAAGTGCATAAATTAAGTCCCAGGTATATTGGACCTTATGCGATCACAGAGCGGGTAGGAAATGTAGCATACCGAGTGGCTATACCTCCAGAGTTGTCGCATTGCCACAACGTTTTTCATGTATCTATGTTGAAGAAGTATGAACCAGATCTAGAGATGGTATTGAAGGAGATGCTGACCAGCATGAGCGAGGATATGAGCATTACTTTGGAGCCGGTGAGGATACTGGGATGGAAGGAGCGGAGCACGCGAGGAAAGAAGACACCACTAGTGCATGTGCTATGGAAAGGTGCGGGAGCAGAGGACCAAACTTAAGAGTCGTAGGAGAGGATGAGGCGATGCATCCGTCCTTGTTTGAATAGCCAATTTCGGGGACGAAATTCCCTAAGGAGGGAGAATATAATGAACCCGAATTTTATTAAATTAAATTCCACTAGTTGATGTGTTGTATATACCATGGATAAGAGACGGAGGTGAAGGCTTCATAATAAGAAGGGTGAAAGTGAAATGGGAATAGTCCAACACATGAAAGAAAAAGGATTAAATTGATAATGGTCATATCATGAATAGTAAGTAGATATTATGGGAGAATATTCCATGAATGGTTCTTTCATGTGGCCCACATTAACATGCATTAAAATAAAAATAAATAAATAAATAAATATGAAAAGGAGGATGAAGGAAGGGGGGAGCTTCGGTCCCCATTCAGTTCCCTTCCCCCGACTTCCTCTTCTTCCTTCTTTCCTCTCTCCCACTTTGAAAGAAGATCCAAGAGAACCCGAAAATAAGGCCGAGAGGAAGCAACTCCGAGAGGGACCTTGCAGGGGGACGACCAAGTGGAGTTGGAGCTAGAACGGAGAAAGAAGAGGAAGGGACTCATGTTGCTTTGCGGCGGATCATTGGAAAGTGTGGCCTTTAACCCTTCCCCGTACTCATCCTCGCATATATGGCCATATCATTGTCGCTTGGAATAATCTTGTGTGATAGACTTGTGGATCATGTGTTGGACAAGTATAAGACTTGTGTGATAGACTATGGCCATATCATAAGTCGTAATCCGCGAGACGTACATCTCGAAATCGACTCGGCCAGCGAGCTGGAATTAGTTGCGTTGAAATGGAGAGTAAGGAAGGCCAAAAAGGGCTTACCTCACATGCTAACTGGAGACATGAAAGTTATGCTCGGGGGAGGTTAGGAGGTGAGACCGAAATCTTCAAGATTCGATTGATACAAGCGAAACCGATTGTCGGGAACACCCAAGTGTGGGTTGCTATACGAGGCACTTGATGAAGGGCGTGAACGAAGGATTTCCATCCCAAGGATTAGCCAAGTAGTCGGCCTTAAAGTGTGGAAATAAGACACGGTGTATGAGTTGTGCAAAGTAGCGATCGTATGAAGTATGATGAGTGAGCGTGTCATGTCGTGCTTAGTTCTTAGCCAACGAGTTTGCTTGTGTTTGACAGGTTCTTTGGGAGTCTTGAATGTTCATTATTTCCCTTTTTATGCGGACATTATAGTGAAGACACATTAAGAACCCGTTTAATATACTATTTTGGAATTGCTTCTATTATAAATGAAAAACGACCTTATTTTTCTTAAATATAAAATGGGAGATCCTTTCAGCTTTTGTCTCTTTTTAATGAGAACATGTCTATAAGCACATGAGAGACAATCACAAAGAGAGTCACTTAGAACAGAAAAGAAAAGAAATGGTTGGTTCCTTACACAACGGAACCTGACTTCTCACAAAACGAAGTGAGGTATCCGTCCTACACATAGTTCTGACGTGCACGGTTACCATAACCGTGACTCACTGTACTGCACACCCAGTGTTTATGATGAAATTTTCAACTCCAGCAGCTTCCACACAACCGGTTCTACTATCCTTCTGAATTAGGAGGTCGAGACTTTTGCACAGCACGCTTGTGCTCGGGAGGACCTCTTTCCACTCAAGCGGTGTTCCCAACTCCTACTCTACCGTATAGGTATGAGACTTCTGGCGCGCACCCACAAGTGCGTGTCTAACTGTACAAACTTCGTAAGTTCGTGACTTCCCTACGAAAAGACACCACAAGAATTGCTTCTTGCCGATAATCAGATTGTCCCTTAGACTATTCGTCAGCCGCTCGTTGAACAAACCGATGACACATTGTCCCTCTCAAAACGATCAAGGTAGCAAACAGCCCTTGACACTCTCACACGCAGTTGAGAGAGGTAGAAACCAAGCTATCACTTAGCACTTTCCGTTCCCTGCTTAATCACACAGATCACACAAATACCACACATATCACGCAGGTACTAATGATTTGAGAGCCTTGTATGGTTTTTTGTGGGAAAAACTTCGTGGAAGGTGTCCAGGTTCATTACGATGATTACCATTGATTTGTTTCTATAATTTTAGTGGATCAGACCAATCTGAGCGGATATCTGCTCAACAGTCGCTGAAACAGAGATGGAAACTTCTCAAACAGTAACTCCTCATAGTTAATTAACTTCATCCAAATGAAATAATTAAAATACTATAAATAAATAAATATATCTATAATTGACCTAACAACAATTTCATCAAAACACTATTGAAATCAAATCATAATTTAAAAATTATTTGATTTAACGATTAACCCTTTACATCATAGCGTTGCTCCAAACAATTCCTAACTTTCATAATAAAAATATATTGTTTTCAAATCTTAAATTGAAAAGACAATATATTGCAAAAGGAAAATCCAAAGCCTATCTAATGTATTTAGACATCTCAATATTTGTTTTAAATATATTCCGAAATAATTCAAAATATAATGCAAATGGAAATATTATTTCCAAATTTCCCGTGAGTAAGCGTAGCAGTAGTAACGACTCATTGTAGTGTAGCAAGGTATACCTCAGGCTAGTTGTGGCTCAGCAACATTTACTCAAGCTATGACTAAAGATTTTCTCTCTTTAATGAATGAAATTAACCAAAAGGATTTTGATTAATTTCCAAGGAATTGAGGCTTCATTACCATAATTATAGTAAAATATATTTTAAGTTAAATTAGAATATTTAGGACATCCAAATAATGACTAAAACATCGAATTAACTTAGACAATTTGAAATATCAATTAATTTCAATATTTTGTTCTAGAAAAACTAATTATTTCCATGTTTAAAAAAGGATAGATGCAGTATTACAGAGACCTTACTTTAACGCAGCATCACATTCCTCAAGCTCATCATCAAAATAAACAAAGTGTTACAGCAACATAGTACTATGAATTTATAACATAGCTTCTCAAGCTCATAATCAAAACAAAGGTTAACACTTATCATATTATTCATTTCATCTGGTAGGAGGGAAATCTTACCTAACCAAGAAAGTGAGCCTTATGTATATCAAAAGTCTAACACATTTTTTCTAAGACAGGTAAATGAATAGCATACTTAATTGTTTAAAATTTTAAGTCGTTAGATGAATGCATCTTTCATTTTCAAAACTATTCAGAAACAAGGAGAAAAACTTAAATATACAAATATTTATAATAAAGTATTAAAAGTCGATTATGTGCATAAAATAAGTGTCATTACTTAATTTTTAATCATGTTATAAATTATTGGAGGATATTAGGGATATTTAACAAGTATTAGACGATCGAGTGGAAAGGTTTCGAGTTTTGTACAGATGTACGGTAAGTTTAAAAAAAATTTGCGAAACACGGTTCGTATTTCGTAAAATATGGACTAACCGCCAAAGGTGCGCGTTTTGATAGCCCGCCTCGTTTGTATTTCAGGGGAGTGAGTTTTGCACCGAATACCCTTCCATTCTCTGTTCAAGAAAATTCACAAGTGTTGGATATGCGGGTTTTAAAACCTGCCCCTTAGAAGTAGCGACATCCCTTCATAAATGCGGGTTTTCAAAATGCGCCTTCATATGGATGCAAGTAGCATCATAGGGATGGGTTTTGAAGACTCGACCCTCACTGTTTTCTAAATCCGTTGGAACCTGAAAACCTAAACCATTTTGCGGCAAATTCGTATTTTACGAAAGACTAACGATATTTCGTAAATTTTTTTAAAAATTAACCGTGCATTCGTACAAAACTCGAAAGGTTCCGGTGAACTTAATAAAAAACTTTGGTTTCGAGGCACTTCTGTTTAGGTACGGCATTGTAGGTCGATAAAGGATTTAACAGACTTGGTTGTGTTATGTGACGGAATTATGGTGATTCTAATGTTTGAACAGGAAAAATGAATGAATATAAACAGATCGAAGGATTTTCTTATTTGTTTTTAAAATTGGGCTCAGGGTTCTCAAAATTTTATACATTTCAATTTAGCTATCAAGATTTTGTTCCTAGTTTTTACGTGAACTTTTCTAGCTCAGCACATTGCCACGACCCACTATGACCACTACCGCGACCCCGACCACGAGACTGAAAGAAGGCAACGAAGAAAAGAATGGAAAGAAAGAAACATAATCCAAAATTTCTCAAAAAGTAACAAAACACTTGAGATTCTTCCTGACCTTCTTTGGCGTATACTGTGGAAGAGATACATCGGAGGGGGAGAAAAAGAAATTCACAGATAAGAAAGAAAAATAGCTTGTTAATTAGCCTAAGACAACTGGAAATCTCCTCTTTGAAGTCAGATCATCACGTCAAAACATGATTCCTATGCTTGACTGAGATCACCTTAGGCTCTCAGTTATTTCTCCACAGTTGGGTTCTTCCCGAGGCTTGCCAACACATCTGACCCACCCACCGCATCAATTCATCCTGTTTGGATGAGCTTCTGAGGTTAAAAAGGAACCACAGCATCCCCACCCATTTAAGAAGAAGAAAGAAAGCATTCCTCACAAACCTTGATAGCAGAATTCTCCGAGGAGAGCTTCTCGCATTCTTCCGAGAGTCTCTTGAGTTCATCTCTTAACGAGCTATTCTCGTTGCTCAATGTCTCGACCCTTGCCTGCAACTCCCCACACTCTGCCTAACCAAAAGGCAAAAACAATAAAGCATAACATATGTCAACTTTGATCAGCAGCTTGCTGGGCAAGTCGGATAGCCCTACCTGCTTACGCAATCTCGATCTCCTGGCTGACTCCCGATTTGATTGCTTCCTTCTTTGCCGTTTGAGCTCTCGTTCATCCTATCAGACAATAACATTCAAAATGTTTGATTAGCAACCTTCTGTTAATACTAATGATGCAAATAAATCCAGTTGCATTGACATAAATTAAACAATCAAAAGAGAATTGATTCTGTGGAAGCACTTGCTAAAATTGAACAGCCCGCTTGAATTGCTAGTCAACTCACAGAATTCGCCCTATATACAGGATGCAAAATGAATTACTTAACCAACCAATGGAACGTATGCAATGTTACTCAATTCCACTATTAAAAAGTCAAATTTGCAGGTGCAGACCTGCATCCACTGATCAGGTATCATCCCACCAGGGATGAGGCCCGATGAAGCGGGGGCAGGGTTCGGTCTCACTTTCGCAGCCCCTGATGTGGAGGACGCGCTCCACAAGTCCATCCCAATATTTAAGTTCGTTGCAGGACCCACTGCTGCTGGCTTCCCTTATGTAATATACAATTGCAGATTTTCAGAAATCAGCCCAGGGAGATTTCATCACTTCCATATAATTCACTGAAATCTGACACAAACCATCTGCAAGCATCTGATCGAAACTTCCCTTCTTGCTGGCAGAGTGATATTGTTGATTATTCTCCTCATTTGCGTCCGATGAGCCTTCGCTACCACTATCTCCACTGCAAAGGAATCAATAGATATTTAAGTCCTTGGGCAACAAATGTCTCCAAAGACACAACTAGTTACATTACAATATTAACCTTTGGGACGCCTCGTCATTACCGGAACCAGAAGTTGCCCTCACACAGTCTGTGGTCTTCCCACCAGCTGAGCTACTGTTACCTGCAGTCCCTTTCGGTCTTTTCACCGACTTACCATCTTTCCCATCCCCGCCATTCCCTTCCAACTCCATTGTTGCTGGTGGTGCTGCTACATGAGCCTAAATCATAAGGAATTTGCACATCAATATCTCACATTGGCTTGCTTGTTTCAAGATTGTATTGGCACAGCATCAAACATGTGAGAAAAACGGCTCCAATAACGAAAAGCACAAAGAAACATTACCGCAGCCATATTGGGATGGGTATAGACTCCCCCAGGAGGATAAATAGCCGGATACGGCACTGGGGTTCCATATGGAGGCATCAAGGAATGCTGTAACCTCATCCAATGAGAACATTGCCAGAAATCCTAGGAAGAGATAACATGGAATATTCTTGTATCATTTGTACTCACTTGTGATCCCCATATATAAGGATGGGGACCGGGCGAGGTGACGGTTGATGGGAAAAAAGGAGGTGGAGTGGCACCAACAGCACCATAATAAGCCTGAGTACAATAAATGGAAGGTTTCTTCTCATGAAACTACTCAGTCCTGGGCAGTTCCACACAGAAGGCAAAAACTTAGATTAGGGAAGGAAATTCAAAGAATTTATCTGAAACCTGCATAGAACTCGACCAATCAGGATACGCGGGTACAGTCGGGGCCTCCTGCATATATACACAAGATAATAAACTAGGGTACAATAGAAGAACATCAAACTCTAACTAGGCGATGCACCTTTCTTTAAGAACATGCTTGCTTCGGTTTTTCATTCTAGAATCACACGAGTCACATAACCAATGATACCTAAAAGACAGATGCAATATCAAACTTCCAACATTTTACTAGACAATACATTCTAGAGAGCAATTGAACTCTGAAAGACCTAAACAATGCTGCCAGTAGAGTTCAACAAAATAAGTTAAAAAGGCAATTCTGCCAGCAGTCCACATTGCAATACAAAACATATCATGCTAAAAATATGGCATCCAAAGCAATTTCTTAACAGAAGCAACAACAAAGTGACCCAATCACCCAGTCGAGTAGATACACACTTACTTGAGCCAAAGAAGGGGGAGCCTTGGAAGGCTTGGCAGGTGTACTTTCATCCCCATTCCCCATTTAGAGGTAATCAGCACTCGGACAATACCGAAAGCACTACCAAATCAGCAAATGATTGCTCGATCAATCGATGAGGAGTCCTAAGAGAAAAAGAAAAATCACAAAGCTCCCACTTATACAACTCGAGCACCACAGGGTACAGAAGTCCAGAAATTTGCAGAGTAATATCTATTCGGTAGAATTTGATGGGGAACTATTTAGCCCCAATTAATTCAAAAGTCTTCTTCCAGAACATATGAAATTATTCCAGCCCCTGGGCGTGAAGAGTGGTGCAAACAAGGATATCTGAGGTCGAAGCAAACATAACAAGAACTCATGGGGACACAACCAATCTCTGATACCACAAAGTACGAAATTCCAATATCAAGGCAGCAACTTGAAGCCACATATTATGAAGTGAATTCATCGGCAACATTCTTTGGCTTCAGAATATGACCAAAAAGTTAAGAAATCCACACACTCGGATCACGATGTAAAATTCCTGAGAAATACTAAACAATCTATCCACCCAGAATCAAGGAGAGCAGAAACAGAGGACTCATCATATTCTCAGGGCTTTAAACAAAGAACCTTTACCCAAACACAAGTTAATAAAAAATCAGTAGTCAACCAATCACCACTACACATATTCAGAAGATGGGTAAAGTTTGAAACAAAATCATCCGAACCCTAAAGACCAACACTCACAGTTCCCAACTGTTTCCAAAATAAGTCAACCCTGTTCTGTGGGCACGCAAGAAAGGGCACAATCCCCACATGCAAATCCTATCCACAACTCCCTGTTTCCCTTTTCCGTTTACTTTATTTTATTATATTTTATCTTTATGTTTTTAAAGCAGCAGACTGGGAAATCACCAAACAGATCAAACAACGATAACCAGAAACTCAACTCGCAATCCCAGAATCAACTCACCACTTCTACTAAAAGTTAGAGAAGAGGAAAAGAAAAAGAAATCACTTCCTAGAGAAAGCAAACTAAACTCCATACAAGTAAAAGGCCAAAGTGGAGAAATGGCATCACAAACACGCGGAGACACCCAAGACGTAAAACAAAAAGAAATTGTTAAAACTAAAAATGATGGGACTGGCACCAAAAAGATTCCAGAGCGCGCGACTCACACGGGGTGTGGAGGGGGATGGTGGTGGGAAGAGGGAGAGGGGGGTTGGAGGTTTGGTTTCTGAGGATGAGGTGGAAATCTAGCTGGAATTATAGAAAAAATAAATAAACGCTAGTTAAAGATCACAAGAACATCAACAACAAAACGGATTTCTTTCGTGAAAGAGAAAAAAGGAGAACATCCACGCCAATAATCGTAGCCGTCCAATTCCCCCCAACGCACACAACAACCCAACCCAACCCAACCAACAAGTAGGGTGGGGGTAGGGGTTAAAAACAACAGCAAGACGGCGGCTAATAAATTAAAAAAGAAGGGCAAGGGTATAGTTAACAGAAGGAAGAGCATTTAAGGGGTTGTCTCCTGTCACTGTGGATAAGGAGTTGTGGGTCTCGAACAGAGGCAGTGTTGGGTGCTGCTCTCTGACACTAAAAATTAACCACAAATAAAAACAGTGGGAGAAAGAGTTGGGCGGGCAGCGTGTGGAAGGGATGTGTGGGAATTGGGTTGGGCTTTGGATTCGCGGTGCCAACTCACAACTACTTTTAATAGATATGTTTAGTTACATTGTTTTTTAGGATTTTGTTAATTATTACCTACCCGCTTTATATTTTATTTTTAATATTAATATTTTTTATTATGTTTTTAACATTTAATAGGTTTTGTAAGTGAAAATTTATCATATTTTAGAATATCTTGTAATTGTAAAATTATATCTAATTACATTATAGTTATTTTTTTACCATTTATATTAAGACATAATACACCGTTAACACAACTCTTTTTAAAAATATTTAGAGATTTACCATATTCTATTTATTTTTTTGATATTAGCGGGATTCGTAGCGGACTTATTGGATGCTTCTTGACAAGCCCGCGAGCCTCAGGCCCGTCCCCACTACATATCCTCTGGCCCGACTTGAAGTCTGCTCCCCTATCGATCCAATTTCAGTTGAGGCTCAAAGTGGTGTGTACATGGTGGGGTTCGAACAAGAAATCATGACAAGATTCTAAACACCCACCATCCACCTTACGCCACTTGGTTATACTCGGAAGGACGCGAATATTCTATTTTAGGAGTAAGGTTTTTAAATGTTCATCCGTAAATGTGATACTTGTTGATACTCTGTATAAATAATAATAAATAATTAAAATATAGAATGAGACTTACTTTTTCATATTTAGTAAATTTTTTTCCCTACTTAAATAATTATAAATTTTATTCTTAAATAATTCTTCTTTTATATTTGTTTCCAAAGGCATTATCGAAATTCTTTATGTGGCTCTCAATAAAAGTGTGATGTCATGTCACTCTATATATATTCATAGCTGATGTACATCTAATAGTTATATTTAGAATCTTGAAAGTAATACATGTCAAAAAAGTTGGAGAAGAAAAATATCACGCTTTTCCTCTTGGGATAATTTCCGGAAAGAGAAATGCAAAAGAAAAATTAAACCCTTTATTATAAATTTAAAAAAGTAGTTGGATGCTTATATATATAAAATTTAAATGCTTCTAGGTTGATATGAAATAACATTAAATTTATAAATTATTTAAGTTATTTTCAATATTATATTATAGTATTCTATAAAATTCTATACACGTCCATTTTTAACATAACTGCCCTAACATCAGTTAATAAAACTCAATTAAGAAAAAGTTACGCGTTCTTTCCTTATTATTGTGGGACGACTCTTTTGGCAGGAGCCGACCTGTCCTTGCCAAAAGATAACCCTTCTCCTTTATTTATTTCTAAGATAAAGCATAAAATAAAATCTTATCTTTGCTTCTTTAATTATTTCTTGAACCTGCTCCGGAATATTAACTTTGACTATTTGATTTTAGTCTAATAAGTCAAATGTATCTTAATGGATAGGCAAACTTATATCAAGTACGTCGCATCTTTAGAAAAAAAAAGGTTTTGAGCTACTATCTAAAAAAAAGAAGTTGGGATTTTTTCATTTTTATTTATCTGTAAAAAAATATTGAATTTCACCTATAAGTTTAAATTTTTAAGACAATTAACGTTGATGATACTAGGCGGCCGAACTAAAAGAATAGGACAAAGATTAAAGAAGTAGAACTCCTAAGGAAAAGAAATGGTTCAATCAAAGAAGGTTAATGTAAAACAAAAAAAAAATCATTTGTAGTATAAGTTATCTTTAAATTTAAAACTTAGTTTTATTTTTTGTTTTAAATGTTTTCTTTATTAAATTTATTATATGTGATTTAAACGGTAGGGAAACGCCTCCAAAGGAGGGAGGTTCTGTGAGGCGTGGGGCCATCCATCCGAGGCACTTAGACCTGACAAAGATTCAGCTGAGGCCGCCACTCGGTACTGCCCAGCCCACCATCGACCCCCTCAGAACTTAGCCGGGAGACATCAACAGGCAGGACTGTAGGTGTACTCCAGTGTGTAACAATGCGCTCGAGCCAACCAAACCGAGGTTGACTTGTCTGGTCTCGCAACCATAGTCTCCAAGTCTTATCATTATACTCCACAGCCGTGACAACATGCAAATAACTATATGAAGGCTTAGAGCAGGTGACAAAAATCACAGTTGCCAAAATGGGAATGTCCCTACACATCATGCATGATCTGCCAGAGAAACACCGAGCAAGCCAATAGAGAAAACCAATGCAAAGCGTATTATGAAAGTGGCTGGCCCTAAGCCAGGAAACCTACAAGTCAAAAGCCACATTATGAACGTTGGTTGGTCACTATCACAAGGAACTACAAGTCCTCAATAACATGATAAGAAAGGCTATCCGTGTCCCCCACCCCACTTTAATACAAGGGAACATCACATGGCAAGGGACCCAACTTTATGCAAACGACACATCCCCGCTTGGCTCTAGAAATTATTTGATCCATCCACACCAACATTCGTTTCCACTCCGAAGAAGCTAAAGTCCAGAAGGGAAATAACCTTTTGGCTTCCATTTTCTTGCAGATGGCTCAGGGATTGGTCACACTCCCCCATCATGCAAATGTGGATGGGAATCATTCCTCACATCATTCCTGCCTTTTGGTTATGAGAGTAATTGGGGCTTAAAAAAGTTTCAGGGTTTCCCAATCCAACAGTGTGTTTTCATGCCCCTTCTGAGGACTAATAACAATAAAACAGTGGAAATAATTGCATCTGGCATGAAAGGAGCATAGTGTAATGCTCTATTAAATCTTGTGGTCAATCACCATCCTTTGAAAGAAAACAAAGAAATTAACATACACAATGCCGGTGGATTCAAAATCCGCAAAAGGGCATAAGAAACTGTCGGCGTATGAAAATGGACCAGAAAGGTTTCTTTATACATAGGATAGGAGGTGTTTTATAGGTCAGACCATATACAAAAAGCTTTAGCTGCCATTAAAACAGGAATATGTCCACAAAATGCGAAAGAGACTGAAAATTCTTGAGACCTGGGATTTGTAGGAGTTAGGCGAGGAGAAAGCAAAAAATAGGAGAAGCTCGATGGGAAACCAATTGCCTTTGTCCAAGCAAGAACAACCTTACAATTTCTAGTTCTGCATATCTTCTAAAATCGTAATCATTACATCGCGAATAAAGATTTGAAAGTAATTTTTAAACTTCCAACTCGGTCTTGCGTACCTTTGTGTCACCTTGAGACATAAGAAGGATCCTTCTCTCAAGTAAGAACCAGCTTTTGCATGAAGATAATTTGACCATCCACATCCTTCTCTAGCGAAGTCTCCACATTCACAGGCCAGCTGTATATACCGGGATATAAGTCGTGTGTGCAAGGGAGTACTCTCCGATGAACTCTGAATCCTGTTGGATGTTCAAGCACGAGCCTTTTCACTCCCGAGGGTTAGCTCCAGGTCATCAACTCCCACTTCATGGATCCTCTCACCTTCCCAAGGCTTCACCCATCCATTCTCAAACTCAAACTCCGAACCCCAACCCCTCTCAGGCACATCCTTAAGAGGGATTGCTAGGCTTGGGTTTGCCGACCTCATGAGATTAAATGTGGGAGATGGAGGAGCAGCCATGGCAGCCACACTTGGGAAGCTCGCCCACCTGCCAGAGTCGACCAGAGAAATTTCGGACTCATCACATTCTGGGATGGTGGGCGGGGTGTGGTTGCGCTTGCGACCGGGACTCGAGGGAGCGGAGGTGACGAAAGGCAGCTGCTGGAAATTGGACAGGGAGATCCTGGGAAGAGACTCCCACAAGGGCTTGGGCTTGGAGTTTCTAGTAGGGGAGGAGAGGGGAGGAGTAACGGGGGCGCTGCTGCAGATTCTAAGGGGAGGGAGATTGTTGGAAGGGGAGGAGGCGATGTTACGGAGGAGGGGGAGAAGGTAGGAGGAGGGGTTGGCGTCGAATCGAGTGGGGCTGGGGAAGGAAGAGGAAGTGGGGCTGGTAGGGTAGGAAGGTGCTGGGCTTGGGAAGGCTGATGAATGAGGACTAGGTTGTATAGAAGAGCAAGCACTAAGAGTTGCTATGGTCGTCGCCGCCGTCTCCCCATTCGGTGGCGGCCTCCATCCCTGAGTTGATAACACAAAACAAATAAATGGAGGGCAAGAAGCTCATCATCTCCTCCAGACAAAGCCCCCCAAATCCCCAACAAAAACCATCTCTTCTCAGCAAAAATATATTAAGTTTTCCAAGCTCTAACAAACAACGAATGAATGAATGTGAGGGAGCCCTACAATTAAACCAAAGGATCCAACAGCTAAAGAAACCCACCACCATCCCCTGGAGGAGGGAAGAGAAAAAGGATGAGGTTCGGATCGACCTTGCGATAAGTGGTGCCGTCGTCCTCCACGATCCAACCGGCTTCCGAACAGAGGGCCTTGAGGACCTCGTTGTTGTCGCAGTGCTTGGGGAGCTTGTAATTCCCCTGAGACCTCAGCCCCGCGTATATCTTGGCAGCGATCGCCCTCCTCCTCCTCTCCCTCCTCTTGTTGTTCTCCCTCTCCTTCCATGTCGGCATCCTCCCAGCCCCGTTTCCCCCCATCCCCGCCTCATTCCCTCCTCCTCCTCCGACCATCCCTGAAGAGAAAGGGGGGATTTGGGAAAGACCACCTCAGATGCGAATGTTTCTCCTGTGATTCAAAGAACAATAATCAGCAGCTCCCTTTCTGTCCTCCCAATTACATTGCGTAATGTTTGTTTTCTTAAATAAAAATGAGAATATTAGCAAGGAAATAAAAATAAGGAAGCTGCTAACGTACACGTTACGTATTTTACTAAAATCGTTTTTATTTTTAGTAAAATTTACTAAAAATCGATCGTTTGTAGTAAAAAAAAAACTTTAAAATTAGTAAAATATTTAGTAAAGTTTACTAATTTTTCATTGTTCACAGTTAGTAAACTTTACTAATTTGTATTTAGTAATTTCACCCGGTTATTTTCAGATTATTTTAGTAATCGTTTACCATCGGTGATTTCCTCAGTTTTTTTAGTAATTTTTACGAAAAATTCACTATTTAAGTTTAGTAAATGGTTACTAAATTTTTTAGTAATATTGTTATCCGATTTACTACTTATAGTTTAGTAACTTTTACTAAATATTTACTGTTCATATTTAGTAAAAATTACTAATTTTATTTAGTAAAATTTTAATATTTAGTAATTTTTCAAGTTGGCTTTCGAACGAAATTAGTATTAATTTACTAATTTATTTAGAAAAATTAGTAAAATACTGTTGAATATAGTAAAATTTTTGGAAATTATTAAAAATGAATTTTTTTGGTAATTTTTTACTAATTTCTACACGAAATGTTTTTAAAATTTAGTAAACAGTTATTAAATATTTTAGTAATTTACTAAGTTAAACAGTACATTCCGAATATAATTACTTACCCGAGTAAATTTTACAAAATCAATCGTTAGCCGCTTCCTAAAAGATAAACATTCAGGACAGTATTATGTCCAAATGGCAATCCCTTTTTAATTTGTCCGGAACCAATGAATCCATCCTACAACACCCCACGCTTTGTCCAAGGGAATCCCCCACGTGCGGTGTCGTCAGTTGTTGTGTTACTGGGGTTTAATGTTTCACGCGTCTTATTTATGGACAACTCCACATTTATTATTTTATATATTCCCCACACCTCCTTCTAGATTTTCTATATCTATACTACTATTAGTTTCTTAATTATATGCGTGGAAAAGCTTGCCCACGGGTTTCCGTTCGCTTGTGTGACGAGAGGTGGGGAAACGTTTTAAGATAATTATGATAAAAAATAATTAATCATTTAACAAAATCATATTAAATTTATTATTCCATACCATACCCGATAAATCCTCGAAGAAGTAGAGAGGACTGTTTTGTTTGGTGGGGATAATTAGGGGAGAAAAGTCATGGGACAGCGAATGGCCCAATCAAATCCCCCCGAGCGAAAGCGTGGGGTGATAAGATTGAAATCGACAGGGCATGGGAAGCGTGCGAAAACAACAGGGCCCGATCATTTTATATTCAACAAATGCGACGGCATCCTCCTTCTTTCATGCATTATTCATCGACGGCCTGATGAAAATTGGGAGGTGATTTTACTTCAACGCACTCTCCGGATAGAAAGATAAGAGCGAAAATGACGTGATCTTGATTAGGCAAGCAGGATGATCAACCATTCTTTGATGTTACATATTCTCTATTTCTAAACATCCCGATTAAGGTTTATTTTTTTCTTAGATCCTTAATCATTTTTTATTATCATTCTAAATTTATACAGACGCCCGTTGTTGTATTTCAAAAAAGTAAATCATTAGGATAAAACGCTTATGGTTTAATATTCATAATTTGTTTTATAAGTGGTCTTCGTGGAATATCCCATTTCCATCCGAGTAGTCTTAGCAACTATTTCCTTCCATGTCGCGAGATCGTCCAAAATCTTCCCATAAAAACCACTGATAGACCTTATTGTTCACTAGCCTTTACTGTAGAGTTTCCCCGCTCACCTAGTTAACTATCGCTTAATCATCTTATCTTCGCCTAGCAACCCTCGTCGTCTGGTAGCCCTATCGCTCAGTAACTATTTCGTCCGCAAGCCTTCGCCTAATGAGTTTTTGCAGCTACCTCCCTAAAAGGCCTTGTGTGCTTTGAGTCTCATTCTGGACCGTTAATCCACAGATGACACCGAGATCTGTTGCCCAGAATTTCTGTTAATAAACATATAAGTCCCCCTCGAGGATGACAGAGTATGTAATCCGTTTCTTCTTGAAAAAGACCAAGTAATGATTTTCCTGCTCCTTTGTAACGTGTGCAAGTGATAAATTAATCCCTAAACCGTTGATTTCCTCGAAACATATCGGTGGAGATATCCGAGATGCATGTTGAAATTCCCGAAATCTCTGTCATGATATCTTCAGTTAAAGATCTTATCCTCCTCATAACCTCGCTATAAATGGCGATATCCGGATCAGTTTCCCAATCGCAAACCATCACCTTAGAAAATAATTCGGTGTTCTAATGTAACTAAAATATTATTGGGCTCATGTCATTTTGGGCTTTTGGCCCATTACTCTTTAAATTTTTTCTTAGCCCATTAACATCTTTTCCGCACAAAAAATCAAATGTTGCCCTAGGGTTGCCTCTCCTCGTTCTCCTTGACGACTCTCCGTGCTCCACCTCCTTCAACGGCTCGATGCTCCACCTCCTTCGACGGCTCGAAGCTGCACCTCCTCCGACGACTCGATGCTCCACCTCCTGCAACGGTATGCGCTATTTCTGTGTTCCTACAGTCATGGGTTTTGTTCAATTTTCATTTTTTACTATATTCTAGGAGAGGGAGGTTTTGGGGGCGAGTATTCAGAGCCCTCTTTCTCTGTCCACGGCCTTTTTCTGTAACAGGGGACAAACACCTCGGGGCATTTGTGCCATCAGGAAGGAGGGCCATTAGGCTCTTAGATTATGAAATTACCGACATGATTACTGATGCTTTGTGGGAGCCCTCCTGGGACGGGGAGTGTAGCCATTGCTCAGGCTAGTTTGGGTGGTATGGTTGCTGTGATGGGTAAGGGAGATGATGATTGTGGTTATGCCATGCTGTACTACTTGAATTTGAACAATGTTCAGACACGGAGTATTTGCATGCACAACAAGAGGTTGTCGGCTTTGTCACTGATGAGGATTAACAAAACGAGTTGGCTTAAGATGAGTTATGTCAAGCCATGTGCCGAAGTGTCGAAGATCAAAACCTGTGCGCACGGCCTACCTTTTTCTGTAACTAGGCTTGGATTTATTTTTTTATTGGGCTTTGGGCTCATAATACGGCCCAATTAAAAATTTGAAAGTTCCAAATACCGAATCGAAATACCGAAATAATTTCGGTATTTTGGTAATTGGAACTTTGGAATTCGGTTCGTTATTTGAAGGGCAAAAAAATATAAGTTTGGAATTTGGAATTTCGGTATTTAGTTTGGTTCGGATTTGGAACATTGAATGCACACCTCACTTCCCGCTCCCGAGGTGGTTTCAAACATCTTCGGGCCCAAGAACACCGTCGATGAGGTCGTTGCCAAAAGCTCAATTTCTCAACCTCATGGCCTCTGGTGGGTCTGATGTAGATTCTGATACGAAGACCAGGGTCCCTTGGTTCAAAAGAATCCAGCAACAACAAAATCTTCACTGTGCTGTGAAGTTTTCAGCTTGTAGCCAAGGATCTTCTTGCCCATCGTATCCTATATATTTCTCTTCACGTTCCGAAGATAAACCCTTGTGTATCTCACAGAGCTTAAGGGTTTACTTCTCCTCTTCACGGAGCACACCATCTAGAAGAAAAGGTGTCGTCGTGTGAGTCGTTTATGTTTCATTTTTCATTTATTGTTCACTAGCTTTCAAACAAACTCATGTAATGATTATGAACTTGAATAAAAATCGATGTACATTTTGAATCTCTTCGCCTGTCCACCTCCTTTGAACGACGTTCGTACTGCTATAAATTTCCAGGCGAAGCGATGCTTTTAGTGCCTTAAATTTTTATCGGTTTCCTGGTTATAAAACCTGAAGGGGGGTGAGGTTCCCGCCCACGCATTCAGAAATCGTCTGTCGTCCTTGCTTCAAACCCAGAAACCCTAGAAACCTTTCAACTTCCATGGCTTCCACTACCTCGACGCAAATGGGCTCAACTATTCCGTCCCATGAGGAAGGCAACAGACTAGTGTTCCGATGTCTATACACGGAGGCCACGAAGTTCCATATCTTCCCCAGCTATGATGCAGAGTTGGACTTTGGCCAACCGATGTCGGATTAGCAAACCATGGGTTCCTTTATCCTTACATCCATGTTCCATCACCTCTCGGAGGTCGAAAGATCGTTCCTTTCACCGGCAGGTTGCTCGCCATCTTTGCTATTGGCGATTCCCAACCTTCGGGATGGAGTAACCCTTCAGTACGAGCAAATCTACGTTGCTTCTCGTCCTAGAGGAGTGAGGCGGGGTACGCCTCTTGGATGTCTAGGTGGATGACCAAGAAACACGATGCATGGGAGGTCAGGATAAAGCCCTTGATCACGTCTCGCATTCCCTGATTGAGCTTAATCTGTGAGGGTGTGTCGAATTCCCGTCATTCTGGAACTCCGTTGTCAATTGTTTCTATCTCCAAGGGGACTCATGCCGATCACCTTTGAGGATATATGCTTCCTGACTAGGTGTCCTCCCTCTGGAGCCCCCCTCGGTTTGACAACCGACTTTCCAATATGATATTCAACTCTTCGGAGCGCATCAGAAAGGTGATCGAGTGACAATTATCCATTCTTGTTTACCAGTGGGCGCCCTAGGAATAGTTCAAGTTCTACTTGGAGTGGTTATCTAAGTATATCTTCTACAACCAAGGGAAACCTCCTAGTCAATTCATGGTCGGGGTGGTCATCAGCCTCGTCGACGCTTCTAAGGCAGACAACACGGAAGCTTTGGCTTTTGGCCCTTTTCTCTTGAGTTTGGTTTATCGTGGCCTCCACCAAGCGACGACCAACCTGGCCAGTTTTCCTAGGAGCTCGACGGATGGTCCCTTGTGGATTCTCTACCTTTGGATTATCTTGTATTTCTCGGGGTTCACGAAGTTTCCCTGTCTGATGCTCAACCCAAGCGATGTTATCTCGGCCAGCATTCCGAGTACTGGTCCCTTCTTAGCATTACTGAATACATCTAGGTCCTAATGAATGGGCATGCAGAGGGTAGTGTAGGAATAGTTTCTTGTTGGCGGCCTTTCTCCCTGAAGCGGGAGGAATTCCGCAAATTATTTCGGGCCAGCTTTCTTCGCTTGAGACTTGAAAGGGGTATACTCGACTGGGTTTTACTCAGTCCTTGGCAATGCCCTTCTTTGAGTCCATGAACAGCCCATTGGACAAGCACATTGTGATGCTCCCTGTTGACCCTGGGTCGGCCACACGTTTCCAAATATCGAACCTCCCCACGATCAACCTTCAAGCGAAGGTGTTCGGTGGTTGCTCTCCGATTTTCTTAAGTCGTGGTTCGATGTTTGGAGAATGTTGGAGGCTTTGTCCAATTTGGAGGGGCTTGTTGGAGAGAGTAGTCTGAACTCTCTAGGGGATCTCCCTTGCCTGAGCGGGAAGCCTCCAAAGAAGCAGTCATCAGGCGATGAATCATCCTCTCCGGGTATACTGCAGATCACTAGGTAATGACTTCCTTGTTTATGGTCATTCTGTAACAGGTCACTTTCTTCCTATGGCAAGGACCAAAAAAATGAAAGTGAAATATGCCATGGCAAAACTTTTCCACTGGTTTGTCCTCACAAGAAGGACTTTTGAAGAAGAAGGTGCCCAATGGACCGTTTTGTACGGATGCTCTCCCTCACCGTTGCCATGGGATGTTGCTGGGGCCGTTGTACTAGAAAAAAGGACTTTTTTAACGCGCCATGTTCCAAATCATCTCGCATGCTTCATTTTGTGGCAAATGTTTCAACTGAATAATGCCATCCCCCTTGATGTAGGCATTGCTGGTCCTTCCCCCACAATTGAAATCATTGATAATGAGGGGTCCCCTGACGACATCCCTGTCACTGCTTGGTTGGGCGGTCTCGAGAGCCTAAGCCAGGTAGCTGCAGGTGAGAGTAACAAAGGCGCGAAGGAGTCCCCTAGAGAAGTCATAACTGATGTCCCTATATTAGTCTCGGGAGACAGGGTTGCTTGATAGTATCCTTGTCACCTAGGACAACTCGGATGAGGCGAGGGAAGCCCCCAAAGGTTCCTAAATTTAGGCGACATCTGTAAGAAACTAAGCTTCGCTTTGTGGAAGGTTATTTTTTTGCATTCTTTTTGGTGTTTGATCAAAGTGCATTCATGACAGTCTTTGTGCTTTCTAGAACGAGCACCGAAGACGACTTTTTCGCCTTAACATCCGCGATTGACAAGCCGGGAAAAGTTACTTCTGATTCACGCGAGCTGCGAGTTATACTCTCCCTCCTTCGAAAATCCTTTAGGCGCTCGTAGGCTGAGAGACAAAAGGACTTCGCGGTTAAGGCGAGGTTGGAAGAGAAGGAGCATGCGTGGGCCCTGCCGCCTCCATCTACTACTCGAGTGGATGAGCTATCTCTCGAGGGGGTTCAACTCCGTAGGAAGCATGATGAGCTGTTTGCCATTATCCTTCGTCTCCAGGAAGAGCAACACGCCACAACCACACACATTGCTGCAAACAATCAGGCTCTTGATGCTGCCAGAGCGGCGAAGGTAGCTGAGCGTGCGGCCATCATACATGAGCGAGAGACGTATGAAGGAGATTGGGAAAGGGTTATAGATGTAGAGGCGAAAGAGGTTGTGGCAGCTGGAGTTTTGAGCCGAGCAAAACGCCTGCTGTCCTCTTTGTCGAGTGATTGACCTACTACGTTTTTATCTTCTCCCATATCTCGGGAAACCATTGAGCATTGGTATTTTTGTTTGTTTCCCAAATCAATGGTTTATACCTTTTCAGATCCTTGCCATTGATTTTGAGATCATGCCTGGACCTGTCTAGCCCCCCTATGCGATATGAGTTCCCAAGGTGAGTCACAATTACCTGGAAAAGGCTTTCCCAATTCGGCGTCCAATTTCCGTGGAAATAGTAGCGCGCACCCTCCGGCAGCCTTAGCTTCCAGACCAGGTGAAAGGACCTACGGTTTCCTAAAATAAACTCATCAACCATTTCATTAATAATTGAAAAGCATTATACAATTCGTTTACACTTGAGTTATAAAAATTTATATAACAGAAGCTATCTACCGAACATGAATGTAAGCATGTGTTTGTTCACTTTTATAACCTATCAAAACACACAATAACGTCAGTCAAATGACTAAGTACGACAGTTCAATGTATCTCAAAATCGCCTATGTCATCCCTTAATGTATCTCAAAATCGAGACGTCGTCTCAAAATTCTCACATATATCGTTACGTTTCCCATTCTATAAGGATCGCAACTAAGTTATTTCCCGCGGCATCCAGGAAGGTCACATTTTCAGCCTACACACGCCCCATAAAAGCCTCATAATCATATATTTCAGCCGCACAACAGCCCGCTATCATAGATCAATCCAGCCGGGTGCGCAAAACCATGGAACTTCCCTTCGTGCCTTGGCTTTTCGTCCATCTTTTCTAGCAAACTAGGCTGACCAATATACCATTTCTACAGTAGATTTTTTCTGTCCAAACCCTTCTCATGTCCGCTTCATAAGGCAGCCCCATGGGCGTGTCATTATATGATTGTAAACTTCCATTGCGTCCATGAAACCGGGCTCGTTCAATCACTTTCATTTATCCATGCTTCCCGCACCTTACAGCCCTCCTTTTATCGAGGAGTATCAATTCCGGATCATAACAAGTCCCCTTTTGAGCCCATGTTCATTTTATAACATCGTCCAATATTCGTAAGTTTGCATCCATGAATGCTCATGCTTGTCCGTAACCTTCTCATTCGGAGTTTCAACTTTTTTTTTCTCAAAACCGATGGACCAGCCCGTCCATCCCCATTTGCCCTATTCTCGGGCCTCAATTATATGCCAAGGTGTACACTCCGAATGGGCAGCCACGTACAAAGACGAACATACGCAAAACAATCCATTTTTCAGCCCAATACACACCCACATAGACCGGAAAATTCACTCTCGAACAGCTTATATTCACCACGAGAATTCATCTGTAACTCATTACAACCTCCACCTCATGCATATGGATGAGTTCTCGCATGGCCAGTCCCCACATGATTGACGTTTAATACCCACGTTCCCAATCGTACACCTCCGACCAGCCCACATGCGTTCATACTCCACCCAGCCTTCGCATAACCAAGGGTTCGGGATACCGTCTCCTACTATCCCAAGGGTCTGGTCATCCTTTTTTCTTCTTCAAACAACACATTCACAATGAGCAAAAGTCAAGTTTAACAAGTTTGATGGCCGCTAAGCAAGAAGAAAAGCGGAGGGAATCTTGTATCATACCTTCCGGCTTGTCAGGAGCAAAAACACTCCAACTCTTTCCACCTCCGAGCGACTTCTCCACGAAGGGGTATTCCCACTCTCTTTCTTGAAGGTAATCATTTTGTCTCGCTCTCTTCTTCCTTATCGAGCCAGCCCCCTCCTTCTTTCTCTTCGTTTTTCATTCATTCATTCGTTGCATTTAGTCCCATATGAAAAGCAACCACCCTGTTATAGATCATCATCTATCGTAAGTCTGACACATTAAAAATCTGTGAATCCCGTAATTTCTAGGAAAGTTGATTTGGTATTGAATATTACTTAACGATGAAAGTTCTATTAGCATATCTTATGGAAACACGTCATCAAAATTGTACATGTAGTTCTCGTGTGGATGGTCTGGATTTATTTGACTTGACTTGCCTCACACGCCCATTTGAATTTGGTTTTAGACACTTTGTCAAGGTTATCGTGGAAGGAAGAGGAACACGATCTTCTTACATGGAGTGAGTAGTCTTATACTCATCATGCACTCTTCACTAATGATATTGTGATGGTCCACATAATAATATGCGTGCATTCATAAGTGTTTGGCAACATAAATTCAGGCCCACGAGTCCTTTGAAAGGCATGTGGGTTTGACAGGGATAGAGGCCCAATGAGCCCCAAAATAATCCAAGATCTTGAGCGAAGTGACCAAGAAAACACATCCAATGACGGCTAATGGGCGACAAGGTCGTGGAGCGAAGGATAGCGATAAAGGGTGACTTGGCGATATGAGTGAAGAAATACATTAGTCGAGGGCTAGTGGATGAAGCGCTTATATGGCGAGGAACATCGAAATTGGGAAATTGGGAAATTGGGTATTTGGGTTGACAAGAAGAAGATCGGAATATTTTGGAGCATGGGAATATATTATTAGTGTAATATTTCTTTTATGTGAATAGCTTAAGTTTCGAATTTATAAATAGGCTTTATAACCTACTTGGTAAACTGTCTAGAACAGGTCCCAAATAATACATTTAATATTCTAAAGCTTTCTAGCGTTCTAGCTTTCCAGGTCTTTTAGGTCGGTGACAACGGAGTAGTTGTAGTAGAGGAGCACCCCATGCCCATATTCGTAGACGAAAGCTTGAGGAGGCGGTGGCGGGTGGGTAAGGAACTGTGAGTGAATCGTGTGATGATTCCTGTCCCGAGGCCCCGTGCTTCGATACGATAGGGTTGACAATAAGTAATTGTTGGGTCGGCTTTGGGTTTTTTTTAAATGGGGGCCAGTCCGGGAAAAATTCGGTATTCGGTAAATACTGAATTTTATTTTCCGCTACCGATCCTAATACCGAATACCGTTTAAAAAAACCGTACTCCCAAATCCGATCCCAAATACCGAAATACCGATCCCCAATTCCCGAAATTTAAAAAAATCGGGATTGGAATCGGTATCCCAAAATTTTTGCTCTCCCCTAATTGCCACGACTCCTTCCGTCTTGAAAAAATTCATATGAATCCACTTCGCATTGTTCCCAGACTAAGTCCGTCCGCAGTATCAACCATGACCATATTCCATCATACATTCCAGCCATTGTTCTAGGCCATTTTAACAAGCCCTTAAGCTTTTAAAATCGAGCATTTCGGGGTCACGATACCTTCCGTGCTCCTGCTCAACTGGGTGCCTCAAAGGCAGCCAAATACCTCGCATTATTCCACGAGTTTCTAATTCCCATTGATAGAGATTTATCACTTCATCCCACTCCGACATAAAGGTCTTCTTTTGCCTCCAAGTCATTTCCATTCCATTCCGAGGAAGGATGTTCCTAAACTCACTCTCATTAACTTCCATTCTCAAATCACAACACCAACTCGTCATTAACACGAGATATATATGCTCCTTCCACAATAACAAGTAAACTCCTCATTATTATGGTCCATAATTGAGAATCACTCCACCCATCCGTGAGTGTATCTCTCCCTAACTTGAATTCGGATGGACCTCCTCAACACCGAGGGACTCCATCCATCCTTTAATAACCAAGGAGCGGGAGACTCGCCCTCCACTCCAAAGCCGAGACTTCCCTAGCCCTTGAGTTTCACTCACAACATCTTGGCACAACCACACATCCAACAACGCACTAGAGGCTACAATCTTATGGCCTTTCAAGCAAAAATGAGAAGAAGATGGAAGGGATCATACCTTGTGCTTGAATCTCGTCCAAGCTCTTCCAAGTCCCTTTTCTTCTGCAAGAGCTCTCCAAGGGGTAGCGGAGCTTGTGAAGCCGTGCTTGCCCAATCTCCTTGTCGCCAAGCTCGTTTCTCTTCTCACTTGGCTCTTCTTCTACTCCCTTAGCTCCAGCCGTCTGTCCCGAGCTCTCATGTCCCCTTCTTCTCTGTGATCCTTCTCCCCTTTCTTCTTCTTCTCCGTGCTTCTTCCATGAGCATTAGATCGGCCTCCCTTCCTCCTTCTCACATCTCCCGGGCATGCATGAGCAAAATGAGGAGGATTAAACACATTTCCCCCCTTCTTACGGATGCCAAAAAGGAATTTAAGGGGAAATTATTCTCCTCTTTCTCCCTTTTGTTGAAGTCTGTACGAGAAGAGGAGACTAAGGAGAAAAAACTATTTTTTATTCTCCCTCTCATATGTGTTACATGCTAGACTCCCATGAGAGGGAATGAATTGTGAATTCCCTTTCTTGTCCTCTTAATTTCAAACACTTGTAAGGGAAGGATGATTTGATCATTGTACATTTATTACCAAATTATGATATGATTATGTCTTACTTTATTTTTAATTCCTACTTAGCTTGTATTATAAGACATGAATAGTAATGGACTATACTATTCATGTGGGATAAGGCCCACATCTCTCCCCTTAGGCTTACCTTCATGTGACCTTGGCCCTCTTGGTTTTAGGCTCTTCACCATTTATGAGAGGGTGAGCCCTATGAACTTGGCCTCGCCCAATTCGTCACCTCCTTAGCCTGGCTTCCTTTATCCTTGGCTTCTCCCACATAAACACTTGGGCTCCCTCTCTTCATGGTTTTATCCCGTACAGCCCGAAGTAATCACGCCTTAGGCGCCTTCTTCTTCTTTTCGATCTTATAGCCCTTCACGTATGGTTGAGGTTGGGGACGCACTTACAAGGAAATAAGTCATGTCCCTTCCCTTCCCTTTTGTCCTACCATTAGCCACTTTTGATATTACCTCATTATCTCCGCTTTTGTTGACTCCGGCCAACCATGAAGGGAAACATCCGTGAGCCTCCATAAGAGTTTATTTGTACCTCCATAACACGTATTCATCTAAGTAGTTTCTTACCATTTTAGCATCCATCTTTGGGGTTAATTTCATGTCCCTGTTCCTCCTATATCATCCTCAGATTGATTTGGAATAGTACATTTTCCTCAACAAGTTAGATGAGTTCGGCTCTGTAATCAGAAATAGACTCGTAACTAAGGGATACTCTCAACCAGAGGATATCCACTATGATGAAACATTTTCAACTGTACTGTGTGTAGAAACTATTCGGCTTCTGTTGGCCTATGTGTATTATAATGATTTTAAACTATATCAGATGGTTGTGAAAATATCCTTTCTGAATGGTGAAATTAAGGAGGAAGTCTACATAGAACAACCTCCTGGTTTTGAGGATCCTCGATACCGTGACCACGTCTTTAGGCTTGATAAAGCTTTGTATGATCTAAAACAAGCTTCTAGATCTTGCTTGTTATGAAAGACTAAGCAATTTTCTTATTGAATAGGGCTATAGAAAAGGAAAGATTGATACAACTCTTTTCTTAAAAAAAAACGAAATCAAGCTTCTAGTGGTACAAATCTCTGTAGATGACATCATCTTTCGATCTACCAACAATGTATTGTGCAATGAGTTCGCATAACTCATAAAAGGTGAATTTGAGATGAGCATGATGGGAGAATTAACCATCTTCCTTGGTTTATAGATTTGCCAAACTTCAAAAGGTACTTTCTTAGGCCAAGAAAAGTACGTGAAACAACTTCCGGAGAAATTTGGATTAAGCAACTCAAAAATACTTGTCTACTCCCATGAGTACTAGTGCTAAGGATGAGAAAGACGAGACATGATAAGATGCGGATCCCGACCTCTATCAAAGCATGATTAGATAACAGTTGTACCTCATCGCCAGAAGACCTGACATTTTGTTTAGTGTTTATATTTGTGCTAGACCCATCTGCACCAAAGGATTCTCACTTGTCCCATGTGAAGAGAATATTTAGATATATCTCAGGGACAACAAATCTAGGTCTATGGTAATCTGAAAGGCCATTTATTTAATCTTGTGGGATACTCATATGCAGATTTTGCGGCTTACAAAATAAACCTAAGGAGTACTTCTAGAAATTGTCGGTTATTAGGAGATATGTTAATCTCCCGGTACTTAAGCAAGCAAGCTTTTGTAGCTCTGTCTACAATAAAAACAAAATAAGTTGTAGCAACAAGATGTTGTGCATAACTTCTATGGGTGCGTCAACAGCTTAAAGATTACAAATTCAACTTTGACAACGTCCCAAATCAGTGTGATAACACGAGTGATATAAAACTAATTAAGAATCTTGTTTTCCATGTCTAAGAACATGGAACTGCGGCATCATTTTAGTAGAGATAATGTTCAAAACAGTATGATAAAAGTGGAATATATAGCATAGAACAATAGCTCTGACAATTTCATAAAACCATTGAATTATGAGAAATTCTCAAAATTACAAATGGATTTTAAGGTTTGTTATTCTTTCTAAAAGATAATATTGACCTTAATTTTGTGTTACTTGAATTCACGTCAAAATTTTTTTCCATCACCAAAAGTTTTGTTTGTCTCCTTCAAATTTTTTAAACAAATTTTGAAAAATATATTTTTTCCAAATCCTTTTATCCTTCCATCATTTTATTTCCTTCATCTTTCCATCTCTGCTCTCATGACACCATGAGTCAAGCGTGCCCAAGCTACCCAAAAAAAAAGACGAAGCCAAGAATCAGGGACCTCTTGAGACCATTGCTCTATCGAACAACAACTCACAGAAAGACCTTTTTGCCATTCTGAGGGAGACACTCAAACCTATGGATCAAAGTATGACTTCTTAGAGATAGCTCTTCCCGCTATCGACTCCTCACAGGATGTTTCTTCTTTAGAGAATTCCCGCTATGGCTGAGTATGTGCCAATGAAGGTCGACAAAAAGGAGAAATCGAGAGAGAAATCTCTAGAAAAGGTCATGTAGTTACCAGAGGAGAAGAACCACTCTCAAACTTCGAGGAAGCAATTGACTCTAGATGGAACAGCTCTCGATGAGCAATCACGGCATGTAACCTCTGAGATTCATTCTCAAGAGCATGTGCCTCTGATCAAATACGTTAATCAGCACATGAATCAGGAAGTGACACCACTGCCTTATATGAGTAAGCGAAGGCAGGCATGACCACCAGGTAGAGGAAGTGTGTCGGACCTGTCACAATCCTACAAGAATAAGGGCTCACCCACAGGCAAAAGAAAGGGCACTGCTGAGCAGCTGATCTTACTTACGTAAGCCAGAGGCACTCCTCTATCTTTACTCCAGGGATAAGCACTAACATTTTAACAGCAGACCTTGATACGATCATAACAGGTTCTAGTGTTTTGTATTAAAACCTAGATTACGCTTGTTTTTCTTTTTGTTACAATTTGCTTCGTAATGTGTTCTCTTTTGTCATTGTTTTCTTATCTTTAGGTAATTTTTATGATGAAAAAAGGGGGAGAATTAGGTTTGTGGATAAATAAGACAAGTTTTCTACAAGTTTTGGAGTGTAGGTAGAAAATTTTGTTGTAGTTCGTTTCTCTTGTTTTCGCATGCAAGTTGTGAAGAAATTGAAGAGACCTACTCAATTTGTTCTCAGTAAAATCCATTCTCTGGTTGACTAATTATCTATAGTATGTTGAATATGCTTCAAATTAGTTATATATAATTACTTTATGTGGACTAACTATTGTGGGCGCTATAGAAGTATACTTGTATACATCATCAGAACGCCTTTCTAACCGAGTGTCAATCTTGAGCCCTAGTTTGTTCCAATCACTCAATGCTTAAGTTAAAATTCAAGTTCATCTAAAAACTTAATAATGGTTAAGCAAAGTAAAATTCAAACGAAATTATCCCGCTTACACTCAGGGGGCTTTAACAGAATTATACTTTTGTATAGCTTTCATAATGTGTTTCTGTAAAACATAACCTTTTGTGTAAGTTTCTGTAAGACATAACGTACGAACGTGATTACGATTTGTTTGATGGACGTAGAGCTTTTATAGTGGTTCGGCAACTTGCCTACATTCACTCTTCACCCATAATTTAGATAGTTTTCACTAAGACTTAATGTAGTAGCGATTACAGAAGGTAATACGTGATCAACCTTTTATAGCACAGACCAATAGGTTCTCCACCACAGATAACTAAGTCGCACAGCATAGACTAGAAGGTTCTGTAGCAAATGTGTCAACCCACTACAGCACAGATCAGAAGGTTCTGTACCAAAAGTGTCAATCCTTTACAGCACATACCAAAAGGTTTTGTGACACAGTGACTCGATACACGAGTTAACGTGATTAACAAAGGCAACCGGTTGTCGGACGTTTCTCTCGGGTGGTGTCCCCTCTTGCACAGTAACTCGCTGCGACTTTCTTTGCGACTTTTCACTCCGGCGGCGTCTCCACCTACACAGCAACCTGCTACGACTTCCATAGGACGTTTCACTCCGGCGGCGTCCTCACCTGCACAGCAACTTGCTGCAACTTCCCTTACGCGGTCCCTCGAGACAGTGACTAAGCAGACACAAAACCCCTGCCCAAGGTTATCCTGCGTGGTCTCTCGAGACTACGACTAAACAGACATAGAACTCATACCCAAGGTTATCCTGCACACACATAACGTTACACCACCAAAGCCGGTTAATCACTCGCCTTCTATACTCCTAGGTATCTGCCCTTCTCTCCGACCCACTCCATGTTGGCCATGCACGTCTCCTATAACGTCACTAACAGCCTCCAACCAAGAGCCCCTTGTGGCCCTTAGGTCACTCTCTCAGAAGACTTCATCAACGGTGCAACCTTTTGCAGCTAACGTCCCTCGTGTGTGACTAACTCTCAAACAAACAAACGTTTACAAGCTCTCAGCACACTCTCTGGATATTACAACATGATACACGTACATCAACCACACCAGAATGAGGCTGAATAGACTCTTAATTATACAAAATGTCCTAGACTAAATGTAGAAGGTGAATCTTGGCCAATCGGCCTTCTGCACATAAAAGAAAGTAAATGTTAGAAAATATCATGTTATTACATTTACAAAACGAGACACTCAGGCAAATATTCTATTGGTAATCATATCGTATCAAAATGATTATGATTTGATGATATTCCCATGAATACTACGATACAGAAGGTTCTGGTTGAATCTAATCAACAATCTTCTCAGAAAGAAATAATCCAAGATTTTCCAAAATCACCAAATTCGATTTCATTCTCTCCATGATGTTTATTACAACGAACCTAGACATATGACGCGGATAATCATCTCAAATAACGGTTCATTGGTGGACATATTGATCCACAGAAGGTTGAAGACAACCTTGCAGAACCTTACCTTAAATAGGTGATATATTTCCTTCTATGAAAAGAATAATTCCTATTATGATTATTTTGAAACGTAATCTAGGGATTTCGATCATATTAATTTCTCGATCCATTCCTTTTATTATCACAATTAAACAATTACTAAACAATCATTTAATTACAAAAATATTTCATACAGAAAGTTCTCAACGTGAGTAGCTTATGTAGTGTAGATGTTTGACTTCTGTTACACAGAAGGTCAAGGATCATCATCAAAACTTATTCAACAATCTCTTAAACTAAGGAGCATACACACGGGACAAGTCAGATATGATAATCTATTTAGAAGATCCAGGTTATGTTACTGACGGAAGACTACTTTTAAACTCAGGCTACTATATGTTGTACGGAACTAATTCAACCCCTATTCTTAGTGCAGTCATATTGTATCACTTACTTCAATCAATATTGTCTTAGAATTTGCACACAGAATCCTCTATATGTATCATTTCTAGTGGTAGACACATATTCATTAAGGAACAATTTTTTATTATTTTATCCAAACAACAAAATAAGTATCACCTTTATTCACCGTGAAATTACATTGCCTTTAGAGGCGCCCACAAAATCTGAACTCTCCTAACAATCGTGCCATGAACACCCTTCTCGATTGATCTAATACATGTAAATTATTTTGTGCACCATGAAAAAATATGAATATTTTGTGTACCTAGGACAACGTTGTAACTCTTGATTTGGCTCGTCATCATGAAAACATATCCATAAAATCCATCACAACAAAGTGTTATGTCCCTACTCTTTTAGGGCATGCGATAGCGAATCAAAAGTAAGATTTGAGCTTTTCATTAAGGGAGACCATTTGGATGAATAGGACAAATCAGACAAATGCCTCCACAACAATACATTTTATAGTGGAAATCACACCGATCATCCTAACTACTTGGGTAAGGACACTTCTGTTATACATATACTACCTCATACGAGCTCTTTCTAAACCTTGAACTTAAAAAATGTCTCAAAAGGAATTAACGAATATGTTAAGTATATCCTAGGCTCAGCACTAAACATATACAATACATCATCTTTTATGGTGCGCTAAGAGTTCTCGAGATTGAATCCCTATATGAATGAGTCCTAGCATCCCAATTTCCTCACCTCGGTCCTATCTCGATTCATGCTTCGTCCACGACCTTTAACACTGTGTCAACACAACCCACTATCTTAACACACGACATATGATGTCAGACACGTAGCAAGCAATACTCAACATACCTCACTCCCCAGCAGCACTCATCAAGCTCATACGTGTCATCATCGTCACATACTCAATACACAATTCTCTGGCCGTTATATTAAGTGTCAACTTCATGCAAGCCATTTCGTCAAAGAAATATACAATTTCAAGTAACTTCTTCCATAGTCGTATAACCAACCTTTACGCTTAAGGTTAGGTGATTTTCTTCTTGCAATATCGAGTAACATACGATATTTTTGTAATGATTATTAAAATTGTTTGCTACATGCGTTACACAAAATTTTCAAATGTCCAATTGTAAGAGACAGCCCAACATTAAAATCATTATATGGTAGCTATTATACGTGAATATTAATCTTGTGTCAAGTAGAATGACCCTTTTAATACACGCACCATACACATCTTTAAATATTTCATAAACCAATGTCGTCCGTGCTTGTTACAAGACGACAATAGTTAAAAGAAGCAATACATATAGCAATGATCCAAACGATTTTCGATAAACAAATCATGAATCACCAAATACATATGAAGAGCCCAAGTCTATCATTGTCACACGTTAGATATACTTATGGCATAATAGAATCCAGAAAACTTATTGTTGGGATGAAATGACGCAGGATTTGTCTCAGACCAATGTAGATCAAACGAAAACAATGACACTTCGACTATACCTCAACAATAAGCATCACAACACCAATTCCAATAGAGATATGTGTCTCGACATCCTTCGAATACCAACCAAACCAAGTAATACCAACCAACCGCAAGAGAAAGATAAAAGAGGCTCCACGATTTTCACGTGGGAAACCCTCGATGTGAAAGGAAAAACCACGTGACTGAAATCCATCCAAATCTCCGCTATAATAATAAGTTTTATATAATATTTTCTTCTTTAGTCGAATCAAGAGGATAACCTTCGAGAATATCAATCTCAGCTCACTCCAATGTTAACCGTCATTGCACAAAGATGGATTACAACCAAAATACCAAGAAATGGGAAGCCTTGCTTCAAGAGTACCACTTAACTAAAAGAGGATATGAGGACATCTTACGACTATTCAACCATTAACACGAAGAGCTTGTCGTGAGGATCAATACCGTGAAGTTTTGTTGAGAACAGATGATGAATCGAACTTCGATCGGACAAACTCATTTTCTTCTCTTTTCTTTTCTTCGGCTCTCGGACTCTCTTTTCGCGGATGCTTATGTTGCAAGCCTCCATGAGACTGTGACCCCACCTTTTTTATTTTTTTATTTTATGTATTAGGTTGGGCCCACATGGACTTGATACCCAACACTTATTATACGATATGTGCAAATCATAATATTTCATTGTGATGGATTTTTTCTATCGTATACCCTCTTCTAGGAACATAACACTCAAAGTTTACTTGAATTTCTCCATATAAGAAGGACACATTTATTTCTGGTGTACATGAAAGGAAGGCTACAAATAATAGATCTATCAAAGGAGAATCTTAAACGCTTATTATCTCAAGACAACACATGCTTTTAAGCAAGAACGAAGTTCCGGCAATTGCGATCATAAATTCATCATCACACATGTTGAATTACATTCAAACTACACCCGTAACCTTTCTTTTAGTTTATAAAACAAACAACCTAGAATCACTTAGTTGACTTCACAACCTCATAATCATCATGATTTAAATGTGAAAATTATTCACCTCGTACCATTACAAAATTCGGTAAAATCAGACTTATCTAATAATATGTCATTGTCATCATGAAAAACTATGTTGCCATGTGAACCATTTTCAACATAAAAGAGTCATAGTTCTTCATGTCATCCATTTGAGCCTTCTTCTTCTTCCAACTCATTAACACATGTCAAATATAGCATTTCCCCATCATGACATTTATTAACATCATCATTGTAATGTCATGTATCAACTAAACTGCCACCTCTTACATAACTATTCTTTTGCGGACCTTCCATTATCACTTTGGATTGAACAATGATATCCAACTCCACATCTCTAATATGTAAAGTCTCAAATGCTTTAACTATGGACATGTGATTCTCATCAGGATTATTATCAGAAGAAGTCTTTCACGTGATCGTTACAACAAACATCCATATCTAATCTTTTCAGTCACTTTATTGGATCACAATCATAATTACCCTAACCCATCCTTAATACATTCCAATTAGCTAATATCATCAATATAATTAGCATTGTCAAAATTTTGGTAGCAAAATTATGTCAATTAATAAAAATGAGCTATCATTGAGGTATATGAACATAACTAGTAGTAATCCTAGAGATAAATTCTAATTGCAACAATTAATCACCAACTAAATCTAATCCTAAATTACTAAGGTCTTTGCTCGTACACGAACTTTACCCAATATAGGGTCAACCACCGTGGCAGGAAGAAGAAGACGAATCGACCTAGGTATATGAGTTTGTGGGCCACTGGTCTAGTGGGTTGGGTGGGTCAAGGGGAGGAGGCTGGGTCCACCATATGGATTCGTACATGGGTGTTGGCATGGCAAAAATTTTGGGCCTAATTTAATTATGGCATATGCAGAAACTTATTTTAATATATCCCTTCAAAGTAAGAATGGGAAAAACAAGCCCGTACTAAGCCTATGGCACATAAGTCTGCGAAGAGGGAAACACTGCTAAGTCAACGAAGATCAGAAAGGATTTTGCTTCGAGATTTTTGGGAAAAAGTTTACGGGGCCACGCCCCTATGATTTGAAAAGAACTTTAGGTGGAGAAAATCTGGGGACACGTCCCTAGTTATCTGATTTACTATAAGAAAGAGAACTGTTAAGTCTACGGCGTGGATAAGAGCCATGTCTACCAGGATCAAGTTGTTACTAAGATTCTAGGGAGTTAATTGCGAGGGCCACGATCTGGAAAAATATTCTAAGAACGTGGCACACATCCTAGGCATATCAAAAATTCACTATAAAAGGGGGAAGATCTTTTTGAGGAAAAAACACGACAATCAAACTCAGATACATTTGCATTGAACGTCCCCCTTTAGTTTTAGTTAACAGGCGTCCAGACCCCGACCTGGGTGAACTCGCAAAGGTTCTTTGTCTTCACTTCCACCATCGGAGCGAGCAACCGTAATCCTAACAACCAATCCCCGCCTTCACTCCATCGTCTTGGGGCGCAACCGTAGCCAGGACACCAAAGCACCGCCTTCACTCCACCGTCCAGGCGAGCAACCGTAACCCAGACAAATAAATCCCGCCTTCGTTCCATCACTAGGGTGAGCAACCGTAGCCTTAGTATCCAAAGTCCGCCACTACCTTCGTCCATATTCCATCCACCAAGCCTCCAGTAATCAGTTTCCACCTTTTCTGTTCGCAAATCTACGGCGAAAGCAGCAAGTCTACAACGTCACCATCATCCGCACCAGTAACTTTTATTTGTTTTTATGGCTGTAAGCTTTTCAATTCTATTGTAAGACATCATTTGACATTGTTTGATCAATTCAATTCATCCTTTTCTTTACTGGCGACCACATCTGAATCCCTGTGAGTAATCGTGCCAAATATTCCCAACATGATCCGTTTCGATGCGAACACGTTTTTGCCGACCACAGTGGGAGTCGAAGAAATTGACCATTTATTTAGAATGGCAAGGAGTTCCAGTAGTTCAAACCCATTTGGGAATGTGCATGAAAACCTACAAAATATGCAGATAAGCATTGATAGGCATATCGCCGGGTTGCACGAAGAAAACATAAGCCATGGTTCTGAGTTAATGGAACAAATACGAGAAATGGTAAGAAACTACTTAGATGACAGGTATTTCTACAAAAGTCCATGCCCTGAATACATAAATTGGGAATGGTCTCGTGACGAGTCTATGCGAATGATGAGTTCGAATCAAGTTTACGAAGACGACGACGTAGAGTGGGACGAATATCTATATTCAAATTATGCTTCCCTTCATTGACGTAGAGAGAGCCTTTTCGTTGACGAGGATCCAATTTGGGAGTTCGTGCCCATAACAAAATCTCCTATTAAGGTAGATGTTGATGAGGCCCCAATTTGGGAGTTCGTGCCCATAACAAAATCTCCTATTAAGGTAGATGTCCCTAGAGTGAAATCTTTTGTCGACGATTATGTCCGTAAAGAAAAACCTCTTGTTATGGATGATATTTCCAAAGCAAAACCTCTTGTGCAAGAATATGTTTTCAATGTAAAGTCTCCCATCGAGAAATATGTTTCCATGGCAAACCCGTCGCCAGAGGCTGATAGAGTTAAGCAGTTTGGTCCGCCAACCCTCAATGATGTAAGGGTGCAAGTGGTAAAACAAATTATGTCAAATTTTGTGCCTGTAATCGACGTCCAACCATTAAAGAATGAAATTGCAATTCATACTTTTCATATTTCCCAAATAGGGGTTAAAATCGTAGAGACCTTGAACTTCCCGAGCGTGAACAATGAGAGCCTGGAGAAATAATAGTGACCAACCCGTTATCATGGTACCACTTGCCCTTTGATCCAGGAGGTTTGTAACAGGACATACATTTAAATCGACAGCGTATCGCCCAACTAAATAAATATTTCCAATTCACGCAACACTGGCGAACATCATGGGCTGACATCTTCAATAAGATCACGTATCCTGAGCATTTGGATATGAAATTTCAGTCCCCACGAGGATATAAAATTTGGCACATATCATGGGATCATGTCATCTCATGCTTTTTTGTCTGTAATCCAAGCCACTTCACAATGTTCGATAAGACTCTCAGCTAAGATCGTCTCACCCTAAGAGGGAGGCTTATGTTGGCATGGCAAAAATCTTGGGCCTAATTTAATTATGGCCCGTACAAAAACTTATTTTAATATAGCCCATCAAAGTAAGAATGGGGAAAACAAGCCCGTACTAAGCCTATGGCACATAAGTCTACGAAGAGGGAAACACTGCTAAGTCAACGAAGATCAGAAAGGATTTTGACTTCGAGATTTTTGAGAAAAAGGTTATGGGGCCACGTTCCCATGATTTGAAAAGATCTTCAGGTGGAGAAAATCTGGGGACACGTCCCTAGTTATCTGATTTAATATAAGAAAGAGAAATTGATAAGTCTACGGCTTGGATAAGAGCCATGTATACCAGGATCAAATTGTTACCAAGATTCTAGGGAGTTGATTGAGAGGGCCACGATCTGGCGAAATATCCTAAGAACGTGGCATACATCCTAAGCATATCAAAGATTCAGTATAAATGGGAGAAGATCTTTCTGAGGAAAAAATAGGACAATCAAACTCAGATACATTTGCATTGATCTCACCCTTTAGTTTTAATTAACAGGCGTCCAGACCCAGACCTGGGTGAACACGCAAGGGTTCTTGGTCTTCACTTCCACCGTCGGGGCGAGCAACCGTAATCTTGACAACCAATTTCCGCCTTCACTCCATCGTCTTGGTGAGCAACTGTAGCCAGGACACCAAAGCACCGCCTTTACTCCACTGTCCAGGCGAGCAATCGTAACCTAGACAAACAAATCCCGCCTTCGTTCCGTCACTAGGGTGAGCAACCGTAGCCTTAGTATCCAAAGTCCGCCACTACCTTCATCCATTTTCCATCCACCAAGCATCCAGCGATCAGTTTTCACCTTTCCTGTTCGCAAGTCTACGGCGCTAGCAGCAAGTCTACAACATCACCATCATCCGCACCAGCAACTTTTATTTGTTTTTATGGCTGTAAGCTTTTCAATTCTATTGTGAGACATCATTTGACATTGTTTGATCAATTCAATTCATCTTTTTCTTTACTGGCGACCACATCCGAATCCCTGTGAGTAATCGTGCCAAATATTCCCAACGTGATCCGTTTCGACGCGTGGGCGAGTATGAGTTTGCGAGGCCACTAGTCTGGGTATAGATCTATAAAGGCAGGGTAAAGGGTGGCATGAAAACTCATCGGAATGGATGATGGGCTTAAGGTTCGAGAGATGTTAATAAATGAAGCTTGTTGGCTTGTTTGAAGTTTTAAGTCGAAACATATCACATTTTGATAACAAAATATTTGTTCTACTACTAAAAAGACAACATGTTTGTGAAAAATGATTCTTTCATAGGAAGGGCCTTCTGTTGCAAATTGCGTTTAAAAAACGTTACTATTTTTCGGTAAGCTAAAACTTGATTTGTAAAAAAAAAACTCTTTCATGGGAATACTTTTCGACAACAAATTTTGTTTCGTAGATGCACCAATTATTTAATATGTATACAATATTATGATGTACGAGTATAAGACTATAAATTGTTTAACAACTTATCGTATTAGATGTTAATACGATTTACAATCTTTATCACGAGATTACAAGCGTGTCTCTTGATTCCATACTCTCTGAATGTTTACCATGGAGAGGAGTAGATTGGGTTAAAATATGAATCATACCTTGGTGAACATCTAAGTTAGACCATTACATAAACGAAATTTAACGCAATATACACTAAAGCATAAGTGTAAAATATTATGCCATAGTCTGACATTCTGGTGGTAAATGCATTGAAGATTTGCCTTAAGATCTCACGTTCGAGTCACCGTAATCGCGACTTGAGGTACCTGTTAGGCCATAGTCTTGAGGGACTTACTTATGTAATCGAAAAAAAAATATTATCATTCCAGTCGATATAATATATGATTTAAACCGAAAGATATTATTTTTGACATTAATAAAAGTTTTAAGGTTTACATCTAGTAAATCTGAAAAGCTTTTGCAAAACCCAAACTCCTCCTTCGGTTAAATCTTCTACCACAAAACACATTTCCAAAATGCAATTTCTCCTTATTAACCTAACCCACATTTTGAAAATGTTAACTGGTTCTTGGAAATTGCATTCTACTTTATATAGTGTTTTCTAAACGCGGGATAGTCATTCCACAACTAGGTCAAATAAGAGAAACATGGATAAATATAAAAAAAGATATCGTATTTTTTGCCAAACGCGATAACATGTTCCGAAAAATATTTCGATTTTGTAAAATGCGACATCATTCTTATACTAAAATCACATTAATATGATATCGATTTGTAAAATGCGACATCATTCTTATACTAAAATCACATTAATATGATACTGGAACCATATATTTGAAATTTTAAAACATGATACCACATTTTGATAATTTTTTCCTCAAATCACAACTCTACTTATGTCTAGTATCTAGTACCATTATATAAGGAAAATTACAACGCACTCCTTCGAAGGTTTCTTAATTACATGGAAACCAAACTTTTTTTAATTATACACTTATACTTCTCTATTAAAATAAACTCCACCATTTTGCTTACATCTTACAAGAAAATTCTTTTGCCTTAGTTCAATTAAATTTAATTAAATGTAAAAATAAAAGGTTTTAGTCATAATAATATTAGCAATAAAAAATTATAAAATATTTTCAATTTTCAAAATAATTTATGATACTAAGAATTAAAAATCAACATTTTTAGTTGAAATAATTATTAAGAAACAAGACGAGAGCATCATAGCTGAATTCAGGTTGTTTTATTCTAAATTAGGTTTCATCACGAAATATTTCGCAATTTAGGGCACATACTTTCAAAATTTCTGAAATAAAGCTTCAAACTTGGCTTTATAAAAGTCGATTTCATCTTTTCTGAGTGGAACACAAATTATCGTTGCCTTAAGGAATTCGACTTTTTGAAACCCGAGTTCGGGTTATCCTTTAGATAAAAGCTTAAAGTTTTTGATGGAATTCGACAGGCAACGAGGATACAAAAAAGGTGAACTTGGCTCTATAAAAGTCGTGTTCCTTAAGGAGCAAACTCGACTTTTATAAAATCGAGTTCTATTATTTGTTGAATTTTGAAAGGGGGTTCCGTAAATTGCAAAATATTTTTGCGGTCAACGTTAATTAAAAACAAAACTCCAGTTTGGTTATTGCACTTTTGAGTTCGACTACCTTATATATATTCTGCTTTGAAAAGACAAAACATTTCTTATTTGAATTTGATTATACTCGAATGTAGCCGATTTCATGATGTTTAACGGTTATATTATGACTCGCAATTTTCAGTATATTTTAACTTTAAAAAAGTATTTATGTTATTTCAGTAAAGTTAAAAGTATACACCAGATTAGCTGAGATATTCATTTCAGATTATATTATAATAATCATAAGGCAAAATATACGTATATGTCCGTAACTATAGATGAACTTTCTTTTATGTCAACTTCTTATTTTCATATACACAAATGTCACTACCTATGATTTCTACATTTTTAATGGCCAATCGTTGACGACGTGAGCCAAATCACCCAAATGGATATAACGGAGCTTCGGAGGTCCTACGTGGTGAAGCCAGAGAAATCTGACATGGAACCCGCAAACCCACAAACCGCGCCATCTCCCACAATCGAAAAATCGGTCGTTCGCCCACCTGGGATGGCCATCAACAAGCAAAACGAACAAAAACCACCAAACCCACGAGACAAGAAAGCAATAATCATTCGGGAAAAGGGAAGAAAAAAGGGATTACAGGGACGAACTAAAAGAGTGGGTTCGAGAGGAAGTAGAGATCGTCGTGGGAGTTGTCGCGGGCCAGGAGGAAAAACAAACAAGGCAGGCGGTCGAACGAATCGGAACCCAAGCGTCCGCTCCGTCAGGCAGGCAGACGAAGGGACATCCCCAAATCAAATGTGTGAAAAGAAGTCTCTGGCCACATCTTCCTGATCCACATCTGCTCTATTTCACGTCTGGAACACCGAGTCTTTTCTACGTCTGAATTTTTTGGCTTCGCCACATAGGACCTCCGAAGCTCCGTTATGTACATGTGGGCGATTTGGCTCACGTCGTCAACGATTAATCATAAAAAAGGTAGAAATCATAGGTAGTGACATTTATGTATATGAAAAAAAGAAGTTGACATAAAAAAAAGTTCGTCTGTAGTTACGGACATAAACGTATATTTTGCCTAATCATCGTAATAGCAAAAGATGCTTGTGGGGATACCAAGTTCTAATTTAGCCCAGCCCAACTACATGTATACGACTGTGGCGATTGTTGACTGTTTCTTGGTCAGCGGTCTGACTAGAGAAGAAGAAACGGTCGAATATTCTGAAAACGAAATGCCGTGTCTTGCTCTTCACGAGTCTCGCTCTCCATGTCCTCGAAACCCAACAAAAACTTGGACCACGTCCCAAACCTCCCCAAAGGCAGCCGCCATCTCTGTCCTCTGTATATGTTGAGTTACTTGTGTTCGTGGTTATCGTCAGAAATTGTTGGTTGTGGGTGGGAGGGAGTGACGGCGCCAGGGATTTGGGTTTCTAGAGGGGTGGGAGCGCATGGGGAGTCCCTTCAGCAAGAAAAAGGGAGGGGAGCCGTCGATTTTGCTTCCCGCTAACATCGATTTCAGCGATCTGGCCTCCTTTGAGGCTGCCTCCCGGGCAGTCGATCCTGGGCTCAGTGCCTTCGGTCGGACAGTGCAGCAGTCCACCGAGAGGGTCTTCCGTTCTCTGGCCGCCGACGGTCAGTCTAAGGCCGCCCTGCCTTTCGAGGCCCTCGGCGCAGTTGCGAGGAGCACGCTCGAGGTGGACCAGGCCGTGGTGAGGACCATCCTTGATAGCAGGGAGGACATCTGGAAAAACAAGGACTTGCTCGATCTGGTCAGTGATTACTTCGAGAACAGCCTGGGGTCCTTTAATTTTTATACGGCGCTCAACAAGTGTGTTAGGCGAGCCAAGGAAGGGCATTCGAGGATTCTGCTCGCTGTTAGCTACTTTGATGAGGAGTCGCAGCTCGAGGCCAGTTCCTTCGAGCAGACTCTGTGGCAGTTGGAGAGGTTTAAGGAGGCTGGGGACCCGTTCACGGATGAGTTCATGGCACTTCTTGACTCGGTCTACGGACAGCAGCTAAAGATGCTCAAGTCCTTGGAAACGTTTAGAAACAGGGTTGATAGAAAGCTTAGGTCCTCGAAGACTTGGATGAGGATCACAAACGTGATCTATGTTGCGGCTTTCGTCTCCACGATCATTGTCTCGGTTGTCGCCGTTGCCCTTGCTGCTCCGCCAGTGGTGACCGCTGTTGCAGCTGGGCTGGCTGCTCCCATAGGCTCATTGGGGAAATGGTGCAGCACACTATGGAAGAATTACAGGAAGGAGTTGAAGCAGCAGAAAGAGCTGTTGAACCTGGCTACTGGGTTCATGAAGATCACGATTGCTGACATCCAAACCATCAAGATTCTCGTTGGCAGGCTAGAGATCGAGGTTGAGTCCCTTGTGGCGAATGCAGACTTGGCCGAAAGGGAAGGAGCCGTGGCACTCACAATAGGGGAGATCAGGAAAAAGTTAGATGTGTTCATGGAGTTGGTAGAGAGTCTGGGCGAGCACGCCGACCAGGGAAGCCAATATACCCAGAAGGCCAGGGCAGTTATTTTGCAGAGGATAACAGGACAATCGAGTATTTAAATACTTCTTGTGAATTACTTGTATGATAGCTACTGATGCAATACCACTGCTCGCGGATGCACAACGAATACCGAGCTATGTGTACAAAGAATTGATAATATTGATCGACTTATTTCTGTGAAGTGGACTGAATTCATTTAACTTCTGAAGATATTTGATCCATTGGCTGGTTTCGAAGTATAGACAATGGTTGGTGCCTGCAAGAGATATAAGTAACAAGTTTTATGTGGGACACACCAGGTAATGAGGCTTTCCTAGGTGAGGTTTCTGTTAACTGAGAATACAAACTTTGACTGCTTAAGCTTCCAAAGGCTGATCCAGTCTGATGCTTTTCCCGCTCTCAAAATATCAGTGCTGTAACACCACCTATGTGTCATCAGCAGACCAATCTTCTTGAGTGACTCTTCATGGTGGATCACGGGCACCACCATATACCTATCCTTCCTTCCCATCGACCAGCCTGCCAGCTGATCCCTGCTCGGAAAGTCATCCCTTGCAAATGATGACCACCACAGCATTTTCCTTCATTCATATACTGCTACAGAAAGTATGCATGATCACTTCATGAATCGTGTAAGAGATGATGAGGTTCTACGTGAAAGAAAACATTCCTTTGGAACATTTACCTACAACGGTTGTAAATATTCCACAACAAATTTTCTAACTAAAGATTGAAAAGGAATTCCCGGAACACTTCCCTCAGTTACTATGGCAGTTTATCTAATGAGGAACCCAGCTTGAACAGTTTCTAACGCAACAGGCTTGGCGATACATCTATGACTATGCTAAGACAGCTGATGTCCAAAGAGGGAAAAATATGAGTCATAGGAACTCCCCCGTGTAGTAATCCAAGCGCTGTTACAAAATAATAACAGGAAATCTAAAGACACAGAAAATCATAAATAATCTAATGTGCTTGAATTATGGTTGATTACAGAGATTGTGTGTGTACAACTGCTGTCTCGCCCACAAACAATAAGAACTTGTCCTTAGGTTAAGAAACCGTGGTGGCATACATATGTCTACAATTGATTCCATTTCGACAAAGCTCAGAAACCACACTTTTGGTTGATAAGTCACATATCATTTGTTGCTTCCTGAAACAAGCGGTGCTAATCAAACCCTTATTTAAATAGTGACTGTTGGATAGAAGTAATAGTTGTCCCCAACTGAATTGAACCCGATAGATCCATCCATTCATGACAGAGGTCCACTAACAAGTTCCTCCATTATAAACTCTTAACAGACAACACAAACCCACTAGATCCGACCTGAATAGCAGTAGTCAGTAGTTGAACTGGGAGTAAACCAACATTTAATAAAAAACGGGGAACTTTATAAAAGTACCGAGACTCTGGGAGGCAAAAGATGCATTGTGGCAATTCCTTCAGGCACCTTTCCTTTCCGGATAGTCCTCCACGGTTTGGTACTCGTCGTCTTCATCTTCATCGTCGTCGTCCTCATCCTCGGATCCGTCAGTGAGCATGAGGGGAATCCTTTTGATTTCACGTAGCTCGTCATCAATGCCATCCAAGCCAAATTTGATGTCGCGGTGTTTGACGAGAAGCCAGCGGAGGAGGCGGTCCTCTTTGTTCAAATAATGAAGCTCCTTGTTGATGTTAGGGGTGGCCATCATGGTCATCTGCATCAACTGACCCTGCACCACAGCATCAACAAAAACATTTAAAAGGGTGATAAAATCAAAGATCCGAGAGAAGGGCAGAGTTAGAAGAACCTGGAAGTAGCGACCGTCGAGCTTCTTGATCCCATAACCGAGGTAGGGGGATCCGAAGGACTTGATGTCGGTGACGACGCCGTTCCTCTGAGAAACGTGCTTCCCCACCCTCGACAACAAATCAACTACCCTATCCTTGGCCACGTTGGGCTTGAACAGCAGTACGCAATCATACAGCGGCATCTTACCACCACCCCGCCACGCCGCTCAGTTCCGCCGGAGGGCTGTGTTTGCTAGGGTTTTTCTGGAATTGAATTTCCGTTAGTCTTCAGTGGATGGGCCTATTTCATGGGTTTAATTAATCCTTCTTTAACTTCTTTAACTGTATTCTCATCTCCGCCCCTTCCCCCAAAAAAGGCAATGCTCCACCACGGCCGTCTAATATGTTTTCGAGCACCCCTCGGTAGTAGAATCATGGCCCCTTCGTGCCGGGACCGAAGAGCCATGGCACCTTGATTTAAAAAAAATAGAATCAAGTTTAACTTATTTATTAATTTAATATAAAAAATTTTAATAGATTAATTTGACTCTTTAAACATTTTTTTTTTCAATTTGCCCCTTTTATTATTTTTTCATACTTCGCCACGTACCCATGAGTGTCCTTTTCTACTCCTCCCTCTAAGTCACTTCCACTCCATGGTGCATACCCCCGGACCGTGTCCTCTTCCCTTATGGCCTTTGTTTCCGTCCTCTTCCCTTATGGCCTTTGTTTCCATCCTCACCTTCTCCTGCATCGTCCTCTTCGCCGCAACAGATCTCCGTGACACCCACCGGCTTCGACACCTCTAGAACCCTCCACTTCTCCCGTCAATGGCTCCCCTGGACTCACGGTTCTGCCCGTGTGTTCTTCAAATCCTACATGTTCAATTTCCCTCATTACCTTCACATGGTCATGTTTAACAACAGAAATTATGGGCACAGATCTCGGCCTTATTTGTGGATCAACGGTCCAGAACACACGCCCAAGAAGAAGGAGGCCCAGTAAGGAGGTGACCACGGAAACACACCAGGCGAAAGCTTGCTGGGCGAAGTAGTCACCAAGCGAAAGGGTTACCAGGCGACGGGCGACATGGTCAGCGAAGCGACAAGCGACAGTCAGCTGGGCGAGCGAGGAAACTCTACGGCGAAAGCCAATGGGCAATGCGGTTGATCAGCTTGGCTGTTAAGGAAGATTCCAGACGATCCTAGGATTCGGAAGGATATGTTGTCAAGATTGCTCATATGTAAAGGAGATATACCATGGAGACCGACATGAAAGGAAGCGTAATATATGTGCAATATTAAATTATTGTATATACGTAGGTCTAGCTTTGTATAAATACTTGTTCTTAGGCATTGTATAAAGATACCTCTGTACAGACAGACATATTGTCAATTTATTTTTTCAAGCATTCCAGCGTTCAAGCTCTCTTTGTGCTCATGCGTTCCTGTTTTACTCCGAAAGCATTGTCGATGGCATCCGTAAGTGCTTCCGCTTAAGGGTGTTCGTCCGCTGTCTTCTCCCTCTCTTCTTTCATTTCATGCGGCGACCACACAAACAAGTACAACGAACCTCCGGGCACTAGTTCGCCCGTAGTGCCAGAGATCTCCGACATGTTCCGATCCGACTTGTCCGCGGTCACTTCCGGAGCGAACACTCCTTTGGCGTCCACAGTGGGAGAAATCTATGCCAAACATTCCTAGAACTCGAGCCGGTGGTAATTCGAACAACCTCGGAGATAACCACTCTGATGGGGAAACGAGCAACGATGGAAACAACTCAGACCCAGCCATAGCTGGAGAGCTGTCTGCCATCATGAGTATACTCCAACTCATAATGGAGAAAGTCGGTGCTATTGATCAGAAGCACGACGCTTTCAAGGAGAAGATTGATTCCAAAATGGAAGCAGTCTTTCAAAACCTAGGAACTATGACAGGGGCACCGATGGGCAACCCCAGTAGTAGGAAAGAGGAGTCAGCCACTAGGCGGCAACCTTATTATGACTCACAGGGCCTCAATCGCTGAAGGAAAAAGGTTGACATAGACGATGTCCCAGTCATCCCAGCGGGCTCCAAGAAGGTCATGCATAGCAATCTGCCACTTGTGATAAATGAGTACAGGACGGCTACACAGTAAAGTCATCATGTGACGTACCAACCCCCTTTTCGAATGAGAGAGAATGTAAATTGGCCAGTGGATAACGAATTTATTTCCACTGAAAACGATGAATGATCTGAATACTCTCCTCAACCTATACATGGAAGGGGAACACTGATTAAGGAGGCAAAAGCGCCGCCAGATCTCGCACATGAAATCATGGATTATGTCGCCCGTTTCGTTGAACAGGCGATCCCTGGGGCGGATGATTCCAATGAGGTGCAACTCTATCGGGCTCCTTACCCTGATAACATTGATCGGAATTATCATTTTCCAAGGGCATACCACGTTCCTGGATTCGCTCATTTTTCGGGCGAAGAAGGCGTTTCACCTACGGAACATATCGCCCGTTTTACTCACCAGGCGGGGGAAGCTGCCATGAACGGTTTTTGGAAACTCCGTCTGTTTCGAAGCTCTCTCACAGGAGCGGCCTTCACATAGTATGTAAACCTTCCTCCTAATTCAGTGAGAAACCGGGATGACATGCAAGTCCATTCCACACTAACCTTTACTCAGATTGACCCAGCAGTAACCTTACAAGATCTCACTCACATGAAACAACAACCTGGTGAACCTGTGGCTGTATTTCTAAACAAGCTTCGAAAAGTGCGACTCAGGTGTAAAACCTCTGCATCTGAGGCCGAGCTCATTGCTATCGCTCAAGACTCCCTTCTCCTACGACTCAGGAAGAAGATAGAAGGAGAATTGTTCAGAGATTATAACGAGTTGGCCAGGAGAGCTATCCGATACGAGAATCTCCTTAGAGTGAAAACACAAGCAAAAGGGACTTTGGTCATGGGACCCTTGATGACTTATCAAGTGGAACCGGTTGTGGACATTAACATCGCAGAATATGTGAAAGGGCAAGCTCTAACTTGCGACGAGTTGACCAAGAAAAAATTTCAGGGCCAGAACGTCCTTATAAAAGGAAGTACTCCTTTGATGGGGCAAAAGCGGACGAAATCTTCGAGTTCATACTCCAAAATGGACGAATTGGACTGAAGTAGGGCCATATAATTCCTCGTACCGATAGGTAATAGTCGAGGAACTTATGTAGATGGCATGGATCATTCACCCATACTACTAGGGACTGCATCACGTCTAAAAACTTGGTGCAAAACCTTATTGAGTCTAAGGAACTACGTTTCCTAGACTCACAAGATCAGGTGTCAACGGAATCACATCCATTCGGTGATTTAGTCGACATAAATTGCCTGACTGCGTTCCCTTTGCCATTGCAGGGAGACAAAGATCAGTCGCCTGAAACTGGCGAAACACTCATCACCAACATGTTGTTCAAGCGGCTCGTGAGCAAAGGGATACTTCAGTGTCCCGCTGACCTCAAAGGAATGCAACACAACCGTTGTTGCTGGCATATGGATCCGTCACATACTACCAACCATTGCCATACTTTCAGGAAATACCTCTTTAACGAAAGAAGGGCCTAATGGTATGACCTCAATCGCCTCGAAAAGATGGCGATGGGAATCAACAATGGTCCAGGGCATACCAGCGCACGAAGAAACACTTGGAACGAAAGGACACACCGAGTGGAAATAAAGGGCTCTACACCCCTGAAGAACTGATCAGACAAGGACTTGCAGGTGAAAGCAAGTACAGTTAGAAAGGGGCTTACACCTAAAGGGTCCCCAAGAGATGTGCTATAGATCGCCTCGGACCTTAGCAGGCGAAAGAAAACACAGAGCGACAAGACTTTCCTTGAGGCGACGATGATACAATGAAAAAGGGGACATATATTGCCCAATTTCAAACAGCTGACATGCTCTATTACAGGTGCAAACTAATAGCAGCCCACAAAGTGTTCATTACTCAGATGTGCCAACTTTGCTATAACCAATACGTTTTGCTTCTAGCGGGATTAGCATATAAAGGTCGACCCTCCATCAGGTAACCTATCTTACTCCGAGTTCACTAGTTTCTCGGAAATTTCTCCTGATAGGATACTCAAAAAGGGCTATGACCCTCATCAAAAGGAGTTTGTTTGGTTGATAACTGCTTGTAATCTCTCACAAACTAACGCTTCGTTCGTGTACCCGTCCTTCCAAATAGAGGGACATGGCAGAAAGTGGGCATGGGAACATAACCCTAGATACCCACAGGGAAAACCAAGAAACGAAGAGAAATGAGGGCGCGACCTGCTACAGAGAAACGTGCCAAGACGGCAATCTCTGACACTAAGAAAGCGAAAGAATCAAGCGAAAGTGATCTTGCGTCTAACTTGCTAAGCGACTGCAACCCAATTCAATCCGGGACTCTACCCGAGGGGAAAGAAACTGCTTGCAACGTCTTCATGCTACCGGCTGAATTCGCTAAAAAGGGAGATAGTCAAGCGAAAGGTAGGCTAACACTACCCTTCAATCTTAATACTACCATCGAAATACCTCGGAGCTTCCCGAGTAGGTGGTTAAAAGAACCCCCTACATCATTACGGAAACACATGTTTCCCCTCCATATCCAAGCGACAATTAACAACGTAGGAATACGTCGTGTCCTTGTAGATAATGGAGCGACTATCAACTTTCTCCCCCTTGAAGCTTACAAGAGCCTAGGGAATGACATAGCCGAACTTGGAGAAAGTGTCGTAAGATTCAGCGGTTTCAACGGAACCACTTCTTCTTGTTTAGGCGTAGTTTCTACTAAGCTCCGCGTAGGCACACATGAAAAGAAGACGGCTTTTTTCGTCATTTACATAAAGCCCTCCTTTAATGCCTTACTCGGAAGAGATTGGCTTCACAAGGCTGGAGCCATACCTTCTACTCTTCACCAAGAGCTCCTCTTATGGGGAAAACATGGTTTAGAAGTTGTTATAGGAAAGGCAAATGAAAATGCTAATATGCCTTATGTCTGCGCAGGGGCAGTCAGGCAGGTCAAAGATATGACATTGAAACAGAGGTATGCTACGGGAGACCCAAACGTGAGCTATTTAGTTGAAGCAGGCTAGAAATTCCTAGTTTCATACGATGGACCACTTCTGGCACCGCCGCAAAACCCGATCATCCCGATTGGATGCAGCTCGAGGTCAATGAAGATCTGACCCCGTTGGAAAAAGATATGCATGAGGCTGGGATACGAGATGACAATGACACACAACAAACCGAGATGGATTTGAAGCCCGATAGACTCATCAACTCATCTTCGTCTAATGGAGAGTGAAGGGGTCGATCCAATAACGGATATCCCAGAGAGACTAGATAGTTATAGGACATCCAGAATAAATAGGACACCATGTAATGTGTGCCCTCAAGCATGCGAAGATATGCTAACTATCCATTCAAACAATAAAGAAGTTCCTAATATTTCCGTTGTTCCTTGCGATCCTTTGAAGGAAATAAATCTATGGACTGCTGATTTCCTGTGTGTCACTTACCTTAGTTCTCTCTTAAAAGAAGTCGATGCACTAGACATAAGCAATGTTCTCCATGCTTATAAGGATTGTTTCGCCTAGGACTATACTGAGATGTCTGGTCTCAACCGGGACTTAGTCAAACACCGACTCCCAACGTACATCAATTTCAAACCCATAAAACAGACTCCTAGGAGGACGTTGCGGGAAATAGTCCAGATGGTCTATGATGAAATTAAGAAGTTGTTTAAAGCCGGATACATAAGAACGGTTAAATACGTCGATTGGATTTCTAGTATAGTACCTGTCATAAAAAAATGGCAAGATCAGGGTCTGTATAAATTTTCGCGATTTAAACAACGCAACACCTAAAGACGAATACCTCATGCCCGTCGCTGACGATCTTTTAGACAAGTCAGCAGGTCACGAGCTAATGTCCTTTATGGACGGGTATTCTGGATATAATCAAATCTTTATAGCTGAGGAAGATGTGCATAAGTCAGCGCTCAAATGCCCAATAGGGATATTCGAGTGGGTTGTCATGCCTTTCGGATTAAAGATTGCTGGAGCCACATATCAAAGGGCAATGAACCTGATTTTTGCCTCACTAATAGGAAAGATAGTTGAAGTGTATATAGATAATGTGGTGGTAAAATCTAAAAAGAGATAGGATCATCATCATCATCCAAGCGAAGCATTCGAAAAGATGCGAAAGCATAACCTCAAACTCAATCCATTAAAATGCGCCTACGGAGTACGAAAAGGGGAGTTTCTCGGGTTCCTTGTGCACCAACGAGGGATCGAAGTGGACCCTTTAAAGACTCGTACCATTCAAATCCTCCTAGCTCCACAGAGCAAGAAAGAACTTCAAGCCTTCCTCGGGAGGATAAACTATATTCGCCGCTTTATAGGCAATGTGGCATATAAAACATGTGCTTTCTCCACGATTGTAAAAGGGAAAGAAAAAGGAAAGATAAATTGGACATCGTAACACGAGCGAGCCTTCCAACAATTAAAAGAATATCTGACCAAAACCCTCGTGCTAGCACCACCAAACGTAAACGCACCATACATCCTTTACGTGGCTGCGTCCCAGTCCACCATTGGATCAATGTTAACACAAAAGCATGATGGAGTAGAAAGGGCAGTCAATTACATGTCGCGCCTACTCAGAGAGACTGAACAACGATATACTTCAACTGAGAAGGTTTGCCTAGCGGTGTACTACTTGGTGATGAAAATTGGACACTACATCAGGTCTAACGACGTGTACGTCATCTCTAAACCCCTGTCACCAAGGTATTCTTTGATAATCCCCTGCTCACAGGAAGAATAAGCAAGTGGAGCTTAGTGGTCTCAGCATACAATATTTACCACAAACCACAAACCTCGGTTAAAGGCCATGCTTTAGTTGAATTCATAACCCATTATGGGGAAGGCAATCTCAATTCTGTACACGAGGAAGCCCACCCAAGTGAAAGATGGACAATTTGGTTTGATGGATCTTCCAACAAGTTCGAAGCTGGCGGTAAGAATCTTTTCGGCGATGTTCCAAGGAGTAGACCCATCTACGATCAGGAGCTCGGTAAGAATCCTTTGGGAGAAGGAAGTCCCTAGAGTTCCTATGACACCTGTGGTTGCTGTTGAATACAAGGATATGATTGCGCAAATGATAGAACAGATGGTCCCAAGGGCTGCACGAAGGGAAGAGGTTAACCTTTACCAGACACCTTACCCTGAGTTCGTCGATCGGGACTATCGTTATCCTAGGGGTTATAAGATCCCGGACACCTTACCCTGAGTTCGTCGATCGGGACTATCGTTATCCTAGGGGTTATAAGATCCCCGATTTCACACGTTTCTGTGGCAAAGATGAGATGACACCGATGGAGCATATAGCTCAATTCACTCACCAAACAGGAGAGGCGTCGAACAATGACCATTGGAAGCTTCGACACTACCCCAACTCGCTCACTCCACCAGCATTCACTTGGTATATTCACCTTCAGCTTAATTCTATGCAGAATTGGCAGGATATGGAAACTCAGTTCATGCAGGCCTTCTACTCTTGATTCGACTATTTCTTTAGTTGAACAGACTAAGATGCGACAACAGCCTAGAGAACTTACAGCAGCTTTCCTACAGAGGTTACAGAAGGCTCGATTAAGGTGCAAAACATCAGTTAGCGAAGATGAGGTCGTCAACATAGCGCGAGATGCTTTGGATATCCGTATCCGAAAGAAAATCCAAGGAGAAAAGTTCAGGGACCTCTACGAACTCTCTCTGAGAGCTACAAAGTATGAAAATCTGCTCAGAGAAGAGTCGAGGAATCGAACAGCCTATCAAGTCGACTCTACGATCATCGAGTTCGATATGGCGGAATTTGTATAAGGAGAATCTACCATCTGCGACCCATTGTCGAAATAGAATTTCAAAGCCAAGGCATCTCGGAAGTCGAATGAAGAACGAAAGTACTCGTTCGATGTTGAAAAGGCTGATGAAATCTTCGATTTGCTTCATAAGCGAGAACAAATCAAACTCAAACCTGGTCATCGACTTCCCCAAATTGATACGGAGAAGAAGAAGAGTTATTACAAATGGCATGGGTCTTTCACCCATGCCATGCGTGATTGTTGAACTTTCAGAAATCGTATTCATGATCTTATCAAAACTGAAATTTTGTGTTTCAAAGAGTCTGATGAATCGTCTTCTATCGATCAGAAACCTTTTGTTGATTGCGAGGTACATACGTTTGATATTAACTCATTCAACGTACTTTTCTGGAATCCCATGTTTCTGGAGAGACTTATGTGGTCAATAAGCTCTTCAAAGGCTTCTGGACAATGGAGTCATTTCTTGCCCTGTGACTGCTTCGATGCTGAAGAATGAAGTTTGCTGGTGGCATATGGATGAAACCCACGCCACCGACAAGTGTTTCACTTTCAAGAAGTTTCTTCAGTCTCAGCAGACAGAGGATTGGTTCCATTTGACCTCACTCAAAAGAGCTTCGATTGGAATATCTCGCAAAGAGCCTCCAAAGACATTTAATAGACATCCCAAAGGCAGAGGATCCTCTTATGAAGCTCACAAAGTTTTTCCTGACAAGGGGCATGTTGTGCAGAAGTCCAAGGCAGTGTCTCGAAGCCTCGATGCACAGTTGGTGCCACCGACTACAAATAGTGATGTAGACTCTCCTACCAAATCAAGTGATCCTTCGAAGGAGACTGTCAAGAGAGGCGATGTTAGGGACAGGCTTCGACCTCCTCCTCGCCTCGACGAGCAGGTTATTATAGATGGACCTCCTATTGAAAAATTTCTTAAGAATGCTGACACATGCAGTCGATGCAGTCTTATCCTGAGGTGCAAGATCCTGATTTCTCAGCTCTGCTACCTTTGTTCATACAATTATCTATAGAAGCGGATTGTCATGTCCTCTGGGAACAAGTTCCATATCGTCCTTGTCGACGAGGCGTTTTTAGGTACGATCGACATAAATCCATTGTGTTGTATGCTTGTTTTTGTTCAAAAGGAAGGTGATGGAAAATTGAAGGATATAATCCTCAAGAAGGACAATTTATTCAGGTAAACCCTGAATACTATCGACCTGGTCAACGTAGACTCAATCAATCCTGTTCTAATGATGATGAGTGGAGACAGGTGATACATCATCGATCTTTGCTTCCTTGTAAGAGCAGTAGGAGAAGGAAAGAAAGACATCGAAGGAGGGCAGAGGAGAAACGGCAGAAGTCCGTTGACCTTGCATCGGTTAAAGAACTGAGAGGCGATCAAGAAGATCTTTCTGTGAATGATAATCCCGGTTCACATGATAGTCCACGTAAAGTCAAGGAGATACTGGCTGAGGACGACGACTTTGAAGATACCTTCGATGACTCCGATTATAATCCGATCCAGTTTGACGCTCCTGAAAACATTGTAGAGTGAAATGTCATAATGTTGCCTATAGAGTTTGAGGGACCAACTGTTGATCGGCCTGTTCCAGGTATCCTTAAGACTTTGACACCTCGAGTTGTTCGTTGTCCCATGGGCTTTCCATTAAATTGGTTTATTAAACCTAATTCTTCCATGAGGTCCTAGATGCATTCGCTTTATATTGAATGAGAACTTAATGGAATTCTTTTGAAAAAAGTGTTTGTCGACAATGGCGCAACGGTCAATGTGATGCCTCTACGTACTCTTAGATACTTAGGGTATGACAGGGCAGACATCACTACAACCGATGTCGGTATAACAGGTTTCAATGGCCTTATGTCGAAGTGTGTGGGAATATTCCCAATTAGTTTGAAGGTCGGGAGATTTGAGATAAATACTGCTTTTTTCATTGTTGATGTAAATACTACATTAAGTGCTCTTTTGGGTCGAGACTGGCTGCATGAGGCCGCAGTAATCCCTTCTATTCTTCATCGAGAACTTATGTTATGGATTGATTATGAAGTCGATGTAGTTAAGGCTGATTCAACTATTAACACATATCTAAATCTTGTCGAAATTTATACAGGTGAAGCTATTGGCACAGTTGATAACATGAGTTTGAAGAAGAGGTATACTCTAGGAGATCAAAATGTTGGACCATCCGGGGAATCGACTAGGAAGTTCGAATACCTGGTGTACTTTGAAAGTCCTCCGCATCACATCATCGATGCTGCATCTGGATGGGATTTTAATATAGTACTTCCAGTAGTCAAAACTGAGGCTCAGGCCAAGAAAGAAGCAGGGTATCCTTCATTCCATTAAGGAAACTACTAGATTAATCCCTAAAACTGTCAATGAAGAGGAGAATGATGACCTTGTTGATGGAAAGGAGAATGATTATGTTGGCAACCCGGACTTGGAGCCCGAGAGACTCATCCGGGAAGTCGAAGATACTGGATCTAAATAAGGAGTACGTAGTCGCTGATGTCTTGGAGCGACTACGAGTATAGAGACTAACTAGGCCAAGAGTTAGTCTAGATTTGTGTCTTAAAACCAGTTCGCTGGACGTAGATAGTCCTGACCAGTGTGCTGAAGAGGATGAGTCGAATCTGGGTGTGCAATCGTGTGTAGATTCGACTAGTGTTGTATTCAATCCTACTATGAATAAAACAATGTTTTGTAATAAGTCAATAGCCGAATCACCAGAGGATTGAAACACATGAATGATGTCTCATGATCCTCTAGTTACAGTAAATTTTAAGTGATGATACGATTCAACGACCTACCTTTATAAGTGGTTCGATCGACACATATCTCTTTCAATCGATCTTACCTCTCCTAAAAGAATTTAAAGACTGTTTTGCATGGGATTATACAGAACTGCCTGGTTGGGATCGATAATTGGTTGAGCATACTTTGCCTACTAAGCCATATTTTAAGACTGTGAAACAAGCCCCACGCCGATTACCAACCGAACATAGACAACAAGTCTGAAGAAGTAAAAAAGTTGTTCGACGCTGGATAAGAACGTCTCGATATACATAATGGATTTCTTCCATTGTTCCTGTGAAGAAGAATGGAAAGATTCGAGTCTGTATCAATTTCAGATACCTCAACAAAGCAACTCCAAAAGATGAATATCCTATGCCAATAGTACATGAACTTATCGACAACAGGTCTGGACATCGAACTATGTCTTTTATGGATGGATAATCTGGATATAATCAGATCTTCATTGCTGAAAATGATATTCATAAGACAACCTTTCATTGTCCTTTTGGTATCTTCGAATGGGTTGTAATGCCATTTGGTTTAAAGAACACTGGCGCGACTTACCAAAGGGCAATGAATCTCATTTTCAACCCATTAATCGGATCGACAATCGAAGTTTACATCGATGATATCGTTGTAAACTCTTCGACAAATGATTGTCATGTTAATGATCTTCAAAAAGCTTTCCTTCAGATGAGGAAGCACAACTTGAAGCTTAATCCCATGAAATGTGCTTTTGGTGTTCGCGTTGGACAATTTTTGGGATTTCTAGTTCATCATCGAGGGATAGAGATTGATCTTGGAAAAATCAGAGCAATACAGGATTTACCTCATCCGTCGACTAAAAAACAGCTTCAAGCATTCTTAGAAAGAATAAATTATTTACGAAGATTCATAGGCAATCTTGTAGGCCGAACAACGGCATTCTCGAACTTGTTACGAGGACACAATGGTTTTGAATCGACTAATAGTCATCAAGTTCGAATCTATTAAGTTATATCTTACTAACCCACCTGTTTTGGCTTCACGAAGATATGATCGATCATTATCTCTGTATGTCGCTGCGGGAGAGCGTGTACTTGGATTGATGTTGGTGCCAGAGGATGACCAACGAAAAGAACGGGTTATTTGCTACATGTCTCGAATACTTCTTCCGATCGAATGTAAGTACACTACTAATGAGAAGCTATGCCTTTCATTATATCATGCAGTCATGAAAGTTCGACATTATATTGGAAACAATATAGTGTATATGGTATCAAATGCTCCTGTACTAAAAATGTTATTTGAAAACCCTATGTTGTTACGCAGGCTAGCAAATGGAGCCTTATTTTGTCTCCTTTCGATCTTCAATGTCAATCACAGGCGGCAATTAAAGGGCAGATCTTGGCTGACTTTCTAGGCCAATACACTGACTCCAGGACAACTAATACCCAAGATCAGATAGAATTTTGGGAAGGATGGTTCGATGGATCAGTCTCCAGTGAATGAGTTGGAGTAGAATTTATATTCTATCGCCTTTGAAAGTAAAGCACAAAATCTCCTATAAGATGAGGCTTTAATCTTTGCTTTATATACAATGATCGATCTTCAAGCATCATCTGCGAAAATTCGAGGAGACTCACAGCTCGTCATCAACCATGTCCTAGGATTGAGTATGTGTGCATTCGATCATCTTCAACGATAGTTGGACAAAGTACATGAGTCATCTTCCTTTTTTAAGGAAGTGCATTTCGAACACATCTCCAATGAAGAAAATTCCGAAGCAAACCAGTTAGCACAGCATGCTTCTGGATTTAAGATTAGCCCTCAACTATTGCAGGAAATTGGTGGGCAAGTACTATCAGTATCTTCTGTATTAAACAATGACATCGCACATGTAACCGCCATATTAGTATGTTTCGTACGACGACTAATTGGACAAAACCATTCATGAATTTTTCTCTAATCCTGGAAAGAGGCAACCCGCCAAGTAAAGTTGTTGGCATGATTTTATACACCGATCGATGACATATTATATCGAAAGCAGAATGATGGTGTCCTTTTAAGATGCGTCGATATTGATGAAGCGATTCCCATAATGCTAGAAGTGCATCAGGGATTGTATGGTCTTCATCCTTCTAGAGCTAATATGTGCTGGTCGGTCAGAAGAGATGGTTTTTATTGGCCATCGATGATGAAGGATTGTATAAACAAGGCTAAAGAATGCGAGAAGTGTCAAAAGCATGGGCCAATCTCACGCACCAGCAACGCACTCACATCCTGTAGTTAAACCGTGGCATTTCGATCGTGGGCTATGGATATGATTGGAGAAATAAAACTAAGTTCAAGTAATGGATACTCGTATATCTTCGTAGCCACAGACTATTTTACTAAGTAGGTCGAAGCAAAGGCTTACAAGAATGTCACTCAGAGTGATGTGATAGATTTCCTTCGATCGGACATCATTTATCGATTCGACATTCCTCAGAATATTATGGTCGATAATGCTATTGTTTTCAATGGCAGCCTAATCATGGAATTCGCATCCCAGTTTGGATTCGTGTTGACAAATTCTTCACCTTACTATTCTCAATCGAATGGAGAGACTGAATCGACCAACAAGATCATAAAAAATGCAATTCATAAGATGATCGGTGATAATCCTCGATTGTGGCATACAATGTTATTGGATGTGCTTTGGGCCCTGCGTGTTACTAAACGGGAAAGAATTGGTCAAGCTCCATATAGTTTAGTTTATGGACATGATGACGTGATCCTTCCCATCGAAGTCCGTTATAAATCGATGAGGTTTCTAGCTCACCAGGGCGATTGCCCGATCGATTACGAAAAGTCGATGCACATTGAATTGGAAAATTTTGAGTCGACTCGTTGTCAAGCATTGAATTGAATACATGTTAAAAAAGAAAGGGTCGCTCGAAGTTATAATAAAAAAGTTGTTTTAAAAACCTTCAAGAAGGGAAACTTAGTCTGGAAAATGATACTCCCAATTGGGAGAAGTGATTATTTTTTGGGCAAATGTTCTCCTACGAGGTATGCCCCAAAAATGCTTATCATTTATCATACTTAAATGGCGAATTGCATGCTTTAAAGGTCAACGGTAACATTTCAAACTCCATCGACCAACCTTGTGGGATTTACATTCGAAGGAGATTCAGTTTCGATGTCCTGAATTATGGCAATTAATTGGGATAGTCGAAGTTACAGAGGAAGCTTAGTCGATAAAAAAAATCGATCGACTATGTGAGAATAGAGTGACAAGTGGTTTGATACATATATAAAAAATAACAAATTACATTCCGTCGAAAATAAACACTTGTGGACACGAAGTTCCAGCAACTGTTGTGGACACGAAGGTCGATTGTCCTAGCCAATGGAGCGACCATTGTGAAGCTCTAATCCTCCCCTCCTTGGCCTCCTCCATCGGGCTTCGACGAGCATCTACATCCAGGGAAGCTTTCCCTGCTTCGTTTGCTCCCGAGTTACCTTGAAAGTCCACTAGTGTTGCAGCCTTCTTAGCAAGCAATGCTAGTACGAACAATTCAAGGAGGCCAGGAAGATTTTGTTACCTGATACCACGAGGCGACGTTTGTTATATCGGGCGAACATTTGTTCGCTTGGCTGAAGTTGATGCTTCAACCATGGTGCCGGACAACAGAATCATATCCCTTGCCTAAGGCTGTTAACCGGCTTTCGTGGGTCTAAGGATGAGAACCTAGGCTCTTATGGATGGGGAGAAATTAATGGGTTTGGAAGAACAACTTCTCGGCGGGACATTATGGCTGAGTTGTTCAAATGAAGAAGTGTGGGCTAATGTCCGTTCCCTCCTTTGCTATTTATAGATAGCAATATAAGGCTGCATCGATCGTAGAGAATCTGAACAGTCTCCGAAAGATCTTAACAGTTCCCTAGGAATCGTAACTGATCCATTACATCATATTAAATTTTCCAACCGTCTAGCTGAAATATCTTATATTCGCGATGATCAAGAATTTGATCATGAAGTGAATCAATGAAGCAAGTTGGTCGAAATTGCGGTTCATTCGAAGTGCAAGTTCGTTCATGTCGATAGTATAACATCGACGAAGTCACTGCTAGGAACATATAAGAGTCCTGCCAACAAATCGACAAAATAAGTCCGGTTATTGTTCTTGACGACCAGGACGTTCACGGCTTTCTGAAAGGAGATCAGGCTGCTTACATCGTATGAGGGTATACGATGTACTTCGACTTCTAGCTCAGCCTCGGACAATTCCTTCTCTCTGACAACTACCTCAGCCTCACATTTCCCCAACTTCTATGTCAGAATAGCAATTTCACCTTTTAATCGATCCCGCTCCTCGATCAGACGTCGATGCTCGGAAGAAATTGCCATTACTTTATGCTCGGCGAAGTAATGATTCATCAATTTCCCAGAGAAATCTTTCAACTGTCGGGCATCTGACAAAAGTCTCTCCCAATCTTCCCATGACTTCCAGAACGTTTCCTAGAGTACTTGGCAGATGCTGAGCAAGTTGATGGGAGCCTTGGCGTGTCTCTTTATAGCTTCCATAACTCGAACTAGCTCGTCGAAGTTGAATGCCGATGGTCCTTCACGTCGGAGCACTTCAAGCCGCCTTTGAGCAAGCGATGTGGGATCGCTGGTATCAACACTCATTTGAGCCACGTTGCTTGAGGAGGCTACATGACTCAAATTCGCTGAGACCTTTACTGGTGACAGCTCAAAGTTTTACTGATCGAAGTGAGAAGTGTTAGTTCACATTCTATAAAGCGAATTATATAATAAGATCTATTACCCGAAGTTGGTCGAGCATCACAGCGAAGCCAGCGTCATCTCCGATGTGCGACACCCCGTGTCAACATTGACTTGAAGTGCCACACCTGTCGAAGGGGGAATATCGACCTGCGAAAGTATTGCCGGATATGAGTTAACGGGAGCATCCTCGTGTTGAAAGGATGTGACTTGACTAGTTTGCTCAGGAATGGATTCCTCGATTGTTGGATCATGATTAGTGGCTAGACTCTTAGACGAGAGTGTAGCGACCTGGGTATGTGAAAAGTCAAGTAATATCCAGATTTCCTTAACATGAATTCAATAGAAATACCTGTTCATTCGAAGCAAGGTGGGCTTCCTGAGAAGAAAGCGGCTGCTCTATCATCTCCCTTGACTTCCTCTTTCGAACCTTTCTAGAAATGTTCTCTGCCGGTATTACGGCCCTGGCTTCAAAGTTACAAGGTGTATCTTCTCCTGGGGGAGATGGTGGTGTGAATAGATTGTCATACTCGACTTGCATATATACGTAATCAGAACATCGACATGTTATATTTGGAATGTACTTTAAATTTACCATGTTAGAAGCATGAACTTCGATTTCCTTCGATGATGGAAGAGCCTCTTTCTCAGTGACATTCTAAGGATCAGCTTCGAATGCGTCATCCTCATTCCGGAGAATTTCTTCTGGAATTGGAGTCGTCTTAGTTTTCTTGGGTCTTCGACGGAGTTCCATACTCTCTTCTTCCGTGACTTCGTCGGATGATTCACTTTTACTGTTGGAAGATGCCCGAGTAGTAGGCCTCTGCGACACGTTTACTATTGGTGTTCTTTTTCTCTTTAGTCTTCCCTTTTCTGTGGGAACTGGTGCCGCTACAGAGTCTAACGCCCCAGTCGACATTGGCTTATCAGATTACAAATAAGTTTATAAGGGAAATTTGGTAGTAATACCTGACATCAATGATTTTTCCTGCCTGGCGGTTAGGAGGCTGCGGATGTTTTCCGGTTGCAAAATTGATTTCTTGGCTTTCTTGGGAAATTCAGTCTTCGACAATATCTTGTTGAAAGTTTTCTTCCAATAGCTGTCGAACGCTCTTGTCGCATCACATCCTTCTGACGTGTCGGGAAAAGTAATTGGCATAATTGCTCGATCCATGACGGCAAATAACTGCATGAGCGAAAAGATATTAGTACTAATCAACATGGTAAAATTGCATTGAGTCCAAGGTTGATACTTACTGAGTTAGCATAGCCGAAGTCTATGCTCACACGCCCTTCTAAGTCTGTGTTGCAGGAATCAATGAAAGGGGAATGGCTGCTCTAGGCGAACCCCAGTTGTCTTGCTACGAATTGAGGATTGTAAACTTCAACGAAGAGACCTTTGGTGTCGCTGGCAACCAAGTCTCTAGGAGTTAGCACATGGTCCCAAAAGTGATGCGACCTCAGGGAGCGTCGAAGTTCATACATCTTGTCATTTCAAGGGAAGAGTCGCTAGCAGGGCTTCCTAGTATGTAGGAGTCGATGTACACATCCTGAGGCAGTGTCTCTTTCCCAATTTTCATATCAAAAGAAACGGACAATACTCAAACCATAGAATACGCTTGTGCTGTTATCCAAAGACAATTCGATGCTGTGCAAAAGGGGGAAGTGCAGAAGCGCCCATGCTGCAGTGATCCACAAAGGGCCCGAAGTTGGCCTCGAAGGAAACCCCCCTAGATTCTTCAGATCAATGGCGACTGCTTCGAAGTGAGCTTGATACACTAGGCGGACAAGAAACGGAGCCAACGCTATTGGTTCTTTTGCTTTCATCAAGGAGTTCGCCACTGGTGCTATATATTTCAATGACTGCTTGCTTCGACTACAGTAGATGTACCTTGAGAGCCATTCGATCATAAACTAGTACTCTTCCTCCTCACCCCAATCCTTCGGATCCTTCGACAGATTAGCTTCGATGGCCGCACTGATGCGTTGTTTCTTTTCAAACTTAAAATCATCATTCATCTCGATCAATCTGATGGATTTTCAGTAAGGGTAACAACCTGTTAGGATGGCTACGTCAAGTATGGTCACGATCATAGGACCCTCTCAGAGATATAAGCAGTGGGTTGACACATTCCATAGAGATAAGAGTGTTGCGAATGAGCGATGGTTGCATCTGATCTGCTTTGTCGATATCTTAACGAAATGATAAATTCCTATCGTTTCCCACTTACTGCGTCGATGCTCAGTCCATACCTTAATCTAGTCAATGAACTTTTCTATACCCGTACTAGGGAAGCAATGCAAGGTCGAATCACCAGAGTCAAGAGATCGATACCAATTACCTAGGTCGAGAAAATCGTCTCTGCAGATTGGAATGACTACATGGTCTGGGAAAAGGTAATCGATGGACATCGGGGCCTTGTTCGAAGTACGGTTAAATGAACCGCCTCTGAAGAATGGATCCAGGGTGATTTGCCCATCTTTCCTCGCCTCGTTGTCCGCGAAGTTTGAAGTCTTTCTGGCTATGGAATCTATCGCCCGATTTCTGATTCTTTTGACGTAAAGTTCGGACCCCTTCAGCGGCGTATAATTGTAAAACACGGGCCATGGCTGATTGTAGCAGAGTATTGTTGAAAGAAGGAGAGAAAGACAACAACTTCTAATAGAATCGCTAACGTAACTACTAACATAACTGCTATAGACATTTTGCACATGTTTTATTAAAACTAACTGCACACTGTCTACTTCAACTAAATCTTGATGAAGTTCCGAATGAAAATTGGCTAAGTCTTGAAACTTTAACTAGAACTCTTCCTTCGACAAAGCCTCGTTCAAATCTCACATTGTCCGTACTTCGATGTAACTTGCTTCGACTCGCTTGAACTTCGACCGAGCGCTTCTTCGACAGCGTCTGTCATTACAATGATTGGCTTTGCCATCATTGAAGCCCAAAATGGCCTTACGGTAAAAACATTTAGCCTCCCTCGAACAACACATGTCACCTTATTAAGGAATCGTTTCAACTACAGGGGTTCTAGGTTTGCTCACCTTTTCCAGGAACCGTACGTATCATCTTCCTATAAACTTCTCTCCCAAGCTAAGGGAACTCCCGAAACCCTAAAATTACCATGTCTCGCATTCCCATCAACTCCACTCCTCTCGGATTAATGATAGACGTGGCTGACGGTGAGGCGGCGTTTGATAAACAAGTTCCTCTAGAAGTAACCGTCGACCCCTTCTTTCACCGTCGGTGTTTACTCAGCGAAAGGTGAATTACAATTACCTATACCCTTCTACTGGTTTGCCCATTCATCAGAAGGATTTCTCGGACCCTTCCTACTAGAGCAAGCCTTCGTATCAGAATAACCTGGATTGCATCACTATAGTTAGTACTTCCATGGGTTATGTTGAATGGGTTCGCCAGTGGTTGAACTTCCATAGGAAAGAATGGAAGCTGCGAGGGATGTTTAACATTATTAGGGTGTCAACTGAAGGAATTCACTGTAACCCTCACCCTTTGGCTGCTCTGTTATCTTTGTGGGATGTCAACACCAACTGTTTTTTCCTGCCTGAAGGTCCTTTAACAATCACTTTGGTAGATGTGGCCTTCCTCACTGGTTGTGATGTGTCAAGAACTTTTCCTACATTGGGAGAGAGTGACTCATAGACGCATGAATATTGTTTCCAACAAATGGGGAAATTCGAAAGAGTTTGAATTTTTGTTAGTCTGGCTGTCGAAGTTAATATTCCGTAGGAGAGGAAAACAACCTTTGAAAATGATGTGCCCTTTGGCTAGTTACTTGGTCAGGACCGAAGAACCATTTGGCTTGGCTCCTTTCCTCTTATGTTTGATATATTGAGGAATGTTTGAAGCAGCGCCATGGATAAATACCAGAGCTCCTAAATCACTTTCGACGAAGTATCCTTACGTATTCCCAAATGTCCATGCAATAGGCCCATTGTAGATTGAGTACGGCTGGATTCACTTGTATTTTCCTCAGTTTTGTGGCAACTGCTAGCTTAAAGAGCATGGAAGTTCCTATCATCTTTATGGATCAAAGATAATCAAGAACTTCTACTGTGAATATTGGGGAAGTCTAACTGCTAGAAAAAAAACTGTGTCAACTGGAATCCTTTTCCAATCAACTATTAGTTTCACAATCTGAGGAAACAGGAGAATCAGATGAGTTTTGGGATGCAGTTCTATCTACCAGAGACTTAGTGGCTTGTGAGGACAAAGGATTTGTCTTTGAGATTAATAATCCTCAACTCTATGCTCGACTATTTGGATTTGTTCAAAGTCCAGCTCTACCACATTTTAGATCTTTCAATACATATTTTTCAAGGGGTACTTTTGTACACTTTTCTCATGAAAGAATTGTAAGTCTCCTTAAATCGATTACGTATTGAAGTTCTTCTCATAGAAATTGCTTTCCGAATTATAAAAATTTACTCACTGGCCTTTCAAACAATCAAGAGTCTAGAAGGAAATAGAGTTTCCAACCTCTTACGTTTCTTTGGGGACGCATTAGCTTTTGATGAAGTCTAGGTTCATGTGTTTAGAAAAATTAGAAAAGAGTCGAAGTTCCCTGCTTTTGCCGCAGAAATGGCGACAGTCCCAGAGAATTTTCTAGAAAACAGCTCTCTAAGATTGAGAAAGCTTTACTACCTGGTAAGCCATGTTCCTATGGAATATATAAGTACTTGTTCAGTTTCCTCCAACTGATTAGCAAAATCATTGTAACCTCGACTGGAGCACTTTTGGCTAATCGGCCCAAAGTTGATCAGTCAAATCCTAGACAGTCCCCACCAATCAACCCCAAACGGAAATATCCTAGAGGCAAGGGAAAGGTTGTTTCAACTTCAGAACTAAACCCTGAGCCTCATCAACCCAAGGCCAAACGTATGCTGCATATTGGTTCTTCTTCAAAAGAGCAAACCGTATCTAACGTCCTTCCACCGTCGAAGAATCCTAGAAGGACATCATTACAATCGACAACAGAGTCGACTGAAGATCCTCCTCTAGCGAGAAGGACAACGTCGGCTAAAGGAAAAGAACTTGCAATGGTAATGTTAACATTCATTAGACATTCCGAAGTTCAAAGGATAAACCCACCATTTACTAATAATTTGCAGCCCATCAAAGGATCAACAGCCCAAATATTGGCTTCAATGTCCACAACAATGTCATCTGGTGCTACAAACCCTGCAAAGGATCCTCCTCAAGCATCAGCACGTGGAACAGGTCTACTTAGATAGTTCAACCGACTAGGATAATGTCGAGACTAAGAATGCCGAGCAGGGGAATGTTGAAGAGCATGCCGCTGAAGAGGATGTTGAACAGGGAATGTCAATGAAGGACATATTGAAGCGGAGGATGCCAACATTGGTGGATCCTCGCCAATTCACGAGCCCTCAATCGACCATGTGACAAATGTTGTTCATAATTCAACGCATGTAGGGGATGAAGAAAGTAGAGTTAGTTAGGGCAATTTCATACGTAAATTTTGTTAGATTTGTGAAATATTGCGTTCATTGTGTAATATTCCTGACTACTTCACATTATTCCCGAGAAATGGATTACTGCCGAGTTTTTTGGTCTACTTCAGGATAAGTACGGAAAAAAGAGGATCTCGGCGAAATTACAAAGACTATGTGCAGAGAGAAGATCTTTGGATGCTGGTGTAGGACTTGAAGCTGACAATGGGGAGAAAAGAAAAGATTTTCTTTTCAGATTTTCTGAGATTCTCTAGGTTTATTTTTAGGATTATAAAAACACTTTATTCACCTTTAGAGGAAAAACGGCGGAGGTTGCTGGTAACAAGGAGACGTCGACGGAGACTTCGCCAATGACTTTTCTTTTAGTTTTTCTTTATGTCGTTTTCATTGTTGAAGATTGATTTGATGTTTTCGTTTACCTCTGTTATGAACTAATTTTTTTTGCCTAGGGTTAAGATGGATCTTGACAATTAGTCAAGAGTTTATCTCTTTTGACAAACTTGAATGATTTAGGTTAGATTATTCATATTCGTTCTTAACGCTTTCTTATTGCCTGATCACTAATAGGATTGAATAGTGAATTTAGGTGAACTTGGAACGGGAATCCTAGATTAAGCACGGGAAGAGGAATAACCTAGGTTAAACTTGGTCGGAAGACGGGATTATTAACGAGCGGGATAGGAATATACCAAATCGTCCTTGGTAATCGAATTGGAATTGATTCTTAAGGGGCACTCGATAGTTAATCGACCTAGGAATATAGTGATTACTATTTACAGAAATGTACGTTCTTATGACCTCGGGACGGGAGGGGCATAGGAAGATAACCGAATTTCAGATTTTAAACCAGATCATCTTAAGTGTGTTGATTAAGATATGACTTGCGATTAATTGTCCGGTGAAATCGTCGCCCTAGGTACTTTTCTCATTTGAATTTTAATTCAGTTTACTGACTCGTTTTCTTTAGCTTTGCACTTAGTTTGATTGTTTCTCAACTCGCTTAGTTGAATAATAGAGATTGGCGTATTTTAATAATTGAGAGAAGTTCAGATCAGTTCTCGTTGGAACGATATCTTACTTACACTTTATTACTGGTACGATCGCGTGCACTTGCGTGGTGAATACGTTTTCGACGTGACATGTTTTTGGCACCGTTGCCGGGGACTGTTTTCTAGATTTTCAGCCAATATTAATTTCAATCAGATCTTTATTAATTCAACTTTAACCTATATTTTCGATCTATTTGCAGGAAAAATCTTAACGTTGCTTGCGCAGTAGAGAAGTGGTTCCTGTTGATCCTGAAATAGAAATAACCTTTCCATTACATCTAAGAGAGCAAAAAGAAGACACACGCCAACAAACAATGGAGAACAACAATCAAGAAGCTAAACCGAGAATCATGCGTGATTATCCCCAGCCCCATGTGCATGAACGCTCTAGCATAGTGAAGCCGACTATCCGAGCCAACACATTTGAAATCAAACTGGCAGTTATCACTATGCTAAAAAATTCGAGTATCGGGGGATCTCCATCGGAGGATCCACATGGGCACATCACTAACTTTCTGGAAATTTGCGAAACTTTCCGCTATAATGGAGTATCGAGCGAGGCCATTCGGATGAGACTCTTCCCATTCTCGTTGAGGGACAAAGCACGAACATGGCTCTACTCTTTGCCAGAAGGGTCCATCACAAACTGGGAAGAGATGTTCGGAAAATTCCTATCAAAGTATTTCCCACCCAGCAAGACCATTAAGATGCGGAATGACATCACTTCGTTTCGACAACGTGGAACAGAGTCATTTTATGAGGCGTGGGAGAGATTTAAGGATTTTCTATGAGTGTGCCCACGTCACGAGATACCTCAATAGATGTTGGTGCAAATTTTTTATGATGGATTTAGTGATGCACTTCGCTCAACGATAGATGCAGCTGCAGGGAGAACAATATTAAACAGGCAGTCGGAGGAAGCACTGGAGCTATTCGAGCAGCTGGCTATTAACGATCATGGAGTATCGCGTGCCCGAGGAGTAGCTGGAATACATTCAGTTTATGAAGTTGCTGCCCTCAATGCTAAAGTGGATGCGTTAACTCGGGAGCTGAATGCACTGAAGGGTCCTAGTCATCCCATTCATTATCAGTGTGAGAGATGTGGAGAAAATCATGCTCCTGGTCAATGTTTCACTAGTGCTGAGTCAGCCAACTACTTGGGAGCCAACTCGAGGAACAACTCCTTTTCGAATGCTTACAATCCGGAATGGAGGAACCACCCGAGCTTCTCGTGGGGAAATCAACAATCAGCAAAACCAACTCCTCCACCAGGACCTCATCAGCAAAAGCCACAACCGAAAGAAAAAATGTCAGGTATTGAAGAACTGTTGGTCAAATACATTTCTAAAACCAACACTCTTTTGCAGAATCAATCGGCTTCACTTCGGAGTTTGGAAGCCCAAGTCGGACAATTGGCACAAGCAATTAATAATCAATCTCAAGGCACTCTTCCGAGCAATACAGAGGTGAATCCAAGTAATGAAGAGAATGCGCAAGTCCAAGCTATCACTTTACGGAATGGGAGAACACTTCCTGAAGCCTCAAAGCTCAAGCACGTCATTGCAACTACACCAGAAGTTACGCATAAAGGCAACGAACCTTCTATCCAGCCTAGCCAGCAACTTTCTCAACCAAAAGAAGGTATGGAAAATGCTTCTATTGGAAAAGATAAACTCATATATCCACCTCTTCCTTTTCCACAGCGAGCTAGTAAGTAGAATGATGAGAAGGACTTCCTGAAATTCTTAGAAATCATCAAAAAGCTACACATCAACATCCCTTTTGCTGAAGCATTTGAGAAGATGCCGAGCTACGTTAAATTCATGAAAGATATATTATCTAAAAAGAGACACCTCGGTGAGTTTGAGACTATTGCCTTAACTGAAGAATGTAGTGCTATTTTGCAGAAAAAGTTACCTCCAAAGCTAAAAGATCTTGGTAGTTTCACTATACCCTATTCTATTAGTTCAAATTTCAGCGGTAAGGCATTGTGTGATCTTGGAGCGAGTGTTAATTTAATGCCTTTATCAATATTTCACGAATTGAGTTTGGGGGAAGTAAAACCAACATCGGTCACATTGCAATTAGCCGATCGATCTTTTGCTTTTCCAAGGGGAATCAGTGAGGATATTTTGGTTAAGGTAGATAAATTTGTTTTTCCCGCGGATTTTATTGTGTTTGATTTTGAAGAGGACCGTGAAATACCAATCATCCTTAGAAGACCATTCCTAGCCACAAGTAGGGCTTTAATTTACGTCCAAAAGGGTGAGCTAACCATGAGGGTTAATAACGAGGAGGTAACATTTAATATTCTTCATGCAATGAAATGTTCGAATGAATCTTATGATTGTTTTTTTATTGATATGATTGACAGGATAGCAGCCAAAGAAGTTACTATTTTGAAGACGATCGATGTGCTTGAGCTAGAATTATCTTCTGAGGAAGCAACTATCGATGAAGAAACTAAAGAAATGATCAGTTAGATGGAGTGCAAATCTTACATACCTAGAGATCTGAGAGCTTTCGATCCATTGGAGATGACAGAAAAGACCACCAAACCATCCATCATAGAAGCACCAGAATTAGAGCTCAAATCCTTACCCACACATTTGAGGTATTCATTCCTCCAAAACGCCAATCAGTTCCCTTTGGTTATTTCTGCAGAATTGACAGAGTTGCAAGAGGAGAAATTACTTCGAATTTTGAGGAATCACAAGAGGGCGATAGGATGGACTATTGCAGATATAAGAGGAATCAGCCTAGCAATTTGCATGCATAAAATCCTCCTCGTGGACGATCACAAACCATCGATAGATAATCAACAAAGATTGAACCCAAACATGAAGGATGTCGTAAAGAAGGAGATCATCAAGCGGCTCGATGCAAGTATCAACCCGATTTCTGACAGCTCGTGGGTTAGTCCTGTAAAGTGCGTACCCATGAAAGGCGGTATGACAATTGTGACGAATGAGAAGAATGAACTCATCTCGACTTGCACTGTAACGGGATGGAGAGTATGCATGGATTACCGGAAGCTGAATAAAGCAACAAGAAAAGATCAGTTCCCACTCCCAGTTATCGACCAGATGTTGGACCGATTAGCAGGTACGGAATATTATTATTTTGTTGACGGTTATAATCAGAGTGCCATTGCACTAGAAGATTAGGAGAAAAAAACTTTCACATGTCCTTATAGTACATTCGCCTTTCGTAGAATGCCATTTGGATTATGTAACGCGTCTTCCACATTCCAAAGATGCATGAGGTCCATTTTCACGGACATGGTAGAATGATATTTATAAATTTTTATGGATGACTTTTTCGTCTTTGGTGACTCATTTGATAAATGCTTAAATTGCTTACATAATCTTGCATGTGTACTCGAACGTTGTGAGAAGACTAATCTAATCTTAAATTGGGAAAAATGTATGGTTCGGGAAGGTATTGTCGTTGGTCACAGAGTGTCAAGCAAGGGCATTGAAGTTCACAGAGTAAAGATTGAGACAATCGAAAAGTTATCCCCACCAACATCAGTAAGAGATATCCGAAGTTTTCTTGGTCATGTTGTCTTCTACAGGCGATTCATTAAGGATTTCTCCAAAATATCGAAACCATTATGCAATCTTTTGGAGAAAGACATACCATTCAATTTTGATAAAGCATGCATGGAAGCATTTACAAAATTGAAAGAGAGGTTAGTTACAGCACCTATCATTGTAGTGCCTGATTGGACGTTACCTTTTGAATGGATGTGCGATGAGAGTGATTATGCCTTAGGAGCAGTGCTTGGGCAACGTAAGAATAAGGTTTTTCATGTGATTTACTATGCTAGTAAAACTTTGGACGATGCACAGGTAAATTACACGACCACTGAAAAGGAGTTACCAGCTGTCGTATTTGCTTTCGATAAATTTCGATCTTACCTTATGGGTTCGAAAGTCATAGTGTTCACAAATGACTCCACGATCAAGTACTTGATTGAGAAAAAGGATGCAAAACCACGATTGATAAGATGGGTTCTCTTACTACAAGAATTCGATCTCAAAATCAAGGACAGAAAAGGAATAGAGAATCAAGTAGCCGATCACTTGTCAAAGCTAGATGGTCAAAGCGACACCAAGCTCAACCAGGTAGCTATAAATGAATCTTTTCCCGATGAACAGCTGCTCTCGGTTAGTCACACGCAAGTTCCGTGGTATGCAGATTTTGTTAATTTTCTTGTTTCGAATTTCATACCCACTGATTTGAATGCTCTACAAAAGAGGAGGTTTTTACATGATGTTAAGAATTATGTGTGGGATGAACCGTTCTTGATTAAGCAATGTGCAGATTAGGTTCTTAGAAGATGCATACCTGAAGAAGAATGGGACGAAATTTTGTGGTAATGTCATTCATCACCTTATGGCGGACATTTTAGAGGAGATAAAACAGCTCCACGGATTTTACAATCAGGTTTCTATTGGCCTTCTTTATTTACGGATGTTTACAATTTTGTTGCTAAATGTGATTGATGCCAGCGACACGAAATGACCTTAAACAACATTCTGGAGGTAGAGCTTTTTGACATTTGGGGTATTTTTTTTTGGGAGCATTTGTTTCGTCTTTCAAAAATCGTTATATTTTAGTTGCTGTGGATTACGTGTCTAAATGGGTTGAAGCGAAAGCTTTGCCCACTAACGAGGCTAAAACAATGGCTATGTTTTTGAAGAAGCAGGTGTTTACAAGGTTCAGTACCCTAAGAGCAATCATCAGTGATGGGGGATCTCACTTTTGCAATAAACAAGTCGCCAATTTGTTAAACAAGTATGGAATAAATCACAAGGTCGCTCTAGCATACCATCCTCAGACTAGTGGGCAAGTGGAAGTACCAAATCGAGAAATTAAGAGAATTCTTGAGAAAACAGTAACCACATCGTGGAAGGATTGGGCACTAAAGCTAGAGGACACATCACGGAAGGATTGATCCACATGAAAGAGGTCGCGCAAGAATGAACAGCTAGCGCTATACGGAGGGAAGGGGTACATTGGGACCCTACAGAAGAGATTGCTCACCCACAGAAACCAATCACTCAAGCCACATGGCTGAAAATTCAACGGGAGGAGGAGCACAAGGATGAAGCCCCTTCCGGTACATCTCATGGTAATCGCACAGAAGGTGACCCTGCCATTGCCACCGCCAACACATCTTTTGCCCGGGTAAACTGGACCAAGATCAACGAATTCATGGAGTACTCAATTGCATGCCATCAAAGGTCGGAGGAAATTCAGAGGCGAATAGCGTCAATATTACATGTGGATCTATCTGACCTTGGCGAGCAACCAACTCCACCGACGATGGGTGCTGAGGAAGATGAAGATGCGGATTCAGATGATACAGTTTAGTCTTACACCAAGGCAGTCGGAGGTACACATCGGCGCAGCCCGTTCACCGACATATCTTGGTACTCCAATTTCCTACTCGTACGTTCTTAAGCACCGAGGACGTTGCTCTTATTAGGTTTGGAGGTGTGGTGTTGTGTATAAGTGATTTTGGAAGTGATGTTCACTTAGGGTGAGTCTTGTCTAGGTCATATTTTTCATCTTTTGGGTCGTTTTTCCTCAACGTAACCTTAGGAAGTCGATGTGGAATGTCTGTTTTCGATGATGAGCATATGGGTTGCATTCTTCAAGTGTGGAAAGATGAAATTCTTTGCTTAGTATGCTAAAATTTATCGTTTAATTTTGAAAAGATCTCCTAGTAGGAAGTGTGCTTAGCAGCAACAGGTTACATCTCCTTAGAATGCATGGTGACTAGTGACGAGTAGAGTAGTTTGAATTATCTCTTAAAACGACGTCTTTGGTCAATGTACCGAAAAGAAAAAAAAAAATTGAGGTTGCCAAGGCTCTGAGTACCAATGTTCAGATTTAAGGAAAAAAAAAGAAGAGAGAAAAAGATATTACCTGAATATGTGTTTGTGGTGTGAGTCTTTCGTGCTAGCTTGAGTGATTGATCCGAGGGGTGCTTTATCACCTAATGGCTTGGTTCAACTGAATCGAAAGTCATTGGTTGAAAGCTTTCTACATAAGCTTTTGTCGGAATCAGATGAACCTTTAGAGTCGGGCAATCTAAAAAAAAAGCATCAATAAAAAAATAAAAAAATAATGGTAATGAAGTTGTTAAAAGGTCGAAAAACCTTTTATGAGTGAATAGAAATGTTTGTTGTGTTCTTTGCGAGTTACTGGTTGACATGAGGTATTTGGAGGGTATGCTTGTTAATGTTGAGTGTACAACCTGTTGGGACGAACATATTGTGTTTTAAAGCCTTTAATTGAGCATGTTAGGTAGTGAATGGAATCTAGATACATGAGAAGGATGCACCCATTTCTGAGAATGTTCTAAAAGATGTTTCTACGTTTGAGTGACTTGGGTATGCCGGGGAGAGCCTTTTAATTTTTATTTTCTTTATCTTTGCTTGGGACTAGCAAAATTTAGCTATGAAAGTAGAGTTATTTAGGGCAATTTCAAACTTAGATTTTGTTAGATTTGTGAAATATTGCGTTCATTGCATAATATTCCTGGCTATTTCAGATTATTCCCGAGAAATGGATTACTACCGAGTTTCTTGGTTTATTTCAGGATAAATACGAAAAAAGAGGATCTCAGCATAATTAAGAAGACTATGTGCAGATGGAAGGTCTTTGGATGCTGGTGCAGGACCTGAAGCATGGGGAGAAAAGAAAAGATTTTCTTTTCAGATTTTCTGAGATTCTCTAGGTTTATTTTTAGGATTATAAAAACACTTTATTCACCTTTAGGGGAAAAACGGGGGAGGCCACTGGTAACAAGGAGCCGTCGACGAAGACTTTGTCAATTATTTTTCTTTATCTTTTTCTTTATGTCGTTTTCATTGTTTAAGATTGATTTGATGTTTTCGTTTACTTCTGTTATGAACTAATTTTCTTTGCCTATGGTTAAGATGGATCTTGACAATTAGTCATGGGTTTGTCTCTTTTGACACAGTTGAATGATTTAGGTTAGATTATTCTTATTCGTTCTTAACGTTTTCTTATTGCCTGATCCCCAATAGGATTGAATAGCGAATTTAGGTGAACTCGGAAGGGGAATCCTAGATTAAGCACGGGAAGAGGAATAACCTAGGTTAAACTTGGTCGGAAGACGGGATTATTAACGAGCGGGACATGAATATACCCAATCGTCCGAGGTAATCGAATTGGAATTGATTCTTAAGGGGCACTCGATAGTTAATCTAACTAGGAATAGAGTGATTATTATTTACAGAGATGTACGTTCTTATGACCTCGGGAGGGGTGTAGGAAGATAACCGAATTTCAGATTATCAACCAGATCATCTTAAGCGTGTTGATTGAGATATGACTTGCGATTAATTTGTTCGGTGAAATCGTCGCCCTAGGTGCTTTTCTCATTTGAATTTTAATTCAGTTTACTTACTCGTTTTCTTTAGCTTTGCACTTAGTTTGATTGTTTCTCAACTCGCTTAGTTGAATAATAGAGATTTGCGTATTTTAATAGTTGAGAGAAGTTCAGATCAGTCCTCGTGGGAACGATATCTTACTTACACTTTATTACCGGTACGATCGCGTGCACTTGCGTGGTGAATACGTTTTCGACGTGACACTAGGAACCCTTAGCACGAAGTCAATGCGATGTTATACTTCTTTATGATTGCACCCTTCTTTATGATAGTAAATTCTTTATGATTGCACCATTTTGATGTTATACTTTGGTTTCAAACTACTTACTTTCGCAATACATGAAATCTCTAGTCATATGAACCACCTGTGCCAGGTTCGGAGATTCAAGAAGAGGACCCCTTGTCGCACTAGATGGCTCCCAAGTCAATTCCAAGGTGTGATTCAGGACAATCTTCTCAAACAAGAGCAGGTGGACAATGCTACAGAGGAGAATTAGGAAGAAAGGCATCTAAATGACGCCGAAGTCGAAGATCCGGGGCAAGAGCATTTTCCTCAACACGGGTTCGAACCATCATCCAGGGAGTCATTATCAGTTGCCCCTGTTGTCTCGGGGCTTGATCTACAGGAAGATAACCTCTTGAAAGAGATAGATATTCTTCTTAGACAAGACATCTCCCGAGAATCTCTGGATCGACTTCAAGCAATAGCTCACCTCATTGAAGAGACCCCTTCAGCTTCCGTACTCCTTCGAGGGATTTGCATGGCTCTTGGAGCTTATTGGAATTCATGGGAAGCAAACTCCGACGCGTTAGTGGTGAATGAGATGTGGGAGAAATTCATGCAGATGTCTAAAGAATCTTCAGATGACAAATCAAAGAAGCCAGCCAAACTGCAAGTTTGCGTTGTGAGGCGCCATCGAAAGAGATCTCCAAACTTCGAGCTCAATTGGAACTAAAAGAGCATGAGTTTGAAGCTGGGCATGCCGAAGTCACTAATAAGGATGTTGAGATCGAGGCTTTGGATGCCTCCCTTCAACAAGAGAAGGCTGAAAGAGCATCGATGAAACAGAAGCTCCCGACAATTATGTTACTAAAGTTATCGGCCAAATCGAAGGATGACATCAAATGGTCGATCTTGCAAATGTTGAAAACGCATGGGAACTATTTTACTTTCTGATTTCCGACCAAACTAATTGTTTAAACTTTCAATTTGTTTTTTATTTTGATGAGACTAATCTTCAAGTGTTGTGTCATGTCAATAAACTTGCCTTCTCGAAGCCTTAACGTTTCACGAGAAGATAAGACTGACTTAATTCAGACTGCGAATTAAAAGCTGTTAAGATTCCTAAAATCTTGTAACATGCAATGAAACTGTGAGATTTCCTGAAATAGTTAACCACATTCTCCAAATCTTGTAAATTAATTAATTTATTTAATTCTTGGGCTATAATTAGAGTTGTTCAGAAGACGGAACACCATCTTCTTTATTCACCCTATTTGCTTTCTTCAAAATGTCTAGCCGATAAGCTTTTTCTTTGAGGACCTGCCCTCTGAAACCAAAGCCTAAGTTCACAGTCTTTAATCCTTTAAAGCTTAAGTCCATAACCTTAGGCAATGGATTCTTGCATTTCTTCTCTCGCCTCCATATGGGTAGCTGGAGACTTTCGAGTTGAAAAGAAGTTTCTTCTATCTCGTTTTCCGTAGAGGATAACGTGGTGGTGCTCTTTAGAAGGACGAGCACAACAGCCGGGGAATAGGGAGGGACTCCCAGGTTGCTGCGCAACAGAGCCTACCAGAGGAATACCAGGAAAGGAGAAGAAAGCAAGAATACAGCTGACGTTCGTGTCCACGACAATTCCAGGATAATCAAAGGCCAGGTTATGCCTTAGGCCATGACGGTGTAATAGGTTTCTTTTCAACCGATCCTATCAACTGTGAACACAATTCATGGTATCTAATTTGAATTTTCCTTAAATGTGACTGCCACAATGTGGGTCGATGTTTCTTAAGGTATTTCCCATTTTTATAGCATGTCGTTCGCCATTCAAGTTCGACAAGTGATAAGCATTCCTTGAAACAGTATTTAGATAAAGTGCATGAATTAATCCCGTTGTTTAAAGTGGTTAAGTTCACACACATACCTCAGAAAGACAATGCTGTAGCCAATGAATTGGCACAACATGCGTCTGGTTTCCGGCCTAGTTCACATTTATTCCAATAATTATGAGGAGATATTCAACATGTTTCCTCTGTTTTGCATGATACTGTTGAAATAGTGTATGTTGTTAATATGTTTACTTCCAAACAGGATTGGAGAACGTCATTTGTCGACTTCCTCTCCAATCTTGGAAAGGGGGCAACCCGCCCATAGAAATTGTTGGCAAGGTTCTACGCCTTGATTGATGGTGTTCTGTATCGAAAACAGAATGATGGCGTTTTATTAAGATGTGTTGATATGGAGGAAGCAATTCCAATAATGTTGGAAACGCACGAGGGATTATGTTGTCTACACCTGTCAGGACCAAACATGTGTTGGTCCATCAAAAGACATGGTTTTTTCTGACCATCGATGATGAAGGACTGTATCGACATGGCTCAAGGATGTGAAAAATGCCAAGGCATGGTCCGATCTCTCATGTACCAGCCACACTCTCAAATATAGTTGTAAAACCATGGCCTTTTAGGTCTTGAGCTATGGATTTGATTGGAGAAATAAGACCAAGTTCTATGAAGGGTGACGCCTACATATTAGTTGCGACGAACTATTTTACTAAATGTGTCGAGGCTAAAGCATATAAGAATGTTACCTAAGCTGAGGTGGTCGATTTTTTGAGAAAAGATATAGATATCGATTTGGTATCCCTAAAACATTGTCGTTGATAACACAATAGTTTTTAACGGCATTGTAATTAAAGACTTTGCTCGGGAGTATGGGTTCATGATAACTAACTCTTCTCCTTTTATGCACAGTTAAATGGGTAAGCAGAATCGACTAATAAAATTATAAAGAATAACATTCAAAAGATGATCGAAAGTAACCCTCGACAATGGCATACTTTGCTCTTAGATACACTTTGGGCTATAAGAGTTAAAAAACGCGAGGCTCGTAGTGTATGGGCATGACGCAATACGTCCCATCGAGGCTCGTTACAAGTCAATTTGAGTCCAGATACATGAGAATAAAGATGTCCTCGATTACGATGAAGCCATGTATTTGGAAATCGAAGGACTAGAATCTAGACTCTTCGAGGCTTTGAATCGAATCCAAGTTAAAAAAGAACGAGTCGCTAGAAACTATAACAAACAAGTTACTGTGATGTTGTCCGGCTAAAAATGTGTTGTGCGCAAGTATACACACGAATTGATTATAGCACGTAAGATATCGTTCCCACGATGACTAGTTGTTCCTGAGTACCAATTAAACCACTAAATATTATCTAGACTAATCGAATAAAAGACGGATTAAACGAAAATTACTAAAATCAAATGAGCAAGGATCACGAGAAAATATCGATAAGAAAGCCTAGGGCAACTAAATTTACGTAACTTGTCGTGGATCAATCGAACGTTTAGATAAAATTGTCCGAGGATTTAAATCATGATTTTCTATATATTAGATGTATCCCTACGATCTATATTCAATTAATTCCTAGCATTCGATTCAATTAATATTAACCGTGATATCCCTATCTACGGTTTCTATTAATCTGCTCCCAATAGTCAATCCAATTAATATCAACCGTGATATCCATATCTCCAGTTTCTATTTATTTGTTATTTGATTTTCCTCAGGAATTAATCTTACACCTCCCGATGCTAAGGTAATCCGAGTTATTTCAGAAACCGATGCCAATCGTATTTCAGAAAAAATAAACACGCAAGAACATCAAAGAACACCGAACTTTCAATTAAAATAAATCACCTTCAAAATCACCTTGACAAGTCTCGCAAATTTAGCACCCTAGATAAGAAAATTAATTCATACTAAAATAAGAAAACATCCAAGGTTCAGAAGAAAATAGCGTCGACATAAAGATATGAAGAAAAATGGATAAGGAACGCCCTCCCGATCTCCCGATCTGGTCGATAGTCGCCTCGTCCGGATCTTCTCTCGAACCCTAGTCGGCACCTCTCATTTCTCCTCAGAGCAAAAGCCAAAAAAAAAAACTCCAAAGTAATAAAAAAACTCTCTCCCCCCTTCTTCGGCTATCCTAGAGAATATATTGTTCCCCTAAAAGATTTCCTAATATTCTCAAAGATCCTAAGTAGCCTAAGAAAATAAATAAATACCAAAATATCCTAAGAACAATAAAAATAGTAACTAATTGATGCCTTCTCTCTTCAAATCATAATAATGAAGGAACCAAGTGACTTGGCGAGATTTTCTGCAGATTGTCGAAGGTCGCGTCCTTGAGATTGAGGGACGCGTCCTTATGCTCTCTGTAGGTTTACTGATTCCTCATGGATGCGTCCTTGAGATTGAAGGACGCGTCCTTTTGCTCTCTGTAACTTTTCATCACTTTATCAAATTTCGTCCATTTTGTCACTTGCCCAACTTATGATTCTCTTCATTTACCTACATCAAATCAAAACAAATCTAAGATGCATCAACTAGGTTCCAATTACTTTCAAAATAAGCTCAAGATTTAATAAAATAACAAACGTAACTTAAAACTAAACCGAAGTAAAAACACTGTCAAAACTTGTGAAACTCTAACTTAAACTTGTCTAACTAGCCATGTAAAGCCCATTAAAAGTGCCAAATAACTCTTCTTTCATAGAGTTATCAACACACCTAAACCTAATATTTGCTAGTCCTCGAGCAAATGCATAGAAACAAAACACAAAAATAACGCTAACGACGCTCCTCAGCAACACCTGAATCAATCCCTTCGAAGCACTCCCATTATATTCTCGGCAATGCATCTACTCACTTCCCATAGTCAAGTCATTTATTAAAAAACTTTATTCAATTTCCCAAAAATGATCAAGTCGGTTTGTCATGAAGTGAAATCAACAATTAAAGACTTCCAATAAAACACACTAGATTAGCACTTTGCGGAAAACACGTCAAACACCAACCGTCCACTCATCCATAGGTTGTTTTTCATCACTTTCTTCAACAAAATTTTATTTTGGTTACACGACTCTAAATGTATCATCACAATCTAGTGCACCCATGTAACGAGCATTCAATCAATGACTCTCAGTCTAGTTGGACCAAGGCACTAGGTGATGAAGCACCCCTCCGATCCCATGCTTGAGAACACCAAAAAGGACTCACACCACAAGTATATAATTAGGTGCAAATCAAACAACTTTTCTCACTCTCTTTTTTTTTGCGCACCTAAACATTGGTACTCAGAGCCTTGGTAACCGCTATTTGTTTTCTTCTTTTTTTTTTCTTTTTCTTTCTTTTCTCTTTTTCTTTAACGAAGACTCGTTCTCAATCAATGTGTGACTAGCACCACTCAACGCCAACTACCATGCGTTATTAGATTTCTAAAATTGTTTTCATTAACTAACACTTCATACCGAGAAATTATTCAATTTAGAAAACACTTTAAGTCTAATCAACAATTAAGATTCGTTTTTAACTATTCCATAGGTTGTGAGCAAATGCATTAATAGTCATCCTTGAATCAGGGTCAGCTCATCAAAGATTTCATCAAGTTTCACTAAGGAGATTGACAAACTTGACTCAACATAAAAAATCAAAACAAAAGATCACAATAACCACAAAATCAAAGCAGAGCAGACAAGAAAGGAGTCGACACCCCCAAACCTAGATTATGCATCGTCCCGATGTTATATAAAGCATAAAAGAATAAATGGAACGTAATACTCCCTTGGGGTAGCTGGTCGGCTTGACTCTTGTCTCCCTTTTCATGTATAAGTTGGCTCGGCAAGTGCGGCCATGCTGGGTTGCCGCTCAATTATTCCTCCAAAATATGGCTTGAGACGTTGTCCGTTCACCATGAAAAGTCCTTCGTTTCCCTGCAATTCCACAGCTCCAAAAGGTAACACACGATTAACCACAAAATGGTCCGGACCACCGTGACTTAAATTTTCCAGGAAAATGTTTAAGACGAGGGTTATAAAGAAGAACTTGCTGCCCTTTTTGGAATTCTTTATTCAAGATCTTCTTGTCATGCCATAATTTTGTTTTCTCTTTGTATATCCGTGAACTCTCGTATGCTTGTGGGCGGAACTCTTTTAGCTCATGTACCTGCAAAAGACGTTTCTAAAAAGCCAATTGTGTATCTCAATTCAACTTTCTTACCGCTCAATATGCCTTGTGTTAGAGTTTCAGCGGTAAGTGACAACTCTTTCCGAAAACCAGCTGGTATGGTGACATCCCAATGGGTGTTTTGAATGCTGTTCGATAAGCCCAAAGTGCATCGTCTAGCTTCATTGCCCAGTCCTTGCGAGACGGATTAACGGTTTTCTCCAAGATCCACTTGATCTCCTGATTTGTCACTTCTACTTGTCCGTTGGCTTGTGGGTGGTATGCCGTTGTGACCTTATGCTTCAGTCCATATTTCAAAAGCAACTTCTCAATTAATTTATTACAAAAATGCGTACCTCCATTACTTATGATAGCTCTTGGAGTACCAAAACGAGTGAATATGTTCCTCTTCAAGAATCGTGTCACCACCTGTGCGTCATTCTTGGGGCATGCACATGCTTCCACCCACTTTGAGACATAATCCACTGCAACCAGAATGTAAGAATTCCCAAACGACGAGGGAAACGGACCCATAAAGTCTATTCCCCAAACATCGAACAATTCAACCTCAAGAATGTTAGTCAATGGCATCTCATGCCTCCGAGAAATATTTCCAAACCTTTGACATTCATCACATTTCATGACAAACTTATGAGCATCTTTAAATAAAGTCGACCAATAAAATCCGCTTTGAAGTACCTTTGAGGCTGTTTTTATGCCTCCAAAATGACCTCCATACAAGTTTGCATGACAACCTGTAAGTATCAAGAGTTGTGCCTCTTCTGGGACACATCGTCGAAACAAATTATCTTTTCCCAACTTAAACAAGTAAGGTTCATCCCAAAAATAAGATCGCACATCATGGAAAAAATTTTTTCGCTGATGGAAATTTAAGTTTGGAGGAAGTTCATTACTTACAATAAAGTTGACGAAATCTGCATACCATGGAGTGCTTGAAGTCATCGCTGCAATTATGGAAAATAAATGTTCGTCTGGAAAATTGTCATCCACCTGCTTTTCATCCTTTCTTTTGCTCAATTCGGTTTCGGCCTTTCTAGATTCAAATCTTGAAAGATGATCTGCAACTGGATTCTCAGCCCCCTTCCTATCGCGGATCTCAATGTCGAACTCTTGGAGTAGTAGAATCCACCTTATCAATCTCGATTTTGCATCTTTCTTTGTCATCAAGTATTTGATTGCCGAATGATCTGTATAAACCACAACATGTGTACCGAGAAGATAAGAACGAAATTTATCAAAAGCATAAACAACAGCAAGAAACTCTTTCTCCGTTGTTGCATAATTGAGTTGGGCATCCGATAACGTCTTGCTGGCATAGTATATGGTGTGAAACACCTTATCCTTTCTTTGGCCAAGAAAGACTCCAACAGCAAAATCACTCGCATCTGTCATAATCTCGAATGGTAAACTCCAATTTGGAGCTATCACTATAGGTGCGGTGACTAGACGCCCTTTTAACTCCTGAAAGGCCTGTAAACATTCATCAGTAAATTCAAAACGAACATCACTCTCGAGTAATTTACTAAGAGGCTTAGCAATCTTTGAGAAATCTTTAATAAAACGTCTGTAAAAACCAGCGTGTCCTAGAAAACTTCGAAGAGCCTTAACATTTGTCGGAGGTTGCATCTGCTCAATAGCTTCGATTTTCGCCATGTCTACTTCAAGTCCTTTCTCAGATACCTTGTGGCCTAACACAATACCTTCGTTTACCATGAAGTGGCACTTTTCCCAGTTCAGCACGAGGTTGGTCGCTTTGCAACGTGTGAGCACTTTCTCTACATTCTGGAGACATAGATCAAAAGTGTCACCAAAAACAGAAAAATCATCGATAAATACCTCGATATCTTTCTCCACCATATCGGAGAATATCGCCATCATACACCTTTGAAAGGTGCTTGGGGCGTTGCAGAGTCCAAATGGCATTCTCCTGAAGGCAAATGTTCCATACGGACACGTAAAAGTAGTTTTCTCTTGGTCCTCCGACGCTATGGCAATTTGATTATAACCTCCTTTCTTTGGAACACATTGAACAGGACTCACCCAATTACTGTCAGAGATAGGATAGATTATACCTGCATCGAGCCATTTCAGAACTTCTTTCTATACTACCTCTTTCATGATTGGGTTAAGTCGTCGTTGTGCTTCGACCACTCGCTTTTCTTCGTCCACCAGTCGGATCTTATGGATACAAATTGATGGACTAATCCCCTTGAGGTCTGTTAAACTCCAACCGATTACTTCTTTATGTGCTCGTAGTAAGTCCAACAATTTATTCAACTGCATGTCATTTAAATGATTAGAAACAATTACTGGTAAAGTATTCGATTCACCCAAAAATGCATATTTCAAATGTGAAGGCAGGGGTTTGAGTTCCAGCATCGGAGGCTCTATGATGGATGGCTTCATTGAAGATTTTGAGAGGTCGACTCCGAGAGGTTCAATTTGTTGAATGTACTTCAGTTCCATGGAATCATCTTCTATCATCGGCGAGAAGTCATCATGCTCTTTCTCTTGAATCAGGAAACTATGCACTTAGTCAATAGTAAAATATTCATCAGTAGTATCAATGCATTTCAGAGTATTAAAAATAGTGAAAGTCACTTCCTGATTATGAACTCGCATTTTTTGAATTCCATCTGCTACATCAATGGATGTTCGACTAGTTGCAAGGAACGATCGACCAAGTATAATCGGCACCTCTTTATCAGCCTCCATCTTTAGAATTAAAAAATCTGCTGGCAAAATCAAATCAGCTATGTTAACCAACACATCCTCCACTACTCCCCATGGGTGTGTAATTGATCGATCTGCCAGTTGTAGTGTGACTGTTGTTGGCTTTGCTCCTTCAAGTCCTAGTTCCTGAAAAATCGAATAAGGCATTAAATTAATTGAAGAACCAAGATCATATTTACTAAAACTTTTAGAACCAATGCGACAAGGGATAGTAAAACTCCCTGGATCGGCAAGCTTCGGCGGAAGTGATTGATGCAATGCTATGTTGCACTCCTTTGACAACGGAATCACTTCAAATTTCTCCCAACTTCGCTTCTTTGATAAAATATCCTTGGGAAATTTTGCGTACGTGGGCATCTTGTCGATTGCTTCCGTTAATGGGATGTTGATGTGTAGCTGTTTGAAAAGCTCCAGGAATCTCATGAATTGCTTCTCGTCCTCCATTCTTTTCAATCGCTGTGGAAATAGTGGTGGCGGGTAAGTCACTTGTTGCGGTTGGGCTGGTTTCTTACGCCATTCACGGTTCCATGCTTTCAGCTCCTTAATGAGTTCAGGACTTCTTTTTTCTTCTTGTCCTTCATTGAGATCAGTTATTACCTTGTTGGGTTGATTTTCTGAAGGAGAAACCTCAGGAAGAGTTTGCTCATATGCACTTCTTTCATCTACAGATTGCTTGATGTTCCCTTGTCCGAGTTCCTCCTCAAATGAAGTCTTGTTTTCCTGGCTTAAAGAACCAATATATTCGTTGATTACCTTTCCGGTTTTGAGGTTCATTGCCTTACATTGTTCATTTGACCTTGGATTGATCTCGGTGTCACTCGGTAAGTTTCCCGGGGGCCTCGAGGCGATCGCAGATGCAAGTTGACCCATCTGGTTCTCCATGGTCCTCATCAATGCTTCAAGACTTTTTATAGAAGAGTTTTGTAAAGAAATCAATTGTAACATGCCATCAATGCTTACCTTTTCCTTTGCAACGTGTTGTGGCTGTGCTTGAAACCCCGGAGGCTCAAAATTTTGCATCATGTGCATGCTTGAGCTTGGTCCAGCAGGCTGTCCATGTTGTTGTGTCTCTCTCCAAGAAAAATTGGGATGGTTTCTCCAACCTGTATTGTAAGTATTAGAAAATGCATTACCTGCCCCTCGGTTGAAGTTACCCATATAATTTGCCATTTCCACACATTCACCAGAGTTGTGTTCTCCTCCGCAGACCTCGCAACTCATAACATTCATCTTCAGTTGCCCTTGCATCATCTTTGTGAGAGCATCAATCTTGGCGTTTATATTTTTCAGCGAATCCACATTCATCATGCCTTGTTGTCTCATCTGTCCTCGTTCATTGCCCCATTGGTAGGTGTTGATCGCAATATTTTCCAGCAAAGTGTACGCCTCATCGGTTGGTTTTGCAATTAATGCTCCACCAGCTGCTGCGTCAATCGATGTCCGAACTGTAGGTAGCAATCCGCTATAAATGTCTGCACGATTAGCCACTTCGGAAGGCCGTGATGTGGACACTTCCGGAGTGATTCCTTATATCGCTCCCATGCCTCATACAAGCTCTCCCCATCGAGTTGCATAAAAGTAGTAATATCTCACCTCAACTTCACCGTCTTCATGGGTGGAAAGAACTTGGTGAGGAACTCTCGAGCTAAGTCATCCCATGTCGTAATTGAACCTAGCGTGAGAGAATATAACCACGCCTTCGCTTTGTCCCGTAAGCTGAATGGGAACAATCTCAGTTGGATCGTGTCATCGGACACACCATTGCTCTTAAACGTATCACAGATCTCGAGAAAACTCGCAATATGGGCATTCGGCTCATCGCTGACATTTCCACCAAATTGACATTGATTCTGCACCAGTTAAATGATGGCCGGCTTGATCTCAAAATTATTTGCTGCTATTGCGGGTCTTCGAATACCTGTCTGGACATCACCCACGGATGGAATTGCATAGTCTCCAAGTGCCTTATGATTCTCCATGTCTCTATTTTCAAGAGCCATCTTTTCTTGTTGTTTTTTAAGCTTTGCGTCTTTCCTTAGAGCACGACACGTCCGCTCGATCTCGGGATTATACTCCAAAGAATTAGCACTTCGGCTACGTCGCATCCACCGAGAGTAATCCTGAAAAAAAATCAAAGAAAGAAAAATGAAATGAAATAAATAAAAAAAAAATCTAGTCTAATATCAGTGAGTCTGCTATTGATATCAAGAAATAACAATTAGTACCCGGCAACGGCGCCAAAAACTTGTCCTGCTAAAAATGTGTTGTGCGCAAGTATACACACGAATCGATTATAGCACGTAAGATATCGTTCCCACGAGGACTAATTGTTCCTGAGTACCAATTAAACCACTAAATATTATCTAGACTAATCGAATAAATGACGGATTAAACGAAAATTACTAAAATCAAATGAGCAAGGATCACGAGAAAATATCGATAAGAAAGCCTAGGGCAACTAAATTTACTTAACTTGTCGTGGTTCAATCGAACGTTTAGATAAAATTGTCCGAGGATTTAAATCATGCTTTTCTATATATTAGACGTATCCCTACGATATATATTCAATTAACTCCTAGCATTCAATTCGATTAATATTAACCGTGATATCCCTATCTACGGTTTCTATTAATCTACTCCCAATAGTCAATCCAATTAATATCAACTGTGATACCCCTATCTCCAGTTTCTATTAATCTGTTCTTTGATTTTCCTCACGAATTAATCTTACACCTCCCGATGCTAAGGTAATCCGAGTTATTTCACAAAACGATGCCAATCGTACTTTCAAAGAACAAATAACTGAAAAAATAAATCAAAGAACACGCAAGCACATCAAAGAACACCGGATTTTCAATTAAAATAAATCACGCTCAAAATTACCTTGACAAGTATTGCAAATTTAGCACCCTAGATAAGAAAATTAATTCATACTAAAATAAGAAAACATCCAAGGTTCGGAAGAAAATAGCGTCGACATAAAGATATCAAGAAAAATGGATAAGGAACGCCCTCCCGATCTCCCGATCTAGTCGATAGTCGCCTCGTTCGGATCTTCTCTCGAACCCTAGTCGGCACCTCTCCTTTTTCCTCAGAGCAAAAGTCTAAAAAAAAAACTCCAAAGTAATGAAAAACTCTCTCCCCCCTTCTTAGGCTATCCTAGTGAATATATTGTTCCCTTAAAAGATTTCCTAATATTCTCAAAGATCCTAAGTAGCCTAAGAAAATAAATAAATACGAAAATATCCTAAGAACAATAAAAATAGTAACTAATTGATGCCTTCTCTCTCTTCAAATCATAATAGTGAAGGAATCAAGTGACTTGGCGAGATTTTGTGCAGATTGTCGAAGGTCGCATCCTTGAGATTGAGGGATGCGTCCTTCTGCTCTCTGTAGATTTACTGATTCCTCATGGACGCGTCCTTGAGATTGAAGGACGTGTCCTTCTGCTCTTTGTAACTTTTCAGCACTTTATCAAATTTCGTCCATTTTGTCACTTGCCCAACTTATGATTCTCTTCATTTACCTATATCAAATCAAAACAAATCCAAGATGCATCAACTAGGTTCCAATTACTTTCAAAATAAGCTCAAGATTTAATAAAATAACAAACGTAACTTAAAACTAAACCGAAGTAAAAACACTGTGAAAACTTGTAAAACTCTAACTTAAACTCGTCTAACTAGCCATGTAAAGCCCATTAAAAGTACCAAATAACTCTAGTTTCATAGAGTTATCAGATGTCTTTTGTCCAAGGCGATTTAGTTTGGAAAATGATTCTCCCAGTTGGAACGAAAGACTATTTCTTAATCACTAATTGTGAATCTCCATAAATGGTACAACAATGAGCCTTTAGATAGATCAAAGTACGTAAAGCCAAAATGACAGCTTCATACTCGATCGAGTTATCTATAAATTTACCATCTACTTTATAAGCTAACTTTTGGTAAACTTGCAAAGGAGACACAATGTATATACCAACACCACATCCATGTGTCGATGCAAAACCGTTAAACTATGCTTCCCAATATTCATTTTCTTCTAATGGGGAATCTAAACTTTCCCCATAATTAGCAAGGAAATCCGCCAAACTTGCCCTTTAACCGCTGTCTGAGGTCGATACTTTAAATCAAACGGAGAAAGAATAAGACTTCATTTGCTTAACTGACCAGTGAGCAATGGGCTATCGAAGAATATTTTCAATATGGGAGTGCTAGATGCTATATAGACAATGTAATGCCATATTTTCATCACAAAGTAGTAAACCTAAAGGAATAACTTCTCATTATTTGAATATTTGATCTCGATGGGAGTAAGAATACGGGACAAGTAGCGCACAACGCGATTTTTATGATTTTCATCCTTCTGGGCTAACAACGACCCAATGACTCGTTCTCTGTCAGCAACATATAAAATAAAAGGTTGCCCAACCTGGGGATATCCTAAATAGCCTTAAGCTTTCCATGATGAATCTCAATCCCCTTTTTATGTACTAAAAACTCGAGGAATTGCCCCGATCGAACCGCCAAAAGCACATTTGAGGAGGTTCAACTTAAGGTTATGTCTCCTCATGTGGGAGAAAGCCTGTCGTAAATCATCGAAGTGATAGTCATCTAACGTGGACTGGACAACAACATCGCCGATATATACTTCTACAGTTTTCCCAATCAAATAATATAAAATAAGATTCATCGCTCTTTGGTATGTTGTTGCCCATGCGTCTTTCAATCCGAATAGCATCTGCCCATTCGAAAATCCCAAAAGGACAATTGAATGCAGTTTTGTAAATATCTTCTTCGTCAATGAAAATTTGGTTATATCTAGAATATCCATCCATAAAGGACATGATTGGATGACCAGAAGTTTTGTCGATTAACTCATCGGCAATCGGCACAGGTTATTCATCCTTAGGTGTCGCCTTATTCAAATCTCTGAAGTCGATGCATACTCTCACCATACCATTTTTCTTCTTCATAGGTACAATCGATGATATTCAATTAGTATATCTCGAAGTTCAAATCTATCATGTGTCAAAGAGCTTCTTTACTTGGTCGTACACACTTTGGCTATACTGAGCAGGGATACGTCGCGGTGCTTGTTTGACCGCTTTTATGTCGGGTTTTATTGGAAGTTTATGTTCCACCAAACTTCTATCTAACCCGGCATTTCAGTATAATCCAAAGCAAAATAATCTTTAAATCCTTGCAGGGTTTGCAAGATCGAATGGAAAATTTTTTGTTGATCATACTACAAATACAAGTTGGTCGAGGAACTTGTTCTCTCCCCAAGTTCACCGTCTTAAGAGCGTCGCACGATGTCTTTAATGACTATTGATCCTCAGAAGAACCCAAGTCAGATTGAAGACAATAAATTGTTTTATTCGTCATATGTTGTATTGCAACACTAGTCAAACCTTTACACGATTTCAAGCCACCTCTTCAGCACCCAGGAACGTCCAGCGAACTGGCATCTAAATACAACTCTAGACTAACTTTAAGCCTTGTTAGTCTATACACTCGTACTCACTCCATGACATCGGCGACTACGTCTTCCTCCTCGTCGTGAAGCATCGCTTTTCTCCTGGAGGAGTCTCTTAGGCTCCACATCCGGGTTATTAACTTCATTTCCTTCCGCACCATCAACGTTCCCTTCATCAACATCGAGCCCAAGCACTGTTTTTATTACCAGAAGTCTTTCGACCATCTTTTCCTCACACAGTGCTAGAGCAGCGGCTTCAACTTCCTCAGGGACTTCGTTAGTATCCCAACCGGTGGGAACATCGACATCCGGGTGAAGGGGACCTTCGTACGTGACAAGATACTCGAAGGTCCCAAATGACTCACCGAGTGGGCCGACATTTGGGTCACCAAGATTGTACCTCTTCTTCAAGCTGAGATCTTTAATAGTTTCGATAACTTCTCCTGTAAAGATTTCAACTATGTTAATATTGAGAATATGAATCGATTCAACCATAATGACTTCTACCTTCAATTCTAACCAAAGTATTAATTCTCGATGAAGAGTAAAAGGAATAGTAGCAGCCTTATGCAACCAATCTCTCCCTAACAAAGAATTAAAAGTAGTCGCAACATCGATGACAAAAAGGCCGTATTCATAACCAAGCGCCCCACTTTTAGTCGAATTGGGATTGCGCCTATACTCTTCGACGTCAAGCCATTGAAGCTACTTATAGTGACATCTGTGGTCCGGATGTTATCTCGATTCAAACAAAGAAAATTGAACGTGCTCCACTATCGATCAAGACATTCTTAAGTCGAATGTCATTGAAATATGCCTCAATATATAAGGAATGCATATGATACTACATCACAGCAATGGGTTTCGAAAACCAGTGAACAGGAAAGCCCACACGCTAGCGACCAACTTGTGAAGTCGAACGTCCGGGTTACCTGTATCTTTTCGACTCATGCATTCGCTCACGAATTCGGAAGGAAGCATTATCATATTACACTCCACGGGGCCAACGTTCATACTCGGGATATCATCTTTGATAGGTTTATAATCCGAGTCATCGAACTCATCGTCACCCAGAGGAGTAGGAGGATCGACTCGTGGGTCTACGGGTTCCTATGTCAACAACAAGTACCTATGTATCGGCCTGACAGGCATTATTAGACTCTTGATCCAATTTCATCCTTTTTTCCTCTACATGCCCGCGTCGTCTTTCCTTCCTTCTCTAGTTACTTCGAGAGGTATCAGACCCTTGTTTGCTCACCTGTTACCAACTATCATCAATAGGAGTTCAAACTTTGTATGCTTTTGGTCAACACAAGTCATTAGTGAAATCAGGATATCCCTAGATCTGCTACCTCAATTGAGGATCGTATCCCTCTACAGGATAAAATCACATTATTAGCAGCATCGACAAAAAATATTTCATTAATCTCGCTCGTACCTTACTTTGGCGTCCTTATGCGTGTGATCTCGAACATGTTGGCGGAAGACATGACACTCAACCTCTAGAAGTAGTTCTAAGAGTACAAACTGCAGAGTTGTCAGATTAAAATCTTGTGCTTGAGAATGGGATGACATCTATTGCACACACCATCGGCCTCCAAGAGTTGAGCAATAGGCGTGCCATCTTTGAGCACTCGATCATCGAGCGAGGAGCAGGTCCCAGCCTATCCTTAACGTCTCGAGAAGTAACTTGGCAGCATGGCTAGCCTGACCCTCGGATATCTTAGAAACATCATTGCCCTTCTCAGTCGAAGCAGAGTCACTAGTTGCAGGAGTGATCATAACGTTATCAGCAACAACGCGAGTGGCCCCCTTTTGAGGCTTGACATAGTCCTGCTTTCTTTCGGCCATCCTTCCCTTGTCAAACATCTTAGCGACGGGTCTAGAAGGAAAGCACCTATCAATAGCCTTTGGTGGTCCTCGACGATTGATTCCCAGGGCACCTTCTCGACCAAAGTAAGATCGAACCCCGCTTCAGCTTGGTGGGACTGGAGAAACTTCTTGAAAGTGAAGTACCTATCCGTGGGATGGGTGTCATCCATATGCCACTAATAGATTTCATTCCTGAGCTTTGAAGCTTGAACAGGGCATTAAACAACTCCATTCTTCTAGAGTCGTTTGAATAGATTGTTGGGTAAATAAGTTTCACTTGAAATAAGTGATCTCTGCAAGGCTGAATTGGCAACATCAACTACGTTTACTTCAAAAGTATGTTCCTCACAATCAGTGAAAGGTTTGTTATCGATGAAAGCAGGTTCATCTAACTCCTTAAAACAGAGGGCTTTAGACTCAATCAAGTATTGAATGAGATTCATAAATGTTAAGAAATTGCAAGTCGCATGTGTAAAGGATCCATGCCCCTTGTAATAAATCTTCTTCTTTTCCTTATCAGTTTGTGGCAGTCGATGTCCAGGTTTAAGCTTGATTCGACCCCGATCTTTGAGCCAATCAAAGATCTCATCTCTTTATCCACATCGAACGAATACTTGCGCTCTTCAATCGACTTTTGGAAAGCATTTGCTTTGAAATTTTTCATGGCCAAAACATCAAAGACGGTCGATTCCCTTTGACGAATTCAACCATGTCTACTTCGATCAGGGAAGTTTCGACTTGGTATGCCGAATGACTTTTGATTCTTCCCTTAAGAGGCTTTCATACTTAGTGGATCTTTGGGCAAGATCATACAAATATCTGAATCTCTCTCCTTGGATCTTTTCTCGAATCCGTATATCCAGAGCATCCTATGTTATTTCAACAACTTCCTCCTCGGTAACAGAAATCTTACATCTTCGTCGAGCCTACTGAAATTGTTGCAACTCTCGAGGTTGCTGCCTCATTCGAGTTAATTTGGCAATGGTAATGGTTGAATCCAATGTAGGAAACGCTTGCATGAATGGCTTTTGCATTTCTTGCCAAATTTGGATCGAGTTGGCAGGTAGATGAATGCACCAATTGAATGCTGAACCTGTCAAAGAATTAAGGAACAGCTGAAGTTTCCAAAATCATTATTGGAAGCTTTGCCAGCCTGGTAGGTGAATCGAGCCATGTGTTCTATTAGCGTCATATCATCCTCCCCAAAGAATCTGGTGAAGTCCGAAATTTTGTATCCTCTTGGATAGGAATAATCCATGTCAATATAATCGGGATAAGGTGTTCTATAAAAGTTCACCTCTTGTCTTCGCACCACACCAGGAACCATCTGCTCTACCAATCGAGTAATATAATCTCTAAAATCGGCAGGTTCGGGCTTCATCGCGGGAGCCCTTGGAATATCTCTTTCGGAGGGCCTTTCCCTCTCGACTTGGGGCCTTTCCCTATCGAAAGTGTGCCTTTCCCCATTAGTGGCGGGACGTTCCCCAAGAACTTCTTCGAAAAGGTTCCTTCTTATTGGGACATTTGCAGAAGGAATCCTTTCAGCATATTCGACTGTCAATCAAGTATAGAAACTCTCTTCTCGATGATGAGACAGTACATAAGAAGTTGGCCTATACTCGCCATCATTGTCACCATCAAAGTTCTGTTCTAAATGTTGACCACATGAAACTAGAGTATAGGGCCCTCAAGCTTACGCATTTTCACAGGAAACTCGTTTTCGACTCCCTCTATGGACGCCAAAAACGTGTTTTAGAGCGAAACACATCGCGATATGACGGGGACTAATATAATGTAAAAAAAATGTGGTCATCAAGACTTTTAGGCAAATAGTAATGCAAAGCACAAAAACAAGAACGCATGAACAAGAGCACTTACTTCAATTTCTGGAGAACAATTTACAAGGACACAACAAAGCAGCCTTCGGGGTCTTTGTATGATTGTTGTGTTGTAATTACAAAAGACTAATCGCATATTTATACTAGTACTTATTCCTATCCAAACAACTTTTGCTAATAGAACCGTTAACATAACTGCAATACACATTTTCCACATGTTTTATTAAAAGTAACTGCACACTGTCAACTTCGACTAAGTCTTGATGAAGTTCCGAATGAAAATTTGCTAAGTCTTGAAACTTCAACTAGGACTCTTCCTTCAATAGAGCCTCGATGGAAGCTCCCCTTATCCGTACTTCGACGTAACCTGCATCGACGAGCTTAAACTTCTATCGGGCGCGTCTTCGATTGCGTCGGTCTTCACAATGATGGGCCTTGCCATCATTGAAGCCCAAAATGGCTTTATGGTGTAACCAAGATGGGTAACGCTTTTGGACCAAAGTGGGCCTGCCAGGCTAAACCTTCCCTATCATCGGGAGCTGCAAAGTGGTGTTCGCTTGGAACAATAGCCTGCCACATCGGGTTGGCAAATGTCCATCTAGTGGTCAAGGGAGAACATGGCAGTTGTAATTCGCACTTATGTATTCAACTGCGTGCTCAATGAAGATGCATCTGTCATCTTAATAAGAATCTGTTAAAATCCAACACCTCTAGAAGGTTCCTTTCCATATTCTTCAGCCGATGCTTCTCATCCTTTCCTTTGTCTTGTCCAGATATTTTGGGTACGTAGTAATAGGATAGTGGTTAGACAATTTTAGAAGTAGGCAAAATGTGTCCTTAGTTTCTTTACTCTTTGGAGATTCCCAATTATAAATAGTTCCACTACTGTAACAAGGGGCCATATGTAAGAGACTATTGGTCAAAGAAGATTAACTATAAGGGAATGTCGCCACATTTAGTAAACACAATGAAGACCATAATTTGGAAACATAGTAAAATTTAGAAGAAGGAGTGCTACTGTTGGCATCGATGTCAGAGTGCTTTCTCGACTTTTTTATGGAACTCCTATGGTATCCTTTCGAAACTTCTACATGCATCGTGCCCCGAGAACCTCTGTTTTCATCGGGTAGCATCTACTCCCATAAGCACTAGCCTCCTCTCGAGCACGATCCCAAACTCGCTCCCTTCCCTAAACTTCGATTTCTACTTGTGATCCGAGACATATGGGCATGAGTGACAAGGGTTGTGCTGGCATCGCCTTGATTATGTCGACCAGGCGACAAGCTGATCTCACGCTGCTGGAGTGGACGGATCCAGCGATAGGCGAAGGAAGTCTCGTCGAGCGAAAGGAAGTTGAAGAGACGGGAAGTCAAGCGACGAGAAATCCAAGAGGTGATTACGTTCTGACGGTTCAGATCCGACAACTTGCAGCCTAAGAGAGGCGCCTGCGGCCCAGAAACTCTTTAAGTCTCTCCTTCTCTTGACACCCGGTGGATTCTGTGTGTGGCAAAATTACCCGAGCCTTCATTACACCAGGGGTGCGTAGCTGTATCCGGAGTTCGAAGGAAAGCTAAATCCAGAAGAGTTCATAAACTAGCTTCAATCAATTGAGTGAGCATTTGTGTATGAGGAGGATCGATAAGTGAATGTAGCAACCTTACGACTTCATAAGTATGCGAGTATATGGTGGGAGAACTTAACCTTCAGAACAATTTGATGATACAGAGCAATTTGTCTAAACTTTCAAAACAGGCCATCACTAGGTAACTAAGAGGACTAAAACAAAATGTCATCGACGCAATGGAGCTTCAGCCATATTGGAGTTTCCCTGACATTTGCAATCTTGCTCACAAGGTTGGGAAGCAACAAGCGACGAGGGCGAGGTCGAGAGCGACTATGAGGACGACGCCTTTTAGCAAAGAGAGGGCGTTTACGAGAGCCAACCCATCAATGGGCAAGGGAAAAGCGAAGGTGGACCTTTGCTCCCTATTTGTCAACTTTGGAGTCAAGATGTATTTTAAGTGCCAGCGGATTTGACACATGGCGTCAGAGTATCCTAATCGATGAATGATAAGTATCATGGAGAATCCAGACAAAGAGGAGATGGAAGAGCAACTAGTCGAACCTACTTGGGACGTCTAAGAAAGTGTTGTGGCCGAAGAAGTCGACCAGCACGAGAAAATTTTTCAAACACATTGCACCATACAATGGAAAGTTTGTCAAGTGATAGTCAATAGCGGGAGTTGCACTAATGTGGCTTCTACCACCATGGTCGAAAAGTTAAAGCTATTGACCAAGCCGCATCCTCGACCACACAAACTTCTGTGGTTGAGCAAGGAGAGTGACGTGAGAGTCACGAAGCAAGCTCTGGTATCGCTAAGCATTGGAAAGAACTACCAGGATACCGTCACGTGCGATGTCGTACCTATGGACACTTGTCCCATGCAGTTGGGAGACGATGGCAATTCGACATGTGCGCAATACATGATGGTTTCAAGAATACTTACTCCACCAATCTTGACCAAAAGAAGATCACCCTTATACCCCTATCGACGACGACTACGATTACGCCAAGCAAGCACGAGTCCAGCTCGACGCGATTGAAGTTGACCTAGGCGATTCACGGCGAAAGGAGGATCTACATGCTTATGTTGTCGAGAAAGGTGGAGAACCTGCTCTGACCATACCTCCATAGGTTCAAAAGCTCCTTCTAGAGTTTGCGGACGTGTTTTTAGAGGAGATGCCAGGTGGACTTCCACCTTTGAGAGATATTCTGCATCAAATCGAACTCATGCCCCGAGTGTCGTTGCCCAATCGTCTAGCTTATCGATGCAACTCGGACAAGGCGAAAGAGTTGCAACGTCAGGTTGAAGAGCTCACTGAACGTGGTTTTGTTCTGGAGAGTCTTAGCTCCTGTTCTGTCCCAGCGATCCTTGTTCCCAAGAAGGATGGCTCATGGCAAATGTGTGTTGACAGCCAAGCGATCAACCGAATCACCATCAAGTACAGGTTTCCAATTCCCGGCTTGATGATATGCTTGATGAATTGCATGGTTCAACTGTGTTTTCAAATGTAGACTTGAGAAGCGGCTGCATCATATCTGAATGAGAGAAGGAGACAAGTGGAAGACTACATTCAAGACTAAGTTTGGTCTCTACGAGTGGATGGTCATGCCATTCTGACTCTCGAATGGACCAGCACCTTCATGCGACTGATGAATCATGTATTTCATCCGTTTATTGGAAAGTTTGTTATCGTTTATTTCATGACATTCTTGTCTATAGTCGCAGCGAAAAGGATAAATTAGATAATTTTCGACAATTATTTGAGAAGCTAAGATTGTATGGAACCAGCAAGAAGTATGAGTTTATGGCGTCGAGTTTAGCCTTTCTAGGCAATGTGCCATTGGGAGAAGGCATTTGAGTCGACAAAAGCAAGGTTCTGGCTATTCGGGATTGGCCTACGCCCAAGTCAGCTCACGACGTCCGGAGTTTCCATGGACTTGCTTCATTCTATCGGAGATTCATCAAGGATTTTAGCACTATTGCGGCCCCTATGACCGATTGCTTGAAAGGAACGACCTTCGAGTGGTCGACGACGGCTCAGTTGAGCTCGAGCAAATCGAGCGTCGCTTGAGCGAAGCACCCGTGTTAGCTCTTCCCGATTTTGAGAAGGTATTCAAAGTTGAATGTGATGCCTAGGGAATTGACATTGGTAGTGTGCTTTTACAAGATGGACGACCAATCGCCTACTTCAGCAAGAAGTTGGGAGGTGTTCGACTAAAGTACCTTACGTACGACAGAGAGTTCTACTCGATTGTTCGAGCATATGAAGTGGGTCGAGTTTCTTCAGTCCTTCACGTTCTTGTTGAAGCATAGGTCGGGTGTGAAGAACATTGTGGTAGATGCCTTATCGGGGAAGTCGAGTGTGTTGACTAGAATGGAGTCGGGATCGAGATGCTACATGAGTTGTACTCGACTGACGTAGACTTTGGAGAAGTATACAAGGCATGTGCAGAGAAAGCCCAGGATCCGTACTACATCGTAGATGGATTCCTTTTTCGAGGAGTCAAGCCGTGCATCCCACGAAGTTCTATCAAAGAGTTGTTGATTCGATAAGTGCTTGGAGGAGGACTTGGAGGACATTTTCGCGTTCAGAAAACTCTCGAGATGCTATAAGAGCACTTCTATTGGCCAAAGATGGCTAAGGACTTCAATCAGATGATTCGTAGGTGCACTACTTGCCAGCGAGTAAAGAGTCACGCCCAACCACAAGGCTTTTATACTCCGTTAGCCGATCGACCTTGGGAGCACGTGAGCATGGATTTCGTCCTTGGATTACCACACACCCGGCGTCAAATGGATTCGATCATGGTAGTCATGGATCGATTCTCGAAGATGGCTCATTTTATTAATTGTAGGAAGGCAGGTAATGCCTCGCACATTGCGGATCTCTACTTTCGAGAAGTTGTGCGACTACATGGAGTGTCTACATCGATCATATCAGATAGAGATACCAAGTTGTTGAGCTATTTCTGGAAGACCTTATGGCATAAGCTCGACACGAAGCTCTTGTTGAGTACTAGTTCTCATCCACAAACTGATGGGAAAACTGAGATTGTGAACCGAACTATGGGAGTTTGCTTACAATCGAGCTCCACATTCGAGCTATGGGAGATGGTGGTAAAAAATCTGAAAGATTGGGATATCAAGCTCGCCCAGGCTGAGTTTGCTTAAAATCGAGCTCCACATTCGACAACTCGGGCTTCCCCATTCAAGGTAGTGTAAGGAATTAACCCGAAGATTCCAGTTGAGTTTTTACCGTTACCTTGGGAAGGTTTGGTAGACCAAAATGCAGCTCGTCTAGCTGAAGAGATGTTGAAGTTACACCAGAGGTTAGCATCATCATAGAGCAGCAGAATGAGAAGTACAAAGTCAAGGCTAATCAAGGTCGACGGGAGAAAGTCTTTCACCCAAACGAGCTGGTATGGATCCATTTGCGAAAAGAGCAATTCCCTGCTAGTCGAAAGAACAAGCTCATGCCAAGGGCTAATGAACCATTCCGTGTCGTTGAGAGGGTCAATAACAATCTATACAAGATCGACTTACCTGGAGAGTATGGAGTCTCAGCAACTTTCAATATCCAGGATCTTGCGTCGTATGAAGATGACGAATACCCCTTAGATTTGAGGGCAAAACTTCCTTAGCAAAGGGAGGATGATGCGAGATGGATGGGCTTGAGCGAGAAGGTTGGTGTTGGTGTCGCCTTGATTGCGTCGACCGGGCGACAGGCTGATCTCACCCTACTGGAGTGGACGGATCATGCGATAGCCGAAGGAAGTCTTGTCGAGCGAAAGGAAGTTGAAGCGACATGAAATCAAGCGACGAGAAACCTAAGGAGGGGTTACGTTCTGACGGTTCAGGTCTCACAACATGCAGCCCAAGAGTCGCGTCTACTCCACTGGCCTGCTTTACCAATCTTTTCATATCTTGTCGATGAAATAATATATTTCACTTCCTTATCTTAGGATTTTATTATCTTATCTCTTATTTTTGTTTCCCTTATTATCTTTTCTACGGGTGACCTATATAAGCTCTTGCAATATAACCCTTGAGGACAACTTATCTTTAATTCAGAAATTAAATCCCCAGAAACTCTTTGAGTCTCTCTTTCTTTTATCACTCGGTGGATTTCGTGTGTGGCGAGATTACTCGTGCGTTCATGACATTGGTGGTGCGTAGCTGTCGTGGTGTAGTTAAACCCCAAGTCCAAACACGGTGTTGTTGTTATTGTATCCGTACGCGGTCGGGGCATGACACATCTATTCTTCGGTGGTGGCTTTACTTGTATCCGAATGTTGGCGGGTTTATCTTTTATTTTCGAGTTTATCACCCTCACCAGCCCCCGTTCACCATCGTGGTTCGTGTTGTCGTTGAGCAAACGAACCGTCCCACCCCGTCCCCGCGTCAACTTGTTCAACGATGCTACGGTGCCATGCCTAATCTCCATTTCTATACGCCCCTCCTTTAAATTATGCCTCGGTTTATCAGTTGACATAGTCCTCCGTGTGTGAGCACGATTGTCTATCTTGAAATGGTACAAGAGTACTGCCATATTGACCCAACATCGTACCTTACGTTATTGACGTCAATGTGATTCGACCAAAACCAAACCAAATCTTTACAAATTTTTTTTGTTTTATTTTTCTAAACCAAATTTTTGTGAAACCGAATTTAACTAAAGTAAAATAATTCGATTTAGGTCAAAGAAAACTTAATTAAAAATTAAACTTCATGAATTATTTCTTTTAAAAAATTGCTAACTACGCATATACCTAGGCTAGTAATCAATGCATAAGGAATTTAACATCAACACATGCATATCATTATATATAAAGAAAAAGCATACAAATTTACAAAATTGAAAATAAAACACAAAACCCAATCTCCTAAATAAGTTTGCTCCCCACAAAACACAAATAAGTTAACAATGTAGACTTATTAAAAATTAAAGGCAAGTTTAAGCATAGTTTATACTCTGCTATCGTCGTTCAGAATGAACACCTTAAGCTGATCATTAATATTATACTCCTTTCCTATAAATAACACACATAAAAGACAATATCTGCATATTGAAATATCGAAATTTTAAAGATAATCATAGGTTATCAACCGTGACTTCAATATCAATTCTCAAAACACAATGTACAACAAATCATCTAGTAACGCTAGTAACTACCAGCGGGAATTGGACCTTAATCAATTCAACGTTCATAATAAACTTTGATTCAATTAATTATCAAGATATAAGTGCTACAAATATGTTAAAGCACAAAAAAGATTAACTTCTTGTAATTTATCGAACTCTTCAAACTCATTGACAATTACGGGCATTTTCGTTGATCGAGTTTAATCTTGAATATAAATATGTTCTTAAACCATGGAAGAGTCGATGAACTCCAAAAATCATCAATAATACGACCCCTGATGCTTCTCTAGAGACGGAAATGGTAAAAAAATTCTCGAGCCATAATCGACAAAATACGATATCTCTTGCTATTAATCTTCCAAAGCTCGACAACATCGATCGTATCAAGTTCAGGGTCCTCGTCCCAATATTTGTCCAAGTATGTCTTCCTCTTAACTCCATTTACTTGCTATTTCTACTTAAATTTTTCTTGTAATCTCCCTTCTGTCATTTATGGTGGTGGTCATGTACTCGTTGAAAATTGAGAAGAGCTCTAACCTTCTGTGCAATATTATCCCTTTGACTTCAAGGAATAATCATTGTGAAGCTCATAAAACTTTTCTTGAAGCTTCATCATATCTTCACCTCCACGAACATCTCCTCAAGTACAAATTTAACCTATTTAAGTTTCTAATTTAGATTTTCGTAATGTTTATCCCATTTATATTTCACGTTCCTTGCCATCTCCCGAAACTCAAGATATGGAGCTTGTTCACTCACTCCATTCATTTAATAAAGAAGCAATATTGTTGATGTCAAGCAAATAACATTACAAGCAATAGTGCTCGTCTCAAACACAATCAAAGTAACTCGATAGAATATATCCAGCATCTTAACTAGGCCCTTCAAAATTCACCAATCATATTACATTAGTCTCCTTCCAGAGTCTCACTCAATAAGATCTTTTTCAAAATAAGGATCTTCTTCATGATAGCTCTCAAACACCCTTTCAATTGCTACATCCAACATTTTATACATGGAATTCCATTTAGTCAGAACATCTAGACGCAACTAAGCATTACTTTCAATCTTCGCCTGCTCGACAAGTGTCTTAAACTTTTCTAACCCCGTTGGAGATTTTCTCATGTACCTAACAACCTCTTGAACATAATATAGTGAAGTATTTACTAATTTTAAACCATCTTGAACAATCAAATGCACAAAATTGTTAGAAGTTTTCATGTTGTGGCTCCATTAATTGTATAATATACATTACCTTTTACTTTGATTTATTTTATGAAAATACATTTTATAAAAACGGGTTGTAACATAAAACAATGCATGAAATCCATTAAAGTAATATGATTATTAAAGTTACCGGGATATGCTCATCTCGTTTATCTGACATTGTTTACGGCTAGTTGTACGCCTTTCATAATAATTGGTCCGTTGATGGATATGACATAGGTTACGGTTAATTACTTCTAGTTCTTTTCCTCTGTCATTTAAATATATTATTATGGGGCAAAACTCACTTTTCATAAGGAGAAACCATATATTAGTTTTCTGATAAAGACATATGGGGTTATGCTCTCATATGGTAAGTTTACTTTTACACCTCGTCAATCGAGAGCAGTCGTACGGAAAGGAAAGGAGAAGAATGCCTCGCCAATTCAAGCTCCCATGAATTAGGCTTCAACGTCCATCATTAATAGGATAAATGTGATGGCGTTTACTGGTACGTTACTTTTACCATAATCTTATTGGTCATCGTAAACCCGCATAAATGATTTCAAAATTTGATTTTACAAGTAAGTTTCTTTTACCATAATCTTTTACCTAAACTCGACCCCAATTCATTTTATTAATCCGAGTGCAATATGTGCTTAGTTAGTTCAACCCATCAAGTCAGTTTGAGCCATAGAAGAAGCCCATGTGAGCTTAGTTAACAAAAAAAGGATGGAATGGATTATGTGCTATGATTAGCCTACCCCAAGGGGTTGAGCCTTATAGATCGGTTGCTACTGGTCAATGCTGGTGATCGAATATAAAATTACTTATGCATAAATAAAAGGTCAAATGTACAATTTCATTTGGTTTGTTGAAAATAAGAGCCAAGTGGGAAAGTACCATGTTGTGTTGTGAATGTATGGCTGCTAAAGTGACCATTTGCGCGACGATTGGACTTTCTCTATTCATACATGTTATTGTTTATTGATAGAACATCATAATGTGTTGCAAGTGTTTAGCTACTAGAGTGGCTGACTCATATGTAACATATGATGGTTCTTTAAAGATAACGTGTATTTATTTGAACATAATGTTATTAATACACATTGTGCTATAAATGATTTCACCAAAGTGAATTGTGCATAGGTGACATGTGATCGGTAATGAATAAACTCATTGTCACTAAAAATAAATGCATTTGCTTGAATGTGGATGAAAGCAATAACCTTGGAATCCCATTACAAGTAGTATAACTGGCAAAGATATCGGGTCCTAAAAGTGTAGGATTGCATCCTTTACTTCCGAGGTGATTGCCCATCCCCATGCAGTGACATACACAGTAGGAGTGATGCATAGAAGAAGATGCATTTAGAGTCTTTGGGAGTGTGGGAACTCAATGGTTCTACTAGGAAACGAATGGTAAGTTCTCACAAGGCTTCTTGAAGTAAATAAGCAAGGTTCCTCTTGGCACCATGAATATATAAAGTTGCCACAATATATGGTGCCTCAAGTTCGGGCTAGTTAAATCAGTGTGAAACATTGTTAAATCAATGACCCATAATTTAGGTTGGTTATTTTATTCAGCAGTTGACATTTATGATTACATGTATGTGATCAAACACCACATGAGGTTTGGACTGTGAAAAGTAACCTATCTAGCAGCAACCTGCTTTGTTGGACAGTGGAACCATTTATGGGACACAATTGTGGACTTTGCTTAGGGTATTTACTGGCCATAATGGTCCTAAAATGGTTATGAGTGTATACTCTATTATGGGACCTTTTAAGTAGACCAATATGATACATTTACATTAACATTAATAATTTTGTGTTCAACAAACAAAATCAATCAAGAAGACTTTCTCATCTAAAGCATATACTACTAGCTAAAATTGTGCTCCGACTTGCGGCTAGAATGTAATTGAACCATTTAGAGCCACCTGACAACCTTGTTGAAGTTTTGGTATTGATTATACCAAGCAAAGGCAATTAATGTTTACTTTGAGTCTTCGTAGGGACAAGTTTATGATTTAGTCATGTATGGATGATATAAGTCAATATTTAAAATTTTGATGATTCAAATTTTTAGTGAAGTTGATCCAAGCAATGATTTTTTATCAGATTAATATCTTGATCAATTTATTTTATTTTCGTAATTAAATAATTAATAAATAATCATTTAATTACAAAAATATTTCAAACAAAAAGTTCTCAATGTGAGTAGCTTCTGTAGTATAGATGTTTGATTTTTGTTTCACAGAAGGTCATGGCTCATCATCAAAATCTATTCAACAATCTCCCCTTTTTGTATGATGACAAAACATTTATCGTTGAGGGAAATATTTTTGCAAATAACTCCCCTTGACTCCCCTAGATAGGTGCGAGTACGACTCTTGCATTTTACCGAACCATATAGTTTCTATTAAACAGAGCATAGAAGCTTCTGTTATAAAAACAAGTTGTTCATAGAGCACAAAGGTTCTGTGATGTACAATACAGAGCATGAAGCTTCTGTATTTTAGCCCAATAAAATAGACGAGTTTTCACTTTTATACTCCCAACAAAGGTAACCATATAAGATTACAATTCACATACCCTGTAGAAGGTTAGTTGTGAGCTATAAGTCTCATAGCCTTCTACACCCTCGAAGCTTTCTACAACTGAATAAAGGGTGAAGTAGTCTCCCTCAACACAAAATTCTCCCCCCTTTTGTCATATCAAAAAACAAATGAAAGAAATATGATTTAGAAGAGAAGACTTCTGCAGGAGGTATGACATAGCGTTCATAACCAAAGTGTAGATGGTAGATTTAGTTCTTGCAAAAGGTTGAACAGAAAGTTCAAAACCATCATGCAGAAGGTATGTCCACAAATGGCACTTGTTAAATCAAAACCTTTAGACCATGAAAATCAGTTTTTGGTATAACGAACAGAAAGTTCAAGCAACAGACGATATCACTCTACATCATCAGAAGAGACCTCTTCAATGTTGTCGCAAATAAGCTTTTCTTGGCGTTCCACCATGCAAGCCAAATCCATGACCATTCGTAGGAGGAAGCAGAAGTCTTCCCCATTAGCCACAGCTTGTTGCTGTATATCTTTGAGGAGAGAGTTCAAGTTCGAGGGGAAAGACCCTTAATTAGATGATCTGGGTCGTCTCTGTGCAGCAAATGCTTTAGCTGCAGAGGCTCGAGCAGATGGTGCAGCAGCATCCTTTCTATTGCATGGTTTCTCCTGTACAAAGGAGAGCGAAAATGAAGTCGTAGAAGGTTTAACCGTCTGTGTAGCTTCTATTTCAAATAACACTAGTTTGGAAAATATATTTTAATAATACATTTCCTAATATGACCTTCCAGACAAATCTCAAAGCCTTATTCGAATTTAAATTCGTGTTTTAGATATATAATTTGTTATACCTTTTGTTGTGTAGCATATAGAGGATTCTACCTTCTGTAGTGAAGTGTACAGAGGATTGTACCGTCTGTTGTAAGTTTCTATTTTTTACAACGTACTTACACAAGTTTATCTTGTCTTATGTAAGACGTTATATAGGATGAGAGGTCCCTAGCTCACTTCTAAAAATGAAAAACTTTTCTTTATCCAGAGGCTTTTAAAAATATCAGCCAATTAACGTTTTGTGTTAACGTATTCTACGCTTACAGAATCCTGTTGTACATTGTCCCTCAGAAAATGATATCTGACTTCATTGTGCTTCAATCTAGAGTAATATACTGGTTTCCTAGATAGGTTTATCGCACTAGTATTATTACAATTGGTCGGAATTTTTGTAAATGAGTGACCGTAGTCCTCAAGTTGTTGCTTCATCCATAGAATTTGAGCACAACAGCATGCCGCTGCTATATTACTCGGCTTCTGCAGTGGAGAGGGCAACAGAAGTCTACTTCTTGGAGTACCATGATATCAACATGTTTCCCATGAGCCGATATGTACAACTTGCACTTTTTCTTTCAACCTTACATCCAACGAAGTCAGCATCAGAATATCCAATAAGATCAAAGTTTGATTCTTTTGAATACCAAATGCAAAGGTCACAGAACCCTATAGATATCAAAAGTTCTCTTGACCGTTGCCATGTGAGATTATTTAGGTGCTGACTGAAATCTAGCACAGCAACATACACTAAATAGTATGTCAGCTCTAGAAGCTTTAAGATACAGAAGAGAACCTATCATGCTTATATAGAGCTTACTATCTACTTCTTTACCATTTTCATCCTTCTCTATTTGGGTATTCATACCCATTGGCGTAGACAAATGTTTTGTGCCTTCTAGGTTGAATTTCTTTAGAAGCTACTTAGTTTACTTTTCTTGATACAAGAACGTACCTTCTACAGTCTGCTGAATTTTAGGCCAAGGAAGAATGTGAGTTCTCTCAACATGCCCTTCTTAAACTCACTTGTGTTACAAAGCTTTTCATTAGTTGATCCAACGATAATGTCGTCAACATAAATCTGGACAACAATAATATGTGCGATTTCCTTTTATAATGGGATTATATGGATTAAGTTATACCTTATATAGCTAGTTAAAAGATGTACATGTAATAGTGATGAAATTTCTTTATGAGAGACTAACTAATAATTATTTGAACTATATGGTTTATTGATTTTGTTGGGACAGTTTTGATGATGAATCGGACCCTCTGTACTACAGAAGGTCGAACATTCTATTCTACAGAAGCTTTTTATGTTAAGGGCTTTATGTAAGAATTATTGTTGTAATTAAATAATTAGGTATCAATTATTTAATTACGAAATATATATTATCTGATTAAGATATTCGTCTAATCAGATTACCATGATTTGATTTTCAAATAATCATACTGGAGATAATATTTCTTGTAAAGGAAATGTATCTTCTATATATGGAAAGGTTATATTATTTGGTCTACAGGCTTCTGTAAGCATACTTGATCAACATACGAACATTATTTGATTGCAAATCACCACCACCTGTCCAGATACACTCTCACGTGTGTTTTTATCAGGATGGAATTGACTTCAAGTCATTTGGAAACAAATCAACTATTGTTTCCATCTGTAGAAGGTTATCAAGCAGAACCTTCTGCGATACCTTCTGTGGTGCACTATTCATGGAAAATATATCATGATCTATTCTGATTTATTCTCTACCAGAATACTTGCACGTATATATTATTTCTGTATATAAATCATTTTGTAAACTAATTCTTTATTTCACATTTCGCAGATTACGTTTTATATTTTCCCTTTGTATTTTCTTCTTGAAATTTTGTGTATAAATAGCCACGCCCTCTCTCTCCCATAATACAATACTTCAACTCAACGAAAACATCCATCCCATTCTGTCCAGAGAGAGCGTGAGCTCCATTTGTTTTAATTTGTTTAGTTCTCTCATTCTTTCATTCGTTTTGAGTTAGTCACACGAGGAGCACTAGCGACGGACGGCTGCATCGTTGGTGAAGCCTTCTGGGAGAGTGACTCGGGGGCTCGAGGGACTCCGCTGAAAGCTGCTGGAGACGTTGTTGGAAGCGTGTGTACGTGGGGAACGTGCAGCGGGCCGGAGAGAAGGGCTGAACCTCGGGAGCACAGAAGGTGAGGGACTAACCAGCTTCTGTTGTGTAGAGCTCTGTGTGCAGGAACCTAGGACGGAGGCTGTCGTCTGCTTGCGTGGGGTTTGCCACGTGCCTGCGCAGGGTCTGCTGCGTGCTTGCGTAGGGTATGCTACGTGCTTGTGTGGGGTACGCCACATAGTCGCTATCTCGAGGAGATCGTGCAGGTCGTGTGGAGCCGCCGGAGGGAAAATCCATCCTTGAACAGGGGTCGCTGTTCTCTTGCGTAGGGTCCGCTACGTGCTCGCGTGGGGTACGCCACGAAGTCGTTATCCTTGAGGGATTGCGCATTTGCTACCTTGTTAGTCACGTTAACGCGTGCAACCTCCTGTTGTGCAGAATCTTCGGATCTGTATAACCTCCTGTAGAACAGAACCTTCAGGTCTGAATCTACTCTAGTGCAGAACCTTACGGTCTGTACATAACTCAAGTCATTTCTAATACGAACCATTTTGGTTTGTTAAAGATTGACACATTCTTGGTACAGAACCATACGGTCTGTGCTATACCTTCTGTGATACAGAATCCTTGGATCTGTTCTATAGAAGGTTGACGCTTACAGTACAGAATCTCTTGATCTGTGCTATAGAAGGTTAACACGTCTGACACAGAACCTTCTGGTCAGTGTTGTGCCTTACCTTATTCGACACAGAACCTTCTGATCTGTGTTGTGCCAAACCTTCTTCGACACAGAACCCTCTAATCTGTGTTGTGCCTAAGTTACTTTGACACAGAACCCTCTGATCTGTGTTATGCCGAACTTACTACGATACAGAACCTTCTGGTCTGTATTGAGCCTAAGTTACTATAGTACAGAACTTCAGTGTTTGTGCTTCGTAACAAACCTCTACGGTACAGAACCTTCTGGTCTGTGCTCTGCCACTCAAGCCTCTATTGTACAGAACCTACGGGTCTGCTTTTAGTTGCTAACACTTGTGTAATTTGTACTGAGATACATTTGAGTGGAAACCATCCAAATATCTGGGTGAAGAGTGGACGTAAGCAATTTGCTGAACCACTATAAAAATACTTGTGTCCAATCAAATAAATTGCGAACACACTTGAACGTTCTGTTGTACAAAAATCTATCTACGGTTCTGTTTAACAGAAGCTTTCTTCCGCTACGGGGTAAAACGAAAAAGCGTTAAAATCCGAATTTGGAGATTAACACTAATTCACTCCCCCTCTTAGTGTAACAGATTTACTTTGTTAATTAGAGACATTATTTTTACAATTATTTTGGACGCGTGTTTGATATATGTATTTGTTTTTTATGCTCATCAATGACTGTCACATTTTATAATGTTACATTAAGAGGGGGATGAATTAGTGTTAAAGTCTAATTAAGGATTTTTAATGCCTTTTCAACATACCCCACAGTGGAAGAAAGCTTCTGCAAAACATAACAGTAATGACAGGTTTCTGTAAGACAAATCGTACGAATGTGATTGAGTTTTGTTTGATGGACGCAAAGCTTTTATAATGGTTCGACAACTTGCCTACATCCACTCTTCACCTAGATTTTGGATGGTTATCACTCTGACGTAACGTAGTAACGATTACAGAATGTGATACACGATCGACCTTTTACAGCAGAAACCATAAGGTTCTGTGCTAGAGTGACTGAGTTTCACAACACAGACCAGAAGGTTCTATACCAAAGGTGACTGATTTTCACAGTAGAGACTGAATGATTCTGTACCACAGTGACTCTGTGCCACACACAACACTTCACACGCACAACATGTAACCATTCACGACTTTCAACCAACGTTTAGTGGGACCTTGGTTTCTCCTTTTAGGACCAGCACCCCATCTCTTTTCCATGCCCAAACCTTCCATTTCCAGCCTACTAAAGCAACCAAATACTCGCATAAAAGTCCACATAAAAGGCACCAGGCAAGAAGGTTCTGGCTTATGCATAATGAAAAAGGAGAATGGAGGGTAGACGTACTTCAAGCCCTTAAGCTTCTCCCTTGTGTTTGTCCACCATTCCAAGTGCTTCCTTAGTGAGTTTTGTAATGACTCAACTTTTTATGGATTAAAAATCATGTTTATGACTCATATTGAAGTATGAAATGAGTAATGAGTATGAACACTTTAGTATAAATGGTGTACAAATACTTTTATGTGTGCTAGCATATGGTACGGACCGTGTAAGGGTTCTCCGGACACCCAAGATCGAAGGTTCTCGAATGACCTCATAAATGACATGTATGAGGTCGAGATTGACACGAATGATATCGGAGATGACATATATGAATCAACCATTGGGAATGGTTAAAACTTGCAGAACAAGTCGTAGGTTGACATGTACGACCTCGAGGGGTGATATGTACGAATAATGTTCAAAGCTTGTTGAGTAAGCTTCGTAATTAATTAATAAATATAATTTTATTATGTTGAAAGTGAGGAGCCACGGCACATCTACTTTCCCTAATCCTCAAAATAAATTCTCTCCATTCTAGGAAGGAAAGGGAAATCTTTGGTGGGTGAGGAAAAGAAAGAAAGAAAAGAAAAAAAGGAAGGAGGAGGAAGAGGAAGAAGGGGTCGGCCGTGAAGGAGGGAGTTCATTCCCTTGTATCTTCATCTTTTCGTCCGGTCATGGAAGGAGAAATGGGAGAGGAAGCTTGGGGAAGAGAAGCTGAATAAGGAGGAGAAGAAGATGGGTAGGAGGAAAGGAAGATCTTGACAACAAGAGCACAAGCAAGGTATGGATCCTCTCTCTCTTTCTCTTTTCCGAACACTAGATGGCCATAAACATGATGCCTTGCTTTAGTTGTATATGTATCATTGTTGTGGAAGTGTGAGGAGGGTTGACAAGTGAGGAGTGGCTCGGCCTTGGTGATTGAGGTCGAGCCTTTCCTACTCTTAGCGAGATGAAGGGGAGTTGCCAACCCGAGAAGAATGGGGGTGGCTTCTCGGACTCTCGGTAAAGGAACATTCGTCACATTGTTGTGGAGGATGGTTCGTTCGGTTGTGCTTACGATTGATGTGTATAATCATCCGCAATCGTGTGTGTACACTTACAGTGTATTGTAGATGATAGGTGGCAAGACAGGGGTGCTCGGCCTTGGGTATTAAGGACGGATCATCCATATCCTTGTTTGGTGAAGTATGGCGAGTTTCTCGTAGTCGAGATGAGCCATCCGGACCCGAACTTACCGGTGATGTCCCTCCCAGTTGAGCGAAGGGGGTGTATGTTAACGTACATGTAGATATTACATTATATTCATCCCTTATCTGTGTCTCGGATAGTGAAACTATGCTAAAGAAAAGTACTTGAGGTTGATGGATGAGGGAAATGAACGACGGGAGAAGTTGTCGTTCCTTGGTATTCCATTAGACAATTCTCATTGGAAAGTGATGAGGGCGAATCGATAACTATATGTCGGAGGATGGGGACATAAGTCGGCCAGATGTAATGTAGCCAGTTAAGATTCTTGAAAGGCGGGGCACGATTAGTAAGTGGCTCATTGTTTAGTCTTAAAGGATGGCTAGTATAGTCGGAGAAAAGCCGGAATAGTGCGACGGAATGACGTCGCGGGTAGAATTGAAGGTGGAAATGTTGCCCGGAAGTGAGCCGTTAAGGTGGGTGTAAGGGGTTGGAACGTAGCCCAGAAGTGAGCCATTAAGGCGAGTGTAATGGGCTGGAAATGTAGCCGGAATGAGTCGCTAAGACAGGGTAATGAGCTGGAATGGCGACTAGAATGAGAGTCTCGAATGTAATTCTTATCCATGGGGCAAGTCTCCTTAAGAGTATCAAGCAGCGTGAATGTCAGCTGGAGGGGATTAAATTCGGTTGAAACCCAAAGAGAAAGAATCAGAATTGTTACTGATGACTGTGTAGGAGTTCGTACTTAGTCCGTATGATAGACGAGTGATATATTGTGATGTTCGACAGGTTTTGAAGACTTTCGCATACATCTCTTTAGTTGGATCGACTCTTATACCATTTACTCGTTAGTGAGATCTCCTACAAATATCGTACAATGTTCACCATTGATAAAGGAATTAGTCTTCGATTTATAAATCCCGAAAATTCGGGACCTTACAGTTTCCTCAGCACTAGACCCTCCTCTTCCTTTTTCCATGGATCTGTCACCACCACCACCACACACACTTCTTCTTCTTCTTCCTCCTCCTTTCCTTCTCTGACCACCCTTGCTTCCTCCTTCCCTTAGTTGTTTTCGTGTCTACCTCCCCAAGACAAGGTGAAGAAGAATTTTTTTAATTCTTTCTTAAGGGACGGTTGACTCACTTTATGTTACCTCCCTTCAATCAATTCCCTGAGTGCTTTAGGGGATGGATGCCCCTTGACTAGCATCATCCTGGCTTTCTGGTGCGGGGACGGTAAGGAATAGATGATTCCAAAACCAAAAGTAAGGGGAATGCCACAGAATGACAGGGAATGGGTGACGTTCGGTATGGACGGAAGGTAATGTATAATGGGTGCGGCTGGAAATGGGATAAATAAGTTGAGATTCAACCTCCACTCGGGTGAACTCGTTTGGCCGTGGATACAGATACACCACCACGAACAAGACGAGGCGAGGCACAACACGGAGGATACAGATACACCACCACCGGTTGATACACTCTACTCAATCCGCACTTGGAAATCCACCAAATGAAGAACGAGGTTTTGAAGGAGAATCCACTCACTTCGGATAAAAGACATTAAGTCTGATAAGGGTTTATAATTTGATTCAAGCTCCATTCCAAATGAGTACAAGGTGCCCATTATATAGGGAACACCTGAAGAAGAACTAGCCATAAATGGCTTGTTGGAAATGCAACAAAGTAAATGCAAAGCATGAATGACAAATGCATGAATGAGGAATGCGAATTGATTCAGCTTCTTCGAGGCTCTTCATCTTCGAGACTCTTGGCTTGGCCGACTCTTCGTTGCTCAGTCGCTGATGATGTCAAGTCGCACCTCCTTGAGTCGCACACGTCGAGTCGCAAGTCGCACTCGTCGAGTCGCACGTGCTGAATCGCAATCGTAGCTCAGTCGCAAGCGAGTAAAGTGACGCCTCTCTTGCTGCGCGTCGACGGGGATAAGTTGTCGTCCGTCTTTGTATCATCCTCCCCTTGTTGAAAAGAGTTTGTCCTCAAACTCTCGTCGTCGTCATCCTCCACAAACGGCATGAGATCCTGGACGTTGAATGTGGCAGAAACTCCATAGTCACCTGGAAGATCAATTTTGTAGGCGTTGTCGTTGATGCGCTCGATGATCTTGAATGGTCCTTCTGCGCGCGGCATTAGCTTGTTCTTTCTCTTGCTGGGAATCGGTCCTTGCGCAAATGAATCCAAACTAAGTCTCCTGGCTGAAATATCTTCACTCTTCTTCCGCGATTGGCTCTTTCCGTGTAACGTTGATTGGCTTTCTCGATCTGCGCTCGAATCTTCTCATGGAGCGATCGCATCTCCTTAGTACGCTCTTCAGCATCTCAGCTAACTGATCTCATATCGCTCGCAGGCATTAGTTCAACAAGGACTAAAGGATTGAGTCCGCAAACTACCTGGAAGGGTGATGACTTCGTTGTCGAACTTGGGGCTCGATTGTATGCGAATTCAGCATGGGCAAGCTTGATGTCCCAATCCTTCTGGTTCTTCGAGACCAAGGTTCGAAGGATTGCAGCCATAGTGCGATTGACAACCTCCGTTTGTCCATCGGTTTGCGGATGATAAGCTGTGCTGAATACGAGCTTCGTTCCCAACTTGTGCCACAGTGTCTTCCAAAAGTAGCTTAGGAACTTCGTGTCGCGATCTGAAACGATCGACTTGGGTACTCCATGCAACCTTAGCACTTCTCGAAAGTACAAATCTGCTACGTTGGTCGCATCGTCCGTTTTCTGACATGGGATGAAGTGTGCCATCTTCGAAAATCGGTCGACCACTACCATGATCGAATCCTTTCTTCGTTGCGTTATTGGTAATCCCAGTACAAATTCCATAGTCACATGTTCCCATGGTCGCTCTGGGACGGGCAATGGAGTGTAGAGACCTTCAGGTTGGACACGGCTCTCGCTTGCTGGCAAGTCGCACATCTCGCGATTAGTCCTCGCACTTGCTTCTCCATTCGAGGCCAATAGAAATGCTCTTGTAGCATTGCCAGCGTCTTGTCAACTCCAAAATGTCCAGCGATTCCTCCTCCATGGACTTCTCGTATAAGTAGGTCTCGCGTCGAACTCCTCGGAATGCATAGCTTAGAGTCGCGAAATAAGAATCCATTCACCTAGTGGAATCGATCGATGGCTTGCTGGGCGCATTGGACGAAGATCGCTCCAAAATCTTCATCGTCCTTGTACAACTCCTTCAAATACCTAAATCCAATCAGCTTTGTCTCCTCTGGATTGCATCGATAGGCTGGTCTATTTGGTAGCGACGCCCCTGGAACCAAGTCGATTTGATGTTGTATGCTCCGCATCGGTGGTAATTCGACTGGTAGCTCCTCTGGAAATACGTCCTTGAACTCCTCAAGAATGGAAGCGGCCTGAGGATGGCTCGTTGCTTGACCTGGGGCGGATTCGACAAGAACCACAAAATAAGCCTTCTCACCTTCTTGAATCGCTCGAACTAGTTGAACTCCCTTGAGAGGCTGGTCGCTAAGTCGATCCTGGGTCGTGATTGTAGGCTGACTAGTGTGGGGCATCAAAGTGACCTTCTTCTCTCCAATGTGGATGGAATAGGTATTGCGATACCCGTCGTGTAGTGCGCGTCGATCAAACTGCCACGGTCTCCCCAATAGTAGGTGGCATGCATCCATGGGAATGACGTCGCAAGCAACTTCATCCGGGTAGCTCTTCCCAATGGAAAATGGAACTCGCGCTCGCTGGGTGACTCGAACGTCACTCTCCTTGTTGAGCCATTGTAGACGGTTGGGATATGGGTGCGCTTCGATGGGCAACTTCAGCTTTTCAACCATCGTTCTTGACACGGCGTTGGTGCAGCTACCACTATCCACAATCACCAAACATACCTTTCCTGCGACTGTGCACCTAGTATGGAAGATGCTCTCCCTTTGACTTTCCTCTTTCGCCGGTGTCACACTTAAAGCCTTTCGAATGACTAACAGTTCTCCTTCGTCCGGATACTCCTCTATCTCTTCGGCATCCCAAACAGGGTCGGCGTTCTCCTCGAACTCTTCTTCTTCATCAGATAACTCTCTGATGACAACGTTCCTTCTCGTCGGACACTCAGAAGCCATGTGCCCAACTCCTTGGCACTTGAAACATCGTCGAATGATGTTTCGTTCGTGCGATTTGACTTCAGGTCTTGTAGTCGACGGTGGGGCTCTCTTCAATGTTGTTGTTGACGGCGGCTTCGCCTGGGAGCTACTCCCCTTGTTGAAAGGCGCGGCCTTCACAAATGGGCGGGTAGTCGCTCTCCTCGCTTGCTGCTGCTCCACCTTGTGCACCAATGCTCGCACATCGTTGAAACTCCAATATTGTTGTAGGTCAACGGCATCTGCGATTTGGGGCTTAAGTCCTCGAAGATACCTGGCAATGGTTTGCTCTGGGGCTTCTTGGACATCACATTGCAGCAACAGTCTCTCGAACTCCCATGTATACTCCGATACACTTGAGACTTGTTGTAGCGACTGCAATTTGAGGTAGAGATCTCGTCGATGATGCTCCGGTAGAAATCTCTTCGTCATGGCCCTCTTCATTTTTGACCACGTACGAATTTTATCACGCCCTTCCCTACGGCGCTGCTGGTTGGTGTTCTCCCACCACAAACTCGCGTACTTCTTCAATTTCAAGGCAGCCAGTTTCACCTTTCGATCCTCGGGCACTTCCTCGTAATCAAAGATGCGCTCCACGGTGTGCATCCAATCGATGAACTCGTCGGGGTCCAAGTTTCCTTCGAACTCCGGAATCTGAACGCTCACGGTTGGCGCTCTTCTCTCCTGTCTCCGATATTCCGGTGAAGATCCTCGTTGAGACTCTTCACGCCATGGGTTCTCCTCATGATCGCTCTCTTCGCAGCTACGAGAAGATGATGCATGGTGGGTTCGCAATGACTGTAGTTGCTGCTGAAGATCAGCGATTTGCTGCTCAAGCCGAGCAACTTGTGCTTCGTCTAGAGACATACCGCGTTGGAATCTTCCGGCCATTGACAACCTAGGCTCTGATACCAAGATGGTACGGGGACGGCAAGGAATAGATGATTCCAAAACCAAAAGTAAGGGGAACGCCACAGAATGACAGGGAATGGGTGACGTTCGGTATGGACGGAAGGTAGTGTATAATGGGTGCGGCTGGAAATGGGATAAATAGGTTGAGATTCAACCTCCACTCGGATGAACTCGTTTGGCCGTGGATACAGATACACCACCACGAACAAGACGAGGGCGAGGCACAACACGGATGATACAGATATACCACCACCGGTTGATACACTCTACTCAATCCGCACTTGGAAATCCACCAAATGAAGAACGAGGTTTTGAAGGAGAATCCACTCACTTCGGATAAAAGACACTAAGTCTGATAAGGGTTTATAATTTGATTCAAGCTAAGATCCAAATGAGTACAAGGTGCCCATTATGTAGGGAACACCTGAAGAAGAACTTAAATGCACGAAATGAACATAGGCTAGATGTATGCAAGGCAAGATTCATGGACGAGCCATAAATGGCTTATTGGAAATGCAACAAAGTAAATGCAAAGCATGAATGACAAATGCATGAATGAGGAATGCGAATTGATTCAGCTTCTTCGAGGCTCTTCATCTTCGAGGCTCTTGGCTTGGCCGACTCTTCGTTGCTCAGTTGCTGATGATGTCAAGTCACACCTCCTTGAGTCGCACTCGTCGAGTCGCACGTGCTGAATCGCAATTGTAGCTCAGTCGCAAGCGAGTAAAGTGACGCCTCTCTTGCTGCGCTCGACGGGGATAAGTTGGCGTCCGTCTTTGTATCACTTTCGAAGGAGGCATCCAAGACCCCTTGGTTAAATAGATGTTTGGGTGCCAGGAGACCATGACGTGGAACATCCTTTACTAATTTGTTGCACGACGAGGTGTCATTCCGAACATGCCTAAAAGTTGAACGATCCAATAGAATCACAGTGCCATCTCTTTCAAATAGAATTGGATCATCTATCATATGACTGAGAGATCGGTCTCCAAATGGGTGTCTGAGGGGCTTTTGTGTCTTCTCAATTTGGACATTGATAGAGATATCATCCCAGTCCCCTAGATTCACAGGTTGGCTCTCGGACACTCCACCAACCTTACCATACTTTCATACCATATAAACTTTCATTGTGGTCGTCAAAAGACACGTTGAGTAGTAAACACGTCAAATATTTAGTAATAAGAACATGACGTTTGATACACAGGTTCCAGATTGGGGTCGCTAACGAACACATGGTTTGATTATAAAGTAATAGCTAACATGAGTTTCAGTCAATGGACGGCTGCCATTTGTCATTGAAAGAAATACTGGCAAATAGGAAATTAAATTTCAATTAAAGAAGGTATCAGCCTTCACAGAGAGAAACAACGAAGTCGGAGAACATGTATACCTAAACCTAATAGCTTTTAACTAAGGATCAAATTATGCTTTTCAATTGTCGTGTCTTGCTTATACAAAAATCCTTATAGTTGCATAAGATTCCGTGGCTATCTTCATCATGGGTCACGTCATATCTCATTTGTCATGGGGTTTCCCTCGTCTTGTCAAATCCAGACAAACATCTTTGCAAGGCGACATGTGCTCTTCTTGCCTTCCTGCATTCTCTATTTGGGCGAGTTGGAAACTACCATTCCCTTCCGGTCGCGAATGTCGGTCTTATGACGTGACTCTCTTGTCTTCTCTCGTTTGTCATTTGGATGAGTTAGAAAACTACCACTCACTTCTTGGTGAATAGTGAAGTTCGGGCCGAATGTTGCAATTGAGTGATACCCCCTTTAAGCGAATGATGTTAACGGGCCATAATCCTTCGGGCAAAAGCTGAATTCCAAATGGCAGCGGGAGCTTTACCAGGTGACAATTGAGTGATTTTCATCGTTAGGCCAAGTTCCCAGTCTCCCTAGGCCCAATTTTAATCTATCATCTATGATCTAGAAATTTTAGCAGTAAACAGTTATTTAAAAGTTGAATAAGCATATTTTAGACAATTATGCTTTTAACTCGTCAATCCGGTCTTATTGTAAAAGAAGCCGATGACAATTGGTTCGAGTGAGGCAAATGGATTGTGTACACTACAACTGAATCTGGTCATGTTGGGACATGTATTTGCATTCTCTACATATAGTGGAAGAGCGCAACATGTCATTAGCATTCGTTTTATAAATATATGATTAAAGAGATGAGGGGGGAATAGTGGCCTAACATACAAAGAATACCTCCAACTATGTGTGGTCGTAAAATCACACCCGGCTGACCCAACTTTTATGGAGCCGAAAAAGAAAAAACCCTCATCTGAATATGCCATGCCTGCTATGTGCCAAACAACCAGGGATGGGGGCTGTCAAAAGTAGACTATTCATGAAATTGAACGAGAAAGTTCCGGGAAGCTCCCTTCTTTCTTGGTTATGCCAATCTTTGATTTAACTTAAAGTTCGTGCCCGAACGTTCGGTGGGTGGGGAAACAACTCCACATTTGCTTGTTGGCCCCCTTACTTTTAATAATTTATTTTCAGCACCCCCGATTTTAGGAAAAAAAAATAGAGAAAGGAATAGAATTGTTTTTATGGGACCTTTTTTTCCTTCAGTCGCCAAGACTTTGTTTGAAGACGATGATATCCGGAGGGAGATGAATATGTCAAAACTTTGATGGTGGTTTGGAAAAAAAAAAGGACGGATGACTTGGTACGGAGACCTTTTCCAATGAACGACCACGTTAATACGAGGATTAATCCCCCTACCTGTCTTTTTCTTGTTATAAAAATAAGGGTGAACTTGTTGTTGATGCCCCGCGAGTTAATCCAACAAGATGTCCCACCGAGTTTGACTCGTGTTTTTAGCGCGTAAAAAGTGCGTACTATATCAAATCCACATTTAATAACATTCACCTTATATCATTATCATTATCATTATTATTACTATTATTATTACTATTATTAAATTAGAAAGAAGATGGATTCCCCCGCCCCCCTCCTAGGAGTAATAATCTTGACCGATTATTCCCATAAATGAAGGTAAATGAGACACGAAGAACACGAAAACTTATGTTGGTTTTGGTAATGTAAAGGAAAGTGGATCCCACGAACGAAGCTTCCATGCAATTTCCTTTCCATCACCCCCACCCCCACCCCCACCTAAAACTGTTTTCAATTCGGGCATTCTTTTCATCACCCGCAACATCACGCCAATCCCCTCCCTCCATTGTAATGTCCTTCCACAAGAAATAAATATTCCGAAATTTAGGACCATCGTTGTTTCTATATGTCTATATATCCCCGCCATCAGGCTCGATAGTTTTTCCCATCCCAACAAAAGCCTTAAAGGATGACCAAGCCTAGGAAACCCATCCAATGGATCAACAAGGGCCTCAGCCTCTCCCTCAATGGTCGTGCCCGCTCCCGTCGCTACTCCGACTCCTCCACCACCTCCCCCTCCCATCGCCCCTCGAGGGAGGATGAGCTTAGGGAGGTATTCCGCCGCTTTGACGAGGATGGAGATGGGAGGATCTCCGCCACTGAGCTTCGGTCCTTCTTCGCGTCCATCGGTGAGTATATGTCCCATGAGGAGGCTCAGGGGGTGATCAATGAGCTCGACACCGACGGGGATGGCCAAGTCAACTTCGAAGACTTTGTGAGTCTCATGAGAATGGATGGAAGGGAAGGTGCGGGGAGCGACGGCGACCTGAGGAGGGCGTTTGAGATGTTTGAGTACGAGAAGGGGTCAGGGTGCATAACTCCAAAGGGGCTGCAGGCCATGCTGTGGAGGCTAGGGGACAAGAAGTCGTACGAGGAGTGCGAGGCCATGATCAGGGCTTTCGACGTGGATGGGAATGGCGTCCTCGATTACAACGAGTTCAATCTGATGATGGCCTGATCCATCGTCATACAAGAAACTCAAAAGGCCAAAACCCTAATGAGAGGGCGTGTTTGTCAATTGGTTCTTTTGTTTAATTTTCAATCTCAGATTAAGGGAAAGAAGGAACGAGAGGATAAGTGGACATAGTTAAAGATTTCAAGAGAAGAAAATCTGGGAATCTGTCTGTCTTCATGATTAAACGGAAAGGGTGTTGGTTGGGGCCATCTTATGCTTTCCTAACGTGAATTTGTAAAGGTTTGATGTTTTCGGGTAATTGTTTCCTTATAAAATAGTGTCAAGTGAGATGTTATTCTACTTGTGTGGGCAAAAAAGAAAAAGAAAAAAGCGTGTTTAATAAGATTTTTTACTCCTTTTTTATCTAATAAAATATTAGAAAAAGCTTCGAATGCATTTTTATTATCGTGCATATTTATAAAAACGGCGAACTGTCAGGGATTTCGATATTTTCTTCTAGAACCGACAAACAGGCCAAACTCCACAACGATTTCACATGTATCGGGCGATTCACATGTTAAGTTAGTGTTTTTATTTAACTTGTCACATTTCAGATACGTAGTATATCTTTTAGATTAAGGGATGCACATGGTCTCTTAATCGGGTTTAGATATTAGACCTCTCGGCTAATTAATACTCAAGATCAGGTGGAAATCTAATTAATTATTGGCATAATAAGCAAATATATCATATCATTTGTGTGTATCTTTTCATTTATAAACAAATCTAGAAAATATCATACTATAGCTTGAAATTTCAGCTCCAGTCAATAAAATCAATAAAAAAATTCAGCTTCTTAAAAATTCGAATTTATTCCCCTATAAAAAAAGTAAGGGGTGTAAAGAGCATCATGGAACCGAAGTAACCTTGGAATTGGCCATTTTTGCTGGATAACTAGTCAAAAAATTCAAACAAAGGACAAAATTCTAAAAGAATCAAGGCAGGAGCGTAAATAAAATGTACAAAGAATCAATAGCCTCCTTCATTTTGGATGCACAATGACGGCATGTAAATTTAAAGTCACATAGCAATGAGTTGATAAACAACCTAAAGAAAGCCTTAGACCTGACAAATGAAACTCCAATTCATCCACGCAATAAGGGCCAGATTATCCTCATATAACGAAAACTCAAATTCATTCCGTAAGGATAATTTTCTTTAGCCAATAATTACACCCAATACATTTCTAGACATTTACCGTGGAAAGTATGTATTTAAAAGGATGATGAGTGGCTACCCTTAATTCTAATAACTCCATCAACTGGAATATTATTCCCGGATCAATCTATGAGTTATATGTTGCATCCCTTTTAGGAACAACAAAAAATATTTGAAATCATTGGCCGCTCATAAGGACATTAAAGAAAATAATTGATCAAGCACTCACCATTGATGGTGTCCTAAAAATTATTATTAATGCAGCAAAGGGCTTTTACCTCTCCACGGAGACTGTGATTAAAGAACAATTATTAGCTACTCTTATAAAGCTACATATATGCAACATAAGTTTGTTTGACAACTGGTATGTGAATTCCAAAATTATTGCTACATTTTGGACGTAATTTCTCAACGGATGCTATTGGGAATGTCTTTCACAAAACTTCCAAAACCCTGTCCAAAGGCAGTACAAAAGACCTATGAATTACTCTTAGTAAGGAAACGAATATGCTTGGGTTAGGAGGAAAAATTTAGGAGATCACATATGCGACAAGAAAGGTATGTACTAAGCTCCATGAAATAAAAACAACCAAAAAGCTTCCATGTCTGAACAAGAGTCGTTGTTCTCGGATTGAGTATGTATCTTAGAGATATGAGGGTTATGCTTCACATGTATTAAAAGGGAAACAAATACTTTCCTAAGAAGAAACAATTTAGGGGATACAACAAAAGGAAAGTATGACAAAAAAGAGGATATCCAAATGTCGAATCTCGTTTACCAACAAAAATGGTTTATGAGGGAAACAAGACCAAGCTATTCCTTGGGAGAGCTTTGTCTGGTCCAAGGGCATGATACCGTGGTTCTTGTTCATCCTGTGGTTGACTGTTCAGGGGAGGTTGTATACTTCCGACATGCTATTCAGTCTCGGTGTATCGTCATCGTCTACATGTACTCTTTGTGGATTGAGATGCCAGAGGTTAGATCACCTCTTCTTCTCATGCAGCTACTTAGCGGAGGTCTGGTCGTATATGGTTGGTCGAGATGTTGCGGTTAACTTTCCGCGGAGATGCTATGCTATTACTGAGTTGTTGTTCTCGCCGGCTAGAGTTACAATTCGGAAGCGTCTGTCTTTGCCTGATTGTTAGGGTGTTGTGTTTATTACTTGTGGATGGAGCGAAACAAGCGTCGTGTTGGCGGGCATTTGTTACCTCCTAGGACAGTTTCCTCATTTATTCTTGCACCTTTGCCTCGGACATAGCATGATTCTTTATTTTAGTTACGTACCGTTATGTACGTAGCTATGCTGGTATTTTTTTATTTCCTGTGGTCTTTGTACAGACGTTTTTTTGGTTATAAGTTATTACTTATAAAAAAACTAAAGAAATAATTGAAGCCGTTAAGTGAAAGCAAGATAGAATACCTAAGTTTCATAGAACACATAATTGCTTCTAGTTTCGTGGGTGAAGAGCTCACAAAGCGTAGTCAAGTCCTCAAAAGAATCAAAACATAAAATGACTTCACATGATTTTTCTAGACAACAAGAGCCCTAAGGAAGAAGTTCTTGCTTATGAGGCAATAGATGAGAAAGACATTTTCGCCTTATACTTGGAAATATTATATATCCATGAGTTTGTTTCACCTCAAATTGATTCATGATGAGAATAGAAGGAGCTAAAGATGGTGGTCCTCCTGAGGACACCCAAGTGGTGTAAGGTGGGTGGTGGGTGTTTGGAACCTTGTCATGATTCCTGGTTCGAACCCTACAATGCACACTCCACTTGGATTTACAGTTGGTCTCTTGGGTGATGGCTAATAAAGCTCAAGAGCCGCCCACCTGCTGAGCCTTTGGGTCTCAACTGAAATTGGACCGACGGGGGAGCAGGTTTCAAGTCGGGCCCAGAGGGGATGTAGTGGGACCGAGCCTAAGGCTCGTAGGCTTGTCAAAGAGCCTCCAAGCCTTGTGAGAGGGCTCGAGTAAGTCCGCCATAAACCCCGCTGATATAAAAAAAAGATGGTGATGGGTTGGTTCTTTTGGAAGTCGTTTAACATAGGAATAATGTATCCACAGGTCAAATTCTGAACGTATCACACTATAATGATTTACAAGCATGTAAATACAATCGGTTATGCTATAAATAATATCTCAAGAATCAACAAGCTGTTTGAAGAAGGTTAAAATAATTATATAAAAATTCATATGCAAGAGATAAACTCATTGAAATTTACATGACCCATGTTATGACCAAACCTTCTAGTAGTTCCAAGTCTATCTCTATGGCCAACATCCAACAACGATTCAATCAAATAATCTTGATGTTAGGAGAACCATCACCTAGTGCCCTCAAGCTTGATAGTCAATTGTCTACAAAGGCGCCAGCTCTGAAGGAGCCCAACAACATCAGAAGTCATGGGCTTGGTGATGTCTCCTCAATAGCAAGTGACGCAAGTACTAGTGAAGACATGGTCATTGCTCAGACAATGATGGAAACTGCATCCCAACTCATTGATGAGGCATGTTGACGGTCAGTTGATTTTAGACTATCATATCAACACACAAGAAGAATACTTGGATTTGCAAGCAGCTTTAGCAGTCCATGGTGACCCATTAAATTCTCTAAGAGAATAATCTTTAAGGATGATGAGAGTACCAATTTAGATAACTCTTCGGTTAAAAGAGACACTTGAAATCTATGTGGTTATTGAGAAAATAACCAAATAAAGGTTTATTTCGATAGATGAAATATGTAGGGTAACAAAATCATCATGTGAAGTTCTTAGACACAATGTTTAAGGTGAGGGATGGAGAAGCTAGTACTTATGTGGTTTTAACACTCAAACTCCCTAGATATTGAGTATATTTAGATACTTTGACACTTGGTGTGACATAAGTTGTACTACATTCAATGCCTTAGTAGATGAATAATGGAAACCATTGCAAAGGTCTGTCCAGATAGTAAATGTTTATGGAATGGTTATAATCATTAGCCACCAAACTAATGATGTGCTTGTTTGTATTGGCTGGTGAAAATACATCCTTAAAGTCCTACTTATGCATTATTTTTTAGAAGCATAAATAATTCTTGGTAATGATTTTCTTAAGAGACAAAAGGAAAATCATTCTTTTGTGCAAGATGTCTAAGACATTAGTATTGATGGAGTAATATTAATACTCTGAAAAATCTCAAGTTACGATTGAAATTTGGATTCTATTCTATTAGAAGGACAAAGTATTGTGGTGATTTACCATGAGAAAAAGCCTTCAAAGTTCACGCTAGCATGCTCATACACGATTGGATGAAAATGAAAGTTGGGTGAATACATTATTTTCTCTATACAATGACAAGTTAATTCCAAAACAATGAGTGTGCAAAAAATGACTTGAATCAGTATCTGGTTACACTTGGTTGACAATTTTAGTAAGGAAACATTACTATTGTGGAATCTGAAGGACCTTGAGGCTAGACATAAAAATTTTCAAAAGCCTAAATGGAACCAAATTGCTTTCCTAATACAATTCGTCTAAGGAGCTTGATTCAAATTCAATCTTTTAAACAGGTTCAAGTAGACTAAGTGAAGGCGTGTAATACCTCAAATTATTTCGTGGGTAAGAAATTACTATTCTTATCCCATTATGTCAGCCTAGTCCAAAATAAAATAGCCTAAGCCCATAGACATTAGTTTAACCTTCATTTTGGACTAACAAAACGCCAAGGCCCACCTTAAACCCATTTTCCATTTTTATTTTTATTTAATTACGAAATTCATTTTAATTTTTTCGAATTTTATTCTCAACCTTATCTTTTCCTAACGGTGTCCCCTCTCTACCATCCGCCAACTAATAGAAGGCCAACACACACAAAGAACAACCCCTCCACAACCTGACAATGGAGTAATAATACAAAACGTTCAGTATGACAGGGGATAAGGGGAGTGTCAATTCCCCACCACGGTATTCGGAGGAGACCACACGACACTCATCTTTGATGTCACCTGTGCATTGCCAACCCATAGGGAATCATTCCCATCCCACGTCCTAGTCCTCATCATCGTCCTTCTGATAAGTGTGGGGCGGAGATAAAGAAATCAGAAACCTGCAGACCAGGGAGGGGGAACCATTTTTTTTTCTTTTTCCGCTCAGAATTATTTGTCGAGCAAAAGAAAAGAAAACACCGCTCTCCAACCGATCATCTAGGAGATTCGAAGCTTTCTTCTTATTCTTCTTCGTTCTTGCTCACAAACCTCCAAGGTAGGTTCAACCCCACTTACGGAAACCCCCTCGTCACCGACTCAAGCTCGACCTCCAACGGCCATGACCGAAAACATCTGCTTCAACAAATAGAAGAACCCCCAACACCATCGATCCCCGCACCCGGCCGTTGCTGTGAGCGTCCAAGCCCCCGGGAACAACGACCATCTCTGGCACCGCTATGGTCGTGTTTGCTCGGTTGGAAGCTGTTTTACGCTCAAAGGTGTTTGCTTGGTTGTGGAGGTGAACCATAGCAACCCAAAGAGACAGTCATGCCACGCCAGCAGCGGCCCCACACTCTTTCTTGCTTGTCGTGACGTTGCAATGCACGAGCACACCTCTACCCACGAGCTCGGAATAATTGAAGGTTGGAATCATGAAATGAGACGCCGACAGTTCACTCCTGAAGGCTTTGCTTTTCCGTACATCGACGGAATCAAGTTTAGTCGGGTGCATCCTCTTCTTTACTCTCTTCCCGTCATGTGGATAGGTTGTGCACTTGAGTTCAGTGTGTATAACCCAAGTTACAATCTAAATCCGATACGCAAGGGTCCCACACTTGAGCAGAAACCCTGTCGTAGTCGACTAGACATAGCTTTGCCCATACAACTCCGTTTATCCTGAAACTAGTAGGGATAGTTCCATCATTAGCTTATCTACAACTTTTATGTTTTGAACTGTTTCGTTCAAGGTCGTCTTGACCGTGTTTTCACCCATCAAAAGTCGACATACATAACGCAAGGGTTCTTTCATTGCTGGGAGATACAGCTCTAAATTACAAAGCATAACTTTGTCGACAAAGGTCAGATCGACCCAAAACTAGTTGAGTTAGGTCCCCCTCTTGTCATTCTACATCGTTTATATTATGAGATGTTCGATTTAAGGTCATCTCAATCATGATTGGGTCCCTCGACCGTCGACGTGCAAAATGCAATAGTTCTATGGTCGAGTGCAAATGCTGATCTGGTCGATGAGGCATAAATTTGTCCACAAAGGTCAGATCGACCTGAAACTAATTGGCTTAGGTTTCACTCTTGTCATTCTACAATCTTTATGTTTTGACATTTCTGATTTAAGGTCATCTCCATCGTGATGAAGCGTAACTTTGTTCACAAAGATTGGATTGGCCCGAAATAAGTTGGGTTAGCTTCTTGAAGCTCTAAAAATTTGGTATTTTGAGTTTTTCTACTTCGACGCCATCTTTATTGACCTTTGTGTCGTTGAAGTTCGACTCACAGAATACAACGGTACTGTAGTCGATCAAAAAACATTGTTTTAGTCGACGAAGCATAACTTCCTTGACAGAAGTTCGTTTTACCCAAAATCAGTTGGGTTAGCTTCGTTTCTCGAATCTGTAGAACTTTGATGTTTTGAACTTTCTGGTATGACGACCCATCATCTTCATTGACCTCGTCAAAATTCGACTCATAGAATGTAACGGTTCTCTAGTAGATCGAAAACGTTGCTTCAGTCATCGAAGCATAACTTTATCGACGGAATTCAGTTTTACCCAAAACCAGTTAGGTACGCTTCCTTTCTTGAAGGGCTACAACTTTATAGTTTTAAACTTTTGATTCAATGATATCTTCATCGACTTTCATCCTATCGAACATCGATCAACAGAATATAATGGTTCTGTAATCGATTGAGGGTTGGATTGGGACAATCGTATTTGCATCTTTCAGATGATATAATGACTTATGATGTCTCTTTTGACTTCATATTCATCCCATTTTCTACTTTATTTCCTTGAACATCCATTTTTGTTACTTTACATGAAAAAAAAATACGACAGAGCTACGCGGATGGACCGGAAGCGACCAAGCCTCAATTCTACCTTCTCACATGATTTCTCAAGGGCATGTGTATCAAATCGCGTCAGAGGTTCGACATCAACGGGCTTACAACACCCCATAAGTATCACTCTTACTCAATTAAGTTCTAATCATTCACTTCGATTTAAATTTGGACTTTTTAACCACCTTCTTGTTTGGTTTGCATGAACACCGATCGAGGGATACGAGAATCCGACAAGACGGGTCTAAGACTCCGAGTTTTTGAAGATTACTCAAAGGCGTATGTATCAAACCGCGTGGATCTTTCTGCGTGAGTAAAAACCGCGATGTCAAGACGATAAAGGGGCCTTGACCATCATCTAAGGTACAAAGGGGAGATGCGGGTGAAAGGATCTAGAATTTGCCGAAATAAAAAAAAAATTTCATTTTCCAAAGGTCTTTACAAATCGTCATGAGTTAGTTACAAATACGGCAATCAATTCGATTACAATACGCTTCGCGAAATATGAGTGCATGAGTAGCTACTAGGACCTGAACTAGACTAGAAGAAGAATGTCAAAGAGTGACTCAAACGCATAGCCAAAGCAAGCGCATGGCCCTTACGGTTCATCGTTACTGCCATATGCTAATCGGCATTCACTATGCCTCGCATGACTATGAGAACGTTTCGCACTTCCAAGTGCCCCTTATCATAGGTCAGCCCCTTTTCGACCACCTATTATTCCATTTCGAGGACGGAAACCCGAGGTCCCATCCTAAATAGGGGGCGCGTCAACGGCGGCTCCCCATCAGCATCCCTGTAGTCCTCCGATCGCTCGTTTCAACCGAACATGATCGAGTTCGGTTTCACCTCCCATCCACCCCCGAGCATGATTCCATGCTTCAATTTGCACGTGGGGCAAGCCTCTCTAGGCCTCCCAAGGGTTCCATTTCAGGTTACTCATTGCAGCCCTCTTGGCCGATCACTTCCCGAGACATATGTCTCGTGGTTCCGCTCAATGAGCGCTATGAGGGCGTGCAACCATTATAAGGTCCAGCACCCCTTTTTCCTTCCTTGCTTCCACTAATTCCACTCCCAAAGAATAGAGTTCCGACCCCCTTGGGTCGACCTTACAATCGTCAAACCGAATAGTCCATCAGGACAACCATTCCCACCCTAAATCAACTTCGACCGGAATGGGTCCGGGGCGGCCTTCCCCTTTTCTCCCAATTGGCCGACCACCCCCGCGACCCATTCGAACACACCAAAGTCGACTATCATCATAGAAATTCCCAAGGATCAAAATATAACAAAGGAAATGGAAGGAGGGTTGCGGATGTACCTCCCGTTAGCTTCGGCGCACAACCAAGCCAACTCCCTCCTCAGACGAGTGATCTCTGAGCTTGATGGCTGCCCTCTCTTGGTCCTTAGCATCAAGATGTGCCGTCGGCGAGCTCTCCTCGTCTGCGAATCCACGGTGGCGCCCTTTTTCCTCTTCCCCTTCCGCGGATGAATACTCCTATCGCCTCCCCTCCTACCCCTTCTTCTTCCTTCCCCGCCCGAGTAGAAGTGTGTATGCGTGAGTGTTTGTGGGGGTTGGGAGCTCCGGTCGACCTTTCTTAAGGGGAGGGGGTAATTCTTTTTAATTTTTTTATTACACAACCATCTCATCCTTCCCCCAATCAAGTTAATCTAATTTTATATCATTATTCTTTTCCCCTTGAGTGATTTAGGGAAAAGTGTTCCCTTTGACCAATCCAAATGATCTAACGGCTATAATTCATCCTTGATGCTCCATTCCACATCACTATGATCCAAGGGGATGGAGGAGTTCAGAGACCCGTAAGCCCTCACCTCTAGGTGAGCCGGCGCCTACTTGCCTTGCGGACGCCCCCTTGAGCTTGTGGGGGTCGGTGGCTGTCGCCCCCTGGGCGACCCCTGGGCAGTAGCCATCGCCCCCGGGGTCAGCGGCCATCCACCCCAGCTCAATCCGCATCGACCCTCACATGCCCCCACCGGTACCGCCTTCAGTCGCGATTATCTTACAAACTAAAGGTCATCTCCAAAATCTAATCCATACTAAACACCTCCTAATGACCCCATTAACCCAAAGTGTTTAATTTTAATTCTGGGTCGGGCGTGCCAGGGGTAGCGGCCATCGCCCCTCCATAGACCCCTGGGCCAGCGGCCGTCGCCCACACCCTAACTAGTGCCGACCCTCGAATTACCCAATCTACGGCGTATCTCCGAATTCCGACACCCACTTCAAAGCTTCATTTTTCATTCTCTACTACCTCACACACGTTCCACGTCGATCCGAGAACCTCCGATTTTGAGCGTCCTAAGCCCCACACTTGGTCCGCCCCCATACCAATCGCACATACCCCTACTCAAACGTTGTTTATGTTTATGAACTCGTTCGCTATACTCATTTAATCTTCAATTACTTTTCACATACATATTTCTAATTCACAAAAAGTCGGGTTGTTACAACCTTCCCCCTTTAGGGAATTTCGTCCCCGAAATTTCTACTCAAAAAGGGAGGGATTTAATTCCTTCATCCGCTCCTCAAGCTCCCAAGTTTGTTCATCAACCCCGTTTCCTCTCCACAACACGTGCACTAACGACGTCATCTTCCCTCGCGTGGCGCGTTCCTTGCTTCCAATCACTTGTACCGGCTCCATTGTCACGCTCATATTCCCGTCGATATTCGTAGTCGGCATTTCGACTCTGGCTTCCGGATCTGGCTCGTGTTTCCTCAGCATAGACACATGGAAGACGCCGTGGTAATGAGACAACTCCAGAGGTATGGCTACTCAGTACGCCACCTTGCCCACGCGTTCCATGATATCATAGGGTCCGATATACCTCAGGTTCAACTTATGAGCCTTACCCGTTCGGAACGTCGACTTCATTGGAGAGAGCTCTAGGAATACCTTATCTCCGACCTCAAATTCTAGCGGCCTCATTCGGCTGTCCGCGTAGCTCTTCTGTCTACTTTGAGCTGTCTTCATCCGTTCTCGAACTACTCCAATCACGTCCGAGGTTTCCTTTATGAGCTCCGGCCCATCGAACACCTTTTCACCCGGTTCCATCCAACACAAGGGAGATCGGCAGCTCCTACCATAGAGAGCTTCAAACGGTGCCATTCCGATGCTTGAGTGGTAGCTATTATTATACGTGAATTCCACCAACGGAAGGTGATCCACCCGACCTCCTTTCCACTCAAGAGCGCACGCCCTTAGCATGTCCTCCAATGTTTGTATTGTGCGCTCCATTTGCCCATCCGTTTGAGGGTAGAAAGCCATGCTCATTTGAAGCTTAGTGTCCAAGGCCTCTTGAAGGCTCTTCCACAACTTAGAGGTGAACCTCGGATCCCGATCCGATGTGATGGTGTGCAGCACGCCCACCTCCCGAATGTAGATTTTTTCCAATGTATCTAAGGACCAATTCAATTGGATCGGTATAAAATGAGCAGACTTGGTCAACCGATCCACTATCACCCAAACCGTGTCTACATTACGGCCGCCTTTAGGCATGCTCATCACGAAGTCTATGGCGATATCCTCCCATTTCCATTCTGGCATTGGGAGCGGTTCTAGTAGTCCTCCCCGTCATTGGTGCTCTATTTTCACTATTTGGCACACGATGCACCGATTCACATATCGCGCAATTTCCCTCTTCATCTTCGGCCACCAATAGAACTTCCGTAAATTTCGATACATCTTGGTGATCCCCGGATGGACATTATACATCGTCTTATGCGCTTCGTCTAGTAGTCGACTCTTAACCGCGATTTCATCCGGAACACAAGTTCTTCCTTGGAACTGTAGCAATCCATCTGCCGCTACTTTGAACTGCGCATAAGGCTCCATCCCGAGTCCTTCGCGCACAATCTTCAAGTAATCATCACGACCTTGGGCTTTTCTTATTATTCTGATCATCTCCTGCTCCACTTGCCCTCTTGCCGCGCATAACATCCCCGTGGATTCTTCCAACGAATGTTTAAGTTGCTCATTTGTTCCACCATTCGAGACTCTTCTACTCTTAGGTTCATCAGGGCTACATGTTTTCGGCTCAATGCATCCGCCACGACATTAGCATTTCCCGAATGATACACGATAGTGCAATCATAATCTTTCAACAATTCCATCCAACGGCGTTGCCTCATATTGAGCTCTTGTTGCGTGAAAAGGTACTTCAAACTCTTATGATCCGTGTACACTTCAAACTTCTCCCCATAGAGATAGTGCCTCCACAACTTTAGCGCAATTCTAAGTCATGCGTAGGATAGTTCTCTTCGTGCTTCCTCAATTGTTGCGAGGCATAGGCCACCACTTTCCCATTTTGCAGTAACACACCTCCAAGGCCATGTGCCGATACGTTGCAATACACCACAAAGTCGCCCGGTCCATTAAGCATGATCAAAATCGGAGCACTTGTCAACCGCACCTTTAACTCCTCAAAGCTTGCTTCACATTTTTCCGTCCATTCAAATCGGACGTCCTTTCTTAAGAGCTAAGTCATGGGGGCCGCGATCTTAGAAAATCCTTCCACGAACCTCCTATAGTATCCGGCCAAGCCTAAGAAGCTCCGCACTTCCGTGACATTCGTCAGTCGCGGCCATCTTCTGACGGCTTCAATCTTGGAGGGATCTACATCAACACCCGCGGCCGAGATCACATGACCAAGGAACACCACCTTCTCGAGCCAAAACTCGCACTTGCTTAGCTTCGCGTACAACTTATTCTCCCTCAATGTTCTCAACACAATCGCTAAGTGTTCCCTATGTTCCTCCCAACTCTTGGAGTATACGAGGATGTCGTCGATGAACACTACCACGAAGCGATCTAGGTACGGTCGAAAGACTTGGTTCATCAATCCCATAAAGACGGCCAGTGCATTTGTTAACCGAAGGACATCACCCTAAACTCGTAATGTCCATAACGTGCCCGAAAGGCGGTTTTAGGGATATTTTCTGCCCTCACGCCTATTTGGTAGAAGCCAGACCGAAGATCTATATTCGAATACACTACCGATCCTTGTAGTTGATCAAACAAATCGTCGATGCGAGGGAGGGGACAACGATTCTTAATTGTCCTTTGATTCAACAAGCGGAAGTCTATACATAAGCGCATGCTCCCGTCTTTCTTTCGTACAAATAATACTGGAGCTCCCCAAGGACTCACACTAGGGCGCACAAAGTTCGTATCTACAAGCTCCTACAATTGTGCCTTTAGTTCCATGAGTTCGGCCAAGCTCATCCGGTAAGGGGCGCGCGAGATGGGGGCGGTCCCGGGGAGGAGGTCAATCGTAAACTCCACACCTCGTTCCGGCGGCAGCCCCGGTAGTTCCTCCGGGAACACATCCGGGAAATCTCGCACCACTTCTATTCGTTCCAAGACCAGAATGTCGACTTCCTTATTCAGCACCATTGCAAGGTAGATTTCACACTCTGACATAAAAAACTTGCGCACCCGTGCGGTGAAAATCATCAAAAGTCGGCCGCATCCTCCATGGCCTATGTCCTCGCGGGTTCTCCCATCCGCATCCTTCAACAAAAGCCACTTCATTTCGCAATCTACTTGGGCACGGCTCGAAGCCAACCAGTCCATGCCCAAGATCACTTCGAAGTCACTTATCTGAAGAACGAAGAGATCGAGGGAAAAATTCAGCCCCGCTACACACAACTCCAATGCACGACACATATCAACCAATCCAAGTTCTTCCCCCGTAGGTAATAACACTCACATCCGTCCCTCCAATCTATCTACCGACCAGCCATACCTCTACACACACACTCGCGACACGAATGAGTGCGGGGCGCCCGTATCGAATAATGCATGCACCAACACGCCTCGGATTATGACTGTACCTGCGATCACCCCGTGGGAGGCATTCGCATCCTCCTCCGTGAGTGCATTTAGCCTTGCGGACTCCATCGGCCCGCTAACTGATTCCCGCGAGGCCGACACCGTTGGACCAGGCCTCATTCCTCCCCTTCCCCTAGGAGCATTCGGTCCGGACATTCGGCTCCCTGACATTCCGCCGCCTTGAGGGCAATTCCTCCTCAAGTGGTCTGGCTTTCCACATTGGTAGCACAAGGGTTCGTTTGTCAAGCATGAGAACCCGTAGTGTTGCTTGTGGCAACGAGGGCAAACAGGAGGTCCGCTAGACCTTGAGCCTTGGTTACCACCTCGGAATGAGCTTCTCACGGGCATGGGGGCACGCGGGGGTCGTGCCATAAAGCTTCTTGAGGTCGAAAAAGGATCCCCGGTCGGAATTTCTTACGCAGGGGCAATCCGCCCTCCACCTTCCCCTTAGAGCTCTCCACCACCTCTTTCTCCTTTACCGCTTTCCACGCCATCTCCGCACTTTGCGCTCGGCGGTATACCTCCTCGTACATCGTCAATAGGTGCGTGGAGACTTGCATCCGAATGTGGGTATCCAGCCCCAGCTTGAACTTCCTCGCTCGACCCTCATCATCCATGGGTGGCCCGTAGCGAGACAGCACGGCGAACCTCGCCTCGTATTCATCCACCGACGACTCTCCTTGCTAGAGTTGGGCGAACTCTAGCGCCTTATCCGTTCGGTAGGAGAACGGGAGGTACTTCCCTAGGAACGTGGCCTTGAACCTCGTCCACACGGCTCCCTCCGGGTTAACCCGAGCACTCTCTTTGCTCACTTTCCACCACGCCTCTGCGCCTTTTTGGAGCGAATATTCGGCCAAGCAGAGCTTCTCTACAGGCGTGCAGACGAGAGAATCATAAATCTTCTCCATGTCGTTCATAAAGTCCTCTGCATACTCCGGCCCTTCGTCGCCCTTGAACCTCGGCGGGTCCATTTTGCTGTATTGCGCCATGAGATGCGCCTTCCTCTTCTGTGGAAGTTCGCGCTCACGATCCGGTGGGGCGCGCACCGCGATTCGAGCACTTTCCTCCGTCATTCCCCTGTTCCAAAAACAGCCACACATCAGTCGCATACCATGGAACAACCGCTCACGAGAGCATCCCCAATTACTCATCATTCGGCACACGACCAGTCCAAGGTGCGTCCCGGCTATGGGCGTAATTTCAGCTGCATAGCCCCCACTTCCCACGTCGTTTGCAACCTCGCATCATCCTTTACTCCCCTTCCGTTCCACATGCGAACAACACATGCAATATCCAGCTAAGGTAAGGAACCATTACCACCTACTTAAGCCTCGTCTCCGGGGATACTTCCCGTCCCATAACGTCCACTTCGCCGACTCATTGTGCCTCGGCATCGACACTCATCTTTTCCTCAAAACCACTCATTCTCACATCTCCTCGTCCGCACCTAATTTCGAAAAATGAAGGGCACTTCCATTCACTTTTTTTCGAACAAGGGACGCAACCAAGACACTCGTACACCATTTCGACATACTCCGCCACATGCATATGCAACAATATGCAACTTTCGCTTCGAAAACCGACTCAAATCCCACCCTTATCACTCCAAAAGCAACCTAGGTTCTGATACCACTTGAAAGGATCTAGAATTTGCCAAAATAAAAAAATAATTCATTTCCCAAAGCTCTTTACAAATCGTCAAGAGTTAGCTACAAGTACGGCTCTTAATTTGATTACTATACGCTTCGCGAAATATGAGTGCATGAGTAGCTCCTAGGACCTGCACTAGACTAGAAGAAGAATTTCAAAAGAGTGACTCAAACGCATAGCCAAAGCAAGCGCATGGTCCTTACGGTCCATCGTTAATGCATGTGTATCAAACCGCATCGGAGGTTCGATATCAACGGGCTTACAACACCCCGTAAGTATCGCAGTTACTCAATTAAGTTCTAATCATTCACTTCGATTTAAATTTGGACTTTCTAACCACCTTCTTGTTTGGTTTGCATGCACACCGATTGAGGGAGGCGAGAATCCGACAAGACGGATGTCTAAGACTCCGAGTTTTCTAAGATTACTCAAAGGCGTGTGTATCAAACCGCGAGGATCTTTCTTCATGTGTAAAAACCGCGATGTCAAGACGATAAAGGGGCCTTGACCATCATCTAAGGTACAAAGGGGAGGTGCGGGTGAAAGGATCTAGAATTTGTCGAAATAAAAAAAAAATTCATTTCCCAAAGGTCTTTACAAATCGTCATGAGTTAGTTACCAATACGGCTCTCAATTCGATTACAATACGCTTCGCGAAATATGAGTGCATGAGTAGCTCCTAGGACCTGCACTAGACTAGAAGAAGAATGTCAAAGAGTGACTCAAACGCATAGCCAAAGCAAGCGCATGGCCCTTACGGTCCATCGTTAGTGCCATGTGCCATTCGACATTCACTATGCCTCGCATGACTACGAGAACGCTTCGCACTTCAAAGTGCCCCCTATCAAAGGTCAGCCCCTTTTCGACCTCCTATTATTCCATTCCGAGGACGGAAACCCATGGTCCCATCCTAAACAGGGGGCGCGCCAACAGCGGCTCCCCATTGGCATCCCTATAGTCCTCCGATCGCTCGTTTCAATCGAACATGATCGAGTTCGATCTCACCTCCCATCCACCCCCGAGCGTGATTCTGTGCTTCAATTTGCACGTGGGGCAAGTCACTCTAGGCCTCCCAAGGGTTCCATTTCAGCTTGCTCATTCCAGCCCTCTTGGCCGATCACTTCCCGTGGCATATATCTCGTGGTTCCGCTCAATGAGCGCTATTATAAGGTCTAGCACCCCTTTTTCCTTCCTTGCTTCCACTAATTCCAGTCCCGAAGAACCGAGTTCCGACCTCCTAGGGTCGACCTTACAATCGTCAAATCGACTCGTCCATCTGGACAACCATTCCCACACCCTAAATCAACTTCGACGGAAATGGGTCCGAGGCAGCCTTCCCCTTTTCTCCCACATGGCCGACCACCCACGTGACCCATTCAGACACACCAAAGTCCACAATCATCACAGAAATTCCCAAGGATCAAAATATAACAAAGGAAATGGAAGGAGGGTTGCGGATGTACCTCCCGTTAGCTCCGGCGCACAACTAAGCCAACTCCCTCCTCCGACGAGTGATCTCCGAGCTTGATGGCTGCCCTCTATTGGTCCTTAGCCTCAAGCTCTCCTCGTCCTCGAATGCACGGTGGTGCCCTTTTTCCTCTCCGTCCGCGGATGAATACTCTGGTCGCCTCCCCTCCTCCCCCATCTTCTTCCTTTCCCGCCCGAGTAAAAGTGTGTATGCGTGAGTGTGTGTGGGGGTTGGGAGCTCCGGTCGGCCTTTCTTAAGGGGAGGGGGTAGTTCTTTTAAAATTTTTTATTAGACATCCATCACATCCTTCCCTCAGTCAAGCTAATCAAATTTTATATTATTATTCTTTTCTCTTGAGTGATTTAGGGAAAAGTGTTCCCTTTGACCAATCCAAATGATCTAACGGCTATAATTCCTCCATTCCACGTCACTATGAGCCAAGGGGAGGGAGGAGTTTAGGGCCACAAAGCCCTCACCTCTAGGTGAGCCGGCGCCTACTTGCCTTGCGGACGCCCCCTTGGGCGAGTGGGGCTCGGTGGCTGTCGCCCCCTGGGAGTCCCCTCGGCAACAGCCAACGCCCCTAGGGTCAGCGGCCATCGACCCTAGCTCAATTCACATCGACCCTCACACGCCCCCACTGCTACCGCCTTCGGTCACGATTATCTTACAAACTAAAGGTCATCTCCAAAATCTAGTCCATACTAAACACCTCCTAATGACCCCATTAACCCAAAGTGTTTAATTTCAATTCCGGGTCAGGCTATTTTTCGGCCGAAATGACCCCCGGGACTGCCCTAGGGGGCATCGTGGGCATGTCCGGGGTCGGCGGTTATCGCTCACTCACCGACCCCTCATCGCCCACCTGAAGGCCTCTGTGATCGAGTTTCTCTCTTTTCATGGTTGGAGGTCTGGGCGTGCAGGGGGCAGTGGTTGTCGCCCCTCTATCGCCCCTCAGGTTCTTCGGAGCGCTTTCCCATCGCCCCTCAAGGGTCACCCCGCGATCGGGTTTCTGACTCTTCACGGTAGCGCGTCTGGGCGTGCTAGGGGCAGTGGCCATCGCCCCTACATCGACCCCTAGGCCAGCGGCCGTCGCCCACACCCCAACTCGCGCCGACCCTCCGATGACCCAATCTACGGCCTATCTCCGAATTCTAACACCCACTTCAAAGCTTCATTTTTCATTCTCTGTTACCCCACGCATGTTCCACATCGATCCGAAGACCCACACTTGGTCCGCCCCCATACCAATCGCACGTACCCCTACTCAAACGTTGTTTATGTTTATGAACCCGTTCGCTGTACTCATTTAATCTTCAATTACACATCATATACATATTTCTAATTTACAAAAAGTCGGGTCGTTACAGCGGGCCTCCCCGAGACATCTTCAAATCCACTTGTAACGGGTTGCGGGCCCAAGTGTATAGGCCCGCAGTCACTGCCCTTCCCCTTCCCATTTGTCTAAATAATTGAATGTGGATGAGTGTGTTATAGGCCCATTAGAATTGCTATCGTGTGTTTGATGGTTTTCCAAAACAACAAACATAAGTTCGGGTCCAAAGCCTGAGTTGGGTCCAACAGCGTTAAACATTTATACGAGTCCGGCACAACTCCTTGATCAGGTCCAATGCCCGTTAAACAAAAGCAAATCTTTTCGATCAAACACGACCTCCTTTTTCGTGTGTTAGAATTAAGAGTTAGTAAATAAGAATCCCCGAACTCACTCTGGTTTTTTCGACTTTAACTAGCTTTCAAAATTAAGTCGGTGGTAACTCCATATATTTTACCTATGTTAAACAACAACACTGTTTTTACGGCGATACGAGCAGCTCCCCGAGCCCTCCCTAAAATTCACGAATGTGGCCTTAACGCAGCCTTTCGTCCGTCGCCTTCAAGGAACTGAAGACGATTGGCGAAATGCCCCGCAGGTCCATTCGGGAACCAAGGGAAGGCTTAACCCATTTCATTTCCGCAACGTCCGACGCTCGAGTCAGGACGCCGACCAGATTAAGCCTTGGGAGGGCAGGCCCGGATCCTCGGGTCATCCGAAACGTCACGCGCGTGCTAGGCCAGAGGGCGCGCGTATAAAACCAGTGCACAATTTATACAAAGTTGTGCATAGCATTGGCAAAGAACATTCTTGCTTATGAGCTTACATATGCGAAAGCCTAATTGGAACCCTAATTGCATTTCAATTCATTGAAAACAAGACATATCCGTCATTGCACTTGATTTCAGTGTTCTTCGCAACGGGTTCAAGTGAATAAACTGAAATCCAACACACAACTCATGCAATGTTGTGTATCCAAATTGTTTTTTCAATACATTGAAAAATAAGAGTTACTCATCCTAGAACCTCGATTCGTTTCAATTTCTTTGTAACAAATTTAAGTGCACAAATAGAAAGCTCGATACTTTGCAATGTTTCCAAGTGGACAAACCAAAAGCTAACACGTTGGAGTTATGCATAACGTTGGAGTAGAATTTCCATGATTCTGAATTTATTTTTTCGGAAGCATAAATGAACCGGAATTATTTTTCCAATTCTTTGAAAACAAATTTTATTCATCCAAGGAGCTCCTTTCGGGTGAATTTCTCTAAAGCGGGTTCAAGTGGACAAAGAGAAAGCTAGTGCACGACTTATGCAAGGTTGTGCATCTATTAGGTGTAAAATTTTTATGCCTATGATCTTGCACTTTTGGAAGCTTAAATGAATCCGAATTAACATGTATTGAAAATAAGAACTATTCTTCCAAGGCGCTTCATTCTAGTTTATTTCATAGTAAGAGGTTCAAGTGCACAAAGGGCAAGCAAGTACATAATTTATATAAATTTGCGCATCTAGCAAGCGCCGAGATTTCTTGTTACTGAATTTGAGTTTTCGAAAGGCTAAATGAACCCAAATTTCTTTTCAAATATATTTAAAATAAGAAATTTTTGTCGGATGAACTTGATTCGGGTGAATTTCTTCGCAACCGGTTCATGTGCGACCTTGAATGTACCTCACAAAGGTCTGCTCTGATCCCACTTGGATATCACACTGCAGATTCATGTTCTCGAGCTCCCTGGTGTATTCAAAGACTCATGCAACCTGCCTTAGCTATTGTAACTGGATGAAAAAATCTTGCTGATAGTGCTCTAGCAAAAAACACTTAGTCATGGGCTTCTTTATTTTTTTACCAAGACAGAATCTTGTTTCGTCCTTCTCGATGACGTTGCTGACTGACATTCTTCCACCCAAGGCTATTGCACTTTCATTTTCACCATCTTGTCTTAAGTGCCTCCTTGTACTCGAAGATGCGTTTGATGGTATACATTCCATACCTGAACTCTTCTGGATGTAGGTTTCCTTCAAACTCAAGAACCTGGACAAACAGCACAAAACTTTTTCTCCCTTCCTAAGTGTGCATTGGTGTTTCATGTTGTTCTTCCCTCTAGGGGTTTTCTTCTTTGTCATTGTCTTAATGACCAATAGATGGACTAGGTTGTTGTGCACGCAACATCCAATTATGTTGCCTAAGATCTCCCATCTACTGATCCAAATAGGCAATATGGGTTTCTGCGAAGGACATACCATGATGGAAAACATCCTGACATTTATTTTTTAAAACTGGACTCATCAACTAGGCACACTAGAATAATCACGTGTTCTAATACCAATATGACACGGTATATGCGCCTTAGAAGGAAGTACTCGACCGAATAGGGACGGGAAGAACAGGTTGTGTGTGAGTTGAAGGAATGGAAAAAGGGTACTTGCTAGAGAAGAGTAGTGAGGGGTGATTTGTGGATAAAGAAACGGGTGGAAGCTCTCTTTTAAATAGAGAATCGCAAGGGAAAGGATAGATTTATGCTAATGGATATGCATTCACCACCAACAAGTTTCAAAGATTTGACTCGATGATCTACAAATACAAATACAAATAGCTCATCGTGATCAACAAAATCAGAGACGCACTTGGACGCTATCAGAAATACATATACACCACTGTGAAACAACACGAGGGCGAGGTAGAACACGAAAGATAAAGAACCAGTTGATACATATTACTCAGTCCGCACTTAGAAACAACTAATGACGATAGAGGCTAGAAGGATATTCCACTCGCTTTTGACAAAGATATAGTCTTTACAATTGAAATGTGATAAAGTTGATACCTTCTTTTCAGCGATATTGCAGCATTATATAAGGCTGAATACGTCCTTTCAATGGATCAATACACATACAAATAAAATTTTGACAAATAAATACATAATATAATTGTAGAGTTGTGATGATAATAAATGGGAGTCGGTAGCCTTTGTGAGCCATATTGTCTCGGCGCTTCACTTAGCTGTCCAAATTCACGAAATTTATTAATGCCTCATAAAGTGCTCGACCTCTTCTTCAATATTCAATCTTCACGACCATATTACAAATCGACTAGTTCCTTCTCGAGTCACTGTATGCCCTATCAGTTGACAGTAATTAAAATGACTCCTACATTACTAGTGTGAGGTTCGGGTAGCTCGATCTTGTAGGAATCCATTTTTTAAAACATAGCAAATACATTATGATGCAAGTTGGATCGAGCAAGACCAAGTCGGGACCAACTCGAGAGGAGCATTCGAGAGGAGAAGTGCCTACAGGTGTTGAAGTGGTCGAGTTGATTTAAACTCGAGCTCGTGAGCTCGAGACCGAGAGCTAGAAAAGACTTTAAGACAGGCCAACCGACGTCAGGCCTAGTTTCCTTAGTTTTTTGCATTTGGACTTCTTTTAATTAACTTATGGTTTTTACTATTTTGGGCTTAATGAGGAGTTACGGTTAGCCCACTTTTGGTCATCTATAAATATGACTCTTGTGTTTAGTTTAAGACAAAACCTTTTGAATATTTTACCCAAATTTGGCAGTTGTCAAGTTCTAGCAAAAACTTTGCGCAACTTCTCTTATCGTTTGGTGGATTCCACGCGTTGCGAGATTTTATCCGAGCGTTCCCATGATCAGTGGTATTTCTGTATCTAGTTCTGTGGCGTTCAAACCTCATGTCAGTCCTAGTGGTACTTCGGTTGTATCCAGCGGAGGTCCGAGTTACATCCCTTTCGTTCATTCCCTTCGGTTTGTTCGTTTGTGCGTTTCATCGTCATTGTAGTCTTTCCCGTTTCCACAGCTGTAGCGCATCAGTTGGTATCAGAGCGCACGGTTGTTATGTGTTGAGCGTTGGGTTGTTGGTGACCGCAAGGTTGTGTTGAGCACTGGATTGTTTAGAGCACAAGGTTGTGTTGTGCGCTATATTATTTGAGAGCGGTGGTTGTCGTAGAGTGCAAATCTATTGTTGAGCGTACGGTGGAAGTGATGGTGAATAGGTTTCGACGTTGGATGACATTGGAGGAGGCCCGTTCGACTCGTTTAGAACAAAAGGTTGGAGAGTTACATCGTCAAATGCAGCAGCTCCTGGAAGAAAGGTGACAACCTGAACCACAGTCTCCTCGATAACTTGAGGACGCGGAAGAAAAGCCGTTTGTGGATAGATATGGGGACGAGGAGAGTCCTAGAAGATCAACTTGGGACAAGGAGAGTCCTAGGAGGCAAGCTCGAGAACGTCAACCCGCCCGTCCTATAAATGTGCGAGTAGACATTCCTGAGTTTGATGGAAAGATAGACCCTGAGGAGTTTCTCGATTGGATTCATGCCATTGAGAGAGTATTCAACTATGAAGAGATTTCCAAGAAAAGGCAAGTCAAGGTGGCAGCCCTTTGACTTCGAAAGTACGCTAGCTTATGGTGGGAGAACTTGAATCAGCACCGTCGTCGAGAAGGGAAAGGGAAGATTTGCTCGCGGGACAAAATGAAAAGGGAGATGAAGAAGAGGTTTCTTCCCGAACGATATCGGTCAGACTTGTTCCTCATATTGAACTTGCTTCAGCAATCTTCGAGTATTTCTGAGTACACTCGCAAGTTCGAGCAATTGATGCTCCATTGTGGTATAGTTGAACCCCTTGAGCAAACTATTGAAAGGTATATTAAAAGGCTAAAAACACATGTGGCGAATGCTGTCGAGTTGCAGCCTCATTGGAGTTTCAGGGATTTATGCAATTTAGCCCACAAAGTCGAGAAGCAACAAGCTAGGAGAACGCTTGTGAGACCAGCTGTGAGGAGCACTCCTTTCAGCAAAGGGAGTTCATCCTCGAGAACCATCTCGAGTTCGTCCTCGAGAAGTCCAATCTCGGGTAATACCAAGGATCAGGCCAAGGTTGAATTTCGGCCACTCCCAAACACTAGTGTCTCAAAAAAGTGTTTTAATTTTCAAGGAATTGGACTTATAGCTTCTAAGTGCCCAAATTGACGAACTGTCACTCTTATGGAGCTTTCGGATGACGATCAGGTGTTTTATCGAGAAGGAGAACCCATCTGGGATATCGAGGAAGAAGTAGTGGAGGAACCTGATGAGGGTGAACTGTAAGTCATTCGAAAAGCCCTTAATGCAAATGTAGTGCCCGATGAAGTCGACCAGCGGGAGAGGATCTTTCAGATCCGATGCACGGTGTAGGGAAAGGTGTGTCACGTGATTGTTGACAGTGGGAGCTGCACCAATGTGACCTCTACCACCATGGTCGAGAAGCTGAAGTTATACACTAAGCCACATCCTCGACCATACAAACTTCAATGGTTGAGCGAAGAGAGTGATCTAAGGGTGAATAAGCAGGTACTGGTCTCGTTGAGCATTGATCAGAGCTGTAAGAACATGGTGACTTATGATGTCGTACCCATGGATGCATTTGGAAGGCCTTGGCAATATGATCGACGAGCAAATTGTGATGGGTACAAGAATACATATTCCATCGCTCTCGATCAGAAGAAGATTACCTTACTTTCCTTGACCACCCAAGCACTAGCAAACCGTCTCGAGATCAAATTCGAGAAGATGGTTCAAAGTTTGTTGAGTTGACTCGAGCTATTCGAGAGGAGAAGTACGTATACATGTTGATGTTATTTTAGGAAGGAAAGGAGTAGGCCTCGATTATGTCTCCTTGAGTTCGAGCACTTTTACAAGAATTTGAGGATGTGTTTCCTGAGGAGATGCCAGGAGGACTTCCTCCTGGAGTGTCACTGCCTAATCGACCTACGCATTGATGTAATCCCGACGAGGCGAGTGACCTGCAGCGACAGGTTGATGAACTCGTTGAACGAGGCTTTGCTCGAGAGAGCCTTATCCCGTGTTCCGTTCCCTCCATCTTAGTTCCCAAGAAGGATGGCTCATGACGAATGTGTGTCGACAGTTGAGCAATCAATAAGATCACCGTCAAGTATCGATTTCCCATTCCTTGACTTAATGATATGCTCGATGAGTTATATGGGTCGAAAGTTTTCTCGAAGGTGGATCTACGGAGTGGGTATCACCAGATTCGGATGAAAGAACGAGACGAGTGGAAGACGACGTTCAAAACCAAATTCGGGTTATATGAGTGGATGGTTATGCCATTTGGTCTCTCGAATGCGCCGAGTACCTTCATGCAACTGATGAACCAGGTGTTTCGTCATTTTATCGGCAAATTCGTGGTTGTTTATTTTGATGATATTCTTGTATATAGCCGCAATGAGAAGGAGCATGTTGTCCACCCTCGATAGTAGTTCGGGAAGTTGAAGGAACAACATCTTTTCGGGAACAGCAAGAAATGCAAGTTCTTGACTTTCAAACATATCTTTATGGGATATGTCATCTTGAGCGAAGGAATTCAGGTGGATGAGAGTAAAGTTGTTGCTATTCACAATTGGCCTATTCTTAAAACAGTTCATGATGTTCGGAGCTTTCATGGCCTAGCATCATTCTATCGGAGATTTATCAAGGACTTCAGTTTGATCGCAGCCCCGATGACGGAGTGTTTGAAGGGAACGATTTTCGGGAGGACTCCAATGGCTCAATCTAATTTCGAGTTGCTCCAGAGTCATTTGTACGAAGCGCCTATATTGGCACTTCCGAATTTCGAAAAGGTGTTTGCAGTCGAGTGTGATGCCTCAGGAATAGGAATTGGAGGGTATTGCAGCAAGAGGGTCGACTGGTATTGTATTTCAGCGAGAAGTTAAACGGGTCTCGACTAAATTACTCGACCTATGATAAGGAGTTTTATGCTATCGTTCGTACAATCGACACATGGAGTCACTACTTGACGCTCAAGGAGTTTGTTCTCCTTAAGATCATGAGTCTTAGAAGCATACCAATGGGCAGGCAAAGCTTAATCGATGACATGCCAAGTGGGTGGAATTTCTCCAAACATTCACATTCGTCTTGAAGCATAAGTCGGGAGTGAAGAATGTCGTCGCACATGCATTGTCAAGAAAATCAACTCTCATGACCAGAATGGAATCGAAGTTGATTGGATTCGAGATGTTGAAAGAGATCTAATTGAGTGATGCCGACTTTGGAGAGGTGTATAAGGTATGTCTCGAGAAATCTATTGAGCAATATCATCTGCCCGATGGCTTTCTATTCAGAGGAGTTAAGTTATGCATTCCTCGAAGTTCTACTCGAGAGCATCGTATTCGAGATGTACATGGAGTAGGACTTGTTGGTCACTTAGGAGTTGGGAAACTTCTCGAGATGCTTCAGGAGCATTTATACTAGCATCGAATGGCTAAGGACGTACACAAGTTAGTTCGACGTTGCGCAACCTGTCAACGCGTAAAGAGTCAAGTCCAGCCTCAAGGTCTCTACACACCATTACTTGTTGCTGAACGTCTATGGGAACATGTGAGCATAGATTTCGTCCTTGGACTGCCCCAAACACAGCTGCAAAAGGACTCGGTCATGGTTGTTGTGGATCGCTTCTCGAAGATGGCTCAAGTTATCGCTTGTAGGAAGAAGGATGATGCTTCTCACGTAGCAGATCTTTATTTCCAAGAGATCCTTTGTCTGTATGGGGTCCCATTGACAATAGTGCCGGATCGAGATGCCAAATTCTTGAGCTACTTCTGGAAGACACTTTGTCACAAACTCGGGACAAAGCTATTATTCAGAACCACTTGCCATCCCAGATAGATGGGCAAGCTGAGGTCGTAAACAGGACTATGGGAGGACTACTTCGAGCTATAGTGTCCAAGAATCTAAATGATTGGGACATCAAACTCACTTAAGCTGAGTTCGACTATAATCGAGTCCCCCATTCGACTGCTCGAGATACACCGTTCGAAATGATGTATGGTGTCAACCCGAGGACCCCAGTCGAATTGCTAGCAATGCCTAGTCAAGGTATTCTCGAGAAGGATGTGGTTCGACAAGCTGAAGAGATGTTAAAGCTCTACGGGAAGATTCGAACCCTTGTTGAGCAACAGAATGAGAAGTAGCAGTCTAAGGCGAATCGTGGACGAAGGGAGCAGATATTCCATCCAGGGGATGTTGTCTGGGTTCACTTACGGAACGAAATGCTTCCAGCAAGGAGGAAGAATAAGCTCATGCCCGGGGCTGATATCATCCTTTTCAAGTCATCGAGAGGATCAATAACAATGCATATAAAATCGACTTGTCGAAGGAGTATGAAGTGTTGGCGACATTTAATACCCAAGTTCTCGCATTGTATGAGGATAATGAAGAGCCCCTTGATTTGAGGACAAGTCTTTTTCAGCAAAGGGAGGATGATGCGAGCTGGATTGAGCAAGGCCAAGTCGGGATCAACCCGAGAGGACCACTCAGAGATGGGAAGTGCCTACATGGTGTAAAGTGGTCAAGTTGATTCGTCAACTCGAGACTGAGAGATCGAGAAGACTTTAAGACGGGCCAACCCACGTCAGGCCAATTTCCTTAGTTTTTACTTTTGGACTTATTTTAATTAAGTTCAGGTTTTTACTATTTTGGGTCTAATGAGGAGTTAGGGTTAGCCCGTTTTTTGTCCTCTATAAATAGGACTCTTGTGTTTAGGTTAAGACAAAACCTTTTGAATATTTTACCCGAATTTGGCATCCGTCAAGTTCTAGCAAGAATTTTGCGCAACTTCTCTGATCGTTTGGTGGATTCCAAGCGTGACGAGATTGTATCCGATTGTTCCCATAATCAGTAGTGTTTCAGTGTACGGTTGTGTGGCGTTTAAACACCGTGGCTGTCCTAATAGTACTTCGGCAGTATCCAGCGGCGATCCGAGTTCTATCACTTTCATTCGTTTCCTTTAATTTGTTCGTTCGTACGTTTCGTCGTCGTCGTAGTCTTTCCCGTTTTCGCACCTGATAGCCCATCACGTTAGTTTCTAAGTTCCACATAAAAATATAGAATGAGATTTGGCCTCTTTGAAGCTTGGGAATTCGTCAAGCGACTATTCAAAAAGTAAACAAATTCAAAAGAAGAAAAAAGGGCGGTTCACATGGTCAAAGTTGGAACACTAGGATGAATCGAGCGGGCCATGAAAAGGATTAATTAATGCGCCCCCCAACCGATGAAAGATAAAAACGTAAACTTCGGTGCATGTTTTAATCATGTCAAATAACACTGCATTTAACATTAATTATTCCATGAACCAACTGAATAAACGCATGGCTTGGGAGACAAAAAGAGCAGTGATTTTCTATTTTCTCAATATAAATAGTTTTATTTTATTGAACTTTATAATTATGGGGAGCAACTCAACGTAACGTCACTCCTTTTCTTTTCCTCTACTTTCGAAGGGCGAATAGTAAATTCTAAATTGTGGAAACGAAGTTTATTTAATATGTCCTTTTCCCGAGGGAGGGGGACTAGTTACCTGAGATAGAATTCAATTATTTGAAGTGGAAAGTGACACGTGGTGGTGTTGGACCGGACAAAATTAATTTGGAGATAATAAGACGTCTTTGTTTGAATTGCTTTAACGGTGTAATATTATATAATTTTAATTTTGTGTTCCCACGAATAGAAATACCCCTCGGGGAAGGGGGGGTTTGTAATTGCCGATGGAAATAGACGACCACCAGAACCCACCGATCTGCCGCCTCCCGGAGGAAATCCTCCAGCAGATCATCTCTTACCTCCCTCTCCGTCAGATCCTCGTCTGCCGCCGCGTTTCCAGGCTCTTCCGCCGCCTCTTCTCCTCCCCATCCTTCCTCCCTTCCTCCACAACCCTCCCCCTCATCTCCCTCCGCCCTCACCACCACCACCACCACCACCAACACTCCTCACCTCCCCGTTCCCTTGTCTCTTTTGACCCCGCCGTCGACTCTTGGATCTCCATCCCCCTCTCCTTCCTCCCTTTCCCTACCCTCCTCCCGATTGCCGCCTCCTCCTCCCTCCTTTACCTTTGGGCCTCCTCCGCCGCGTCTCCCAAGTCCCTCGTCGTATGCAACCCCCTTACCAGGCAGTTCCGTGTGTTGCCCCCCCTCGGCACCGCCTGGTCCCGCCACGGGGCTGTCCTTGTTGATTCCCCTCACCGCGTCCTTGTCCTCACCGAATTAGCTGCCCTTTACTACTTTACCTCACCATGTGCTGGTGGTCCGGCAGCTAAGGAAGGGAATACTAATTTCCGGTGGAGCAAGTTTTCTTCCGATCTGCCGTCGAAACCTAGGAGCCCACTCCTTATCGGGGATGCGGTCTATGCCCTCTGCGATATCGGTTCCCCCTGGCGCAGCCAGTGGAAGCTCTTTATGTGTTCCTTATCCAGAGCCGCCGCTGGCGGCGGCGGCGTTGGCCACTGGGTGAGATTGGAGAAGCTGGAGTGGGGCGACATATTTGACATCCTGAAGCGGCCGCGGCTAGTCCGGAGCACGGAGGGCAATCTCCTGATGGTTGGGGGGCTGAAGTCTTCCTATGCGTTGAACACTTCCTGCTCGACCATCGTGATACTGAGGCTGGACTTGGGGAGGATGGAGTGGGAGGAGGCTGGAAGGATGCCTGCTGAGATGTTCAGTTGCTTCGCAGAGAGCACCAAGTTCAAGGTATTTGGAGGCGGTGACAGGGTATACTTCTCCGGGAAGAGGGTAGGGCGGCTTGCCTTGTGGGAGGGTGGGAAGGGGAAGAGTGCTGAAGGCACATGGAGGTGGATTGATGGCGTGCCTGGCTGTTGCAAAGACATTGTCTGCCGCGGGTTCGTGTTTGAGGCGGCCTTCACGGAATTGGCCCGATGTGGAATACGTTGCCTGCATTGACCGGTTTAACTATTGCTGTTATAAGAATGCTAAAAGAGAAAAATCTCCTTTTAAGAATGATGAGACCATTGAAGTCCTGATTGTTGTTGATGATTATATCCCTACTGTTTGATTCGTACATGGGGTGGAGTAAAGAATGAAAGAATTGAATTTGATTGCGGCCAATGTTGATCACTGCCAGTATTGGGATGTCATGCTGCAGTGTTTTACGTTAACAGCACCGAGTAGTTCGTGCCTGTTTTGATGGCCTTCATGGTTGTGCATTGCTTGTCATCAGTGTTATTGCCGGTTCTCCCAGATTTTACACTATATGGCAATAAACAGTGGGCAATACTAAGTGGCTTAAAGCGGCAATGTTAAAAGGAAAAATGTATTACCTTTGTAATTCCGAAAAGTTGATAAATAAAAGTTTCAATGCATTAAACCAAAGTTTAGAAATGTTCTTAATGCATAATTCATAACAAAATGAATAGAAAACACTACCAACTAATCATAAAAATCTATATTGTTATTGTGACTCTCATCATCATAATCGCAATCCGCATAAATGTTATCTTCGTTCATATCTTATTCAATCGCCTCCTCGAACTACATGAATCCCGGGTGTTCCTCCCGACTTGATCATCACCTGACGCTCTTTCCACATCCAACACATGTTAAAGTTTATCTGCTGAAAACTACGTGAGCGCCTGCATTTTTCTCTTCTTCAATCTCACTGACTAACCACTTATTACAATAATCAATATTATCTGTACACAGAGGATCGATTATATCTCGTGCATCATATCTTGATTTGAGCTTATGATTGTACTTGACATAATCAAGTAACCTTTGATGCTCAAATCAATTCATGTTCTTTGTATGAGTCTTTATAGAAAAAAAAGAACGTGAAAATGTTCATAATAGCAAACGAGAAATATTGTGATTAAGTGGCTTACATGCTAAAATGTACTTTAATTTCACTCACAAACGGTTGTGCTACACGTCATACTTATAATTTGAATCACAAATTGTTGAAGATTGGAGATTTCACCGTCAAACAAAATCCACCACTCCGCTGACTAGCAAACTATTTATACGTTAGTGATTCCTCAAATAAGAATAGCATGGAACATGTAAATTCAAATAATTAAGAAGAAGGTGATGATCGTTGAGTCATTGATCGGCTGGCAATGAGTATTTCAAAATTCCTAACACTTCACGTATAATAGGATATCTCTTAAATGATTTTATCTTGAACCTCTATAGTCGAAGTCAACCTCTCTATGCAAACATATAATCCAGTAGTGACTTTTTAATCGGATAAAAATGATGGAATTTGGATCACAATAAGTAGGATTCAAGTAATGTCATAACGCATGCAAGTGATGGTGAATCTGCCAATTCCACCTATCATCAATGATTTTGAAGACATCCATATACATTTATTCCTTTCCATTGAAAGACTTTTGAATAATCTCTTTGACAATATCGAGTGCCTCATAAATATATCCTATGACCGGCTTCTTCTGATTATCTACAAGTCAAAAAACCACCACCAGTACAACCATCGCTTTGAGTGCATATAAGACATATATTCCAAAAAGTTGTCCTGGACATAGTTTTGTTCGCCTTTTTCCCTTTAATAGTCTTGGACAACTTGTTTCCATTACATTCTTGTGATTCGAGCATCTTTCTTATGTTACTCTTCAGTAAATGTCTCATGTACAACGTGAGAACCGTCGTTGCAAATTCAGTAACTCCGTGTTGGATCTATTCTTCTTCTCTGTATACGATCACATAGTAGTCAAGACAGTATCGTGATTATATATGAATCTCACCAAGAAAATTTGCTTGCATAACGGTTCTCTTCACTTATGGAATCCTTTCGACGTCTTCAACACCAATTCAATGCAATGAGTTGCACAAAGAGTTTAATACAAATGCTTTCTCTTCGCTGGAAGCAAATTTTCTACTTTCATTACAAATTTAAGATTTAAAAATATGATCCATATTTTTCAGTCAAATCTCATTCACAAAATTATCTAGTAATTCAACTAACTTTTTTCTCATCTTTGTATATGCGGAACCATCACTAGATTTAATAAACGTGTAGTAGTTCGAAGAATTCACCAACAAGTTTATCAAAGTTCTATCGCTACTTTTGTCTGTCAATCCAACAGACATTATTGAACAACCATGTTTGGACCGACTCTCTATATGGTCTTTCATCAATTTCTTCCTATGAGCAACCTCATTGTTGAGAAGCGTAACTTGCATCTCATAGTAACTCAGCGACTTCAAGTTAGGACCATATCATCCAATTGTATATCCACCATATTCCTTAAACTAGGTGACCTCACTACATTAAAAGGAATGCTCTTCTGATAAAACATCTAACACTGAACTATATGATCCTCTTTCGCACATAGGCATATACCACACTTTGTTGTCTCGTTTGTCCCTCCTCCGTCAAAAATAGTTCCATATGACCTTTTCCCTTACTTCTTCTCAGACTTACTTCCGTGCTCGATGATGTGCTTCTTTTCAAACAACGAAAGGAATCTTCATCTTCTATTTGGATGTCATCGCCAATTGAAAAGGATGCACTACTGTCAATTGCTTCTAGTCGTCCTTGTTTTTCCCCATCCATTTGCCTTTGTAACTCACCCCTCACTTCTTGAGGACATTTGGCACATGATCTTGCCTTCCTAAAGGATCCTACTCGATGTTTCTTGGCACACGATAAATACCTCCTTTAGAGGTATATCTACAGAAATTATATGTACTGCATTCGACTCTTTTAGATCTTTCAGCTAGTTGTATTTCCATCCAATATTTTTTTGGCGATTTGGAAGCATATGAAGATTCCATCCTAAAATAATCAAATCATATCACAACATATTGTGCACTAAAATTACAGTATGGAACGAAGACTTTGAATAGAATCGATAAAATTTACCTCACAATTCATCCATAGACCTTGATTTAAAACTCAAGACAATTTACAACAACTCCCAACAAAAATCATCAAAAGGACAATAGATGTTTTGACATAAATCAAGTAAAAACGACGGGGCTAAAGACGGAAACTTTGATTCGAAAAGCGAAAGGACATGACAAATAAAGGAAAACCTAGATCCATGAGGGGAACAAAGTGATCAAACAAGGAAGGGATCATGTAACTTGCTAATCTCATAGTTTTATGAGTTCAAAATGAGTGACGTTATTTATATTACTTATTGTTGATGGTTCTCAAGTTAAAGAACTTAAAGTTTAACTTTTGTTGTCATTAAGGTGTCCTTGAAGTGAAGATGGTGAAACATTGATAACTCTATGGAAATATAATTAAGGGATCACATTTTAGACTTAGTAGTAAGGCATTTGATTTGCCTTAGTCCTTGTTTTCATTCTTTGTCCAATATGATCATCATCATCTTATGTTTGTGCTTTTCTGTCCATTTCGATACAAATATCAGAGAAGGAAGGCTGAAGGCTTAACGAGGAATGAGGATAGTAAAAGGATGAAGGCCAAGAGGTATTAACATCGATGAACAAGAAGGGGCTCACATCCTAAAGGAAACTTTATGCAGCTATACCAGAAAAGCATGCAGATGCATAAAAGGAAAGGGAGAGAGACGAAAGCCCACAGAAACGCAGTTGCTTGAGAATTCTGTACAACTGTATGTACGGACGCGAGATAATATTTTGTTTCCAAGATTTTTTAGATCTTCAAGATTTTCAAGATTCTCTAGGGTTGCAAACATCTAGAGATATAAAAGCACGTCCACGTCTCTAAGAAAGGGAGATGACCTAGGGGGCTGTTGGTGATAAGGAGCCGACGACTACAAATGATTTTGCTGATTTCTCTTAGTTTTTTCTTTATGTCTTTTTTGTTTTGTTTTAGAATGAATTAACATTTTAATTTATTTTGTTATGAACTAATTTTGTTTGCATAGGGTTAAGATGGACTTTGACAATTAGTCAGTAATCTACCTCTTTTGACACTATTTTGATGATATGAGTTTAATTCTTTCTATTTGTTCTTAAAGTTTTCTTATTGATTGATCACCAATATAATTGATTAGTGAAATTAGGTGAACTCAAAAGGGGAAACCTAGATTAAGCATTATAGTAGAAATAACTTACGTTAATTTTGGTCGAAGGACGGGGTTATCACCGATTAGGATATGACTATACCCAATTGTCCTAGGTCATCAAACTGTTATTGATTCATAAGGGAATCTCGATAGTTATTCTATCTAGGAATAAAATGATTACTATTTATAGAGAAGTACGTTCCTATGACCCGCCGTAGGCTTAGGATGATAACTGAATTCCATATTATCAAACAGATCATCTATTGGTTGACTGAGAGAAGACTTGCACTTAATTTTTAGGTGAAATCGGCACCCTTGGTGTTTTGTCATGTAGAACTTTAATTCGTTAGAATTCTCAATTTCCTTAATTCAATATTTAGTTTAATATTTTATCAATTCGCTTATTGAATAATAGAGATTTAATGTACTTTAATACCTATTTGAAGTTTAGATAAGTTCTTATGGGAATAATAACTTACTTGCATTTTATTACTTGTATGATTGTGTGCACTTGTGTGGTAAACACGTCTTATACATGACAAATATTTGGCGCGACTAGCATGGAATTTTCTATTCTTTTAGGCTAATTTTAATCTGATCTTTATTTCAATAATTTTTTATTTCGTCTTAATCAGGATCATGGTTTTATTGTAGGTGGAATTTTGGCGTTGCATGTGCTGCGGCGACTTGGTTCCTTTGGACTCAAAAATTGAAAGAACCTTTTGGAGACGTAGAAGAAAAAAAAGTACGCCACAAATCAACAAACAATGGAACGATCAAGAAGTTAAATCAAGAATCATGCGTGATTATGCCCATGCCATGTGCATGAATGATCCAACATAGTGAAAGCCAACAACTTTAAGATCAAACCAGAGGTCATTACTATGTTGCAAAACTCAAGTTTCAGACGATCTACATCAAGGAATTCGTCTGGGCACATCACCAAATTCGGGACACTTTTCGTTAAAATGGAATGTCAAGCGACGCAATTTGGATAAGACTTTTCTCGTTTTCATTGAGGGATAGGCATGGACAGGACTAATCCTTGCTAGAAGGGTCCATTATTAATAGCGAGGAGATGTCAGAGAAATTCTTTTCCAAGTACTTCTCACCCAGCAAAACCATCAAGATGAGGAACGACATTTCTTCATTTCGACAGAGTCACTTTATGCGGCATGGGAGAGATTCAAGGATCTTTTAAGAATCTCATCACGAGATACCACGGTGGATGTTCGTCCAAATCCTTTACAATTAGATGACTGATGCACTTCACTTGACCATAGATGTAGCTGCTGGGGAAATATTATTGGACAAACAGCCGGAGGAAGCACTAGAGCTATTTGAGCTGATGAGTAATAACGATCATGGAGTATTGCATACCTGAGGAGTAACTTGAATAGACGTCATTGATGGGTTGTAGCTCCCAATGCAAAGGTGGAAGCATTAACTCGGGAGTTGAATGTATTAAAGGGTCCTAGTCATCCCATTCATTACCCATGTTAGAGGCCTCTAGATAATCATGCTTTGAGTCAATGCTTCATGGGTGCCGATTCAACTAACTATTTAGAAGCCAACACGAGGAAAACCCCTTTTCAAGTACTTACAATTTGGGAAAGAGAAGTTGTGGGAAAATCAACAATCAACAAAACTGACTCCACCACCTGGATTTTAATAGCAAAAGCCACAACCGCAAGAAAAAATTTCAGGTATTGAAGAATGATTGGTTAAATACATTTCAAAAACTAACACTCTTTTATAGAATTAATCTGCTTCACTTCGAAGTTTGGAGGCTCAAGTAGGAAAATTAGCACAAGCAGTTAATAATCGACCTTAAGCTGCTCTTCTGATCAACACAAAGGTGAATTCAACGAACGAAGGGCATGAACAAGTGCAAGCCGTCACTTTGCAGAATGAGAGAACACTTTCAGAAGTCTCAATGGTACAGCTGCACCTAAAAAATATTGCGACCGCATAGAAGCGTAATAAGTAGATAGACCAGACGGTGCTACTACACCTGAACTTTCTCATGCGGCAGCGACAAAGGTTCTTTCGAGCTTATTCAACAACTTGGTCATTCCAAAGAAGGTATGAGAAATGCCACTGGATTAGATAAACTCATATATTCGCCTCTTCCATTTGTACAGTGGGCTCGTAAGTAGAATAATGAGAAGGACTTCCAAAAATTCTTAGATGTCTTCAAAAAGCTACACATCAACATTCCTTTCGATGAACCATTAGAGAAGATGCTGAGCTGCGTCAAATTCATAAAGGATATATTTTCTCAAAAGCGACATCTTGTTGAGTTCAAAATTGTTACTTTAACAAAACATTGTAGCATTATCTTGTAGAAAAAGTCGCCCCCAAAGCTCCAAGATCCAAGTAATTTTACTATACCCTTCTCTATTGGTTCAAATTTTGGAGGTAAGGCATTGCGTAATCTGGGTGCGAGTGTTAATTTAATGCATTTATCTATATATCGAGAACTGGGTTTCAGGGAAGTAAAACCTACATCTTCCTTGTTGCAATTAGCTAACGTTCTCTAGCTTTTCCGGGGGGAATCAACGAGGATATTTTGGTTCAGGTAGATAATTTTTTTCCTGCAAATTTTATTGAGTTTGATTTTGAAGAGGACCGTGAGAAAGCAATCATCCTTGGAGGACCATTCTTAGCCACATGTTAGACTTTAATTGATGTTCAAAAGGGAGAGCAAACCACAAGGATTAACGATGAGGAGGTGACCTTTAATATTCTATGTACTATGAAATGTTTGAATGAAGCTGATGATTGTTTTCTCGTTGACATAATTGCAGGTTTGAAGTTTACTTATGTGCTTGAGCTAGCATTAACTTCCGTAGAAGAAAAAATCAATAAAGAAACAAAGGAAGTGGTGGATGGAGAGCATGTCCTACATGCCTAAAGACATGTGGGCTTTCGATGCATTGAGAAACTACTTTAAATCTTGAAGAATCATTAGAGAGGAATAGGATGGACAATTACAGATATACGAGGAATTAGGCTAGCAATATGCAAGCATAAAATCTTCCTAGAGGAAGATAATAAACCATCAATGGACAATCAACGGAGATTGAACCGGAACATGAAGGAGGTTGTAAAGAAGAGATCGTCAAGTGGCTCGATGGAGGTATCATTTACCCAATTTATGACAGCTCATGGGTTAGTTATATATAGTGCGTACCCAATAATGCGAAATGAAAGTTGTGATGAATGAGATGCGTGATCTCATCCCTGCTCGCACTGTCACGAGATGAATGGTATGTATGGATTATCGAAAGTTGAACAAAGTGTCACTTATATATTGTATTGCAGTGGGATATTGGCCTGATGTTCATTAAGGACATCGAGTTATTCGTCTTTGGCACCAAGAATATGATAATATTATTCACCTTCTTGAGAAGACTCCCATACTCAAAGAAGTATTGATGCAGCTTCGACCACTTGAGGCCCCACTACTAATCAAGTCCTGAGAGAAAACTCTGAGGTGTAACTATTCGGTCCCGACGCCTTATGTCCCCCTGGTTGAATCATCGCCGTCCTGATCTCATCGGATGATATAGGCTCTATCAATCTTTGGGCCTGTACGTCCGTTAACTGCTTCCTGAAAATCCAACTAATCATGTCAGCATCTATAAGTGCCCGCCTCTTCTTTGCATAACTTTACCTTTATACTTGAGCGTTTTGAGAAAACTAATCTAATCTTGAACTAGGAAAAGTGTCATTTTATGGTTCAGGATATTACCCATGGTCACAGGGTGTCAAGCAAATGTATTGAAGTTGACAGAGCTAAGATCGAGACCATCGAGAAGTTTTCCTCGCCAACGATGAAGGAAATCATAAGTTTCTTAGTCATGCCAGGTTTCACCGGTGATTCCTTAAGGATTTCTCAAATATATCGAAAGCTTTATGCAACCTCTTGGAGAAAGGCCATCCACTTACATTTGATAAAGCACACATGTAAGCATTCACCAAGCTAAAAGAGAGGTTATTAATTGCCCTAAACATATTGTGCTTGAATGTACGTTACCCTTTGAGTTGATATGCGATGCGAGTGATTATGCTTTAGGAGCAGTGTTTAGACAATGTAAGAATAAAATCTTTCATGTAATATATTATACTATTATAACTTCGGATGACACACAAGTAAATTACACTGAAAGTGAAGCATTTGTCAGTGGTATGAGTTTCATCCATATGCCACCAGCAAACTTCGTTCTTCCACATCGATGTGGTTACAGTGCAGGAAATTACTCCATTAGTCAGAAATCTCCTAAAAGGCTTGTTGACCACATATGTCTACCAAAAACTTAAGAATCCTGAAAAACACGACGAACGACATCAACGACGTTAACATCGAATATATGCACTTCGCAATCAGTAAAGGGTGTCGTTTCGACATAAGAGAATTCCTCTTATTCTTTGAAGCAAAAAGTTTTAGCTTCGATAAGGTCTTGAATAAGATTGCTAAAAGTCAGGAAGTCGCGTGTAGCATGTGGGAAGGACCAATGCCATTTACAACAACTCTTCCTTTTTTCCTTATCTATTTGAGGGAGTCGATGCCCGGGTTTCAGCTTGATTCGATCTCATTTTTGCAACTAGTCAAAGATTCCATCGGCTTTTTCAACGTCGAACGAGTACTAGTGCTCCTCATTCGACTTTTGAGATGTCTTTGCTTTAAAATTCTTCGTCGAGAGTGGATCACAAAGAGTCGCTTCTCTTTTCACAAACCCGGTCATGTCAACCTCGACAACAGTGGGTTCAACTTGATATGATGCATGGTTCCTTGACTCCTCCCTAAGAAGTTTTCATACTTAGTAGCCCTTAGAGCGAGATCGTAGAGGACTTTGAATTTCTCCCCTTGAATTTTCTTCAGGATACGGATATCCAGAACATCTTGGGCTATTATAACGACTTCATCTTCAAGGAGGGAGGTCTTGCATCAAAGTCGAGCCTTCCTAAATCTTTGCAAGAAGGTCGTTACAAGTTCTCCAGGCTGCTGTCGCATCTTCATCAACTCAACCAAAGAAACGGTTGTATCTAGAGTAGCGAAAGCCTGCATGAACTGAGTTTGCATTTCTTGCCAATTCTGCACTGAGTTAGGCGGCAAGTGGATATACCATGTAAACGCAGATCCAGTGAGCGAGTTGGGAAACAGCTGAAGCTTCCATAGGCCATTATCCGACGCCTCACCCGTTTAATGAGTGAATCGAGCTATATACTCCATCAGCGTCATTTCATCTTCGCTAGAGAAGTCGGAGAAATCTGGACTTTGTATCCTCTAGGGAGAGGGTAGTCCCTATCAATTTACTCAGGGTATGGTGTCCTCTAAAGATTGATCTCTTCTCTTCGTACAGCCCTCGAAATCATTTGTTCCACCATTTGAGGGATGACATCTTTGTAATCGACACCATCGACGGGTGCCAAGGAACTCGAGGGGCTTCCCTGTTGACAGGGTTTCTCTAAGTTTCTGGGTCGAATGTGGGTCTGTTCCTCGGGACTTTGCTGAAAAGTTTCCTCCTAGGAAGTTGACCTTCTACAGGCAGTCCTCGACTGGGATTTTCAACTATGGATCGTGCACAATGACTATCTCTTCAACGATGAGGAGGCGCATTTGCTTGTGGTCGTCCATCATCATCTATATTGACTAGGCCATTATAACGATATGATCGATCAGGCGTAATGAAATCACCTCGATCATCAGGAACAACACACGGCCTGCTTGATTCAGGTTGCCGATAATCCTGGGTGAAATGAAAAGTATCTTGAGCAGCCTCATGATCGGAACTTACCCTAAGTTTTCCATTGCAGATCGCCGCTCTCATGGTCAGAGTTTCAGGAGAGTATTCAGTATTGATCTTAATAGCAAGTCCTTGAATTTGTTTCTGCAACTCAATTAAATTCTCTTGGTATTTAGCCTGCATCTATAGAAACACGTCCAAGGGGACTGTCTCCGACACGCTTGGCCCGACATTCACCGCAGAGGATTATCTTGCCTCTGCATCTGAGCATTTTGTTGCCCAAGATTCTAGTCATTCTGTTGCCCATTCCGACAACCATCGGTATTGTTATTTTGACCGGGCACAGAATTTGCCTCTGAATCATCCTGAGTATCGGCCATTCTGTTTGCCGCACTTCGAGTGGTTGGCATTCCGCGTTATAATACGAAAACTTGTTTCTGACTCCCACTGTGGTCGTCAAAAATGTATTTGCAGTGAAAACATATTGCAATATAATGAGGACTAATGTGTTGAAGAATGTGCTCGTCAATGATAGTAAATAAATGAACAAACAAAGGAAGAGTTTAACTATTGCAAAGATAGGACACTTACAACCATGAAAACGCTTCACGCGAACACTTACAAACGAGATGACAATCAAACAGCCCTTCGGGGTTAATGAATGATTGTCTGTGTATACAATTCATTGGGGATGACTTATTTATAGACATGAACATAAATAATCGTCATCCTCACACATTAAACATGTGTTTATTCTACTAGAAACTAACTATTGACCACTATATCTTTGGTGTCCCTTCCTTTGGCAGGCTTCAACCATAGCCTCGATCTCAAGTGCCTCGACCATTATCATCGACCCAGTATCCATCTTCGAAGTTCCATCTATTGTTGGGGCAAAAATGACTTTCTTCGACACTAGTCCATCATCGATACTCTAGCCTCCGACGCCCAGAATGACAGTTTACCATGTAAACAGGTTGTTGTGCATGCGAGGACACTACCCGGAAGGGAAATGTCCTCAAACAGTTACTATTGTTAGTCACGCTAACGCGCGTAAACCTTAGTCACGTTCACACGTGCAAATCTATCACTTCTCTTAGTATAGAACCCATCTGTCTGTGTTATAGAAGGTTGATCTTATATCACCCCCTGTAACAACATTTCGTTCTCGATTATTGGAAATCATCCAAGCTTTTGGTGAGAGTAGACGTAGGTATGATTTACCGAACCACTATAAAAACCTTTGCATTCTCCGACCGAAAGGTTCTGTTATACATAAATCGTCTTCTGCTGTAAGGATTGTGAAAAAAGGTTAAAATACTTAATTGGACTTAACATTAATTCACTCCCTCTTAGTATAATCTTTTGGCCAACAATTAGGTTAAATGAATCTAAAGTTGTCTGATGAGATACTCATAGCCCGACAATTCCTTAGAAAATTAGGTGATTATCTATTGACGTTCTGTATGAAGTTGGATTTAGCTACTTCTTGAAAGCCTGATGGCGCGTTGTTGCAGTAGTCCAAGAATTAACCCAGTTCATCTTGTATGCAAGTCACAATCATCACAATTGTCAAGGGCGTCAAGCCCCAAGGTGGCTGGACCCCGACTACGAAGCTCGTAGTCGCGACCCGTGGTTAGGGGCGAGGTTTTTCCCCTCAGCACCCAGTTGGTTTAGAGAAGGGGGAAGAGAGATTTAGGAAATAATACTTCTTGTTTCCTCACTGATCCCGACTACACGAATAAATAGGCCATTGGCCCTAACAAATCTGGAGCAAATCTCTCCTAAAACTTATTCCCTTGATTTGCTCTTCCCTAATTTTAGCCACTTTCCCGAATTGCATCCCTGCGGATGTCACGGGTGCGCCGCTGCCTTGTATAGGCGCGTCCCCACATGACATCTCTCCCCCCCTCGACTAGCAGCTCGTCCTCGAGCTGAAAGGCGGGATACTTGTCGAGGAAGACGTCGACATCTTCCCAAGTGGCCGAAGCTGCCGATTCGCCCTTCCAGTGGATGAGCACCCGGTGAATGCCACGCGCGAAGCGAGTCCGCACCGCGCGTTCCGGAACGGGAGTCACCGCGCCGTGGTGAATGGCCGGAAGAGGTGGCGGAGCATCCGGCGGTTGGCCGACGAACTTCTTGAGGAGGCCCACGTGGAAAACGTCATGGAGCCGAGCACGTGGAGGTAGTTGTAGGCGCACCGCGACGTCGTTGATCAACGCGGTGATGCGGTAAGGCCCGAAGTAGCGCGGCTTGAGCTTCCCAGTGGTCGCCTGAGGTAGGGAGGCCGCAGCACGATGACGGAGGCGAAGCAGAACCCAATCGCCGACCTGGTAGGAGACGAGGCGGTGCAGCTTATCGTAGTGGAGCTTCTGCACCGTCTGGGCTTGGTCCAGGCGATAACGGACGTCGGCGAGGAATTCATCACGTTCTGCCATGGTCTTGGCGACGGCAACCACGCGCGTCTCGCCCGGCTCATACGAGCGGATGGTCGGCGGATCGCGACCATACACCACCCGAAACGGCGTGTCCCGGTGCGAAGTCTGATATGCGGTGTTAAAGACATACTCGGCCCAGGGCAGCCAACGGAGCCATTGGCGGGGACGGTCCCCGGTGAAGCAACGCAGGTACATGACGATGACGCGGTTGGCGGCCTCCGATTGGCCGTCGGACTGGGGGTGGAAGGCAGTCGTCATGTGTAGCTTGGCGCCCATAAGGCGCATGAGTTCCTGCCAAAACATCGAGGTGAAAACCGGATCACGGTCGGACACCATGGACTGTGGTACCCCATGAAGACGAACAATGTCGGTGAAGAAGGCTTGCGCCACGGACTCGGCGGTGTACGGATGCGCCAAGGGTATGAAGTGGCAGTACTTGCTGAAGCGGTCGACCACAGTGAGTATGACCGATTTCCCCCCAACGCGCGGCAGCGCCTCCACGAAGTCGAGGCCGATGTCCGTCCAGACGGCCTTTGGAACCGGTAACGGCATGAGAAGGCCCGCCGGATGTAGGTGCTCCGACTTGTAGCGCTGGCAGGTGGTACACGCGCGGATGAAGTCCTGCACCAGTCGCCTCATGTTGGGGAAGTGGAAGTCGCGGCGGAGTCGGTGCACTGTGCGCTGTACGCCTTCGTGGCCATTCTCATGGACAGCGACCATGATTTCCTGCAGCAGAGGTGAAGCTGGCGGAATGTAAAGGCGGCCATCGAACGTTACCATGTCGTCGGTGAGCGACCAAGGTGATGTGCGGGTGCCGGCGTGGATCTCGTCCTTCATGGCCACGAGGGTGGGGTCGATGTCCTGGGCTTGACAGAGGCGCGCGATGAAATCGAAACGGGGCGCGGAGATGGCCAGGACGGATCCCTCGTTGGTGTCGCGGCGCGAAAGGGCGTCGGCCACCGTGTTTGTCGCGCCCGACTTGCACTCGACGGTGAAGTTGAATCCCAGCAGCTTGCCAACCCAGTGGTGCTGCGGAATCGTCGCGAGGCGCTGTGAGGAACTTGAGACTGTAGTGATCCGTGTGTACCAGGAAGCGGCGGCCCCAGAGGTACGGTCGCCAATGGCGGATGGCGTGGACGAGGCCAAGGAGCTCCCGTTCGTAGGCGGCGAGAGAGCGGTGGCGCGGCGCGACGGGTCGGCTGAAGAAGGCGACCGGGTGTTTGTCCTGGATGAGCACCGCCCCGAAACCGTGTGTGGAGGCGTCGCACTCGACGATGAACGGTTTGGTGAAGTCCGGTAGCGCCAAGACCGGGGCCGACGTGATCGCTATCTTGAGCGCAGTGAAAGCGGCGGTGGCGTCGTCATTCCAGGTGAACCCTTCCTTCTTGAGGAGTGCGGTCAGGGGTGCCGCAATGGAGCCGTAGTCATGGACGAATTTGCGATAGTACCCTGCAAGCCCGAGGAACCCGCGCACCGCGCGCGCTGAGCGGGGTTGAGGCCAATCGTGGATCGCCTGTACGTTGGTAGGATCCATAGCCACGCCGGGCTCGGATATCACATGGCCTAGGTAGGAAATGGAGTCGACCCCGAAAGCGCACTTCGAGCGCTTGACGAAGAGGCAGTGCTGCCGTAGCACGGCGAGGACGACGCGGAGGTGACAGAGGTGGTCCGCCCAGGAGGTGCTGTATATGAGGATGTCATAAAAAAAAACAAGCACGAACCTGCGTAGGAAAGGGCGCAGTACGTCGTTCATGAGAGCCTGGAACGTGGCCGGAGCGTTGCACAGCCCAAACGGCATCACCAGGAACTCATAGAGCCCTTCATGGGTGCGGAACGCCGTTTTGGCGAGGTCGTCCGGATTCATCCGGTTCTGGTGGTAGCCCGAGCGCAGATCTAACTTGGAGAAGAACTTTGCGCCGTGGAGCTCGTCGAGCAGCTCATCCACCACCGGAATGGGAAAAGCGTCCTTAACGGTGAGGGCGTTCAAAGCGCGGTAGTCGACGCAGAAACGCCACGAGCCGTCAGCCTTCTTGACGAGGAGGACCGGGGAGGAGAACGCTGAGGAGCTCCGGCGGATGAGCCCCTGGTCCATCATGGCGGCGCACTGCCGCTCCAGTTCATCCTTGTGTGTCACCGGGTACCGGTAGGGACGGACGGCCACGGGCTGCGATCCTGGAAGAAGAACGATGCTGGGGTCGTGGCCGCGCGGGGGGGGGCAACCCATGTGGCTCGGCGAAGACGTCGTCGAAGGAGGCGAGGAGCTCGTCAAGGAGAGTGGCACTGCCCGTGGTCGCGCGGAGGCTAGGCGCGTCAGGACCAGCGATTCCATGCCAGCAGACCTTCTGTTGGCGCCGCTGAAACGTCAGCGTCCGGGCGCTGAAATCCCAGAGAATCGGACCCAGTGTCGCCAGCCACTGGGTGCCCAGAACAACGTCGTAGCCGGCGAGAGGTATGACAAAGAGGTCGGCTGTGAAGACATCATCGTGTATGGTGAGGGCGTTCTGACGGATGACACCCAGGCAAGAGACACGCTCGCCGTTTGCCACCGTGGCCGTCAGGTGTGGACGGTGCTGTAGTGGCAGGCCCGTGCGTTGAGCCGCGGCCTCGGAGATGAAGTTGTGTGTGGATCCCGAATCGAGGAGCGCGACGAGGGACGCGCCGCCCAACTCGATGTCGAGTTGCATCGTGTTGCCGAAGGGAACATCGGCGATGGCGTGGAGGGAGAAATGGGGGCTTCCCTCGGCGATTACCTCCTCTGTCGACTCCGGTACTTCCTCCTCGTCCTCCACCATGCCCTCGAGCAGGAAGAGGCGCTTGCAGACACGGTTATGGCCGCGCCCGAACTTCTCGTCACAGTTGTAGCATAGGCCCAAACGCCGGCGTTCCTCCTGTTCGGCCTGAGTGAGGCGTTTAACCGGCCGGCTCTCCAGGGTGACTGCGGCCGAGGCGGTCGGGTCGGTCGCTGGCGGTGCCGGGAAAGCGAGACGCGGTGCAGGCGGCGGAAGGAGTGCGCGGACCGCCGGTCGAGGAGGAGGCGCCGCGTACTGCTCTCGCAGTTCGAGCTTGCGCGCAAGGCTCATCGCCCCGGCGAGGGACTGCGGGTTGTGCACCTCGACGTCGAAGCTGAGCGGCGGTAGGAGGCCCGCGGTGAAGAGTTGGACCCGTTGGTCCTCGTCGAGCCTGCCCGCGCGAGGAAGGAGCGCTTGGAAACGATCCTGGTACTCCGCGACGGTGCTCGTGCGCTTGCACGCTGCCAATTCGCCTAGCGGGTTGGAACGCAGGGGCGGACCGTAGCGAAGGTGCAGCAGATCCTTGAAACGTCGCCATGATGGAATGCCCTCATCCTGTTGAATTTGGATGTACCACATCTGGGCGCCCTCCTCCAGGTTGTAGGAGGCCATCCACACCTTCTCCTCCTCCATGATGCGCTGCTGGTGGAAGTACGATTCACATCGGTTAATGAAGATGAGCGGATCGGATTTGCCATCATATCGCGGAAAATCCAATTTCTGGAACCGTGATGGACGATCCTGATGGTGTTCTCCGGAGGCGGTCCTGTTGCCGAACGAAGATGAAGGTGGTGGGGTTGCAGCGCTCAGGCGCTGAATCGCCTGAGAGTTGGCCTCGACGGAAGCTTGCAGGGCCTTGAGGGTGGCCGCCAAGGTATCCAAGGTGGTCTGGAGGGGGGCGTCCTTGTCTCCCATGGTGTCGGCACGTTGAGGCGTGGGTGGAGCAGATGAGGAACGGGGCAGCGGCGACGGCGAGGTGGATTGGCGAGGCGAGGACGGTCTGGGCTCTGATACCAAGTTGTCAAGGGCGTCAAGCCCCAAGGTGGCTGGACCCCGACTACGAAGCTCGTAGTCGCGACCCATGGTTAGGGGCGAGGTTTTTTCCCTCAGCACCCAGTTGGTTTAGAGAAGGGGGAAGAGAGATTTAGGAAATAATACTTCTTGTTTCCTCACTGATCCCGACTACACGAATAAATAGGCCATTGGCCCTAACAAATCTGGAGCAAATCTCTCCTAAAACTTATTCCATTGATTTGCTCTTCCCTAATTTTAGCCACTTTCCCGAATTGCATCCCTGCGGATGTCACGGGTGCGCCGCTGCCTTGTATAGGCGCGTCCCCACATGACAATAATCCCCTTGAAACCACCAATTGTCGGCATGATTCATTATGTGCAACAACAGTTCCATCCACCAGTTACAAGTGCGATCCACACATAACCAGCTCAAGTCAAGTTTGTCTTCAGTAGATTTGAAAAGCAAAAATTGGGAACCTCGGATTTTCTACTTTGACAAGAAGGCGACTTCTTCCCGAATGCTCCAGAACGATGACGCTCACTGACTTTCTTACCCGGTCAAACTTCAAAATGGGGACCTGCTTTGATCTCTTCTCCCTTCAAGCGAAGCAACCTGGATGAGCTCCGCCAGTGCATGAGATCAAGATTTGTTTCCTGAAAGTATTCCTTAAGAAAGGGAACCTAAGGATAGACACTCACCTGGATCGACCATCCGGCCGTCGATCAGAAAACTGGAACCAAGTCTTGGGTCTCGACTTCTGTTTTAAGCTTCCCATCTGAAACGCCAATCATTTCAACTAATACCTTCATTGCAGCCTCCGTGGGCAACCCCTTAGCTGGGAAAAGGCTCCAGTCATTATATACGTCAGCCTCATCAGATAGCACAGATTTCTGCTAGGAATTGCTGGCTAACATCCATATTATAAAAATTCCATTAAGCAATCCCGTCGTTCCCTCTAAATGAGGTTTTGAGAATTGCCATTCTCCGTGAAGTGCATTTGTAAAATTCAAACATTTTTATAGTGTTATTCGACCCAAATTATGTCAAGTGATTCATCTGAAGCCTGATATAATGGCTTTTACCCGATTCATAAGTGGACAACAAACACAAAGCCAAAAATAAATAATGACTTTAAGGCACCAGTGTTATAAACCAACTCATAAAAGATAGGCACGTTGGATCACAAGTGGGTCACAAGCCCAATCAAAAAACTTAGGATTTGGGTCGAACTAAGCCCAATTTCGAGCGCGGCCTATAATCATCTAATGTGATATGACCAACTACTTATTATGGATTAATTCTTAAGCCTTATAAATAGACGAGTCATTTTATTCATTCACCACATACACAATACACATAGGAGATAGGTAAGAATGCTTTTAAGGAAGTTTTCGAGGATTATCCATCTCAAGATCATCAAGGTTCTGCAGCCATCCATGGTGCCGGTGTTCTTCCGCAATGAGTTGCCAATATCTTGCCATATGAAGTCGTCGAAGCCTTCGGTGATTTCACCAAATTCCCGAAATTTTATTGAATCAATCATAGATCCAACAACTTCATCGAGCTATCGTAATGTTGTTGGATCAAGCTGCTAAAGCCCCGACTACTTCAACACAATGTCACTTAAAGTTCCTTCGTACATGTCAAAACTCAGGATCACCTTAAATAACCGTTGTTCTTCAAGTATTGAACCGATATATTTTTAATCCCGCAATTTGAACATACTTCCGATCTGATATTCTGACCATAGGATTTTATTGTTGACAATGCTCAAATGCAGGAGTTCGATAGGAACACACACGATGAACTTCATATATCCGACGATTAGGGAAATCATTTTCGATGAGATAACAACAAAAATTTATGAATGATTTATTTGTCGAGACACTAATGTTTTGAAATGAAATAAGAGAAATACCCACTTTGTTTTTGTTATAGAATCGAACATGGCAGTAATGGAGGTCTCATTTCCTTACGAAGAAGAAGCGAAGGATACACGCCCTCCCGAAACCCAATCCCCTAACGGACCCCACGCCCCCCAATTCAAACCTATTAACAATGAGGAACTCTAACTCCTCTTCAAGGGAAACAACGAAGAGGAAGGATCGGGCACCCCGAAATTAATTGAATAAATTATAAAAAGGAAGGGAATTCAAGACGGATATGGGCTTAATATGAGATGAAGGATGGAGGCAAATATTTAGTTAAAGAATTCGGGTGTAGTTATAATATAATTGACAATAAGTTAAATAAGTAATAAAATTTAAAGTAATGTCATATCAATTGAAAATTTATGAAAGCACTTTTTAATTTGAATATAATGTGTGCAAGGGGTATCCATTATTTTATTAAACTGAATAAAAACCATTCTTTTTTGTTTGATTTTGTCATCGAAATGTCAAGGTGAAAACAAACCAAAACCGAATGATGTATTTTATTTTGGATTTGGATTCGTGTATAAATAATTCGCGAAAACTAAATTGTTTATGATACTAAATCATTTTTTCTTATTTTTCATTCTAAATTATATAAAATATGAGGATATTTTTTTAAAAAAATAGCCAAGATAACTTCAAATAACTTTTTAATTCATTTTACTTTCAAAAAATTAATTCCACAACTTTCTTTTTTCAATCTTCCTGTACTAACACATTTTTTTGGCCAAACCAAATTCAAAATTTTTTTGATTTGGTTAAATTGAGTTTCACATAAATTAAATTTGTTTTGGTATAAATAGGAAAATTATAAAATGATTTTTTTATTTGCTCTATTTCGTTGGGTATGAGCTGATTGAAAGAATACCCCAACCACCGCTGTTTGAGTTCATAATAACGATAATATAAATTTTTATTTTATATTCCAGCTTTAGATCCAAATGACGAAAGCCAAGATGCGCTTTTCTTTTTCTATTTTTATCGTAGGTGTCACCAAGATGAAAAAACTAGACACTAACACGAACACCGCCCGATTTTTTACTATTTGGATATGTTAAACTTGACAACATATCGGGTCGAATACAGATTCTCCACTGTGCTACCCGCTAAACGCCTTGATACTTATATCACAAAAAATAATTCAATATTAAATTACTTTAAAACACATCTATATATATATTAAGATTTATATGAATCAATATTTAGGTATCATCCCATTAATGCTGATTTATTTTATTATGAAATTTTAATTGGGAGTGACCTTTAAATTACTTAGAAACAAATAAAAAAATCATATAACAATAAATTGATAAGGGTTCAGATAAGAAGAAATATTTGTTGGACACGGGTATTCTACATTTTAATTTTTTTTAATTATTTGGACACGGAATAAGAGTATCAAATATGTATTTCTTTTCTATTATGTGGACACGAAATAAGAGTATCGAACATGTAACAGAAAAGTATCGGCCGAGTATGCGGGGAGACCCTAAAATGATAATAGATTATCATCCGTCGATATATTGTTGGATAAGTGTTTTGATGTATGTCAGATAATATCATAGTTTCGAAAATTAAATCACAAATAAAAATCTCAAAAGGCAATCAATTTCATCTCATTTTAGATATTTGTTCATGTCAAACTTTTAAGACCAGATAGATGTTACACCGGGTCGAGCATCATCGTGTAAATATCCTCAAATTGATATGAAACGAAATCATAAATGTGAAAAGACGCAACTGGAAAGTGACTTTTGTGATGATATTTTCTTTTTGGCATCCGATTGTGGATGTCATTTGAGAGCAAGAAGATAAGGAAGAGATTTTTTCTTTGCTTTTTATTTTTATTTTTTGTTTTCATTTTATTTTTTATGGCTTGCCTTGTACTTTACGAGACATAAAATTTATTATTATATTTCGTGGATTCAAATATAATTAAATAGCAAGTGATTTGATTTTCATTTATTAACGTTGTTTTTATCTGCAAATGTTAGGCGCGTTGGGTTTTGCTATTGGAATTTACCCTCAATTACGTGAGAAGGTTGAGTTCATCCTTACAGCCAAATAAAATTGTAAGCCGTCTCATATTGAGCCTTTATATGGGATTTTCCAGTGAGTATTTCTATTTTATGATTTGGGTCAGTTTTATTAATCAAAAGTAGTGTAAACTTGCTTAAGATTGCTAGAATGTTTAAGTGACCTGTAAATATCTGGTATTGTTGCGTGAAATTGTTTGTTAAAAACCAAATAACAAATTTGGTGTTTTGATTTGATTTGATTTGGTAAATTTAATTACACATTAATTGGTTTGGTTTGATTTTAGAGAAAACAAAACAAGACGAGTTTTCAAATTTGATTGGTTTTAGTTTGGTTAAAATTTAGTCCAAGTACACCGTTGATTTCACCGAGGCAAATGAAAGGAGGAGCTACATTTCAATTACACGCATTTGTTGGTGAGGTTCAGGCCACTTGGCTTGAATTTATTTAACATAGATTCAAACTCTTTCAATTATATTTTTTTACTCGACTTTTTTATTATCTTTCATCCCATTTTCTCACCGGATAGTAAAACATCCTCAGACAAAACTGCTCATACTTTTCCTATCTGGTGATTGTGTTAAATATTCCGGCAAATATGAAGAAAATGTTTGATTCACGACCTCTCGCAAGTCTGCCCGCAATGATACTTCAAGAAAAGGACAAATACATGTGATATAAAGTGTGTTCACGCGATCAATACCTACAACATTTCCCTGATTGCAATTTAGAAATCGGAGGGGGATTTGAGAGTGGAGCAGCACAAAACGATGCAGAAGGCCTGGTTATACGAAGAGTACGGTCCTAAACATGTCCTCAAATTGGGTGACTTCACCATCCCTTCACCCAAACACGGCGAGCTGATTGTTCATGTCCGAGCCGCCTCCCTTAACCCCATCGACTTCAAGAGGCGTCAACGTCCCATATTCCCTTCCGACTTCCCTGTAAGTATAACTGGCACAATCTTAGCTGCATCTAGCATGAGAATGAAGACCAACATGACCATCGATGCAGGTTGTTCCTGGATGCGACATGGCAGGGGTGGTGGTCGACAAGGACTGCCATGTTACCAAGTTTGAAATAGGCGACCATGTTTATGGGAATATCCAGGATTTCAACACGCCCGGAAAGCTTAAGCAGCTGGGGACCCTCGCGGAGTATATTTGTGTGGAGGAATCCCTTATTGCAAGAATACCTGAGAAACTATCCTTCGAGGATGCAGCTAGCTTGCCTTTGGCGCTTCAGACCGCAGTAGAAGGGTTTGTAACTGGCAGTTTCAAGCCTGGACAAAGCATTTTTATCGTTGGTGGGGCTGGAGGGGTCGGCAGCCTTGTGGTTCAATTAGCAAAACACCTTTACGGCGCTTCCCGTGTTGTCGCAACATGTAGCACACCTAAAGTCGATTTCGTGAAAGAATTGGGTGCGGATGAAGTCATCGACTATACGAAGATCAAGTACGAAGACTTGGACGAGAAATTCGATTTCCTTTACGATACAATAGGTAATGGAACAATTTCTGTCTGGTCAACGAAATGTGGCAAAGGATTCATCCGCGATGGATCTCCTGACAATGTGCCACATCATTTCAGGTGACTGCAAGAATTCATACTTAGTGGCTAAGGAATGCGCACCAATAATCGACATAACATGGCCGCCGTCACATCCAAGGGCGATCTACTCAAGCCTAAGCACCTCAGGTGAGCTCTTGGAGAAACTTGGGCCATTAATCGAGGAAGGGAAGCTCAAGCCTGTGATCGATCCAACGGGGCCGTATCTGTTTGGGAAGGTAATGGAAGCATTCAGTTATCTTGAAACTGGAAGGGCTCGTGGGAAGGTGGTCGTTTCGCAGTTTCCCGAACCGAGCGCACGGTATGGGCAGCGTTGTCCTGAGAATATTATGGAGGAAAAGGAATCAGAAAGCGTCGTTCGCTCCAAATAAAACACTGCTTATTTTGTATATTGAAGACAAAACCTATGCTTTGTTATAAAATTATACTCATTTTATTAAAAGTATTCATAAAATAATCACAAATAAAAGCCACAATCATAATCCGGAGAAAAGCATCTCAACGATTTTGTGGTTTCCTAACGAATAGTACGTCTTAATATACTGATTTTCACGATCACTATCTCAAGAAGATACTTTAATTTAGTCGGAAAAAAGGAACGATGTAATTTTGCAGATGTTGTTTAAGGAAATTATATACTTGCTCATTATAGTTTGTACTTTTAATGCAATGAGCTTTGTTTCTATGTCATCGGTTTATAAAAATAACTTTCTACTTCCAAAGCTTCCAATATTCTATCTTTAGGGTAGTTTTACGTAGGGATATTGCTGTTGAAGGTAATTTATGATCAATATTAATGGGTATTGAATTTAGTAACGGAAAAGTCATTTAAGTGGGTCATTAAAGCAGGCTATTAAATCTGTCATTAAATATGTCGGTTTCTATTGTCTTTTGGTTTTCCTACTCCTCCCTATATATAAAGGGACGTGTAGACATTTCTATAATGATGAGAAAAAAAGAGAAAGTTTAAACAAAGAGAAATTGTAGCCAAAACACTCCTCGTAGGTGCAGCAGCTCTACAGAAGGTTTCCTCTATCCTACAGAACGTCGTCGGCAATACAGAACCTACGTTCTGCTAGCACCTTCTCCCTTCCTATCCAATCCTACACACATAACCCCCAACAAATTTTGGTATCATAGCGCAGAAGGTCATGTCTACATCCGCTGGCAACATGTTCTTCACTTTTTCTCCCAACCAAATTCCCATCTTCGACGGTGAGCACTTTGACTATTGGAGTTCTCAAATGGAGACCATTTTCCTTTCGCAAGATCTATGGAAACTTGTGGAGGAAGGCTACGAAGAAGTTCCAGAAGGAATCTCTCTCCCAGAAGGTGACAACACTTCCGCAGAAGGTGTCATCAACCCCACAGAAGATGAGCAGAAGGCGTACAAGGAGAACGTCATGAAGAATGCCATGGCTCTGCGGATTCTGCAACAATCCGTGAGCAAAACCATCTACCCAAGGATATTCGGCCTGAAGAAGGTGAATGAAGCGTGGGAAGTCCTAAAGAAGGAGTTCAAAGGGTCACAGAAGGTGATCTCTATAAAGCTGCAGAATCTTTGGAGAGACTTCGACAATCTATCCATGAAAGACGCAGAAAACGTCAAAGACTACTTCTCAAGGGATCGTGGAGATCCTCAATCAATTGAAGAGTTGCGGAGAAGTCGTCCCAGATAGAAAAGTCGTGGAGAAAATCCTCAGAAGCTTGCCACAGAAGTTTGAGCATGTGGTAACCGTGATTGAAGAGATGAAGGATCTCGCAGAAATTTCCATCTATGAATTGATGGTTCCCTAGAAGCCCATGAGAAACGGGTCAGCAAGTACACAACCCCCGTGGAGCAAGTATTTCAAGCAAAATTTGAATGTTTCTGAGCAGAAGCAAGAACGTTCTGAAAATAAGAGAAGGTCTTATGGCAGAGGACGTGGAGGCAGGTCTCGTGGCAGAGGCAGAGGCTATGCAGAGGGATGACCAGAAGGTCAGCACAGAAGCGGTCATGAAGAAGCAGAAGCGGGATGCCGCATCTGCAGAAAGAATAATCGTGAAACAAAAGATTGTCGTTTTCGGTGCAGGAGATGTAGGTTCCCAACTCATTCAGATCATGATTGCTGGTACAAAGATAAAGAGCAGAAGCATGAGGACAGAAGCACAATAAATTTCTCTAAGGAAGATGAACATTCTAAAGTTTTCTATTCTCCTCTAACACCATGCAAGATATGAATGAGATCTGGTTCCTCGATAGCGGCTGTAGTAACCATGTCACAGGGATCAAGAAGAACTTTGTGGAGCTTGATGAAAAATATAACTCTCTCTTGGAACTTGGAGACAGCAAGAAGTTAAAAATAGAAGGTAAAGGTGTTGTTTCAGTTTTTCAATGCAGAAGGTCAACAGAAGAGGATGTACGACTTCTTCTACACTCCAAAAATTACACAGAACCTACTAAATGTGGGACAAATGATGAAAAATTGATATAAGTTGGTTTTTTCAGAAGATAAATGTGAGATAACAGACAGAAACGGACAGAAGGTCGTGGTCGTGAAGATGACGTCCAACAATTTGTTCCCGTTAAAGATGACTCCTTGCAGCAATGTGGTTCCCAAAACTGAGGTTGTAGATGATTCACATCTTTGGCATCTCAGGTATGGATATTTAAATAGGAAAGGTCTAGCTCTACTGAAGTAGAAGGATATGGTGGTAGGACTACCTTCTATACAAGCTGCAGAAAGTGATGTCTGTGAAGGATGTGTCTTCGGAAAGCATCATCGTCTTCCATTCCAAAACACATCATGGAGAGCTCAAGCCCCTCTTGAGCTGGTTCATGCGGATATTTGTGGACCAACTCAGACTCCGTCCTCTCGGTAACAGAAGATATTTTCTGTTGTTCGTAGATGACTATACTAGAATGATTTGGATTTATTTTCTTGAGAGGAAATCAGATGCTTTCACCACCTTTATGAAGTTCAAAGCACTTGCAGAGAATCAAAGTGGAATATAAGATTATGACCTTGAGAGGACAGATCGTGGAGGAGAGTTTTCTATCAAGACCATTCTTGGACTATTGCCAACAGAAGGGGATACAGAGGCAGTTAACTGTGCAGTATTCTTCTCAACAAAATGGAGTCGCGGAAAAGAAAGAACAGAACCATAGTGGAGATGGCCAGAAGCATGCTAAAGGGCAAAGGTCTACCCAACAAGTTCTGGGCAGAAGCTGTCAACACATCTGCCTACCTTTTGAATAGATCCCCTACAAAAGCAGTTAGGGACAAGACACCATATGAAGCGTGGCACAGAAGGAAGCCCGTGGTAAAATCATTTGAAAGTATTTGGGTGTATTGGAGATATGCACTTACACCTTCTCAAGGAAGAGAAAAGTTTGATGAGAAGATTGGAAGTGGCAGGAAGAGTCTTCTATGACTCAGATTTTCCAGTATACAGAAACAGTAACAGAAGCATCTGTACAGAATCCTATTAGAACAACAGAAGCAGTAGCAGAAGTTACAGTACAGAATCCCATCGGAACAACAGAAGCTAGTTCCTCTAAAACCATTCCAAAAGCGAAGGGTCCCATTGGAGATACACCACCAAGGAAGTATCGATCATCTCACTGAAATTTATGAGCAAACTAACTTTGCTCTTGCTGCATTTGAGCCACAGAACTTTGAGGAGTGCAGCAGAAGAAGAAAAATGGAGAAATGCCATGAAGGAGGAGATGACTTCTATAGAGAAGAATGACACGTGGTCATTGGTCGATCTACCAGAAGGAAAAGAAGCTGTCGGATTAAAGTGGGTCTACAAGACCAAGTATAATGAAGATGGAAGTGTGTAGAAGCATAAAGCTCGCATCGTAGCCAAAAGGCTATTCACAGAAGCCTGGAGTTGATTTTACAGAAACTTTTGCTCCTGTAGCAAGGATGGAGACAATCCGTGCTGTTCTAGCCATTACAGCACAGAAGGAGCTTGAAGTATTCCAGCTTGATGTCAAGTCAGCATTTCTTAATGGAGTACTAGAATTAGAAGTCTACGTAGAACAACCATAAGGATTCGTGATGAAAAGCACAGAAGACAAAAGTCTACAGACTGTATAATGCCTCTATATGGTTTGAAGCATGCACACCAAGGGCGTGGAATTGCAGAATTGATTCCTATCTACAAAAGAAAGGATTCTCCAGAAGCTCAGTAGAACCTTCATTATACATACCAGAAGGTTGGTCCTGATTTTCTAATAGCATGTCTTTATGTAGATGACTTTGATCTACACTAGCACCAGCAGAAGCTTGCTGCAGAAGTTCAAGGAAGCTATGATGGAAGAATTTGAGATGACAGATCTTGGCTTGATGAAGTACTTTCTCGGACTTCAAGTGAAGCAGAAGAAAGGAGAAATTTTCATTTCTCCAAGAGAAGTACAAAGCAGATCTATTGAAGAAATTCCGTATGGAGAATGCAAAGCCAATTTCTACACCAATGTCACTCAATGAGAAGTTACAGAAGGAGGATTCTACAGAAGGCTTTGATTCGAAGAGATCTACAGAAGCCTGGTTGGTTCTCTTATTTATCTCACTCACACTAGGACTGATATTGTTTCGTTCTGTGAGTTTGCTATCTAGATTCATGACAACCCCAGCAGAACTCATTTCACAGCAGCAAAAAGAGTTCTACGCTATCTAAAAGGCACACAGAAGGTTGGACTGAAGTATATAAAAGAGCAGAAGGATGATTTAGTGGGTTATGTAGATAGTGATTGGGCAGGAAGCTTGGATGATCGTAGAAGCACATCAGGATACTTGTTCTGTATTGGAACAAAAGCCCATTTCATGGAGTTCAAAGAAGCAAAACACTGTTGCACTCTCATCTGCAGAAGCTGAGTACATCGCAGCAAATGAAGCAACAAGAGAAGCTGTCTGGCTCAGAAGGTTACTTCTAGAATTACAACAGAATGTGGACGAGCCAACAACAAATCTTCTGTGATAACCAATCTGCAATTGCTATGACCAAGAATCCAGTTTTTCCATGCAAGATCGAAGCACATAGAACTTCGTCATCATTTCATCAGAGAGATGGTTTCGCAGAAGGAGATTCTTCTAGAGTACATCAGCACCCAAGATCAACCCGCAGTACGTTCTTACAAAGGCGGTGTCTTTCTGAGAAGTTCGAGACATTCAAAGACTTCTTGAAGATCATAAATTAAGAGGGTGTGTTGAAGGTAATTTATGATCAATATTAATGGGTATTGAATTTAGTAACGGAAAAGTCATTTTAAGTGGGTCATTAAAGCAGGCTATTAAATTTGTCATTAAATATGTCGGTTTTCTATTGTCTTTTGGTTTTCCTACTCCTCCCTATATATAAAGGGACATGTAGACATTTCTATAATGATGAGAAAAAAAGAGAAAGTTTAACCAAAGAGAAATTGTAGCCAAAACACTCCTCGTAGGTGCAGCAGCTCTACAGAAGGTTTCCTCTATCCACGTCGTCAGTAGTGCATAACCTACGTTTTGCTAGCACCTTCTCCATTCCTATCAAATCCTACACACATAACCCCCCAACAATTGCATGGGTACACTTATCTTTGGAACCCTATGAAATCAGTACTGATTATTTCAAATCAAGGGTACCAAATACACTACCTGATTTCGGAGGCATAACTAATTTAATACTACTATTAGGAATGCAGAACCCACGGTAGGATTATGATCGGGAAAGTAAAAGTTATAGTATTATTTTATTTTTTAAAATGTTTTATTATAAGAACTAGAAGTAATATCGGAACCCCCGCGAGACGAGTTTTGCCTGCATCCTCTGTTTAGAACATTAGGAAACGACATTGCATAGGGTAGTCTCCAGAATCCCCGGGGGAAAATCTCCTGAACCTGGCGGTTTTATTACTTCTATTTGTAGATTGAGTCTTATTTTATATTCCTTTGCAATAAGGTTCTCAGAGACAAAGAAAACACCAAAAGCAGCTCCAAATTAGAGATACATGGTATGAACCTAAGAGGTGGGAGCTGTAGGAGTGGAAAATTCCACCTAGGCGTAGAGTGCAACCGACTGAGTCACAGTTGTGATAACCGTGCACACATCTGCTTACTCTATAAGAGACATATATCAAACAACATTTTGTGAGAAATTATGTTTACTCTGCGAGGAATCATTCACGTTTTTCTTATACTTAGTTATTGTTACTCTTTGGTTGTCTTATGTGCATTCAAGGATAGGCTTACGTGAAGAGACAATGCTGTGTGTGGTTAACACCTAAGCTATCATCTGCTTCATTTGGCATATGTATGTGATCCAACATTATACTAGAAGACAATATGGATAGCCGTTACATGCAAATGACATTTAACATGCAAGTAGCTACAAGGAGTATATCTAGTTGCGCCAGGATATCACATCATCCCAACTTCTTTGCTGGTTCACGGGCTTAAACCGTCTCATTAGGAGCTTGTTTAGGCGAATCTTATTGGATTATTTCATTTGATCCTGCTAACAGGGCGTTGCTTCACATTGTTGGAGATTGGTATCCAGATACGTATATTATTCATTTGTAAACGCTAGCACCATTATATAAAGCGTATAAGTATCTCTCACCGTTATATGAAGAGCTGTTGACACGATAGAAAATATTGTACATATTTCTGACAAAGGCCGTGAAGGCCCATTGAGGCCTATAGCTAAGGTAAACACATCAGGCTTGCACCCGTAATCTACATGGACTATGTGGCAAATGAGGTCTACAGAGGAGGAGTAATAACCTTGTAATCAAGGGAAGTCTACAAGCCTGCGCCTCCAAGGGACACAAAATCTACAGGCTTGCGCCTGTGAAAGGATACAAAGTCTACAGGCATGCACCTGCAAAAGACACGTGTCAAAGGAAAACGGTTCCACAGCCCCGAGATAAAAGGGACTTGTTACCCACGCATATATCAACACACGTCTTAAAAGATAACCAATTAAACCAGAAGTCAGAGGAGTTTACGATCCACGATCAAACGAGTGGAATTTAGTTAGCTCCGAGATTCTTGGGGAGAGTCGAGTCTGGAAAATCTTCGGAAGGTCGTAACAGACCGGGTATAAAAGAGAAAGGATCTCCCTCGGGGAAAATCACGAACAAATCAGCCAACAGAAGCTTATCTTGCTCGTCACCCCTTAGTTGTTAGTTGTTAGGATTCCCCGACCTGGGCGAAACTCTTAAAGTTTCATTGGTCTTCCTTCCACCGTCAGAGTGAGCAACCGTAGCTCTGGCAACAAATCACTGCCTTCACTTCCACCATCAAAGTGAGCAACCGTAGCTCCGGTAACAACCCTCCGCCTTCGACTCCATTGCCAAGACGAGCCACCGTAGTCCCAGTGCATATCTCCGCCTCCGACACCGCCGCCAGGGTGAACCACCGCAGCCTTGGCATCCACGTCCGCCTCAGCACCCGACCGTACCCAGTCTACCAAGCCCAGCAGCTAAGTCCTGCTGCCCGAGGAATGCAAGTCTTCAGCGTTCCGCCATCAAGTCTACGACGACGCTCCAAGTTTACGGAGTACTGTAGCCAGTCTACGTCCTTGCCACCATCCTTATTTTTACTTTTATGGCTGTAACCTTTTTTTACTTCGTGTAAAAACTGTTTGCATTCAATCAAATTCTTCCATTACTTACTGGCGACCACATCTACAAATCCCTGTGAGTCTTATTGCCAAATATTTCCGGCATGATCCGTTTCCTACGCGAACACGTTTTTGGCGACCACAGTGGGAGCCGCCGTGAAACTTAAAGTTTTCAGATGGCGAAGAATACCAGGATTGGAGTTACTCGCGATCCTCCTCCTCTTCCATTAGATGGAGATGATCAGCATCCACCAGCCGACTTAAATGTTGAGAACATGGCTCTAAGAAGCCAGGAAACCGGGAATCAATCCGATTCTGGGGGTCATACTTCTTCTGAATTTATTTCCAGAATTGAATTCCATAAAGAATTCAATGATATGAGGAACCTAATGGACAGGCATATCACTGGGTTGCAAGACAACATGACTTAGATTCTGGAACAGCTTAGTGCTTTGAATAGGCCAAGCGCCGCGACGAAGCCAAGCAGCCCCGTAGACAGGGAAAATTCCTTTATGGGAGATGCCCGACGCGTAGAAAGGCGCAATATATCATTTCAAGGAAATGAGCCTTGGGGTGGCACTAACCCACGTGCTACCGAAATTGATAGCAGGGACCAAATGTCCCCGTCAAGGCCTACGACCTCTCGATCTCCTACCTGGAGAGCAAATGCTGTGTACGCGGTGAATCATGTAGACGACGAGGTAGAGGCTCAGGACGAGAAAAACAGGTATGCGAGCGCCATACCTCCTCGTCGACCCGGTAAAGAGCCTGTTGAGGTGATTCCTCCAGGAGAACCTCATATAGTGGAAAATTTACCACGGGCAGAAAGTTTCTACACTAACGTCTCAGTAAACCCAAAGCCACCTCGAGTAACCCCAAGGGTGTCGTATCCTCCAGTTAAAGTGGGATATGTTCGAGAGCAGTTCGACCTCATTCCTCCACCCCACTGAATCTGAGGGAGACGATCGCTCAGGTTTTGGAGCGGATGGTTCCTGGAGAAGTCACTTGGAGATTCGAAATTCGATTATCAAGAGCGGAGTGTATGGTATATTACTCACTGTCTCTTGTAAGATGTAGAATTCCAAAACATTCATAGGCTTTTTATCCATCCGATTGGAATTTCACCTTCTCTTAAAACATCTGCTTGTTATTTGACAGTCTACTACATGGGTGTGCAACAAATTTCCCAAAATGTGGACAAATAATGATGAATACCCACCATGGGTCAGTCCAAATGGTAAGAAGTTTGGATTTGCTTAAGTAAATCTCGAGTTCGAAACTTACCGTATGCAGTCACCCGTGTTAGGAAACCCACCCACCATAGCCAGATATTCTAATTAATCGAAACAAAGCTCCGAATACCGGACATGCAACAAATAAATGACGAATACCCAAATATCGTGTCGTTGGTTGCATGTGAATGTGTATGTTTGTGGAGGGGAGGGGACCAAATTAGTTGGCCTGATGACCGACTGACCTGATCTTTCACATGTAGGTGATGTGGGATAAAATCCGATCCAAACTTTCAATGATTAGTGCTTCATTAATGCTAATTAGGTGATGATTATGCCTAAAAGTTATCCCACTTTATTGGAAGCAATTGGAGTGAATCTCACAAGTTGGTTTCCATTTGTCCAAGTTGGGCTTGGACTTTTCTCCCTTGGCTTAAAACAAAGGTGTTGTAAGCTAATGGGGTTAGTACTAATATTTCACTAATAAAAAACTTATTATATCGCTTTAATTTATACAAATATGTAATTTCAATTATTGTTGAGGCATATAAATAATAAGATGTGAATGAAAAGGACCAATAATAATAATAAGACACACGGTTTCGTGAAATTGTAGGACAAAAAGAAATAGAAAGGTCGTCATCAATCCAACCAGCAAGATGACCCTGGTTTATACAGGAGTCCTTATCCTGCCTATATTAACAGGGAATATCATCTGCCTAGGGGGTATAGAGTTCCTGACTTTACTCGTTTTTCGGGGGAAGATGAGATGACGTCCGTAGAGCATATAGCCCGATTCACTCATCAGGCAGGAGACGCTGCAGCCAATGACTTTTGGAAGCTAAAGCTGTTCCCGAACTCTCTCATAGGAGATGCCTTTACATGGTATGCGAGTATGCCTCCTAGATCAGTAACATCATGGACAGAGATGCGGTCTTTTTTTATGAAGGCATTCACACGATTAGATACGCCCAAGTCAATCTTCAAGGAGATGCGACTTAAGCAAACTGCCGGAGAACATCCAGGACAGTTCCTCATGCGCTTGCGCAAGGCACTACTGCGCTGTAGACCTGGGATTCCTGAAGGGGATCAGCTGAAGATCGCGTTAAACGCGTTGTCTATGCCTTTCAAGAAAAAACTGTAGGGAGAAAGGTTTAATGACCTGTATGACTTAGCCAGAAGGTCGACGAAACATCATCACTTACTGATGGAAGATGCGCAGTCTAAGGATGCTTTTCAGCTGGAATCCTTTGAGGTAGACATGACCGAATTCGTGAAAGGCGAAGCAACGGTTTGTGAGCCTCTGACAAGGAAAAATTCAAAAGCTAAAGCATCCCAAAAGTTCCGGTGAAGAAAGAAAATATTCTTTCGACGTAGACAAGGCATATGCGATCTTTGACTGGCTCATCCAATGGAAGCGCATCAAACTTAAACCGGGCCATAGAGTTCCCCAGACAGAAAGGGAAAAGACTAGAAACTATTGCAAATGGCATGGGTCGTTTACGCACACGACCAAAGATTGTCTGTCATTCAAGAATATAATCCAGGACCTTATAGAGTCAAAGGAATTATGTTTCCCTGAAGTCGACGAAGTCACTATGGTCGACGATAGGCCTTTTGATGATGAAATAGCTATTCATATGTTCGATGTTGCTGATGTGGACATCAATTTCATCGAAACTAATATAGACCATTCCCTTCAGGACATAAAGATCCCCGGGGAGACCTTGGTGGCGAAGGCCCTCTTTCGTCGACTGGCTGACAAAGGTGTGGTCACCTGTCCACTCAAGGAGGTGCGCCTAACCTTTGCTGCTGGCATATGGATGACACGCACACCACCGATCGATGCAATACTTTTAGGAAGTATCTCCAGAACAATCAGGGGGATACCTGGTATGATTTGACCCCACTTGAGGTGGTAGCAATGGGAGTAGTGCCCTCAAGCTCGCGAAGTGCCTCCAACAGTTCACAAGGGGATTTAAAAGCCCTCCAAGCGCGAAGCGCAAGCCAGCAACCCGAGGAGGAAGAGGTGGTCCACATGGTCGAGGCCGAGCACCTGAGCAGCAGCCCCTTGCGCCCGAACGTCCCAGGCGACACCTGGAGTTTAATGACTCCTCGTCTCAGCAAGGTGCCAAATCAGGGCAGGAAAGGCTTGGCCATTCTGACGAATCTCGCCCGCGAGCGCAGAAGCAGGTAACCTTAGCAGATCCCAACGGCCCGAACGACCGCAGGAGTGGGCGAGCAAGCTGAGACATGGGATGCCTAAAGTAGACATCCAGGCGGTCCAGACAGGCCCACCAATAGCTCAGTTCTTGAAGGCAAAGATGCTATGTCAGAAATGCAAGCTCATAGCTCAAAACAAGATCCTGATCACCCAACTCTGCACTTCCTGCTGCGTCGACTATTTTCTCAAGCTTGTAGACTTGTCCACAAATGGGGAAATCGTGGTCAAACCGGCGCACCCCACAGCTACAGGTACTTGTGAAACTAACAATACTTGCTCGGAATCGCAGCAGCTTCTCACACGAACAGTAGTGGGATACGACCCATTTGTGGCGACTATGTGGAGGTACGTCAAATTCTCCTTAGTTCTAAGAGATTAAGGGTGATTAAAGCATTTAACCCTTCGAAATATTGGCAGAAGGCAACGGGCAAGACTACTTTGCCACCAAGGGCACGCAAGAGGAGGGACAGACGTCTAAGTCACGTCGCCAAAAGGCCCAGGCCTACCCTCTCACGAGCAGCCCCACCGGCTAGAGCGCCTGCGAATGGAGTTAACGCCAAGGCAGAGCGCATTCAGTCCACAGACCATTCAAAAGAGCCTGGCTCGAGCTTTGACTATACCCCACTCCGGAGCGAGATCCGAAGTGATTTCGACAGGGAGATGAGGCCAGTCGTGAGCTACAATGTCCTTACCCTGCCTGTAGATTTCGCTTGTAAGTGAGACATTAGGACTCTAGTAGGTAAAATACCTCTTCCTTGCTCTCCAGTTTACCCAGCAGGCTTTCCATTAAATTGGTTAGAAAAGCCATCTGACGGCAAATACAACACATGCATTCATTATACATAACTGTCACCTTTGATGGTATAGTAACGAGCCGAGTCCTTGTAAACAACGGAGCCACTATAAACGTACTCCATTTGTCCAGGTTTAAAATGCTTGGATATAAGCCTCATGACTTGGTTAAAACCAATGTAGCAGTAAGTGGGTTTAATGGTAGGAAATCCGAATACCTGGGGGTTTTCTCAGTGCACCTTGAGGTGGGTCGCCAGAAAAGGGAAACCGCCTTCTTCGTGATAGACATAATCCCTACTTTCAATGCGCTGTTGGGCCGCGACTGGCTCCATAAAGATGCAGCTATTCCTTCTACGTTGCATAGAGAGTTATTACTTTGGGTTGACTATGAAATTGAAATTATCAAGGCTGATGAATATTCCTATTGTGACAAGGGTATCTTGCATGTAGAGATAAGCAAGACTGTCATGGACCTTACATTGGACCAGCGCTATAAGTTTGGCGACCCTACAGTAGGACCCCTTGGTGAGCCATCCGGAAAGTTTGACTATATCGTAGACTATGGGACATCGCACCCCAAACCGGACACAGGGCCGATCGTTCTAACTAGATGGGGTGATGAGATGTCTGCCCAATATATAGAGAAGGTTCTCCAAGAAGTCAACTCAGGGGAAAACCCTGTAGCGGCTGACAAGGCGAAAGTTGAAGGAGTAGAGAAAGATCAGCAAAATAGTGCTGCGGAGTTGGAGCCCGATAGACTCCTGAAAAAAGGGACCTACGGACCAGAATGAAAAAGTAACCGAAGCAGTCGCCGATGTCCTCCAACGGCTTCAAGTCTACCAAGAAAATCGCGGCTGTAGACAACCTTTCTCTTGGTTTCCAATAAACTCATAAGCGCTTAGAGCGCTTAATGCTTGTAATAAGCCCGTGTCTACCGACTTAGGTGGTTCAGGGGAACGTGAGTCTTTGATGACACCATACGACCCATTGGTCAGCATTAACCTAAGAAGCGAGTCCTCTCCTAGAGTTCTTTTCATTAGTTCTTCTTTAAATAAAGAACTTTTTGATGCGATTAGGGGAATACTTGAGGAATTCAAAACTGTTTCGCCTTGGATTACACTGAGATGCCAGGGTTGGATCCTAGACTAGGAGAACACACTATTCCTGTCAAAAAGGACTTTAAACCAGTGCAGCAATCACCAAGGCGTATGACAACTGAAGTTACACAGTTGGTCTTGGAAGAAGTCAAAAAACTTTTTCGAGCAGGTTATATCAGGACCTCGCGCTATACGGAATGGATCTCTAGTATCGTGCCCGTCCTTAAAAATAATGGAAAGATCAGAGTCTGTATAGACTTTAGAGATCCTAATCGTGCCACCCAAATGATGAATACCCTATGCCTATCGCAGACGATCTTGTAAACAAGACAGCAGGGAACCAGATTATGTCATTATGGATGGATTTTCTGGTTACAACCAAATTTTCAGAATGCTGGCAGAAGAAGACATGCACAAAACAACATTCAGATGTCCCTTAGGGATATTCGAGTGGGTAGTAATGCCATTCTGGTTGAAGAATGCTGGCGCTACTTATCAGCGAGCAATGAACACTATATTTGATGCCTCTCTTGGCAAGACAGTAGAAATCTACATCGATGATATAGTAGTCATGTCGACGACAGGAAAACCTTAGTCTTAGTCTATGCTCTTAGCAATGCGTCCAAGTAAAAAAAAAAACAGAGGAATAGAAGAGAGAAAAAGAAGAGGCTCTAATTGAAGTCTACTTCTGTTGTTTCCTGAACTTGGTTAGTCCTTCGACTACTGCATCGTGGACTTGGCTGGCTCCACTTCTCCCTCCACTTCTTGTCTCCTTCTGCCTGCTCACTATGAGGGTCAGGCACGAATAGATCAGCCCAGGAATGCCTATGGTTTGGCATATTGGGCAAACGCCTCTACATTCCTAAGAAGCTGACAAAGGCGGGGCGACTGGTGAATACCTCCGGTTTGTCTTACTGAGCCTCCGCTCCCTCTTCCTTGGAGTCTTGCAGAGGCAAGTCAACTTGTGAATACCTACGGTCTGTCTCACTTGGCCAAGAGGAAACTCACAGGCCCGGACATAGCCAACTCATTGCCGGGCGAGGTCAGTGTGCTGTAATGTCCGATGATGGAGATGATAAGTCCCCGGGATCTTCATTTGCTCCAGAAAGAGATCTAGACCATCTGCAACAATACTGGGATGACCGAGCAGCCTTCTGAGGTTGTCCAGTCTTTGGGTTGCGCATGGAGGCCACATCTCGCAGGAGGGTACACTGTGGCTCGGCGATCCTTCTTCGCCAGGGAATGTGACGAACAGGGGGAAGAGGAAATCAGCTGTAGTTACGCCTCCAAGGAGCCTCTAATAGGACGAAGACACCTTAATACGGGATCGTATGGTTGTTTGGCCCCAGACAGTTGGGAGTCGCCACCCTCGCACCTCCAGAGTTTGTTCTGGGCTGTTCGCCTTTCAATGGAAAAGGAGTCAGGAGAAGCTCTTGTCTTTAGAAGACTCATAAAGGTAGAAAGGAATGAAGCTTTTATGGAGTAGAGTTTAAGCAGGCTCCGCCGATAGGCAAGATTTGAAGGAGAACTAGAGGCTAGGAAGGAACACCATGGCAAGGAGAAGTGAGGAATTCTCAGGACACTCGGGGGGGAATTTAAAGAACGGCCCTAGGGAGAATGATGGCAAACCTGAAAGTCCCGAGGAAGGAAGGTGAAAAGCTTTCCTCTCGGGAAGAGGAGGAAGACAAAAGGTCTGTCCGTAAAAGGGAGGAAGGTGAAAGATATCATATCCAGAGAATATCTTTTCACAGGAAGAATATATTTTTAGCAGAGAATCAAATATTTTTACTGAAGCGCGCAATGTCAGAAATGCTTAGGCGACGGAAGTCCCCTCAGCAAAAAACGGGGGCTTATGTTGACACGATAGAAAATTTTGGGCCTAATTCTCACAAAGGCCGTAAAGGCCCATTGAGGCCTATAGCTAAGGTAAACACATCAGGCTTGCGCCCGCAGTCTACATGGACTATGTGGCAAAGGAAGTCTACAGAGGAGGAGTAATAACCTTATAATCAAAGGAAGTCTACAAGCCTGCGCCTTCAAGGGACAAAGTCTTTAGGCTTGTGCCTGTGAAGGATACAAAGTCTACAGGCCTGCGCCTATAAAAGACACGTGTCAAAGGAAAACAGTTCCACAGCCCTGAGATAAATGGGACTTGTTACCCACACATATATCAACACACGTCTTAAAAGACAACCTATTAAAACCGAAGCCAAAGGAGTTTACGATCCACGATCAAATGAGTGGAAGTTAGTTAGCTTCGAGATTCTTGGGGAGAGTCGAGTCTGGAAAATCTTCGGAAGGTCGAACAGACTGGATATAAAAGAGAGAGGATCTCCCTCAGAGAAAATCACGAACAAATCAGCCAACAGAAGCTTATCTTGCTCGTCACCCCTTAGTTGTTAGTTGTTAGGATTCCCCGACCTGGGCGAAACTCTTAAAGTTTCATTGGTCTCCCTTCCACCGTCAGAGTGAGCGACCGTAGCTCTGGCAACAAATCCCCGCCTTCACTTCCACCATCTGAGTGAGCAACCGTAGCTCTGGTAACAGCCCTCCGCCTTTGGCAAGGCGGCAAGGCAAAGTAGTAAAATGATAATTTTTAAGGCTAAGTTAAAAAGAAATCATGGTACGTATAAAAATTTAATATAACTCCCTCAATAATTTTACTCGAAAATTGTACCTTAAAATTTCTCGTAAAACAAATGTAATCACAAACAACCAAGAGCCCAACATCTTTAACTCCACGCAATTAGAACAACCCTCTCTTCAATTCCATTGATTTTTGTTCCTTTTAAAGTTCTTTCCGTTTCATTGTACAACTCATTTCAATGATAAACAAATCTAACGGCCCAATTAAATGGCAGAAAATAATATTAAAATAATTAATAGAATACAACATACGAGCATGAATTTATTTGATTTAATCAAATCTTATTTTCTTTAATAAAATATCTATATTCATTTTATATCCTTTATATAATAAAAATCGGCCCGTATAAATTCATATCTGATCTTGATCTATATTTGCTTTCGATATTTAAGAATAAATTAATAATCCAACTAATTATAATTATGAAATAAAAAAATGATTAATTTTAATATCCACTAAAATAATCAGTTAGATAAGGCCTAATTAGCAATTTTATCATATACCATTTTCGTTTTTTCCGATCCATCCTGTCGTTTGAAACACTTCCTACCCATACACGTACTTAAGCCGTTATAACAAAACTAGCCTCCGTTACTTTCCCTTGTAACAGAATCCGATGTGGCAGCCCACCTGGCTTTAATGGCGTTAAAAAAGACGGCCTAATTAGCAATTCTATCATATACTATTTTCATTTTTTCCGATCCTATCATGTCGTTTGAAACGCTTCATACTCATACCTGTACTTAAGCCGTTATCACAAAACTATCATCCGTTACCTCCCATGTTGCACGTCCATCTAAAGAAGTAAGAACACAAGCACGTTATACCTCCTCACAGATACCATCAACTAGGTTAAGGGCACACTTACTTGAAAGCGGGATGATTTTGTGACAATGGAGGCGATTATGGTTGGTGGATGAGGAGCGATTACACGATTAGGCTTATGGGGGAGCCAGGGGTGCCGATTTGGGAGGGATTGGTGGACGGGGGAAAAGGGGTGGACGGGGAAAGGGGGAAGGGGTGATTTTTATAATAGGAATTAGAGTTCTTCGATTTGGGTAATTTTTTCCAAGAGGAATTAGGGTTCTTCGATTTCTTGTCCATTTCGGGATTGGGGATATTAAGGGGTGTTTTTAACGCCGTTAAAGCCAGGTGGGCTGCCACGTCGGATTCCATTACAAGGGAAGGTAACGGATGATAGTTTTGTGATAATGGCTTAAGTACGGGTATGGGTATGAAGCATTTCAAACGATAGGATGGATCGGAAAGAACGAAAATAGTATAGGATAAAATTGCTAATTAGGCCGTGCTTTTTAACGCCGTTAAAGCTAGATGGGTTGCCACGTCGGATTCCGTTACAAGGGGAGGTAACGGAGGCTATATTTGTGAAATTCCATATTATTTTTTGCTCCTGCGATCGCAACCATGGTGGATTTGATTGTAGCGGAATAATTCGCGATTTGGGGATCTACAGTTTGCCCCTCCTTGTAAGAGAATTTTTTTGGAAAATTTTCGCATAAGGATATCATAGATTCCCTAAATCGTGAATTCGAGGTACTCTTGATCGACTTGCACTTTGATCGCTTTGGGATCATAGCAAGAAAATTGTTAGTTATAAATGAGACCCCGTGAACTACGGGGATAATCAAACATGTATTGCATTAACGTATGACGTTTTATTTTGATAAAACTTAAAGAGATTGTTTCTGAGTAAGTTTGGCGAAGGACTTCTTGACTTCTCTCATGGTTCACTCTTATTTCGGAAAGCCGTCTTGATTGGATTTCAAAATTCCTTTGACTTGGATGCTCATGTGCTGGTCAAATGAATTATTGTCTGATTGGAATGTGGTTCTATCATAAGACTTCAAAAATGAGTTTTATGACTTCATCAAAAGCTGTAGAGATTTCACCGTCCGAGCAAATTCTCCATTTTTCAGATAGTAGGCCAGTCGATGCGTTCCATCAGGATTAGCAAATGGCTCATGAGTTTCTACGAGAATGTTTTTTTCTTATTTTTTGGAATAACACCTTTGCTCTTACGACCATCTATGTTGGCCCTGGTGTTTTAATTTTACTCTTTTGTTTTGCGCTTTGCTCTTGAAGACTTCAGTCTTTATGCTAATTTTGCTTTTTTTTGTCAACGTGCGGGTGATAACTCTACGAAAGTAGAGTTAAATGATCACATTTGTGCCTTGATTTGAGTTAGTTCCGTCGTTCTAGGTGTTTAGATCGGATGTTTCAAGCTGAATTGTGTTACCTCACGTTCGTTATTGTTCGTGTAGGGAATTGAAGATGAAATGAGGAACAATGAAGACTTGTGAGAAGGAAGCGAGGAGTGCGACCACAGAGACCACCGCAGCTGAGGAGAGTCTCGATGTAGCTGCGGGCAAGAGGAAGTTCGCAACCACAGAGACATCCGCAGCTGCGGAAGATTTCCTCACAGCTGCGAAGAAGCCAAATGGAGCACACCACATTGAAGTTCGCAGCTGCGGAAGATTTCCTCGCAGCTGCGGCAGAACCAGAAAATCTCCTCCCCTTCGAATTCTTAGATTTTTTCTTTATTTCTATTTAGGTCCTTTAGTTATTCCCTAGTATAAATACTCAAACTTAAGGCGTACTAGGGTTGGCGTGGGGGGAATTGGTTTTCTCTTTGACGGCAAAAAGCTCGTGACAGGAGATTGGTGCCGGCGGAGAATTTGCAAATTCTTGTCCCCTTTTCTTTTAGATTTCAATTATGCTTTCATCTTTGATCTGGCTTTCGTGTTGCATCGCTATGATCTAATTTCTTTGTTCTAGGACGACGATGGAACCTCGTGTTCTTTTGTAATTGTTGAACATGTCTTTATTATGATTTGAATTTCCATCGGTTGTTTATCCAATTCCGTGTTTAATGCGTATTAGCAGCCTGATCAACTGTTGATATTGATTTGATCACCTAGGGAGACTCGAGAGGGTAGCCTAGGTCAGATCGGGATTAGGATAACCTAAGGAATCTTCGAGTCGAGAGACCGGGTTTTAGTGTGAGAGTAGAAATACCGTGCACCTTGGGTAATCAAAATAGGGTTAAATCGTAAAGGGCCTCCACTAGTTCTTTGCCTAGACATAGAGTAGAGAATTTGATACATGGGGGTACGTTCCCGGATATCCGAGAGGGTTATGGGGAGAGATTAGCGGCCTACAGTTAACAACCGATGAAATTCAATAGTAATAAGAAGAGGGGATATGAGAGCATAAGTCATGAGGGGAAATCGGTAGTCCTAGATCTTTCATTCTTATTGGTAATTCGATTCACTTTGCTGTTAGTTTAACTTCTCATCACTTAATTTGTTCACTTGACCTTAAATTTGGTTATCGAATTTGACGTTACAAGACTTAATTGATACTGATTCTCTGTGGGATCGACCCTTGCTTGCCCTTACTGCTTAGTTTGTGTGAACGAGGATTTATTTTTGTAGCGTTAACGACGCGTTTAGTTGTCGTTTAGTTGTCTTTTACCTCTATTTTCGATAACTGTTTGACGTTCAAGTTTTTGTTTTCCTCTATATTATATTTCAGTTTATGCTACGGAGTCAAGGAGCTAATTTGACTACATTGGACCCAGAAATCGAGCGCACCTTTCGGCAAAGGTTGAGAGCACAGCGAGTAGCTATGGTTGACGAGGACAACAGAAATCAGATCGACGGAAACCTAGTCCCGATACAAGAGCGTGGAGGGAGGCCAGATGTTGATAACAGGCCGATGATGGACTTCACATCGGCCAGAACTTACGCTCACCGGTCATGCATAGCACCACCGCCCATCGCAGCTCGTGATTACGAGATCAAGACATCGGTGATGCAGATGATTCAGAATACAGTCCAGTTCAGAGGAACACCAATGGAGGATCCGCACGAGCATCTGAGTAAGTTTCTCAGCGTATGCGACATTTTCAGGCAGAACGGAGTGTCCCAAGATGCAGTCAGGCTGAAGCTGTTCATATTTTCCCTAAAGGACAAGGCCTGGGCGTGGTTCAATTCACTCCCAGTGAATTCAATATCGACGTGGGCACAGATGGAGGAGGCCTTCTTAGATCAGTATTATCCTCCCTCGAAGATATCTCAGATGAGGAACGAGATTACCACGTTCCGACAGGACAGCGATGAAACTTTCGTGGAGGCATGGGAGCGATTCAAGAATCTGCTGATACAGTGCCCATATCATGATCTGCCTGGATGGAGACAGCTTGAGGCATTCTATAATGGACTCACGGACTCGTCCAGGAAGGATGTAAATTTGGCATCCGGAGGATCCTTCTTGAGGAAGTCCTATGTGGAAGGACTGGAGCTCCTTGAGACGATGAGGAAGACTTGTCTGCCGAACCAGTATTCGGAGCGTATGAACAGAAGGAAGCCGCAGGGCGTCTTTGAATTGGATACCTTAACCTCAATTCAAGCACAACTAGCCGCTCTCACTAAGAAATTTGAGGAAGCGAACGTTAGTTCGGTTCAGAGCAACCAGCAGGGTTGTCAGATTTGCGGAGGAGCGCATCTCACAGATCAGTGCACCATGAGCATGGAGGAAGCCAACTTTGTTGGAAACCAGCGCAACAACCCGTACTCGAATACGTATAACCCAGGGTGGAGGAATCACTCGAACTTTTCTTGGAGAGCACAGGCTCCTCTGCCTGGTATGTCGAGACCACCAGCACCAGCGCCTCAGTATCCGCAAGCACATGCAGAAGCCTCGGAAAAGAAGCCGAGCCTCGAAGAGATGATGCTCAAATACATGGCGAATCAAGACGCTTTAATGAAGAACCAAGCAGCGTCGATTCGGAACCTGGAGAACCAGGTTAGCCAGCTGGCTCAGGCGGTGAATTCGAGAGCCTATGGGACTCTCCCGAGCAATACGGAAATCAATCCAAGGGAGCAAGCCAAAGCCGTGACTCTAAGTAACGGCCGGTCACTTGAGGCAGAGGAAGCCGAGGCTAAGAAGGAAAGCAGTGGATCCAGTCAAGTGGAGATAACTAGTAAGAAATCTCAGACTAGCCCTTTACATTCTAACTTGAACTTGCCGCAGGACAAAGGGAAGAAAAAGATGGAGGAAGAGAGAAAGAAACCGGAAATCGACATCTCGAAGCTTCCGTTCCCACATAGAGCCCGAAAGCAAAACGAGGATGCTCAATTCCGTAAGTTCCTCGATGTATTTAAAAAGCTACACATTAATATCCCTTTTGCAGAAGCTTTGGAGCAGATGCCTAGTTACGTCAAGTTCATGAAGGACGTACTCTCGAAGAAACGGAGGTTGGGCGATTTTGAGACAGTTAAACTTACCGAGGAGTGTAGCGCCATCCTCCAGAAGAAGATACCACCGAAGCTAAAGGACCCAGGTAGCTTCACAATCCCATGCACAATTGGAACAGCATTCTCAGGTAAAGCTCTTTGCGACCTTGGGGCGAGCATAAATCTGATGCCTTTTTCGGTGTATAAAGAGCTAGGTTTGGGGGAGGTAAGACCTACATCTGTGTCCCTTCAGTTAGCCGATAGATCCATTACGTACCCGAAAGGGATTATTGAGGATGTTCTTGTCAAAGTAGATAAATTTATTTTTCCGGTTGACTTTCTGGTGTTAGACTTTGAGGAGGACAAGGAGATTCCTGTCATCCTTGGTCGTCCGTTTTTAGCCACAGGAAGGGCATTAATCAATGTGCAGAAGGGAGAGGTGACAATCGTGTCAACGATCAGGAGGTCATATTTAACGTTTATAAATCTGTTAAATGGCCTTATGAAAATTCTGATTGTTTCCGGATGGACATTGTTGATAGGTGCACTTCCAAGTTTTCCCCTCTTGGTGATGAAGGTATCTCAGAAGATGAAGGAGAGAAGACCGACCCCGATTGTGACACCCAGGAAGCCCTAGCGTTATTCACACGAAAGGATTGGTCGTTAAAACTTGACGATGCTTTGTGGGCGTACAGGACAGCGTACAAAACACCGATCGGGATGTCTCCATACCGACTCGTCTTTGGCAAGGCTTGCCATCTCCCAGTGGAACTCGAGCACAAGGCATACTAGGCACTAAAGCACCTAAATTTCGACGCAACCCGATCAGGTGAGGCTCGCCTTTTGCAGATGAACGAGTTAGAGGAGCTTCGTCATCGGGCATACGAGAATGCAACGATTTACAAGGAGAAGACAAAAAAATGGCATGATAGCCGCATCCTCAATAGGTCATTTATGCCAGGTGAGTATGTATTACTTTTCAACTCACGTCTGCGGTTATTTCCAGGCAAGTTGAAGTCACGATGGTCCGGACCGTTTAAAGTGGTCAGAACGTTTTCTCATGGCGCTGTAGAGTTGCAGTCGAATGATTCGGAGACCACATTCAAGGTCAACGGCCAACGCCTCAAGCACTATCATGGAGAGCCACTTGAGCGAGGAACTACTTCCACGTGACTCCAAGACGCGTAAATTCGTGCGAAAGTCGAGCCATCGACTCTAAACTAAGGCGCTTCTTGGGAGGCAACCCAAGTCTTTTCATTTTATTCCCAATATTTAGTTATTTTTAATCTTTTATTTGTTTTTGTTAGTAGATCAAGAAGCATGTCCATGAAAAAGACGGAAAAAGAAAATGAGGTAGCATCCACAGTAAGGTCCGCAGCTGCGGAGAAGTAGATCGCAGCTGCGGAGGAACGGAAGGCAGTAAGTTTCGCAGCTGCGAGGACATCTCTCGCAGCTGCAGAAGGCGCATACACCTGCGACCCTCAGAGAGTCTCGCAGCTGCAGAGGGAATTCTCGCAGCTGCGAGAGACATGTAACCTGCGACCCTCAGAGAGTCTCACAGCTGCGGAGGGAATTCTCGCAGCTGCGAGAGACATGTAACCTGCGACCCTCAGAGAGTCTCGCAGCTGCGTGAGGACGAAATTTCAGACAAAATAAAAAGGGAGCGAACCCTAATTCAGTTCCTCACCCACATTTCTCAGGACGCAGCTGCGACGGCTACACCTCTCAACTCGCCGGCTACTCCCGCGTCAATCTCCGACGCCCTCCTCCTCCTCCCTTGTGCGTCCATCCACTGCAGATCCACTCTCCGGTGCCCCACTCTCCCGCAGCTGCGACAATCAGGAAAGTTCCTCATCCCTTAGTCCTATCGGTGATTTGCGTGCGGCCACATCGTTGTTCACCCGGTGATTCAATAGTTGCCTTAGTTCTTAGAATAGCGTAGTTGGCGATGGCGCCCAAGCAACACACTACGACCGGTGCCTCTAGTTCTAGGAAAAGGAAAGGGAAGGAAACGGCAGGGAAGGATAAGGCCGTTGTGAATGAATCGTCGGCGGCGTACCAACGGTCCATGAAACGACCGCTGATCGCTGAGCGGGTATTCGATACCACGCATCCCGATTTGGTTGAATACCGGGCGCGTTTAGAACGTCTGGGGTGGCTTCGTTTTAGTACAACGATAAAGCGAGGCATCGTCCCGGTGGTCAGGGAGTTTTATGCAAACGTGCATACCCTGGACAGGGATAGGCAAAGTATTCGAGTTCGAGACAGGGAGGTTAAGTTTGGTGCATCATTGATTTCCACATTTTATGGCCTCCCTGTTTACAATACTGAGGCATATTTCGATTATCTTAATAATCGTTTTGATAGTAACGCAGTTATTGCGCGAATTGCTAAGCCAGGATCCCAATGGAAATTGACAAGAAGCCGGGACCCCCTCAGACTCCACGGCAACAATTTGACCACCGAAGCACGCATGTGGGCCTTATTTGTAGCCACCCGGCTTATCCCCAGCAAAAACACGAGCGAGATCACCAGGGATCGAGCGGCGCTCATCTACTGTATCATGGAGGAGATGCCTATTGATGGGGGCAGGCTGCTGAATTGGATGATCCACCGTTGTTTGGACGACGCACGAGGTTTGTGGTTCCCTTGCCTTATTTCTGAATTATGTATCAAAGCAGATGTGCAGTTTGACAGGACGGAGGAGCTTTGTCCCCCGGGCCAGCCTCTAGACCATCAATCGCTAGACAAGATTAGCGCAAGGGAGGGAGGTGCCTCCTCTCGCCCTCGTCCAGCCACTGCGAGCGCTATGCCCTCCGAGCAAGAACGGTGGGCCCAGATGCAGGAATTCATGCAGCAAACCAGGGACGCTCAGCAGCAAACTAGAGCCTTCCAGCAATACACCATGGAATTCATCCGACATCAGATGAAGTACAACCGTCAGGCCGCGCCATCCTTTGGAGTAGACTTCAACGCGTTGCATCAACCAGTCTACCACCCACCGGGATGGGATCGACCCATGGGATGGAGTGATGCTGCTGCAGAAACCAGCCCGGCGGAGGATGAAGATGTTGACTCCGACTCGGAGTCCGATTAGCCTGCCATCAGGGAGAGGATCCTGAATTCAACCGGACATGTGCCAGGTTGTATCTCTCTTATCTTTACTTTCATCTATCTCATGCACTGTTGGAGATACAGCCTGCCACGAGGTCGTGTCAGGATTTAGGTTTGGGGGTGTTGATGTTATCCTTTATGAATTGATTGCTTTTGCTTGTTATTTATGTCAGCTTGATCATGCTTCTGAGTCTATTTTTCGTTTTGTTTTTGTTATTTTCTTTGAGTCGATGCCCCTCAGTTAAACATTAGGATTTCGAATTAGAAGAGTCGGATTCTAGGAGGATATTTAGGGTCGCACATTTAAGGCAGAGGAGGAATTAGTTCTAGTAAGCATGCCTAATTTGATTGCTTTAAAAAAATAATCTATGTTGTTCCTGATAGGAAGCTAACTAAGCAGCGTCAACTCTACAGTCTCTTTAAAAGCATAGTCATTAAGGAAAAGTATAGGCACTCGACTCATCCTTTGGAGACGAAATTCAGGTTAAAAAAAAAAAGAAGAGCAAGAAAAGAAAACGGTTGCCAAGGTTCTGAGCACCACTATTCAAGCTAGAAAAGAGTAAAAAGTAAAAGAGAGAAAGAACAAAATCGATTTTGAGCTTGAATATGTATTTGTGGTGTGAGTCTTCTTTGCGGCTCGAGTTCTCATCCGAGGGGTGCTTTATCACCTAGTGCCTTGGTCCGTTTGGACCGGGAGTCACTGACTGAGAACTTGTTACACGAGCGTTTGCGGGAATTGATGAGCATTTAGAATCGTGTAACCAAATGAAAAGAGAAAAATGAGATGAAAAGAAAGACATCGAATTAGTTGAGAAGGTGAGGAGAGTTGAGTCTAGAAAAGTACTTGATGGCTATAAAAGATTTGAGAATGTGGGGTTGACAACGTGAGGTGTGCAAATTGAGGGAACAAGTTTTATAAGAACTACAAAACCCGTGCGTGCTAGCCTTGAACGAAGTCTACCTCTAAAATAGGTGTGCGGCCTTAGCTGAGAGTCGTTAACGACAATTCGAGTTCGGAAGACTTGGGTGAGACTGGGGAGTATCAATTATGATTTGTTTATTTTGTTTGGTTACATTTTCGTTTTGTTTTGGTTTTGTTTTGCTCGAGGACTAGCAAAAGATAGGTTTGGGGGTGTGATAACTCTACGAAAGTAGAGTTAAATGATCACATTTGTGCCTTGATTTGAGTTAGTTCCGTCGTTCTAGGTGTTTAGATCGGATGTTTCAAGCTGAATTGTGTTACCTCACGTTCGTTATTGTTCGTGTAGGGAATTGAAGATGAAATGAGGAACAACGAAGAGAGGAAGGAAGAGTTGTGAGAAGGAAGCGAGGAGTGCGACCACAGAGACCTCCGCAGCTGCGGAGAGTCTCGACGCAGCTGCGGGCAAGAGGAAGTTCGCAACCTCAGAGACTTCCGCAGCTGCGGAAGATTTCCTCGCAGCTGCGAAGAAGCCAAATGGAGCACACCACATTGAAGTTCGCAGCTGCGGAAGATTTCCTCGCAGCTGCAGCAGAACCAGAAAATCTCCTCCCCTCCGAATTCTTAGATTTTTTCTTTATTTCTATTTAGGTCCTTTAGTTATTCCCTAGTATAAATACTCAAACTTAAGGCGTACTAGGGTTGGCGTGGGGGGAATTGGTTTTCTCTTTGACGGCAAAAAGCTCGTGACAGGAGATTGGTGCCGGCGGAGAATTTGCAAATTCTTGTCCCCTTTTCTTTTAGATTTCAATTATGCTTTCATCTTTGATCTGGCTTTCGTGTTGCATCGCTATGATCTAATTTCTTTGTTCTAGGACGACGATGGAACCTCGTGTTCTTTTGTAATTGTTGAACATGTCTTTATTATGATTTGAATTTCCATCGGTTGTTTATCCAATTCCGTGTTTAATGCGTATTAGCAGCCTGATCAACTGTTGATATTGATTTGATCACCTAGGGAGACTCGAGAGGGTAGCCTAGGTCAGATCGGGATTAGGATAACCTAAGGAATCTTCGAGTCGAGAGACCGGGTTTTAGTGTGAGAGTAGAAATACCGTGCACCTTGGGTAATCAAAATAGGGTTAAATCGTAAAGGGCCTCCACTAGTTCTTTGCCTAGACATAGAGTAGAGAATTTGATACATGGGGGTACGTTCCCGGATATCCGAGAGGGTTATGGGGAGAGATTAGCAGCCTACAGTTAACAACCGATGAAATTCAATAGTAATAAGAAGAGGGGATATGAGAGCATAAGTCATGATGGGAAATCGGTAGTCCTAGATCTTTCATTCTTATTGGTAATTCGATTCACTTTGCTGTTAGTTTAACTTCTCATCACTTAATTTGTTCACTTGACCTTGAATTTGGTTATCGAATTTGACGTTACAAAACTTACTTGATATTGATTCTCTGTGGGATCAACCCTTGCTTGCCCTTACTGCTTAGTTTGTGTGAACGATGATTTATTTTTGTTGCGTTAACGACGCGCATCAGCGGGATATGCCCCACAGTTATTGAAAATATTTTCTAGGAGTTTTTGGGAACTTTTTGAGTTGATGGAGATGTTTTGTCCTTAAGAACAACTCGACTGGCTCACAAATCTGTTGATGGTACCTCTTTGCTCGGACCTTGAGGAAGTGTCATCTCTACATTCTGGCTTTACAAGTTTTTCGGCAACTTCGATGCGAGGTGATCTGTAGACTCTGTGAGAGTGGTGAACACAGAAACTTTGGTTCTGAGGCAAACAATAATTGATGTATTTGGGGTAGAGAAATAAAAAAAAAGGCTTGATCTCATCCCGGTTTGAGCAGCTTTCGTCAAAGGATCCTTCGTCCGTTCAGACGGTTTTATAGGAAATTCTCACAGTGTTTTCACTCATCTCTCAAGGGTGAGTGTTTGGGAATGGGTTTACCTTCTCCATTTCTCACCCTGAAACATTTGTTAAAAATTAATGGTTAAATGCAAATGGCACACAAATGCTTAAGAAACGAATACCTTTGAATAACCTATTTGGAGATATATTACCAAGACAGTGTCCATGCATGTATGTTTGTGTTCAGAGTCATGTCCTTGTCCTCATGTGGCCGTCCTTGATGATGACAAAGGCAATTTCGAAACTTTGGTTCGAAATTTTCCACCCAACCAAGCGCGCTTTGTTCATGATATAGGGTGCTCATGTACCTACAAATGCCCAAAGGGCGGAATCAAGTAAGCTCGTGTAACTTGTTCCGATAAGAAAGTATAGGAAATTGGATTAATACTCCCTCTCATGTTGTTTCGCCAGTGCATCTTCGTCCGATGGAATCGAAGGATTGGCGAAGCCCTACTCATGTTTGTTATGTTAGGTTGATCTTGTACCTAACAAGCAATGGCGAGAAAACAAGTGAATTTATGTAACTTGCTTCTATTAGAGTAGAAACGAAATTTACTCATGTAATTTCGCATATTCAAAAAGAAAAGTAGAGTTTCGATACTTCCCTTTTTGTTTCGCTATTGCGTATTCGCTTTGCCACCCTGCCACCCTCGCCTTTGTCATAGGAGTTCTGTACCATTCGTGTGAGGAGCTCATGTACCTGCTCACGAGACAAAGGACTTAATCGAAATAGGCTCATGTAATTTCATTTAATGTGGTGAAGAGAGTGATAATTATGTGATTCTCCCTTTTCATGTATATTGTGAGGATATGCAGAAGTTTGCTGATGACGCTCATTTCAAAGCTCCAGCTCGAAACCTTGACACCATCTAGGTGTTACAGCGTCGGAGAGCATCTGCATTAATTGGTTGCGACAGTTCTCCTCCGTCCATCTTCGTTAGGATGGTTGCTCCTCCTGAGAAGGCGTGTTTGACTACGAACGGTCCTTCGTAGTTTGGAATGAATTTTCCTCTGGGATCTTTGGCATTTGGTAGAATCCGCATTGCATATGATGAGCTGCAGTGAGTCGTTTTTCGTCGATGAAGTCGAGACGAGCAAGCTGATGTGTAGCCTTCTCTTCTTCCGCCATATTGCTTTGGGACGAGATCCCGAGAGTCGGTAGTTTGACTTCCGCTGGAATGACTGCTTGGGTGCCGTAGACGAGTTCAAAGGGAGTTGCCCCAGTTGAGGTGCGCATCGTCGTTCGGGAGGCAAGTAATGTGAACGGGAGCTTCTCATGCCAATCGCGATATGTGGTTGCCGTTTTCTGAAGTATCTTCTTCAAGTTTTTGTTAGCAGCTTCGACTACACCGTTCATTTGGAGACGGTACGGGGAAGAATGGAGATGCTTGATTCGAAACTCCATGCAGAGAGAATCCATTTGTTTGCCGTTAAGGTTTGTACCGTTATCGGTGACCAACAGCTCTGGAACCCCGTATCTGGTAATAATGTTCGTGCGCATGAATCGTATGACGTTGTTTGCAGTGACTTCTTTGAAGGACTGTACCTCGATCCACTTGGTGAAATAATCAATGGCGACCAGCATGAATCGGTGTCTGTTGGATGCCTTAGGATTGATTGGTCCAATGACGTCCATGCCCCACATTGACAATGGTCATGGTTCGAAAAGTGGGTAAAGCCTTGTTGGAGGAACATGTACCTTAGCGCTGTAGATCTGACATTTGTGGCAGGTTTTAACGTATTTGATGCAATCGGCTTCCATCGTGGGCCAGTAATATCCCTGACGCATTATCTTCTGGGTAAGGGTGTACCCGTTCATGTGCGGTCTGCAGATGCCTTCATAGATTTCGAAGATGATCTCCTGAGCTTCTTGTTGGGTGATGCACCGCATGAGGGTTGTCGTGAAGTATTTTTTGTAGAGGATGTCGCCATCGAGAAAGTAACTCCTTGCGATCCTCCGGATGAATTTGAGTTCTTTTCCCGTTCTGCCTTCGGGAAAATTGCCTGTCTCCAAGTAAACTCTGATGTCCGCAAACCATGGCTTTGATTCCTCAGACTCACACTGCTAAATGTGCATGCAGCTGGGGTCTTCGGCGATGTTAATGCATAGAGGTTCTATGTCAATTTCTCCAGCTAATGGGATCATTGATGCGAGGGTTGCGAGCGCATCAGCGAAACGGTTGTCTATCCTCGGGAGATAGTTGAACTCAATATCAGTGAATCGACGGATGAGCATCTGCAAGTAGTCCTGATATGGGATGAGTTTTGGGTCCCGTGTGCGCCATGCTCCATTTGTTTGAGAAATAATGAGTGTCGAATCTCCGTGGACGTCAAGAAAGTGCACCCGCATGTCAAGTGCACGTAGTAGACCTAGGATGCATGTTTCGTATTCAGCAATGTTATTTGTACAAGGGAATGTAACTTTGGCTACTGTTGGGAAGTATTGTCCATCTGGGGATATCACCACTGCTCCAATGCCTGAACCTGTTGAGTTGACAGCGCCGTCGAAATATATTGTCCATCTTTTTTCTGTTTCCACTAGCAAGATGTTTTCATCTGGTAGTCTGACCTCAAGTGGTGAGTTGTCTGTTCCCGGATATTCTGCTATGTGATCTGCAATTGTCCTACCTTTGACCGATTTTGTTGAATGAAATCGAATGTCAAACTCTACTAGCTGCAACTGCCACTTGGAGACGCTTCCCATGAGTGTCGGCTTGTCGAAAAGATACTTAAGAGGATCACTCTCGGATACCAGGAGAATTTCATAATGAAGAGTGTATTGTCGAAGTCGATGTAGAACCCAAATAAGTGCGCAGCAAGTACGCTCCCAAGTCGTGTATCGAGACTTGCAATCAGTGAACTTTTTACTCAAGTAGTAAACTGCATGCTCCTTGGCGCCTGGTAACTGTTGGGCGAGCATTGCTCCGAATGACTCATCCCTGACTGTAAGGTAGAGTGTAAGTGGATGCCCCGGCTTTGGCGGGATGAGTACTGGCGGTTCTGTGAGATAACTTTTGATTTGTTCAAATGCAGCCTTACAATCATCGTCCCACTCAAATCCGACATCTTTCCTCACTTTCTTGAACAGAGGTTTGCACGTATCCGCCAGGTTGGAGATGAACCTTCCAATATAGTTGACGCGGCCCATGAAGCCTCGAATCTCCTTAACTGACTTTGGCGCTGGAAGGTCACGAATTGTGTTGATTTTATCGGGGTCGATCTCGATGCCTTTACTGCTAACAACAAAACCAAGAAGTTTGCCTGATGTTGCCCCAAAGACGCACTTGGCCGGATTGAGGCGAAGCTTATACTTGCGTAATCGCTCGAACAACTTGCGTAGAACAATCGTGTGATCCTCATCTACTTTGGATTTAGTGATCATGTCATCGACGTAAACTTCGATTTCCCGGTGCATCATGTCATGGAATAAGACTACCATTGCGTTTGATAAGTTGCCCCAGCGTTCTTAAGTCCGAAAGGCATGACTCGGTAACAGAATGTGCCCCAGGGTGTTGTGAATGTAGTTTTCTCCTTGTCTTCTTCGGCCATACATATTTGGTTGTATCCGAAGAATCCGTCCATGAAAGAGAATCTACTGAAGCCGGCGGTATTGTCCACTAGTAGATCGATGTGCGGCAAAGGAAAGTTGTCTTTGGGACTTGCTTTGTTAAGGTCACGATAGTCGACGTAGACTCGGACCTTTCCATTCTTTTTTATCACCGAGATGATGTTGGCCACCCATTGTGGATAATTAGCCACCTAGATGAAGTTGACTTTGAGGAGTTTGTCGACCTCCTCCTTAATTGCAATAGCAAGTTCAGGCTTGTATCGGCGTTGCTTTTGCTTTATGGGATGAATCAGATGATCGGTGGGAATTTTTTGTTCCACTATCTCCGAATCTAATCCTGGCATGTCTGCGTAGGACCAGGCAAAGACATCCGAGAACTCCTTGAGTAAGTTGACGATCTTCTCGGCTTCATCCGTTGGTAAATCTGCACCAATGAATAACTCTTTAGGGTCCTCTTCCGTTCCTATGTTAATTGAGATTGGTTCTTGTAATGTAATCTCCTTCGGTTCTTCATGTCGTTGAAGACCTTGCTCTAGACCATGATAGCCGTCAAGCACCTTTGGATTGTCTATCATGTCTTCATTTTGTTTTGCGCTGGATGCCGATTCAGTTTCACCTTGTTCTGCGGTGTTTTTGGGTAGATCCGAAGCGCCGTTCCAACATGAAAGAAGTAAGTCAACGTTGTAGCTGTAATTGAATTATTTGAAATTGAAGTATTCTACGACTGATAACTATCATAAGTCAAGCTCTCTAAAAAGATAATTAAGTAAATAATAAATAAAAACATTGTGGGATCAGGCCTCAGCGGGGCCCTCTTCGTTTCCTCAGATTCGCCCTTTATCATCAGTGGCCCGATCCCACAGACACTACGATGTTACCTAGGGTTGCGTTACTTATAGACATCCTTGCTAGTCCGCAACCTGAATGTAGCAAGGCAACCTATCCTAGACCCGAATTATTTATAAGCAGAAAAGTAAAGCTGGAAAGTTTCACCCTTCGAGTGGCACGTCTGACTCGGTCGGGTTCGACGCTTCCATTAGGTTGACTTCTTCTTCAGGCTCTTGTGCCTTGATCTTGAGCTTCTCGGCTTGTTCGGAAACGATCTCACCCTCCATTGTGGTTGCAGATGAACGAACGAAACGAACGGATGATCGACCACCGAAGCGCAGGTCTTGGATAGTCCACATTGGTCTTGTGGGTTCGGTACCCTTAGCCCCGAGACCACGTGTCCCTGGTTAAATAGGGATGTCGATCAAATGGCAAATGCCTCTCCCTTGTGCTCCAACTCCTTGGCCGAGCTGGTATCCAAATTTGATGAACTGCTTTGCCGTGCAAATGTTGCCCCGGCTCATGAGAGGATCCGATTTGAAGTTCCTTCTGACCATGTTAACCATCTCGAACGCTTGAGCAGTTGACGATTCGCCAGTCGGTTCGCCAACATATGGCATGTCAATCTCGTGGTAAAGCTCCATGGTATGCTCTCCCTTGACCGTAACGAGTTTGCCGTCTGAGGGGAATTGAACTAGCTGATGCAACGTTGAAGGGATTGCCCCAGCTTGATGGATCCAAGGACATCCTAGCAGCATGTTAAAGGAACCTGCGATGTCGAGGACCTGAAAAGTAGAAGAGAAGAGGGAAGGCCCTACCTTGATCTCCAGGGTCACTTCGCCGTGGGCCTGACGTTTTGCACCATCAAAAGTCTGAATGGTGAGGCTGAAAGGTGGAAGCTTCTCAACGTTGACACCGAGCTTTTGTGTTACAGTGAGGGGGATGATATTGACTCCTGACCCACCGTCTATGAGCACTTTGGAGACTGTGGTGTCGCGACACCTGAGTGTGATGAATAAAGCTTTGTTGTGGCACCCTTCTTCTGGCAGGTCATCTTCCGAGAAGGTGATGGCATTATATGCAAGCATGTCGTTCATGTATGAGTCCAGTGCATTGACCTCGACTTGTTCTGGCACGTGCACCTCGGCTAAAAATTTCTCCAACATTTCCCTGTGTTTGTCGGAGGAATGGATGAGATCCAACAAGGAGATTTGAGCAGGTTGCTTCCTCAATTGTTCGACGATGTTGTAATCGCTCCCTTTGACTGCATGGATCACCCTGCGAATTTCTTCATTTAATGGCACTTTGGGCTTTGACGACTCGGCCTGCGGCGGGGCTTCTGGAGCTGGTATTATCCTCCCTGAAAAAGTGATGAGTTCGACCTCAGGACCGGATGCCGAGTTGCTTGGTTCCACTGAGGGTGATGCTTCAATCGCAATAGGCATCCGGTTTTGTTCGGCTCCCATTGAGACATAAACATATGGTGTCCTGGGTCGTCGAGGAAGCACTGGGGTGAAACCATCGGGTCGAGAGGTGGGTGTTGCTATACAGTGTGCCCCTCTACGTCCACGTCCTCTTCCCCGGCCTCTTTTACCTTGAATGATGTACATGTGCACCTCTTCCTCTTGATCAGTCAATGGTGCGAAGGGGTTGGCCCCAATGTAATTGACATGCTCTGGCAAGGGATTGCTTCTCACATTGGGAGTCGTAGTTGGTGCCGCAAACGTGATAACGCCATCATCTAGCAAATTCTGAATCTTAAAACAAAGGGCAATGCAGTCCATGGTGTCATGCCCCAATGCTTCGGAATGATATTGACACGCGGCCTTCGGGTTGTAACCAATCAAAGAAGGGTTTGTTGCTTTAGCTTCCACGGGCTTGATGAAACCCATGTCTCTGAGTCGAACGAACATCACGTCCAATGGGTAAGGAGTAGGAGTCAGATCCTCCAATCTGCATTTTGGACGCTCTTGTTGAGCTTGCTTTGGCTAGGAGTAAGTCGTCGCAGGATTAGGATGCCCGAGAAGTAATAGGTACCAGGGGCCTAACTATCGCCGCGACATACGGCCTTGGCGCATAAGAAGTCGGCGGTGGCGCCGCCTTCATGAACTGCTTATTGTGCTCTACAGCCGCTATGAACTCCTTGGGCTTAGGCTTACCAACCGATTTCGTCGAAGGGGAGGGAATCAGTCCTTCTCGGCTTACCCCATCGAGTTTGTCGGCGTTGATGACTGCCTGGGAGAGAGTCGAGATGGTCTGGCCGATCATGTAGGGCAAGTATTCGCGAGGCAGGAGTTGGAGAAACTCATCAATTAGTTCTTTTTCTTTGAGAGCTAGTTTGATCTGCGAGGCTATCTGCTTGAACCGATGGGCAAACTGTTTAATGTCCTCAGTACGATATCTCTTCAATTTTCACAGGTCCGATATTGTCGGAGCCATCTCCACATTGAAGCAGTAGTAATTCAAGAAATCGAGGGCCAACTCCCTGAACGTCGTATACTAGTTCAAATCCTTGGTATAGTACCAGTGTAGTGCGGACTCTGCTAAACTCTCTTGACACATCGATATGCGAAACTTATCATCAGCTGGGTAAACTGCCATCTTGTGGCAGAAATGTTTCAGGTGTAATTCCGGGCACCCCGTTCCACGGAATTTCTCGAACTCAGGCATCTTAAACTTTGCCGGGATCTGAACCTGAGGGACCTGGTAGTCACTGTACTCCCAGGTGTGGGTCTTGTACCCTTGGATCGCATTGAGACGTTCTTCTAGTCTCGCAAGGCGGCGTGACTCTCCCTCATGCATGGAAGAGATCTTAGCTTCAAGCTTTGTCTCAAAGGCATTGTTCTGGCTTTGCTCCCCGAGGAGCTCATCAATGATAGCCGTGTTACGCGTTCTGGGGTTAGGCACAGATGACTCCGCATGTGGAGCTGAGGTTGTCATTGTTGGCACAGGAGTCCCAAGGTTGAAGGAGGTAGCGACTGGAGGATAAGGAGTTGGCCTTTCTGTCGGCGAAGGCGTCCGCATGTAGGGAGTTGGCTCAAACATTGCTGGCATGTAAGGAGTTTGCCCTAGTGTCGTTGGTTGAGGGAAGTATGACGACGCAAATGGTCGTGTTACGGTGGACGATCTGGCCATGTCCGAAGGCAGGTAATGATAAGGGTTGAATGCAGGTGGTGCGTTGGTTGGCACCGAGGACCCAGGCATGTAGGGCGGTAGGTGCAGGTTTTGAGAGACAATAGAAACGGCAAGCGTAGCTGTTGGCTGCCGCTGAAGGAACTCAGCCATCATCATTTTTAGAGATGACAGCTCGGTTGTGAGGGTTTCCACCTTGACTCCCAGGGAAGTATTGGCTACGCTTTGGGCCGCCTCAGACGTGTTGAGATTGAGTGGTCATACCACTGGTGGAGCAGTTGATGATTCAATTGACGGTGTCGTGAAAGCCGTCTGAGGTGGGATGTAGACTGGAGCATTGACCCCGGCCGTGGAAGAGATCGGTGAGAACGGGTGACCTAGCAAAAGGCGATGCCGGTGCTGATGTTTGAACCGATCCCGCAGTAGTAACAGTCGAGGCAGCAGCATGAGTAGTTGGGATAGCCTCAGCGGTCACGAGAGAACTACTAACAGCGGAAGTTGTTGAAGTAGTGGAGGTGCGGCTTGAAGAGGTGTCGGCCATAACTTCTCGGATGGAACGGGTTCTTGGACATTTTCTTTGCAGCTCAAACTTGGACGTTCAGTACCTTAAGGTGATAAAAGAGTTGAATCAGTATCGAGCAATGTGATACTTTGAATGCATGATATGTAATGATGCATGATCATGTCTAATGCAAGGATTGGATTGTAATTACAATGAATTCCATCCAAGAGAGAGAAAGCAAGTAAGCGAAATGTCGCTGAAACTGAAATTTATTACAAAGAGTACTAAAAAGTTTAACGAATAAGAGATAATCGAGCCAGTTTTCAAATGCGATCCCAAGGAGTGATGCGCTTCCTCTGGAAACGTGATGACTAGACATCAATATCGTTCTGATTTTTTTTTTTGAGGTTCAAATTCTTTTTCAGTGAGACTCATCCACACGCGTGCAAAGTGTGCTGTTGCTCGCTGAATTACGCCCCTTGGCGGTGGATTGTCCAGGTCAATCAGATCAAATGGTTTGGTTGGTGCCGTTCTGATCCGTGGAGTTCCCCCGAACTGGTGCATGACCCGTGCCGGACAGTAGTAGGATGTCCCGGTGATCCCGACGATAGGGATGTAATCTCCATCCGGGGAGCTTATGATGGCCCAATCGACGTCGAAGCATTTGGCCATCTGGTAGAAATCTTCTGGTTTCAGAGAGCGGAAAAGACCTTGAACTCCCGCGAAGGTACGGGTTTTGGAAGCCGAGCGCGCTCCGATATGCAGTCGAGCAAATCCGAAAACTGTTCCCGTCTGAACGATTCTCCAGTGATGCCGATGTGAATGTAGAACCATGCTTGGAGCTGTGTCGGGCTGAACGTAAACTTTTGATTTCAATCCGGGTAAGGCTATAATTTGTCTCGCCGACCAGGTTGGGAAGGAAAGGCCTTCCTTCGAGGATTGCTTTTGTCAGATAAACTGTTCGCTTGTTGAGTAATGCTTCGCTGTATGGGTGGAGTATGGTCCCCGTGAATAAGAGGATGAATGCCCTCGCTGATCCTTGACCGTCTCCCATGCGTGGCTCATACGGCGTGTTGCGTAACTCGAAGAGCCTGTTGACGTTGATGTGTCCTTCTGTAGTAAACAAGGTAGGTACAATTGCCGGAGAGATTTGAAGAAGATGAGCTATATAGTTCCTCGGCTTGTCATCGTAGGGCAGAGGAAGGATTCCCGAGTGAGGAGGGAGTGCAGAGAGATCCCCATATTCTTCATATGTCGGCGCCAATTCTAAAGCGCCAAATCTGAAGGTGTAGCTCTCGGGATCCCAGCGAGCGATGAGATGCTGAAGCAGAAACCGATCAACTTCCATGCGGATTGGGTGAAAGAGACCTCCTAGCTTTCGTTGCACGAACTCCCGTTATGAGGGTCTGAGCACATCGAGCCATCGTCGAAGCGATTCAGTAGACGGAATCTCCTTGCGTTGCGCTATTGACTCCATGAGGTCAGCCTGCATGCTTGGACGTCATTCACTTATAAAAACAATCCAATCCAAATCCTAATATGAAGTGTATTTGTACACGAGTTCTTTATGTTTGAAGAATGATTACATTGAACAAATATATTGATGCATCAACTATTGATTAACAGGCACTCATACAGAATGAATGTGAATGAATGTAGTAATGTAAATAGGAAAGATAGGGAAGGGAGAAAAGGAATCGAGGAGACCCCCCGCAACTAACCCAAACCGCTGCAAAATGAACAAAGTTAGTTCTTACAATATATCACATACAAAACATACCTGAGACCTGTCCTTGTACAGGTAACAGTCACTTAGTAACAAACAAATGCATATGCGGCGTCTGGTACCTGTAGTGGACAAACAATACTAGACTCTCGGATGAAGGCTTCTAAACCTCCCTCGGACTAAGGGAGGCGAGGCCCCGGCCAAAAACCAAACCGCAAAGAGCAGCAGGCTGGGCCTTTCGGTGACCTCCCGTAAAAATCCTAGCCCCGGGTTCGGGCACTCCTAGACATGCCTAGTAAGCGGTAAACGAACACAACCATGAGAGCAAACAAAAGGCACCGAGCCAAGCAAGTACATGCGCAAACAAGAACTCCCTTCCGCATGTGGACTAAAAATGTAAGAGCGTTCGAAAAGAATCCACATGCAGAGTCCCAACCGGAGTCGCCATCCAGGATGTACGCGCGCCTCCGGCCTAGTACGCGGGCGACGGCTCCAACAACAAGAGGATCCGGGCCCGCTCCCCGAGGCCCAATCCAGTCGGCATCACGACTCGAGCGTCGGATGCTGTGGAAGGACATCGGGTTGATCCCTCCCTTGGTTCCCTTAACGGATCTGCGGGGCGTTTCGCCAACCGCCTCCAGTCCTTGAAGGCGACGGGCGAATGGTTGTGTGAGACCTCGCTTGGGAAATTCGGGGAGGATTCAAAGAACGGCTTGAGTTACCATTACCCATCCAAAAATGGCTCCGTTTGTAAAAATGTGTTGTTTAACCTAGGTAAACAATTACGGAGTCGCCACCGACTTTTATTTTAAAACTGTTAATCGGAAAAACAGTTGGTTCGGGGATTCCTAATTACTAACTCTTACATTAAACATGCGAAATGGTGGCGTTTGCTCCAAAAGTTTGCTTTCGGTTAACGGGTGTTAGACCCGATCCGGACATGACTTCGGACTCATGTCAATGTTTTACGGGCGTTGGACCCGATTCGGGCTTTTGGGCCCGAACTCATGTGTATTGGTTTGGCAAACAACACGCAACGATAAAATCCTAAAAGCCTAACAGCATGCACGGCAACCACAGATCAAGTATTTAGATCAAAGGGAGCGGGGAAGGGTGGTGATCGTGAGCCTATGCACTTGGGCCCACGACCCGTTACATGTGGAAATAATTAAAACATCGGAAGGCCCGCACCTCCCTCATGTACCTGAAATGACGGTTGGGGCCGCTTTATTATCTTGACATCGCGGTTTTTGCACACGTGAAGAGATCCACGTGGTTTGATACACGCGCCTTCAAGTAATCTTCGGTCTTTGGCTTTCATGTGGATTCCATAAAATGTGCGTGGCCTCTGGAAGTTGGACGGGATACACTCAGTTCTCCCGTAATATGTTCATGCGCCTCAAACAACAAGAGAATAAATATATTGTCAATGTCCAAAAACAAGTATAAAAGAGAAAATAACATAAGTAGATATTTAACGCATTAAAATTTCAAGGAGCACAAATGACATGTGTGAAAAAAAACTCATTCCGTGTGTAATTGACAAAAAACACTTAATTAAATAATATGCATTGAGGATGAAAAGAATGCATTTTTTATTAAAATATGCCTTCAGGACAAAAACAACTTAAGTAACTAATATGTATTACTTATTAAAATATGCATTAAGGACAAAAAACACTTAATTAAATAATATGCATTGAGGATGAAAAGAATGCATTTTTTATTAAAATATGCATTAAAAACAGAAACCACTTAATTGAAAATCACGTTTTAATTAAATCAAGTGAACAGACATCACACCAATTTGTCCAAATGATGAAGCAACGAGTTAATCTCCATCGAGTGTCAAGGACAGAAACAACCTGGTTGAAATCGATGCCAATGGTGGGTCGCCGTTCAAGCTGCAACAGTGGAGCGCGAACTCGTCCGTCGACGATGGTATGGATGGGCTAGTCGAGGGCGGCGTGGCATCCGGTGTGTGAGGCATTGACGCTCAAATTTGAGGCGAGCAGGCTGAAGGCTAGGCATCGGGATTGAAATGGGGAATTTGGTGGGAAGTCGGTGAAATCGGAAGGGGGAAGACCGCCTTGGGGTTGCTCGTTGCCGGAGTTGAGGAGGTAGAGGGCGGCGCCGTCGCTGGACTTGAAGACCGTTGCTGGAACGGACGTTGCTGCTGGAGAAGACGTCGGGAGGAGTGTGGGTTCGCTGCTGCCGGTCTGGGGATGCCCGAGGAAGACGGATTCGCGATCTGGTGGCGCCTGGAGGACGGGGGTGTGCTGCCACCGGATCTGGAGATGTCAAGAGGATGGGGCTCTGCCGTTATGGTCGAGGCGTTTGGGGAACAGGGATCTGCCATTGGACCCATGGACGTCGGGAACGGTGGGATCCTGGTTCAAGACCAGAGGTTGTTCGTGGCCGCCGTTGCAAACCTTGAGGAACTGGGAGTCACCATCGGCATGTCGGGGCTCCGGGATCGATGAAGAGGTCGACGGTTGATCGTAGTATGGCTGATATGAGAGGTTCTCCAGGTAGATGGTCGTCTGGCGTCTCGGTTAGTGTGGGATGCCACTGAGGATATGGAACTTAGGAGCGTAGTTGTCAATCACCGCGGTTTGGAGGTGGAGATGACAACTGTTCTCGTCCGAGTTTGCCTGTACATAAACAGAAAACGGGTCAAAGCAAAAGGAGAGCTTCTCGCGATGCTAATGCGCATCCGCGAGAAGCTTGGTCACTACTCTCTACCGAAGGCAAGGGGTTATAGTTGGTCAGGCTGTCTGAAGGAAGCTTGCTCTCGTCGCTACTGTGAAGAGATGTCGAACGCCACGGTCGCAGCCTAATAGAGCAGAAGAGGAGTGTCGTCGTTGCCGCATTTAGGGAGGTCTGCCGCAGCCAGAGGTATGCCGTCTTTCTTCATTGTTGTTGTCGAGTACTCCATTTGGGTTGGTTGAAAACGAGGTTCCCATGTCCTTGGCACAGTCCTACCTTAGCTGGAGGATGACGGGAATGCGGCCGGGGATCAGAGACAAAAGCCTTCTTGTCCTTCGACCGGAGGAAGTCCTCTGAAGATCCGCGCCCTGTTTTCTCTCTGTCCCTCTCTGTCTGTCCCCATCTCTCCAATCTCCTGTCGTGTCTTTATTCTCAGCCTTTCCGTTGGGAATATTTTTTTGATCCCAGAAATCTCGGGGAGGATTGTAGGAGTCGTTGAGGGGGCTGATCGTGGGATCTTTTTGTGCTTCTTGTTACCGAAAGTTGAGGATAGCTTGTTTGCAAGAATCTCGAGGGTTTGTTTGTTCACGAATTTTCTGCTTTTTGTTGACTTTTCGCCCACAGGCACGGTGATCAGGGCTCTGACTCGATGTGATGAATTCATAGTCTAGCACTCCAGCGATGGCATGTTCATGTCGGAACTGACGGAGTGTAGCTGGGAACTAGTGGAAGGGCAGCGTGCGTTGGTGTCACACAAGACAGAAGCTGCATGGAGACTGAGACGGCTGGAACTGGATCACATAGAGACGGAGTACAGGGAACAATTGGAGGGGAATAACCCAGAACGCGTAAGAGGATGATTTCTCAGGTTTCTGGGATTCTTTTCTTTTGGTAAAGATTAGGTCTTGCTTATGTTTCTCGACCTCTGATGTCCTGATGATACTTTCGAGTGGGAGGGAATCTATATCTGGGTCATGGCTGGCTTGAGCAAGAAGAGGAAATTCCTGTGCGTCAAGCTAGACTTGCCCGAGGCGAAGCACAAGTGTTGTCGCAAGTCGAATCTGCCAAAAACAGTAACAGTTTTTTCGGACGAAGCTGATACGGCAGCATCCGGTTTCGCTGAAGTTGGCTGGGGACATGACCATGCCGTGGGAAAGATCGGGCCACTTTTTCTGCCAAATGCCATGCTTGTGATTATCTGCAGGAGATGACTGATGTGTCTGATGCTGAAAAGGGGCTGATTTCTTGTCTTTCATGCTTCGATCTCGTCTGATGGTGGTTTTTAAAACTGTCAAAGTCATTTAATTGACTATTGTCTTTTGCAATTCTCAGGGGTACTACATCCGCCACATGGATGGTTGTAAACTCGACAATGAAGCAGAGAAGGAAAGGGTTGTGAAATGTCGTAAGCCTCGCTCCTCTGGATCATGTCGAGCAAAGGCTGGTAGATGTCGGCATAGTATATCCTAGCACCACGGCTTGCCAAGCCATTTTGCATGATGCCCAGTTCAGCCTGGAGGAAGGAATTGTAGTCCCTAGCGATGGAGGAGTACTGGTCCATGCATCCCCTCTGGATGATGGCGTGGTCCGAGTTTAGCGTGATCATGACGGGCAGGCACCCCATCGGAGGCAACCCACCACCTCTATCCTCCTCGCCCTTTCGTCCCACAGTCCCTGAATGAAGTCCTTGATCTGTTGCATGAGGAATTGCTGGTAGGCAAAGACAGTGAAGCTGGGCGTCATATTGGGACTGTGAAGTAGTTCACCACGAAATCATTGGTGCCAGCACTTTAGGAGGAACACGGCCTTGCTCATGAGGCGCTCCATCTCCTGCTCTCCGGCCGCGGACGTGATCTTTTCCTTGTATTCCTTGAAATATTCCAGTTGCTTCGGCAAGGATACCACATTCTGTAAAAAGAAATAAATCCAACTTCAAGTAGTAGTAGTTCGTGTGAGACGCAAATCCCTAAAGTGGATAAATAGAAACGAGATCTTAGCCCCTTGGAAGTGAAGCTCTGGGAAGGTGTGAGTGGGTCGAATCCGGATCCCGCGGAGGTGAAGCGATTTGGGGATCTGCACTAGTTTTGCGTTATTCATTTTTATAAGTGATGTTGCTTTATTCTTGTTGATATGGGGACTGTCTACGCAGGATGTGGTATTTGATGTGACAAGCATGGTTGCCTGCTGACAAATCTGAGGATGTCCGTCCCCATTTGAGTCGTACTATTTACCAGTGAGCAGAAACTTGTCTTCCCCATCTACCAACTTTGTTCTTGAGCCACTATTAAGCAACTTTTCTTCATCTGGAAAAAAAAAAATGAAACTTGGACATACTTCGTCTTAGACATATCCGGGGAGTAGCAGGTGGGGACCTTCATGTTAGATTAACATCAGAAATGGATGTTCCGTTTGAATTATATGCAAAATTGGACGGATTGCCATCTCTCAGTGGCTGGGATTATTACTCCTCTATTCTAAGTAAGGAACTTGGGGTCTTGGGTTGAGGAATGTAAAGGATTCCGTAGCAAAAGGTCAAACCACTATGTCATTGTCACTGGAAAGATGCGCAGGACAATGTTCATTTCATGGGAGTTGTATGGTGGTGGTTTGACGACATACACGTTACATCTTAAGCTGTTGGAATACTTTCATTCAATCGTCCATGGTTATTGTATCCACTTTTCCTGACTTATTTGTGAAATTCCATATCATTTTTTGCTCTTGCGATCGCGACCATGGTGGATTTGCTTGTAGTGGAATAATTCGCGATTTGGGGATCTACAATCAGGACATGCAATGTTGACTACTTGCGTAGGGCTTGCTAGAGCTTGTGTAGGGCTTGTCGAGTGCTCATGGTTTAGAGATCATATAGATGTGAATGGCAAGCACAGAGTCTCGATGAGGAACTAATGTGGCGTGAACGCTGCCGCTATTGGGTAATGTCCAACCCCCACCGGAGGGCTTTTAGGTTAGTCACACTTCGTAGTACAACTATTACACGGCTACTTTTTATAGAAAAAGTTTTAAGCAAAATATTGGGTAATGTCCAAGTTTTAGCCGAACTTTTGGCTGATTTTCTTTTTTGAAATAAAGTTTAAAAAGTTTGATATTTTAAATATTTTATGGCCTAGTTTTAATGAGTAAATCATTTGATTAAGGACTGTCGACGTAGCGTATTTAAATTTTCTTTTCATCATAAGTGGGATATGACGGGGTCTGAAATAAGCTTTCATTATCGATTTATGGCCCCAACTTTTGGACGACTTACCTTTCTAGTCTAACATTTAGAAAACTCTATTTTATGTCCTTATATATTTTTTATGGGTAAGTTTTAAGGTTGTAATCATTTGAGCATCATGTTGCTACCATTATATATTTAATTTTTATTTTTATCCACCTGCTTTCTTAAGTTTCTTGATTTTATCTACGTAAATGTTTTAATTGTTGGGGTTATTTGGAAAGCGGTACTTTGTTGTATCAAAGGAAGGGTTTTGCGGAACTGCTGTGACGCAGCGAAGTGTTTCTGGAAATAAGGAACAAGAAAATTTGGAGAGAATATTTTGGCTAACTACGGAGCCTTCTTTATTTTCTTACTACTAGAAGCTACTCATATTGAAAACTTTTTGTAAGAAATATTTTTGTGATTGAAAGATTAAGTATTCATTTTTTAATAACGAAATTAAAAGGTTTGGTCAAGATATTAATCTGATGAAATTCAATGCATTACGTTTACAAATAATCACAATATGAATTATATTTTCCATGGAACGAAATATATAACCTATTTATTGTAAGGTTCTATAAGGTTGTTCTCAACCCTTTAAGAATCAATCTAACCACAAATGAACCGTTATTTGGGATGTTAATCCACATCGGCTGTCTAGATTCTTTCAATTAGATGACTTGGACAGAATGAAATCGAATTTGATAATGGTGGAAGTTAATATTGAATTATTTCCATACAAAGAAGGTTGCTGATCAGTTTGAGGCACAACCTTCAGTATCATAGTATTCATGGGAGAAATCATAAAATCGTAATCCTATTGGTATGATATGATTAACGAAAGAATATCTACTAGGTATGACGTTTTTATAAATATTACATTGTAATCTAATCTAATCTTTTGTTGTCAGAAGACTGATTTATCAAGATTGCCTTCTACGTTTAGACTTAGAATTTCTTGTATAATTAGTCATTGAGCCACATTCTCTAGAGGCATTGTTGTATTATACGTGAAAAATCTAGAGACGTGCTGAGACCTTGTAATCTTTTCGTTTGAGCTTTGTTAGTCACACACAAGGGACGTGAGCTACAGAAGGCTGCATCGTTAGTGAAGTCTTTTGGGAGTGTGACTTGGGGGCCACGAGTAACTCTTGGTTGGAGGTTGTAGGAGACGTTGGTGAAGGCGTGCGGAAGGTTGCTAGCTTGGCAAATGTACAGTGGGCCGGAGAGGAGGGCAGATACCCCGGGAGCACAGAAGGTAGGGAACGAACTAGCTTTTGTGGTGTAACGTTATGTGTGCAGGATAACCTTGGGCAGGGGTTTTGTGTCTACTTAGTCATAGTCTCAAGGGATCGCGCAAGGGAAGTCACAGCAGGTTGTTGTGTAGGTGGGGATGCCGCCGGAGTGAAACGTCTTGTGGAAGTCACAGCAGGTTGCTATGTAGGTGGAGACGCAGCCGGAGCGAAAGGTCTCGATGAAAGTCGGAGTTGCTGTTAATCACGTTAACACATGCACTGAATCACTATGATAGAGAAGCACTGTGAAAATCAATCACCTTTGGTACATAACATTCTGGTCTGTGTTGTAGAGGGTTGACACATTTGGTATAACACCTTTTGATTTGTTCTGTGTAACTCAGTCATCTGTGGTACAGAACCTTCTAGTTTGTGCTATAAAAGGTTGATCACGTATCACCTTCTATAATCTCTACTATGTTACGTCTAAATGCTAACCATCCAAATTCTGGGTGAAGAGTGGATGTAGGCAACTTGTCAAACCACTATTAAAGCCTGCATCCATCACAAAAATTGTAATCACATTCGTACGTTCCGTCTTATAGAAACTTATATAAAAGGTTATGTTTTACAGAAGCTTTCTTCCGATACGGGGTTTGTTGAAAAGGGTTAAAAATCATTAATTGGACTTTACACTAATTCATCCCCTCTTAGTGTAACAATAAATATTTTTGCCCATTTTACCTTCTCTACTAATTGTGTTTGAGCAATCTCCTGATAGAAATGGTTATCACGAGGAAACTCATCTAAATACATATACCTGCAGTGCATAGAATTTTAGGGTTCTATGCCAACTTTACGTATAAATATTTCGCTTCTCAATGATCAATTCACGTTATTCTCTAAACTAAGGTTTACTATCTACAAAAGTCTAATCTTAATTAAGTTTTGTTAGTTCTTGCAAGTCCTACTTTGCATCGAAATACTAATCACCTCCTCTTAATCATCCTTAAACTGACAGATAATTAAATTTTAAAAGTAAAATTCATCCTTCTGCAAACGTTGTACTAGTACGGCGTTTGTACATTGTACAAACCAGAACAAAAAATGTTTTTTACATAGTAGTACATTTGTACAATGCACGAACGTTGTTTCTGTTCTGGTTTGTACAATATACAAACCCCGTACTAGTATGACGTTTGTACATTGTACAAAACTTTTTTAGTACAATGTTAGTAATTACAAACATGTACTAATTTTATTTGTACAATGTACAAAAACGTTAAAATTAGTAAGGAAATTAGGGTTTCAAGGAGGGACGTGCCCCCATTGTACTAATTTTAACGTTTTTTTGTACATTGTATAAAAAAATTTAATTCAGGTTTGTGATTACTAACATTGTACTAAAAAAGTTTTGTACAATGTACGAACGTCGTATATTGTACTAAAAAAGTTTTGTACAATGTACGAACGTCGTATATTGTACTAAAAAAGTTTTGTACAATGTACAAACGTCGTACTAGTACAACGCTTGTATTTTGTACAAAACAGAATAGTAAACGTTCTGTACATATTAATACATTTGTACAATGTACGAATGATTGTACTAATTTTAACGTTTGTTTATTGTACAAACATATTAGTATAGGTTTGTAATTACTAACACTGTACTAAAAAAGTTTTGTACAATATACGAACGTCGTACTATTACAACGTTTGTACATTGTACAAATGTACTACTATGTACAAAACTTTTACTGTTCTGGTTTGTACCATGTACAAATCCCGTACCAGTACAGCGTTTGTACATTGTACAAAACTTTTTTAGAACAATGTTAGTAATTACAAACTTGTCAATGTATAAAAAAACGTTAAAATTAGTATAATGGAGGGACGTGCCGTGGGACGTGAGCGGTTTCCCCCAATTTAATGACATTATGAATCGGATAAGATAGAACGTTGTGGTGACGAAAAAAAAATCAATATATAGATAGATCACGAAATGTGAACTTCCATGGATAAGGAAAGCTGCGCGTGCTTAAGCTGATGAACACCAATCACACCGTTGACAACGAACATGAAGGAAAACTACGAGGAAACATCAGGAACGGATCCTCTTTGCTCAGTTTAGCGGATCTTATTGCCTTGGCTCACGAAATTTTTAGAGCTTCAGCCCGGTACCTTGCAGCTTCTCCTCGATGATGCTATCAAGCTGATATGCCATCTCGGGGCTCAACAGATTCACCCAGTCTCCAACTTCGCCTTTCCTGAAGTACACCTTGTTCTCAACCCCGAACGGCCGCCTCCCGTGCTTATTAACCTCCAAATTGCTCAGGCTTTCAAAACTGCACATCCTCAGTATCTCGTTCGCTGCCTCGTCCCCACCCTCATCCTCTTCGAATGGATGCCCAATAAACGCTGCCACCCTTTTTAGGATCTCAAGGGGACGTTCCTTCATATCCTCATATTGGAGGAACAACACTTTCTCTGGCATATCCAAGCTGGCCTTCCAGTAACCCAATACGTGATTCCACCAAGGCCCAAACGGGATCATCCCCTGGCAGAAATCATCAAACGCCTTCTCCAGTGGGATCTCGTCCACATCTTCTGTCCTGAGGTTGTTCGAGTAGTGCCATAGCGAGGTGAAATCATCCTTCAGGTTCCGACATAAATAAATCACCTTGCCCGTGGAGTGCCTAATGCTCTTGGGAAGGAGTGTGTAAGGTAGGTGAGTGGAGATGATCCTTGGCATCGAATCAACTGAGGAGAAGTTGACATGTTGACCCTCACTGATTACTCTCGACTCCAGGAAAGGCACTAGCTCATGAGGGTTGGTGGTAAGAAGAGGGCTGGGCTGTCTCGAGGAGTATCCACCCGTCGATCGGTGGGACAACGCAAAGAGGATGGCCTTTAGCCAGGTGGTGCCAGATTTAGGCAAGGTTGCTAGGATGACATCATCTTTACGGTCGTGGAAATTGTTGGGGAGAGAAAGGAGTGCCTTAATGCTGTCGTGTGGGATCCAGAAGCCATGGAGGAGGCCCATGACTTTCCCTGCGTTGGCCGATGACGGCGGTAACGTGGCAACAAGGGTGGGGCCTCCATGGGATATGTCTCCCGGAATGTCACTAGGGAAGGGAAGAGTCGATGGCGATGACAACCCATTGGCTGATGATACCACCAAAATGAACAACAACAACCACCGCGGAGACATTTTCTTTCTTTTCGCTTTCCTTGAGTGAAGTGACTTATTTGAGGGGTTCATTTACACAGGCCATGTCCTCTATTTAAGCTTTGTCTCTTTGGGCATAATGATTTTAACACCCTCTTAATTTAATTTATCACATTATAATATAGTTTCATTAATTCCTTGACAATTTAGATCCGAACTCGACGGCCGAGCTTCTTACTTAATACGCACATGTTCAGTAGCCTTTGTCCCCCTACACATATATCACTTTTAGTTCTCAATGGATACACAATACTTTCCTCGAAATTTCCTATAACCTTTCTTTATGAGTTGGAGTAAGGAAAATGGAGATGGACATGATTCAAGTCGTCATCGTCCTCCGTGCACTCCTTGCTAATAAAGTTATTGCCTATAGATAACGACAAAACAAGCTCAGTTACCAATACTTCTTTAAAATACAGAACAAGAGGGGAGGAGGGGGTTATCGAATAGAAAAGGACCAAATTGCTCCAAGGCTGATGATTGTCGGGAGCGGCTAAAGTCCCACGCACGGGACGTCCCCCGCGGTGTACTAATTTTGACCATTATTTAGTACATTGTACTAATACCAATTAGTACACTTGTTATTACTAAAAATGTACTAACTACAGTGTTAGTACAATGTACTAATGGTTACTGTTTTTGTACTAGTACAGTTAGTACAATGTACTAATGCATACTGTTTTTGTACTAGTACAGTTAGTACAATGTACAAAATTTTTTTAGTACATTATAGGTGTACTAATTGGTACAAAACAGTAACAGTGATTTTTAGTACAATGTACTAATCATTACTAGTACAAAAACAGTGACTAATAGTACAATGTACAAACACTGTCGCTAGTACATCGTCAGTAATTATAAGTGTACTAATGGTTACTGTTTTTGTACTAGTACAGTTAGTACAATGTACTAATTGGTACTGTTTTTTTACTAGTACACTTAGTACATTGTACTAATCGTACTGTTGGTGTACTAGTACAGTTAGTACAATGTACTAATCGTACTGTTTTTATACTAGTACAGTTAGTACAATGTACTAATGGCTACTGTTTTTATACTAGTACAGTTAGTACAATGTACTAATGGGTACTGTTTTTGTACTAGTACATTGTACTAATAGTTACTGTTGTTGTACTAGTAATGGCTAGTACATTGTACTAAATTTTTTAGTACATTTTTAGTATATTACAGGTGTACTAATTGGTACAAAACAGTAACTGTGATTTTTAGTACAATGTACTAACCATTACTAGTACAAAAACAGTGACCATTAGTACATTGTACTAACTGTACTAGTACAAAAACAGTACCCATTAGTACATTGTACTAACTGTACTAGTACAAAAACAGTAACCATTAGTACATTGTACTAACTGTACTAGTACAAAAACAGTACCCAATAGGACACTTATAATTACTGACGATGTACTAGCTACAGTCTTTGTACATTGTACTACTAGTCACTGTTTTTGTACTAGTAATGTTTAGTACATTGTACTGAAAAACACTGTTACTGTTTTGTACCAATTAGTACACCTGTAATGCACCAAAAATGTACTAAAAAGTTTTGTACATTGTATTAACTGCACTAGTACAAAAACAGTAACAATTAGTACATTGTACTAACTGTATTCTTACAAAACAATACCCATTAGTACATTGTACTAACATTGTAGTTAGTATATCGTTAGTAATAACAAGTGTACTAATTTGTGTTAGTACATTGTACTAAATCAGGGTCGAAATTAGTACAATGCGGGGGACGTCCAACGCACGGGACGTTAACCTTTCCCATGATTGTCTCATCCCCTTGGAAGTTATTTATGTAGTTTCAGCAGTGCTCTCATTTAACAAATGACAACTCAAACTTTTTACGCTATTGGAGGAACTGCAAAACTTGTTATGGCGTAAATTTATTTGGTTACCAACAAAAATCCAAATTTCTACTATAACATCCGTGACAAATTTTTTTCATAGAATAATAGGTTTCAATCCGAACTACAAAAAGGTGGAAGGGTTGGTCTATTAGTATTAACTATTGTAATCCTATTTTAAATAAATAAAAAACACACTAAAAACTATGGACAAGCTTTAATTTTTTTAAGCATAGTTTAGTCTTTAAAGCCCTATACAAAAAGAAAAACAAACATCTCATATTACAGTTTTGTTTTACCAAACTCCATTAACCAGATCTTTTATAATGTTTCCGGTTTCCTTTTTCTATTCCAAACATTCTTTTATTTTGTTCTAATAATTCCTATTCCAGTCTAATTAATTTTTTACCGGGAGATTATTTCCGTTTTCTATACCAGCCAAAACATCATTTTGGTACTTCATGTTGCTTTAGCAATCTAAATAACAAATGTTTAGTTAAGATTTTATACTTGGAATTAATATCTTATGAGATTTTTAAGAAATATTAATTTTTCAATTCTTTTCTTGGATTATAAATAAGTGTTTGGAGAAGAATGTAAGCCTTTTTGTAAATATAAACAAGATCCTTTCCTTCCACTTATCCACCCTCATAAGGATCTTGAGGGAACTTTCCTTCAAATCCTCGTATTAGAGGAAAAGCACCCCTGTACCAGGCTGGCCTTCCAGTAATCCAATGCATGATTCCTCCAAGGCCCAAATGGGATCATCCCATGACAGAAATCGTCCAACATCCAGCTTGAACTCATCCATCTCTTCTGTCCTGAGTTTGTTCAAGTAGTGCCATAACAAGGTGAAATCATCCTTAAAATTCGTTAGGCTTTACAGCGTAAGGCTTTAGGATTTCGCGGTTAGGGATTTTAATTTAGGTTTTAAAATTTATTTAAAAGCATAGCAAAATTCATTGAGAAAAAATATACAACATGTTAAATGTTGCCGTTATCATAAATAAAATATATGAAAGACGAAAAATACTAACCATCGAAATCAAAATTGCATACATTAACCACAAGATGAATATTCTTCATTTCTAACTAAATGCGAAAATTACAACCGACAAAGACAAGTTTCACTGGTTAAAATTGAGGGGTTGGTTTTGGAGATTGTTAGATCGGCTGAATAATATTTTATTTTCGTTTTAGCAAACGTTACCTTATTTTAATGTCGCCGGTCAAAGACGTAAATTAATGTAGACATCATGGTACGATTTAGATAAGGCAGGTTAGTTAAGCGTTTATTTATTTATTCAATTTAAGATTTCAATTGATCTAACTCTGACTCCTACATCCTAATCGTTCGTCTTTAAATAAGAAAATATTTGGTGAAGACTACTGCTTCACGGAGTCATTGAGGAGGAGGCATTGTTATCCTTTTTATTGTTTGTAGCATGTCCTCCAGTAGACCTCGACATGTAAGCGAAAAACCACATAACATGGGGAACAGATAAGTCGTAGGATCGAAGAATTTGGATCTAAAACACTTACTCTGCGTGTTTAGATGAGGGTGTGCACCACCTTCTTCTCCAAAATTGTGGCCCGGAACAGAGCTTGCTCACTATCCATCAGTTCAAACAAACAGACATCGCCGACCTTCAAGTCATTGTCTGCGACGAACTTTTGCCAATCAAGGCCAAACCTCGGACGCCCCGTCTTGCTGATTTGTAAGGTCCAAGTTTTTCCGTCCCCAAGACAAACTCTAACGTCGCTAAATTTTACACTTCCAGGGAAACATGTCCTCATAAACGACTTCGACAAGCTCTGAAGATGAAGAAAATGAACATGTTGGTAAGAATATGAAGCGGATGAACCGCTCGAGGTCATTCAAGTCATGACTAATTTTATCTCACCAAACGCTTGAGAGATCGAATTACTACTTTGGTGCACGGCCCCTCGACCGGGAAAGAAGTAGCCCTTTGAAAGTCTCTAGATTTTTCAGCAGAAACTGCTCCTTTGGCGAAATATGCATCCATCCAGTGAGCACCATCAATATTGATAGCAATTAACCAAATCAAAACTCAAATTCTGTATGCATTACCCCCTCTTTCTGGTGAAAAATGATCTGATGCAGCCCTCGGAGATTTCGGCGATCCTCCTTCAGTCCTCAACTTCTTTGGAAGTCGTGGACAACAAGACAGGGGCTTCTCTCTACCCCTGTTTCCATAAGGATGGAGTCCTTGATTAAGGGTGGCATCGTGACATTCATCATCGTTCGACGTCTTTGGAATTTGGGGACAACATGATGGTGGCTCCTCCCCACCACCGCTTGTGGGAGGATCATCAAATCCTTCAACATGGCTCAGAGCATCGAGAAATTCATCGTCGCTTGATTCCACTGTTTGAACTTCCTCTTTACAGGCTATTTCTGCTCCCGGGGAAGAAACCGAACCACGGTCAGCGGGACAGGGCCCCTTGTGGATCCCGGGTCTGACAGGGTACTCGATCTCGCAAGCGGTGGCATCGAACACGACAACATGGAAGCAAGAGTCCCCCTCGTACCTAAAGACTAGGAAGTAGCCGAGGCAAATGCAGCAATACTCTATGAAGTCGGCCCACCCCTTCCTCAGAGACAGACCCCCATGGTCGTCCCTTTGGAGTTCGACGGCCCAGGCATCTCCATTTGGAAGCTTTAAATGGACGAGATTAGACAAATTCGTTCCGTATTTCCTCACAAACTTGGTAGGAACCTTCTGCCAGGAACCGATTGGGGAAACAACATGAGCAGATTATACTAAGGGAAGGGAAGATGAGAGCACAGATTCAGAGAGAGATGGGTGGAAAACAATACAAGAGAGTGGGTCTTGTGAAGGTCCTCATGGAGGATGACTTTGAAGAAGTGAGGAGTCCCGTTCTCAAAGCATTTGTCGTCCATAACCCTCAAAAAGTCGAAGAACTTGTGGGGAGGAAGGAGGAGTACCTGCGGAATGCTTTCAAGGGATGAACGAAAGGACGGGGTGCGTTTCCTTGGTTGGGACAAATGCCAATTATTTATTACTCGAACAGAGATTGTATGTGGGGGTGCCCGTACTCTTTCCATTTTTCATCCTCTGTCTCTCTGCAACACCAAATGGCAGAGTTCACGGGATGTAAAAAGTACAACCATTCTGTTTAATTAAAAATTATTTGTATTAGAATATTTTAAATTCTAGTCTGAGTTTTGTTTCAGGTTGCGAGATATATTTCGCCTTTCATTGCACCCATTTTCATAATTTCTAAAATCGAGTTCGGATAATTTAAAAATTTTAGTTAATTTTCAAGGAACTCAACTTTCACTTTTGAAGGTGAATTCGATACCTGATTCTTTAAGGAGAAAACTCGGCTTTTGAAAAACCGAGTTCATTGCATTATTTAAGAAATTTCGAAAGTAATTATCTTAAAATGCAAAATATTTTTAAGAATAATAACAAAGTTACAACCATTTCGAATTCACGTTAAATGTAATATCATGTTCAAATATATTCAATAAACTAAGTATTTATTAGCATAACGTAAGGATTATATGAAAAATGATTAGGTACGATACTCTTTAAAAAATGAATTGCATTATTATTTCAAATCTTTTGCATTAATTGTCATTCATCCGTACTTGGTAGTATTTAGACAAAATATTATTAAATAAAATAATATAATTTTACTCCGCCAATAAATTCATCTTTCAACACAAGAGAAAGTATAACATGAATTGCGTGATGGTAGCATGCCACCATTCGCATGACAAAACAAGTAAAAACTATACATTGTAAGTTTTGATTGGTCAATTAATTATATTCATATTTAAACACAATCAATAAATATTAATTATTAATAATCTATCAATTATAAGATGACACTTACAATTTTTTCTTACATTTTTTTTTGGTGCACAATTGTTCTCACTCTAAACGTGATGATGAACTAATTACTCGTACGAGCATTAGGAGTGAGCACTTATCACTTAACAACTTGAAACCTAAACGGCGTTGGTTCCTAATTTTCGAAACCCGAAACCTACCCGTAATGTTTATAAACTTACCTTGAACGTGCACAATCCGTTCTATACCGGTTACTTATTTAATAAAAATAATTTAATTTTATCTATTATATTATAAACTATCATCCCTCATGTTACGCACCTGCGTCCAAGTTCCGTAAAGGACTTTCGCGGTTAAGTAAATTTCGAATCCACTTCACCCCCTTAAGTAGCTCTACTACCTTTCCATTAAGGTCCCAGGTAACACAAATGTAATAATTGCCATGAACATTCTCACCTTAACACCCCTTCTAACTTTGAGTTTCCATCTTGCGACCACCGTCATCACGCGACTAAATCCAGAAAATTTCTTTCTTGGTGACATTGCTAAGCTATTTTCACTTTTTCACTATCTCAAATTTAAACAAATTCACTCAAATACCATTACCAAAACTTATGGATGTAAACAAATTTGACAAATGTGGTCCAACAAAAACTTGCATCTTTCGTACATTCTATGCAACCACTTTCTCCTTCGAGTTTACGGTCATCTTACGCATTTCACCTCACACTAGGTTATTAGATTTACTCTTACTAGCATCATTTTTACCTGACTACTAAAATACTAACCACCTACGTGACAATTCGGCTAGGCAAGACACATCCTCGCTGAATCCAATATGAAGGCATTTTCCTAGCCTTTGAAATTTTCACTACCATGTCAACCTTTATAGCCAACATGTGCAACTCCGCTGCAGTTTCATCTCGTCTTCATTCCCTCTTAGTTACTTGAAGACACGGAGGATAACTACCTATTGGTATCTGACGTTCCATAACCCGACGAAACTCCTTACCCATAAATGAACATGTGTCACTATTGTGGGACAAAACATAACATAACCTACTCATAAGAAACCACCCTTCTCTCTCACAACGGAACTAGAGCACCCCCTCGATAACACTTTACTAAGCATTTGGTCTGAAAGATATTGAAGTTATACATTCATAAACCAAAAGTAATTACTTTACGTTTGTGTTATTCCATTCCCGATCTCAACCACATTTACATATACTCATTTTTCCTCGTTTATGATCATTGTTACACTAAGAAGAGGGGTAAATTAGAGTTAAACTCCAATTAAGGATTTTTAACGTCTTTTCAACATACCCCACAGTGGAAGAAAGCTTATTAAAACAGAACAGTAGAGATAGATTTCTGTAAGACAAATCGTACGAATGTGATTGCGATTTGTTTGATGGATGTAAAGCTTTTATAGTGGTTCGGCAACTTGCCTACATCCACTCGTCACCCAGATTTTGGATGTTATCACTTAATCGTAATGTAGTAACGATTACAGAAGGTGATACGCGATCGACCTTTTACAGCATAGACCAGAAGGTTCTGTACCGGAGGGACAGAGTTGCACAGCACAGACCGAAAGGTTCTGTACCAAAGGTGACTGATTTTCACAGTACATACCGAAAGGTTTTGTACCACAATGACTCAGTGCATGCGTTAACGTAACTAACAAAAGTATCCGGTTGTCGGACGTTTCTCTCAGGCGGTATCACCTCCTGCACAGCAATCCGCTGCACTTCCTTCGAGACTTTTCACTTCGGCGGCATCTCCACCTGCATAGCAACCCGTTGCGACTTCCACGGGACATTTCACTCCTGCGGCGTCCCCACCTGCACAGCACCCAGCTGCCACTTTCCTTGCACGATCCCTCGAAACGCGCCTAAGCAGACACAGAACCCCTGTCCAAGATTATCCTGCGTGGTCCCTCGAGACTACGGCTAAGCAGACACAGAACCCTTGCCCAAAGTTATACTGCGTGGTTCCTCGAGACTACTGCTAAGCAGACACGGAATCCCTGCTCAAGGTTAACCTACACATACATAATGTTATAAAACAGAAGCTGGTTACTCCCTTACCTTCTATGCTCCTGGATATCTGCCCTTCTCTCCGGCCCACTATACGTTGGCCACGCCAGCAATCTGTTGTACGCCTCCACCAACTTCTACTGCAGCCTCCAACCAAGAGTTCCTCGTGGCCTCCAGGTCACTCTCCCATAAGACTTCACCAATGACGCAGCCTTCTACAGCTCCGTCTCTCGTGTGTGACTAACTAAGCTCAAACGAAAAGATTACAAGTTCTTAGCACGCTCTCTGGATTTTACACGTATAATACACAGACAACACTTCCAAAGAACGTAGCCGAATTGACTCCTAATTATACAAGAAATTATAGGTTAAATGCAGAAGGTAATCTTGACAAATCAGACTTCTGCAAACATAGTAAACAAAAGATTAGATAAGATTACAGTTAAATATTTACAAAAACGAAACACTCAGGTATATATTCCTTCGGTAATTATATCATATCAAAATGATTATGATTTGATGATATTCCCATGAATTTTACGATACAAAAGGTTCTGGCTGAATTTGATCAGCAACCTTCTGTGAATGGAAATAATCCAAGATTAACTTCCATAATCATCATGACTTATATCATTCTGTCCAGAATGTTAAATTCAACGAACTTAGACAGATGATGTGGATTGTCATCCCAAATAACGGTTCAATTGTGGTCAGATTTATCCACAGAAGGTTGGAGACAACTTTGCATAACCTTACCATAAGTAGGTGATATATTTCTTCCACGAAAAATATAATTCCTATTATGATTATTTGGAAACGTAATCGAGGGATTTCGATCAGATTAATATCTTGATCAATTTCTTTTCATTTTATAATTAAACAATCATCAAACAATCGTTTAATTACAAAATTATTTCTTATAGAAAGTTCTCAACATGAGTAACTTCTGTAGTGTAGATGTTTGATTTCTGTTTCACAGAAGGTTAAGGCTCATCATCAAAACCTATTCAACAATCATAATTCCATTATTTATAATCTCAATCATACGCAACTACTAACCACCAATTACTATTCACTTGATTATAAGCTTAGTTGCTAACGTATAATTCGTTTTTCCTAAATATACGGTATTGCTCGACCAACACTACTGCTTCTCGAAATTGAATACTAAATGTGAATGAGCCATGGCTTCTCACTTCCCTTGCCTTAGTATAAAATATCGAGAACACTTCTCGTATATTATCCAATAATGCGTCCACACAACTTACCATTATAACACACCCACGTATCACACATACATATGACATTCAACAAGCAACATTCATCAAGCTCATACATCTCATCAACGTCATATACACAGGACATAATGTTTTCGGATCGTGACACAAATATTCTTGGAAATCGTTTCTTTATTTTTTGGATAAAATTACATTGATGTGAGTGAAAGGAAAAGGAATGGCATTTCCATTGTATTCAATTCACCATACCATTTTGTTTCGTTACAATCTTCATAAAAAAATACCAAAAAATCCTATATATAACAGAGGAAATTATGCAAAATCTAATATCAAAATTATTAAGGACATCAAAGCCATATTTTAAAGGAAGAGGAGTCTATGTGCCTTACCATAAAAATAATTTATTCTGATAAATTCTCATTTCTTTGATTACAAATTTTCAAGAAAGAAAGAAGACAAGCCAAATTATTGTGGGTGAAAAATTTTTTCCTGCTGTGAAATCTTGTTTGTAAGTAAAATATATACCTCATACGGGAAAAAGGATGGTACAAATTGATGATATAACTATGAGTGCTATTTCAATTAATATAGTGTATATTGTGGACAAACATAGCCTTGTCATTATTTTCTCCGAGTTCTATTTTCATCTCTTCAATTTATTTTTCTAAGTTTTACTGTCCTTCAAAATCACTCATTAATTTTCTTAATCCAACTAACACCATCCAATTAAAAATTTATATTAATTTTGGGATTGGGTGCATGATGTAATCGCTTTTAATAACTACAAATTACAACTCGCAATAAAAAATTATTTTCCACTACTTTTCAAAAGTTTCTACTTTCTTTTAACTTTGACACCTTCCCAAACTCAGTGTATTTTTTATTTACGACATACTTTGTGATATAATTGATCAAAATATTATTTGTAATGTTAACTTTTTTTTTTGGCATCTCGATGAGGAGGAAGAAAGTGCAGCCGCTGAGATTTTGGAATTAGAGATTAGGAAAAAAATTTAAGATCAGAAGGACGAAAAGAGAAAATCTACTAAGCGATAGAGTGACTGAGGCCTCTCTCCCCAAATAAAGTTATAGTCTTAGTTTGAAACACCAACGAAAAACAAAAATTAAAGAGATAAAATTGGACCGTATATTTTACCAAAAATAATTCCAAAACAAAAGAAGTACTAAAAACAACTAGGGATCATATTGATTATGATCAAAAGTGCAAATAAATTCTCAGCTGATGTTTCTAATACTCATCCCATCCGAAACTGTATAATCCCAACAAAATTGAGGCTTTGTTCCAAAATAATGCTAATTCACAAAATATTTTACGAAATAAATTAGTCAAACTTAAAATTCCTCAATTAGGATCGGCGAATCGGAGTTAAAAATTTCTATTTTATTTTATAAAGAAATCAAAATATGTGACTCCGATTTAGACCGATGAAACATAAACTCGGAGTTGGTAACCCGAGTTTATAAAGAATGTGAACATCACAATAAAATGGGAAAATGGGAGTCAGGTTCTCCGATTTTACTGCCAAACTCTTGAGTCCTCCGCTCCGAGTTTTGGGTTTTAAAAAAATCGGGGGAATTTTGATTGAGATAAAACAAGGGTAAGGGTAAAGTGCAGTCGACATCAGATGAACCAGCCTTTTCCTTCCGACCAAATAAAACAAATTTGTAGGTACGATAACAGGGAGGGAGGGGGGAGTGGAAGAGAAATTCAATGACATCGTGTGGTTGTTAGTGAGAGACCTCATCGATTTGACGACTCCACCCTCACCACCACTTGGCATGTACCAAATGTTATGCATGTGGGTAAAAGATGTACTTATTTAATGCTTTATGGTTGAGATCATTTTCGAAATCCCTGATTCGAGAGGACGAGTCGTGTTACATCACCACCTTTTTTTTTTTGCTTTTACTTACTACATGTGACATCATACGTGTCTGTAAGCCGATGTCGGAGTTTTATACGGAAATACGGTTAATTTAAAAAAATTGTGAAATACGGTCCGATATTCATAAATACGGTTTTACCGTCGAAATGACGCCTTCTGAAAACGCGCCCCTTAAGTTACAAAGAGGACGTGTGTTGACACAATAGGATATTCTGGGCCTATGTTAAGTCTACAGCCCATATTGGAACACGGGCCTTAGCTAAGTCTATAGCCCGTCGACTGTGCCAAATCCCCAGTCCGCAACAACCTAGGTCTACGACCCCTTTTAGAAATACGAGTGTGAGCTAAGTTTACAACTCATCTGAACACGTCCCACGCACGATCTCATTAAGTGGAGGTTAGAAGAATCTCTGAGAAAAACAAACTCCGAGATCCCTGGGGAGAAGTTAAGATCAAGCCACGATTTAAGGGATTTTTCGAGAACGTGTGGTCGCAGGAACGACAAAAGCCTTCTCTAATCTATTAAGAGAAAGGGATGAATATAAATGGACTGAAAAGCACGAAGAGGCTTTTAATGCCCTAAAAGGATACTTAATGCATCCACCGGTTCTGATTCTCCCTCAACAAGGAAAGCCTTTCATCCTTTACGTAGCAGCTACTGAAATAACAATAGGCGCAATGTTGGCACAAACAGATCAGGACGGACGCGAAAGGGCAGTCTACTATCTATCAAGACAGCTAACCCCGACTGAGGTTAGATACACTCCAAAAGAGAAATTATGCCTGTCGGTATTCTATGCCGTAATGAAACTTAGACACTACATTGGGAACAGGGAAGTCTACGTAGTGTCTAAGTCGCCCATAATTAAATATTTCTTTGAAAGTCCATTATTAGCCGGACGTATCAGCAAATGGAGTTTAATTCTTTCCCCGTATGATTTGAGATACAAATCCCAGCAGTCGGTTAAAGGACAGGTATTAGCTGATTTCCTAGTGGATCATGACCCGGACCTGTCGATAGATCAAGAGGAAAAAATCGACGATATCTGGCAGGCGTGGTTTGATGGTTCATCTACAAGAAACGGAGCAGGGATAGGAGTTCATATAATGTCTCCTATGGGCAGAGACATCAGGTTGGCCTTTCGTTTACAGAAATTGTCAACCAACAATGCTACTGAATATGAAGCGTTGATAACAGTGCTAAAAGAACTCATTTCATTAAAAGCAACGCGAGTTCGAATCAAGGGTGATTCCCAGTTGGTTATCAACCAGGTAAATAAGGAGTGTTCGTGTCAAGAGAAGTTGCGACCTTACCTTGATATAGTTCGGCAATTGGTCGCACGCTTTGAAAATATAACTTTTCATTTCATAAGCCGCGACGAAAACAGAGTAGCTAATAACTTGGCACAACTCGCCTCAGGTTATAAAGGGAAAGTTAACTTAGGGGATTTGATAGAAATAGAGTCGCATTTGCAGCCAAGAAATAATGTCATGGCTATAGACATAATGAAGCAAGACGAAGATTGGAGAAAATCAATCATAGATTTTCTCTCTGATCCGAGTCGAAAGGTTAAACAGCGAATTAAAGTCCAGGCACTAGCGTATGTTCTTCTAGATGGTGTCCTCTATAAGAAAGATACTAATGGAGTACTCTTGAGGTGTGTAGACTTAGAAGAAGCTACCCCAATAATGTTAGAAACCCATGAAGGACTCTGTGGATCGCATCAATCGGGAATTAAAATGTGTTGGATTATTCGGAGACACGGGTTTTATTGGCCATCAATGATGAAAAATTGTATTGAAATGGCTAGGGGATGTCAAGATTGCCAGCGACACGGCCCGTCGACTCGTTCACCAGCAAATGACCTGATTCCCATAGTCAAACCTTGGCCTTTTAGAACTTGGGCTTTAGATATAATAGGGGAGATTCACCCCCACTCTAGTCGAGGGGACGCGTTCATCTTGGCAGCAACAGACTACTTCACTAAGTGGATAGAAGCTCAAGTCTACAAGAAAATTGACCACAATGAAGTGATCGATTTCTTGCGAACTTACATCATCTATCGCTTTGGCATTCCTCAAAACATCGTTGTAGACAATGGGACAGCTTTTAACAATGCCAAGGTAAGGGAATTCGCTGAAGAGTTTGGCTTCACAATTTCGAACTCTACCCCGTATTACCCTCAAGCGAATGGGCAGGCTGAAGCATCTAACAAACTGATAAAAAACAACATCCAAAAGATGATTGGGTGTAATCCGAGAAAATGGCATGAAGTGTTAAATGATACCTTATGGGCTCTAAGAGTCACTAAGCAAGAAGGCACTGGAGAAACTCCATTCGCGCTAGTATACGGGCATGATGCGATTTTACCCATAGAAATGAGGTATAAGTCGCTTCGCGTTGCACAGTCAAGTCTACAAGATGAAGCTATGTATATAGCTCTAGAGGAATTAGAGAAGAAGAGGTTAGAAGTTGTAGACAAGTTAGAAGCACACAAGCAAAGAATAGCCCGGCACTACAATAAGAAGGTAGTCCATAAACGCTTTAATGTCGGCGACTTGGTCTGGAAAATGGTGTTGCCACTAAAATACAAGGATCAAGTATTAGGAAAATGGTCTCCAAATTGGGAGGGACCATATCGGGTAATCGAAGCCTATTCAACGAATAGTTATAGGTTGTCAACGCTCGAAGGGGTTAAGTAACCGTTGAAAATTAATGGTAAGTATTTGAAGCAATACAAAAAGACCATTTGGGAATCCCATAGGAAGGTTTTAGAAAAGCGTTTCCCGGCTGTTCTTAAAGAAATTGCACAAAGAAAAATGTTGACGTCATTGTAGACTTGCAAGTTTGTGCTCTAAATGCTGTCTACATTATAAAAGAATAGTATAGAAGAAATTGAATACACGGTCGTAGACTGAGTTTGTTTATAGGGTGTCACCCCTGCGACTTGCTGTCTACAACCGGTAGGAAAAATATGAAAAGTAAGGGAAAAACTTCAGCGTGGAGGAAGTCGCAGGCTTGATCTTGTATCAGGCCTAAAAATTGAACTGGTTGCCTCCACGAACAGAAGAGTCAAAACCTTGGCACGGTTGCGCTTAAGGGTAAACTCGTTCTTCCGGCGATACCAAGACATCAAGTCATCTTGGTCCTGCTGCGCAGAAGCATGTGCAGTCCGTTCAACGAGCAGAGAGTCCACCACAGCGATCCGCTCCTTGAGATCTTTCTCAAGAGCCAAGAGCTCCTGTAGTCGTTTTTGGACTTGGAGGAGTTGCCAGGACAAGTCTTTTTTCTGATCCCGGAGGAATTGGATATCATCCACCTCCTGTAACTGAGCAGTCAGCTTCTCATGGATCTGGTATTTAGCTTCCTGGTGAGCCTTGAGATCATCTTGATAGACTGTGACTTGAATTCCTCGCAAGCGGCCAGCATCTGCACACTGGTTGTTGGAGAACCCTGTATCTCTGCAACGCAGTCCTATAGCTCCTTAAAGAGAGCTTTAGAGAAGGTTTCATGGCAGAGCAGCTTCGCGATACAGTTCACATTCTCCATTACACGGTTGTAGTCACTGACGCCGCTTGTTGTGCCTTCGCCGGAAGGTGCATTTAATGGATGGATAGGAGGAGAAGTGACAGGCGTCGCAGCTGGTTGTATATCAATACCAGGATCAGCCTCTGAAGCGACTGCCTCCTCCTGAGTCGCAACGTCCGCTGTAGACACAGCAGGGTCTACGGCGCCAAGAGGAGTGCCTTCAGGAGCGCATATCTTTTCCTGCGCTGCGACTTCCCCTCCGATGGTAACATCATCCCCTCTGTAAGCGCTAGCAACTCAGGAGTAGGGAGGGAGGTATCCTGTGAACAGAAAAGAGATTAGATATCAAAGCATTAAAAGAAAAGGAAACGGTAAAGAGGGACTTACATCCATCTCATGCTCTGATGATGCTTCCGACAATATGGAGATTAAGGGCACTAAAGCCAACGATTGCCTAAAGCAAGAAGCAAGTATTATAAGAGTCGGTAGAGAATTGTTCATTAACAACAAGGGAATGACACATACTCTGGAGGTGGAGTGATATATTGGACAGCCGCCGAGCTTGGAGTCTAGGGCATAGATGATTCAGACTCCTGGGAAGTAAGTCTCGCCTGCTTCTGCATTTGAGAAATAGGGATTTCATCGGAGTCTGAGGCTGGAGGAGAAGGCATTTTTCGTTTCCCGCGCTTCTTTGATGAAGCAGAAGGCGAGTCCTCGGCCTTGGACTTCCTAGCCTTCTTCGCAGGAACTCGCCGGTACGTGCGAGTCGAGCGACTGGCTGGAGGAGTAAGGCTCGTCTCTGAAGGGGTACCTCCTCCAGATCTAGATTCTTCATCCACTGCTGTTGAAACACAGAAAACAAACATTTATTTTTAAAAGCGATTAGTAAAAAGGAGAGCTGTTAAATTTTACCAGCCGGTACTTTCTGCCCAGCTTTTAACTTCAACTCAGTGGTGAGATGTAGGTCCGGCTCTGTGGAGACATCCAAGAACCTCATCTTGCTGCGAAGAGCCTTAAAAGTCAACGACCACTGATAAGGAAAGGCTTCAGTGACGTACACTATGGTGTTCTCAAGAGGGAAGTCCATACGCCGAAGCTCCGTCTTCCTTGATAAGAGATCTATCGCAGCCTGGAAGGAGTTCTTAGAAAGGACACAGCTGCTCCTAGAAGACATGTTGGAATCGTCGAAGAATGGGGCTGCAGAGCTTTGGACAAATCCCAACTGTCTTGCGCATAGCTGGGGATTATAGACTTCGAAGCTGAAGCCTGACTCTGTTGCGCAGGCTAAGATTCTGCTAGTAAGAACAGAGTCCCAGTAAACACTCGACTCCAGCTTCTTCCGGCGCTTGGTGATGGCATGATCAGCTGAGAATGGGTGCCAGTCACGGCGTTCACTCCGGTCAATGTCGACCAGGTGTTTCATGTGCCCTGTAACAGAAGCCCACAGCCTTTGATCCTTTGAATGACAGCAAGACTTGAGCATATGGATCCCATAACAGCTATCCTTAGCAACGCTGGAGGACATCTGATATCCAGAGAGTCCTGGAAGCCATATGCAGGCCCATATGCACCATCCAAAGAAGGCCACCAGCTGGATATTTCGGGAAGGGCTTGGCAGTCGCGCTGGCCTTATAGAGACTCTGGTAGATAATACCCAGCAAGAATGGTGCCCAAGCCACCCTGCTCTTCACCGTGCTCAGGAAATTGGCAATCCTGTATACAAGCTTCGGCACCCTCTTGCCAGCAAAGCAGTAAACATATTTGCTCAACCAGATGCTAAAGAACTCAACCTCCTCAGCCTTACCCCAGACCGCAGTAGACCGGTCCTCAATCATCTTAAGATGTTTCTCTGCTATATTCTGAATCTGTAGCATCTCTTTAGGATGATAATCACCATCCAAGGAATATAAGCGAACGGGGTTCCAGACACACTACTCTCGGTCAAGAAGTAAATATCCTCTAAAGTAATGGTCATAGGACCCTCCGGCAGATAAAAGCAATTCACCTCGCTATTCCAGAGAGGGAGTAGACTGGCACATACCCTTGGGTCACAATGCTTCCCAAGCATAGTAATCTTCATGAAAGACCAAAGACCGCATGTTCTGAGTTTGCCCTCCAATTTCTCCAGCCAACAAGTGAACCACTGTCGGAACGAAGTTGCCTTAACAAAAAGAGGGAGGCTTATGTTGACATGATAGGATATTCTGGGCCTGTGTTAAGTCTACAGCCCATATTGGAACACGGGCCTTAGCTAAGTCTATAGCCCGTCCACTGTGCCAAATCCCCAGTCCGCAACATCCTAAGTCTACGACCCCTTTTAGAAATATGAGTGTGAGCTACGTCTACAACTCATCTGAACACGTCCCACGCACGATCTCATTAAGTGGAGGTTAGAAGAATCTCTGAGAAAAACAAACTCCGAGATCCCTGGGGAGAAGTTAAGATCAAGCCACGATTTAAGGGATTTTTCGAGGACGTGTGGAGCATGCAATGACTTACGGAATTTAGTATAAAAGGGAGAGTAGATTCTACTTAGAAAATTCTCACGATCAATCAGCCAAACACAAGCTTTGTATTGCTCGTCACCCTTAGTTTAGTAGATACCTCGGCCTGGGTTTATTGGGTCATCCTTCCAACAGCGGAGTGAGCAACCGTAGCTCCGTTGATCAACCTTCCGCCAGCACTCCCATCGTCGAGAAGAGCAGCCGTAGTCTCGATACCCAGCTTCCACCATCGCCTCCACCGTCGGGACGAGCAACCGTAGTTCCGGCGATCATCCTCCGCCTGCATCTCCGCCACCAAGTTGTTCATCCGAGGCCTTAGCATCCACATCCGACATCCGCCAGACTCTGCTTCACGGGGCGCAAGTCTACAGCGCACTGTACCGAGTCTACAGCGTCAGCAGTGACGTCAGCACCAGGTCTACGTTTCGCGACAACGAGTCTATAGCGTCAGCAGAGACGTCAGCTCCAGTCGCACCTCCAGCAGCGAGTCTACATCGCCTCCGTCATCCATACCACCGTTTTTTCCTTCATTTTTATGGCTGTAAGCATTCGTTTCTTCTTCTAAAACTTTGAACTTATAACAGCCGTTTTATTTATCATTGAAATTCATCTTTCTGGCGACCTCATACAATTCCCTGTGAGTCCAATTGCCAAATATTTCCGACGTGGTCCGTTTCCTACGCGAATAACGTGGTTTCAAAACGTGCCCTTTGTGAAAACCCGCCCCCATGCGGCATCCGGGACATGCATTAGGGCGCGGTTTCAAAACGCATCCCCCTCATAGGCCACCAAATGTGTTTGTTCCAACACTCGCGAATTTTCTCCCAAGTATTGAAGGAAAAGCCGCCTCTGCCCCCCGTCTGACGCCAGAACGTCCATGCACTTGGTGAATAATTTTCCAAGTGTTGGAGGGGCAGGATTTAAAACCCGCCCCTTACCCGACTTAAGTCGGGAGCTACCCCTCCCAACTCATTCCGTGCGACCCAACACGAAACCCTAGCTGCCTCTAACACCCTCCGACCCCCAACGCCCTCCACCCCCTCACGTCCCGGCCCCTCCGTCGCCCGACCCTCCACCTCCTCACGTCCCGACCCCCTTCAACGCCCTCCCACGCCCCTCACGGTAATTATTATATGATTAGGTGATTTTGCTGCTAATTTAGGGTTTTGGTTAAAATTAGGTAAAATTAGGTTAAATTAGGGTTTTTTATTGAAATTAGGTCAAATTAATGTATTTGGTTGGAAATAGGTTAAATTAGTGTTTTTGGTTGAAAGTAGGTCAAATTACGAGTTTTAGTTGAAATTAGGTCAATTTAGGATTAGGTTATCAAAATTAGGATTTAATTGAAATTATGTCAATTTAGGATTTAGTTGATTTGAAAGTTGAGATTATTTCAAAGTTGTGATATTAAATTATGTTTTGTAAAAAATGCTTTATAATTTAGGTGTTTTGTATAATTTGGTACATAATTAAAGGTTTGTGCTTTGAATTATTATAGGTATTTGAAAGTTCGAAGAAGTTATTCAGTAAATCGCAAGTTTTATCTTACGTTTCAATGTCGCAAGTTCATTTGTTGTTGTATGAAAATAGGAGGGTTATTCATGGTAGTGAAGAAGTAGGTTATAATAGGGGTCCAGTGAAACGTATAAAGGTACCTGCTGATGTCGATTATGTGCAATTTGAAAGGGCCATTGTTAATGCAATGAGATTAAACGAAGGCAGTAGGTTGGAAATATGTCATAGATATCACGTTCCTTCGTATGGTCCTTCTGGCATTAACTTTGTGCTAGTACCTATTGGTGATGACGAGGACGTAAGATTGTTGTGCGAGTTTGCTATGTCAAATGGTGATCGCATTCAAGAAGTGTATGTAATATCAGTTTCTGATAATTCTGGAAATGAAAGGAGGTCTGCAAATTCAAGAAGTAAGTGTGGTAGTAACATGCAGGTCGAAGGAGTTAATGTGGATGGGAGGTTAAATGCCGCGCAAGAAATAATTTCAAATTTCGAAGTTAGTAAAAGTATTCGTCAATTGGAGCCGGTGAATGAAGGGTGTAGCGGTTATGGTGGTAATGTGGGGAATGAGAAGAATGGTGATAATGAGGATGGTGGTAATGAGGAAGATGATTATGAAGTGGGTGACCCGTTTGAAGATTTAGAACGTGATTTGGGCGATGAAGGAGTTCTAACCGAAAGTATATATCGGCGATGTGAGAATCATATCGTCGATTCAATAGTGAATTCTGATAATGACGTCAATACTGATGACGAAATGTTCAATTGTGTTGATTTGGGGAATGACGAAAATGTTATGAATGTAGGGGTTAATGAGGCTGGTCCGTCTAGAAAACGGTTGGCGAAACCTCTAACGTTCTATCTAGACAGTGGGGATACTGGGAAGGCGATATTCGAGGAGGAAGAGGATGTGATGATGACGAACGATCCGGACTCTGTGGTTGAATTTCATAAAGGGATGCGGTTCAAACATAAGATCCATCTCATTCATACGGTGACACCTTCCATATCAAGAACCATTATAATTACGAAATTGTCGAGTCGGATAAGAGGTTGTGGTCTGTGTTTTGTTCTGAGTTTGGTGGTGGTTGCAAGTGGATATTACGCGCGATTCAACGTGCTTGTGATGATGAATTTAAAATAATGATTGTAGGTGAGCCGCATACATGTTTAAATGCAGTGCTTTTCCAAGATCATGATCGACTTGACTGTAATTTTATGGCTCCTTACTTTCGTACCTTTGTTAGAGAATCTCCTGAAGTGAAAGTGTCATTCTTTAGGAATGTAATAAAGGAGAGATTTGGGTACGAAGTAACTAAGAGACGCGTATGGGATGCAAAGAGGAAGGAAATTTCAAATGAATACGGCGATTAGGATGAATCTTATAATGAGTTGCTGTATCTTCTTAATGAATTAGAATTGCCAACCCCAGAACAATTGTTGATTGGGGTGCAACTTATAATATTGGCGATTTGGAAGTATTCCACTTTCAGAAAGTGTTTTGGGCATTCGGTCAGTGTATTCAGGCATTCAAGCATTGTCGACCAGTTGTAAGTATAGATGGCACATTTCTATATGGTAAATATAGGCATAAACTCTTAATTGCATATTCTATGGACAGGGAGAACCATATTGTGCCGCATACATTTGCACTGGTTGATGAAGAAAGCTATGATTTATGGAATTGGTTCTTGAGATGCCTGAAAGGATATGTTGTAGGTGAAAGGACGGGAGGAGTTTGCTTGATTTTCGACAGACATGCCGACATTCAAGCGGCTATGAATAATCCGCAGGTGGGTTGGACCCCACCATTTGCTCATTAGCAGTTTTGTCTTAGACATGTGTCAAGCAATTTCAATACGAGATATAAAAATGTTGTCGTTAAAAGGAAGTCGATAGTCGCAGCTAGGAAATCGATGTCTGTGAAGTATAAGAACATTATGAGAAACTTGTTTGAATCAATGCCTAAAGCTGGCGAGTTTTTCGCCGAGAAGAATGAAAAGCAGTGGTGTTTGAGCCGAGATGGCTTTTATAGATATGGTCTTATGACTACGAATTTGAGCGAGAGTTACAACTCTGTTATAAGAGGTGCAAGAAATCTTCCTGTTTCAGCTCTTGTGAGGAAAACACGGTATAACTGCGTATCTTATTGGATAGCTAGACGGGATGATGTAAACTCTGAGTTGAAAATTGGCGAGTGTTTTACAAGTGTTTTTACAAATCGGTTATTCAAATCGATTGAGAAAGCCAAACGGTACGAAGTAGCGCTTCTTGATCGATAGGAGGGTAGGATTTGACATGAAAACTAAATGAAAGCATCGACTCAAGTATGTATTTCTTCAAAGACGGAAATGCAGCTGCAAGAAGTGGCAAATTTATCGCATTCCTTGTTCGCATGCTTTGGCATGTTATGCACACATGCATGTAGATCATGCCATTGTCATTAGTCATTTCTACTCATTCGAGTTTCAGAACGTATATGCTTCTATGATGGCATTCTTTTGATTGCAAAGAAGAATGGCCAGAATATCGCTTTCCTAGAGTCAATCTTGGCCCTACAAGAGTCAGACCACAAGGACGTCCTAGGTCATCCCGTATACGTAATGAAATGGATATCAAAGAGAAATCTTGAAAAACTAGTTGTGGGTTATGTATAAAGGAATGTCATAACCGATGCAGTTGTCCTAGTAGGAATCTTCGTAAGTGTTTATTGAAAGTTTAAATTATATATTGTTGTTTGTATGCTGAAGTTGTGTTTATCTTTAACCGTTTCTATATTGTCTTACAGGAAAATGCATCCAGGGCCAAGGAGAACAAACGTTCTTAATGCTCAAGGAGAGCATCTGTCGATGGCTGTATGGGAAGCCGGATATAGTATGGTATATAAACTTCTTTAATTTGATATCATTACATTATGTTTTATGTATTCGTACCTTGTTTACTAATTCGTATTTTTTTTCAGAACAACGTCTTACCTTGTCGTCAGGTAGAGAAATCACTCAAGGGAGTTGCAACAGATCTAAGAATGGATGTTTACCTCTGTCACGCAGGATTCTACGGAGTGACTAAGCTTCCGTTCATTTCCTTGGACTGGGCCCTTATCATAGCCTTGACAGAACGCTAGAGGCCGGAGACGCATACCTTCCATATGGTGCACGGTGAGATGACTATCACCCTACAAGATGTGGCCATTCTGCAAGGTTTGCCCGTAGATGATGATGCGGTGATAACAGACACCTCCGTATCTAATGAGGCAGTGTGTCTAAAGTTGTTGGGCCGGGTACCTAGGGGTGACAACATTAGGTCTGGTAGGATTAGACTACGCTGGCTGGCTGTCAATTTTTCTGAGATTCCGATAGATGCCCCTGAGGAGGTAGTGCAGATGCATACCATGGCATATATTTTGCAGCTGATTGGCACCACAAAGTCAGATAGTTTAGTACATCTATTCTGGTTACCTCTATTAGCGGACTTTGAGAGGGCTGGGCAGTACAGCTAGGGTAGTGCCTGCCTTGCGTGGCTTTATAGGAGTTTGTGTAAGGCGATTCATCACAAAGCATCACAAATGGAGGGCCCCCTAATCTTATTACAGATTTGGGCATGGGATAGATTCCCACATATAATGCCGCTTCGACATCGAACCCCACTTGTAGTGGATATGCCTTTGAGTTATCGTTGGGTCGTTGCGAAGGATGTGCGCACGGTGACTACCCATGTCTTTTCTTCTTACCGAGAGGCCTTCGATAGGCAAAGCATGGATAAAGTAAACTTTACGATTTAATAAAGCAATTCCATTTCATTATATCGTGTATTCCTCACACATTCACAATGAAATATGCAGGTTATTTGGCAACCTTACCCGGAAGAGTTGATAGCCATGCTTCCAGAGTATTGCCGATCGGGACAGGCCTTTTGGCGTGCCCGAGTCCCTCTCATTTGCTTCTACATCGTGGAGTGGCATTATCCGGACAGAGTGATCCAGCAATTTGGCGATCAGCAGCTCGTACCGAAGCAATGTGACACCAGCAAGGCCCTCCATCGGATGGATTTGCGCAGCAAGACTATGAACAACTGGAGGGAGATCCATCGTGCCGCCACTTTGGGAGTCTCGCACTAAATACTCCAAATGGTATGCAAGGTACAGTAGGCAATACATATTGTACACTGGCTCCATGCTTGGCACAATGGTAATTCGTTTACACTTTTCCATTCCATTTTTCAACTATAACCTATATTCTTTTCTATCGTGCTCTTTTGTGATATAGATGAGGAATTTCAAAAAGATTAAGATTCGGCCCGCAGCCCGAACTCGTTTCTCTTGCCGAGGATTCTATGCAGATGATGATGGAGTACGCACTGGTACGATTGTATGGTCATACCGGCGGGTTGGGAGATCAACCTGCATACGAGTTCGTGCCACCACATGGTTGACAGAATATGAACGAGGATCCTCACATGGATGAAGAGGAGAATGCGGAGGAAGGGGATGAGGCCGTGCCACCTGCATATGACGAACTCGTGTTTGACGAGGAGGGCAATGAAGTCGGAGAGGGCATGCTCATTTCGTAGGTGACAACTTGGAGGTCGATTACTGCACATCTCACTTCGAAGCTGGTTCCAGTTAAGGCATGAGAGAATTCGAGTATGTCCATTACAACTTTCATGTTCGTTTGAGTTAAGATACCGAAACTCAACTAATATAATATTTTCAAATATGACCATCATTCATATCAAGGAGAAGGACTTCTCAGATCACCCTGCTGTATCCGGATGATTCATCGGAGCAGCCTCGCGTACCAGATCCCGTCATTATGCCTTATGTGAGGAGGAAATCGATGAGGCGTAGGGACTTTACTGATGTTTGCAAACAAACATGTATGACTTTTACGTATTCTAAGGTTTTATGTATGATATTGTTCTACTTTTATGCTTTTAAACAGGGATTGTTTCGAAGTTCGATTGTTTGATTATTGCGTTGTTGACAAAGGGTTTCTAATATAAGTTATAGGTGTACATTCATGTCTAAGAGGGGGGCAGGTTTTGAAAACCCGTCCCTTGTGCATTTCTTGAAGGGGCGGGTTTAACCTGCCCCTTATGCGGTTAAGGTAGGGGCGGGTTTCCCGAGGGGCTGGTTTGTAAGGAAGAGGCCCCCAACACTTGGCGAAATTTTTCTCCAAGTGTTGGAAACCTGCCCCTGCATGAGGGCGCGTTTTGAAAATGAGCCCATTCGACGGTAAAAACTCGGTCCGTATTTAGCAAAAATTTTTTAAAACTAACCGTATTTTCATACAAAAGTCACCGATGTCGTCTGCCTTTACAGACACGGTCAACCACGGGCATTAGCCAAAATTCCTTTTTACTGATTGGGGTTAAAACCAGATGTGAACTTCCGAAGATTTTGCGACTCCTGGGGACCTCCGCTCCGAGTTGTAGTCCGAATAAAAAACGGTGTCTTGACCTTGGAGTTAGTGTTGCGCTTCATTAAAATAAGAGTTCTGGTTTCGATTTTTTTTATACGTAAAATGATGATGGTATTATAATGGATAATTTCAAGAGCCAATAAAATCGGGTGGAATAAAATTGAAGGCAGGGACTTTCATTAAATGGTTTCTTCACATCCCGTAACTTCCATTCAATGGTTTCTTCACATCCCGGAAAGTCGGAGTAGGTGACTCAGAGTTTATGCTAGGCTAGCCTAAATCGGAGTTTCTCATTACAATTTTTTTGAAAATAAAAATCGAAATTTCTAACTCCGATTTCACCTATCCTAACCGAAGAATTTTTAATTTGACCAACCTATTTCGTAAAATATTTTACGCACTAACCTTGTTTTGGAAAAAACCTCCCAAAAAATTAAGGAAAAGAAAATCAACTACCTCCTACTGTACACAGATACAATGAGGGCTCTACCAAACTATCTTTGAACGTCCAAGTCATTGTCTGATCAACAGGGGTAAAAGCGGCAACTACTTTTCATCAGTGAACACGCCCGCGGCAATTCATCGATCCACACAAGCAAGGACATGCTTCCTCGGAGCCCACCTTGTAGTTATATTTGTACGTCAGCTCTTCCCCTAACGATATCTGATCCACCGAAAAATATACATAAGCTATTCTCAGTGGGACAGCCAACACAAACGCTAAAACTGTTGGTAGATGGATTCAAAACCAGAAAACTTACATCTCTATCAGCATAAAGACCGACATGGGCCCGATGTCTGTCCATACTCTCCAGGAGGACTTGATGACTCACAAGATTTGGCGAGCAGCTGCAAAATACAAACATTTAATCAACCACCAGACTTATTAGATTAAAAGCTAAGGCACAAAAGTTTAGATACCCGCAATGACCGTATCTCAGCACGTACCAACCACATCTTTCCTATACTCAAACAAGTTGTTTACAACAGTTACTTCAGTAGACGGATCGAAAAATTATGATAAGTCCCGTAAAAGGGAGGATACAATGTGAACTGAGAGCTACCGATAAAGAATGTCCATTCGAACCATTTTGAAAAAACCACATTTCCTCTGGGACTTCAAAATGACAAACCGTCAAAGACGATAATACCGGAGCTTGGCTTCCATTAAATGATTGTAATGTCCTAAAATTCAACCTTACTAGATAGATGCCACGAATGTGCTTTCCAAGCAAGACTAAAGGCCTGTTATGTCCCAATAAAAAAACACTACCTTCTACATTAGTAGAGTCCGAAACAGTCTTTCCAAGCAACAAAGCACATGACAGCTCAATTAAGATTCATCTAACCAATATTTTCCATTCATTCATTACCTGTGGTTAATGAATCTCGAGACGTTGCCATATTTGCCTGCATCTATTAAATGGTAGTCATTTTCTTCAGTCAGCCTGCACACCTCATTTATGCCACAACTAATGTCATAGATATAGCTATAACCCTTGGCTCCATCACTGAAATATCAAACATGTCATTCAGGTAAAATTCACACATGTCGAAAAACACGCAAATATAATTGGACAGGAACCTTTTGCGCCGTTCAGCAGCCTCTGCTTCACCTAAGACCTCCCCGACAAACTCGCATATAAACATACCCCGGGAAATTGCTTGTGCGGCTCTAACTGCCCAACCCTGCCAAAATGATGTTCGTTATCAATAACATGTATCGATCTTTAGGAGATTGACTGAAGCAATTAATCCTTGGGGCCCACACATCGATAAAATCGTACCTTTTTCTCTGTCCTGAATACTTCCAATTTCACCCTAACACCATTCTGCAAAACTCTATTTGGACAACTCTTACTGCAGCCGCACATGCGATTACATTCATATATAAGGTAACCTCCCTGCATTATTTGAAACACAATATTATGGGTCAATGGAAAGGAATACGTATATCAAATATCATCCTGAAAATACAAAGCAACTAACGGAAACCGAGCAACAACACTTAAGCATTTCACCTAAAGAATATACTTAACACCAGCAGGTTTCAAATTCAATTGAATGAGTTGCTTACATTTGAACTAAGCAATTCCTTATTAAGAACTTATCTTTTGAAAATCAGATGATTGAATACAGTAATGCTAATTCAGAATATTGGTCAAATCCCCACAAGGAAACAGTTGGATATGACAACCATAGAGATAACTAGAAACTGTCTACATAGGAAAAGAAATATTTTGAAAGATGCAACCAAAGTTTCCCATAGGAATACCTGGTGACTGTTTGTAGGACACGATCATAGAGATTTTGATGGGATTTTCAATTAATTGACCAGAGAAATTATAGGATAGGGAACTCAGCAAAAAAGATATTTTCCAACTCAGCATACCATTTCTAAATTTAAAGACATTTCTAAATTTATAATTTGCAGTTCACCAAAAGTAGAATACCATTAATCATTTTAATACACAGAATTGGCACGTGGGAGTACGAAGGCCACAGTTTATGATGTGTCTATTTTCATTGGAGTAGAAGAGAAAAGAAAAGAATAGGGAGGGAAACTCAATTCCCGAGGAAAAACTCCATTCCTATTATTTCAAACTTTTCCTCCGTAGTTTTCTTTTCCTTTGTTTACTTACGTAACCAAATACAGGATTAAAGCATACTTCACTAATTATCTGGAAGAGGGATATTGGATAAATGAACCCACCTCTAAGATTAAGCGCCCATACTCATCATAGGGGAATCTACCATGCATAGGTTTTCCATCTATGTCCGTCGCATCTTGGTAGTCATTATCAAACAGGTAGACATGATCACATTTCTCAGGTGCACATGAAGCTTCTGTACAGGAGCAGCCAAGCTGCAAACTCTGCAAGAATAAAACTGCGTAATTAAGCTTCAAATTTTTAAACGGGGATGCAAATGAAACATGTAGAAAAATTGGAGTTTATACAGCATTTGATGGTTAGGAGTTAGCATGCTAAAAATGTACTAGACTCCAAAAATCAAAGATCACCCTTTGAATAACTTTTAGAGCACACATCACTGATACTTTATTCTATTTTAGGAAAATAACAGGGAGAGGAAAATTTACCGGGGTTTCAAATCCAGCATGAATAGGTTTCGTGACATAGGTGAACCTCTCCCAGGGCATTGAGGATACCACATTATTGTCTTCAGGATTTTCCGCAACATTAAGCAAATCAAGCAGCCACTCGTCCACAACACAAGAAACCTGGACAGACTCAAGACCAAAGCTAATATCATCGCACAGGATGATGGCATTCTGCATGTTTTTGGGTTTAAGTTGGTGTAAATCAATGATACAATGGCTTTCATCAACTTCCCAATCATCCGTCAATGGACTAGACATATGTTCTGAGAAGTTTCTCCATTGACCTTCTGGAACGGCCGTCAACTCAGGTGGCGGGGTAGGCTGCTTCACAGGTTGGCATCCTTTGAGACAGACAAATCCATCAAGATGCCAGTTCACTAGGATATTTTGCTCACCGCACATTTTTGCCGCCTTGAGGTACAATCGTTCAGGCAAAACTCCATATATAGCTTCCAGCAGTGCCTTGATGTTCTCCTTGCAACAAGCAGAGCGAGCAATGGATATGACTTCATATTTGTTAGGACGACCTTTTGTTTTCTGTATGTGGGAGTACAAAATCTGCGCAATAATTGAGATGTCTGCTTCCTCCAACTTACTGCTACTACTCCTACTAGGCTCAACCATTGCATGGGGCTGCGAAACAGATACAGGGAAGCTAAGTGTTTTTGATGCCCCAATGTGCTTTCTCAAGCTAACATTGGCCCGACTTCTAATTCTATAGGATGCTGCACCCAAGGAAGTCTTAAATCGAGGGCGACTGAGCCTTCCTGTCTTCAACTTATAAGGATTGAAACGAAGACCTCTCTTTGGAGGACGGCCGACCATGCCAGGACCCATGTGAGCTGCTTGATGATGACGGCCCAAATCAGGTAACAAGTCAAACCTCATCCCACAGAACCTGCAAACAAACTTCCTAAACTCATCCATATTTTCCAGGCTGCTGTGCAGAGGAGCTGAACTTGTGGGCTCGTGTTTGGAAGGCAAATTATTGACAGCAGCCAGAATAGGTTGTTGGACAACTTTGGAAGATGTGAAAATTTCTGTGTGAACAGAAAGGACATGTGACCACAACTCGTCAGAGTTACCAAAATGGCTACCGCAGGGAATGCACTGAAGAAGCTTGCAGTGTTCCACAAATTGCACCCGATGTCTGTCCTGAACATGAGTCTCCAAAACTTTCTTGTCAGTACATGAATCAAAGCATATAGCACAGGCATAACCTTTAAAAAGCCGCTGTGCATCCTTCCTGTGTCTGTCCAACCAATGGTTGCCAAGAAAAAGAGCGCTCGGAAATTCCTCCAAGCAAATGTTGCACTTTATGGGCTTGATGTCGTCATGGGTAGCACCATCTGTCAATAGTAGTTGAGGCTCTTTCACTCCTAGAGGCAACATTTCTCCATGTCCACCGGCCCCGCAGCCCCAAATTCTCTGCAATCGCTCTTTTTCAGAGCACACCAACTTTGTGAGGAGCTCCCCAACAGGAAGATCTTTGGAAGCTTCGGACAATGCCCACTGGAATTGCACATCCATAGGGACTGGGTTTCTGATAGACATCACACTCTTGAATAACCGGAAAAAGAGCTCGCATGCTCGATGTAATTGTCGCTTTTTCTCCAGAGAAGAACACTCCTCCAAGATCTCTAAAAAAACCTCTTTTGAAAGTATCCTACTTTTACCATTCCTTGCTCGTTTAAGCCAGCTTGGAAGATGTCTGTCACAGTACAATGAACAACGAATTGGGCTATCCATACACTCCTTCTCATTTGGTAAACATGAACCCAAACAATGGGCAACGAGTCCCAAGCCACTACTATCTCTGCTAGAATGATCCCGCTTCTCTGTAGGTAACATGAAAACAGAGGCACGATCTACATGGGGGAAATGTAATGCTTCTTCGGATGGTGTGCCAATGCCAACCATGCCTTCTGAATAAGAATACAAGTCTTCATGCTTCCTTTTAAGCATATTATCTGATGTTTTTACACCTTCAGGTCTATGCTTTTTGCAAAATGAGAAGCCTGGAAGTGAACGATGTTTACATCTAGTACCTAGGACAGTAGTGCCCTCACAAGGAGGTGTTTCAACAGGTAACGGCCTTTCCATCTTCACAGAGCTGGCAGCATAACGAGATGCCAAATGTATACAACAGTAAATCTCGCCTTCATTTGCAGACCTATTACATTGTCTTTGTTTGGACTCGACAAAAGCTGTACACTGCCGACTCCTACTTTCAGAATCTAAGTATCTCACATCTGCTGATATGTTTCGAGCTGTCACCGCTGGTGTTACCGCTAACTCTTTTGGATGAACCGCTTCGACGGGATCGGATTGAACTAAATCCAGCCTTCTGTCCTCAACGACAATTTTATCCCATCTATCAGTAACATTTGTGTCTGTACGTTCCCCTGCATTTTCACTTTCACGAGGCTTAGGTGTCAAAGCAGCACCATTTGCAGTATCCTCATGGTTAAAAAATGCAGATTCAATCACAACATTAGTGGCTTCCCCAGACTCCGTAGCATCTAGCTGAGATGCATGCACCTCTGCCCTTCTAACTTCCAGTTTGGGCCTCTTCACCATCACTGGAACGCTAGGAATAACGAGATGATTAAGATCATGTTGCTGAAAGCGGACAACATTTGTTACAGGCTGGTGCTCATGTGCCGCCGAAAACCATTTTACGACATCATGCTTCCAGGTTCTCCACTCAGATCCCAGTACACCTTGTATCACTCCATTCCAAAGAGAATTTACTTCTTTCCACAGAACATTTTCGAACAATTCCTGCCATGAGCCATCATTAGAGAGGGTTCTTCAAGAAGTTAGTTAACCAAAAGTAACTCCGGAAATTGGAAGAAACAGGCAAAATTCAACCTATCATCAATGAAATAGATTTCTTGGAACAGCTAGTTATTCCTTGAAGAAATAAAGGGGATAAAGACCGGTTTTTCATGTATTAATCAAAATAACAGAACTTTTTTGGCATGGATATTGTGGAAATTGATGTCGATAGCGAAGACCAATTTTCTACTTTAAATCTGTCGAACATGATAAGACCCTTCATTGAAGTACAGAAAACTCTCGAGACAGTCTGGGCTTAATTATTTAGAACAATAAATCTCAATCAAATGCTATTGGTAAACACAAAAACCGAGTTGCACAGAAAACTCTGAGTCACACTCCAGAGAAGACAAAATGTTGGAAGCATGAACCGACCTCTTTTAGTGTCTCGATGATTTCAGCACTTTGTGCATTGCAACATCTGTGGGTCCAACTACTAAAATCATGCTGTAACCATTCCAAATTTAGGTAGCGGGACAATATCATCTGCAGAAGTGAAGAAGCTACCTGTTATCTACCAAAGATGGTTTCAGTTAAAACTTTTATTGCATCAAATATCACATCCTAAGTATGAGGCACAAATTTGGGCATTAACTGACAATTGTAGAGAAAAGCAAGAACCAATGAGAGTATTGCCTATAACAAAACTAAATATAATTGGAGAGCAGAGTGCATTACATTTTGCAACTTCAGAAGCATTTTTCCGATTTCATCGTAGCCTGTACATTGGGATAGTTCCTTAGCAAACTCCTTCCACACAAGCATCTCTCGAGAAGCCTCGGTCAAAGCCTGTAAAAGTTTGAACATCACAAAAAATGGACAATCCAAATGAAAAAGAAAAATGAAGCTGTGAAAACGCAAAGAATTTGTCAAAGGGAATTGCTATAAGGTATACCTCCACATGCAACTGATCAACAATGTTCATCATACCAATAGCCAACCTTTGCATGATGAACCGTCGTGCGACGCCTAACTCTTCGACCCATTTCAGTCCGATCTTATGTGCTCTATATGCTATTGGCTCGGGAAATTCATCAATTGGCCGGACGAGATGCATGTCTACCCAGGAGTAATTTTTTGTATGAGGAAAAAATACAACAAAATACTTCTTCCTCTCATGGGTCGGCTTCCCTTTTAAAGTTGTCAAAGGCCAGTCAGCTCTTGCGCATCTAATTCCAGTCTGCCACTTCCCTCTCCACTATTCTTGGAGCAAAAGATTATCAGGAAAAGAAAAGGAAAAGAAAGCCACAATAAGCATCATAAACAGTATCATGAGACAAACTCAAGAATCGTCCAACTTGGTAGGGCTTGAAAGCACTGGATAAAAATTCATTGGACATGTTAAGTTGTCCTACTAAACCGAAAAAATACAGATGGTTTGATCTCTCAAGGATTTCATCAACGAAGATTTAATCGAAGAACTTTAATGTGCAATCTCAGAATGGCATCGGACTACAAATGCAATCGACAGTGTTAATAACTCGATGGCAAATGAAAATTAGCAGGGAATAAATGATTCTTGCCTAGTTGGGAAAAACAAGGATTATATGATGGCAGAAATCTGCTCAGAAAAGTGAACATATGCTTCTGATTTTGGAAGAAGAAAACTGGACAAACCAGTGAATGTAACAATAGCTAATTCAGTATAACCCAGGATATTAGCTTTCGAGTTACCTTCACCCAAAGAGCTAAAGCATGGTCTCCTTCCAACCACTTGGGCTCTGAGAGCAACGAATCACCCTCACTGTTATTGCTCGGAAAGTCACTTTCAATAGTATCCACAATAATCTGAGAGGTCTCAGAAGCCAAGCAGAATTCTTCATTTAGCTGATTTTCCTCAAGATCGTCGGGCCCACCAGATAATTTCAGGCCATCCATTGAACAATCAGAATAGGGAAATCCAACCAACTGGTTGTCATAATCATCAAATTGGCTGGCAGCTTCCTCCCTTTCAGCGTGCTCTTCATCGTGGTTTCCCAGAGTCAATGACGCAGCATCTATGCCCCCGTCGCGCACTTGCAATTGCTTATTGGACTCGATATTGTTACTTCCCATCACGGATAGCATTTCTTCAAAGGAAGATCTTTATCCTTTTCAACTCAACCACCAGTTGATGATTGTCATCACAGATTCAAGATAAGTTAACAGCTTCGTCTCCAGGATTGTAAATCAGACTCCCCAGGACTCTGCAAACTAACCAATTGACCATACAACAACAATCAGAGCTCCTGAAGCAACTTCTAAAAGCTGAATTAGTTGGGGAAAAGCGAGAGGCAGTAGAAATCGAATAATATAAGAGAAAACTACACAGCATTTTGGGCAAATGATTTTTGAAAACCTACATAGCCGGGGCAAGCAAATGGTGCAACCAATAACAGGTCAGATCTGCTACCAAAGTGCTCTGTAGAACATTATATATTCACATAGGACTACAAAAGATTCCCGGTTCACAAATTTCAATAACACAGCTATCTTCTTAGGATCTTGGTTTGACAGTCGGAAACCCCCTAAAACCGATCCAGGAATCAACAAACCGTAAAAACCAACAACAGAGAAATATAAAATAGAAACTGTGATCAATTGGGCACATATATGGGCTTTATTTAAAAGATTTACTTGTATCTTTGAAATAAACACTATTCTATAATAGACTGCAGTTGGAAGAGCGACGTGAAACTTGTTCACCCCTAATCTAATAGGTAGGATAATAAAGTGGCTACAATCTGCGTCGTCAAGGGTTCAACTATCCCCTGCACATTCGATTCTTTTTTGCCAATATATATTTCAGGAAAATAAAATTTATGAAAAGAAAAATATAATCTTAACACAACAAAGTCATGGAACTTTGAACAATTTGAAGACAGGATTTTGGTACAGAAGTGAATATTGTACCTAATGAAATGTAATATCTCCTACTGGGAAAAAGAAGGATAATATAAACAACAAAATTGACAACAGCATAGTACTTGTAATCTAAATCGATGTGCTCTTCAAAACTCGGGAATCTGCTCTAGTAGCAATCACAGTCTAAACAAAGGTAAACCAACTTCGCTGTGCTGCTTAAAAATCACAAACGCACATGAATTAACTACCCAACATCACAAATTTCGACAATTAACCTGAAAAAGGGGTATTAACATTACTGACAGTGTAATTACCCAAGAGGCCAACCCTCCCAACATCCTTAAAAGCAACACCAACATCGCAGAACAAAAGAAAAACATCAGATCAAAAGCATTCAAAAAGAAAAGAAAATTAGCCCAGAAGTTTTACATGCAGAGATTTCTTCTTTGTAAAAAGAATAATTGAAAAAAAATAGTAACAAAAGTTAAAAATAGATTGTAACATTACAACAAACAGTAAGTAGCGAGGGCTTGCAGTTGGTAAAGCCACAGTACGTTTGAAAATAGGAAGAAGAGGGGACAAAAACGGGGAGGGAAAATACTCGAAAAAAAAAACAGAAACAGGAACATCCTCAGGAGTCGTCGACCCTGTCTGTTTATGTGATGGGCAGGGACCTCCTGCAATATTCAGGACATACGTCCAACACCAAGTACATCAAAAACTCCCCGACCCACGTACCCAAAGATCAAGAATCACCACATTCGGTACCCAACAGAGGAAGAAATCAAGCGGATCCGCCGGATTAGGTTGGGATTTTTGGGATGGGGGATGTAAAAAAAGGAACAACTTATGAGGGGGAGATGGACATGAACACAAACCCAACTAGTCATGCACGACCCAGAAAAGAAAGGGGACGGCCATCTCAATCTTTATCGTGTTACACACATCAAGAAAATCAAATTGGATGATAACCCACCATTAGAATCCCAAACACGAAGAAGAAAGATGGCATGACCCTAAACCCCAAAAGAACAAGAAGAACGAGAACGATTGTGGATGGAACTTGGGTTCTTGAACATGTGTGGGTACATACGACGGGACGTGCTGATAAATGTGTGCGTGAGAATGTGTGTACCAATAATGATGATGATGGTGATGGAGGAGGACGAGGGGGTTGTTCGGCTGCTGCGGACCCAAAAGGAAAAACAAAAGATCAAACCATGGGCCCGAGGACAACAGACAAGGGTTAGGTTAGGACCCGAATAGGGACATTTTGGGGGTGTACGTCATGAACGAAGGATTTTGGGAGACGAATTTTCGTGGTGGGGTGGGAGGATTTTATTTGATGATATGATGACCCCAGGATCCAAGACCAGGGTTTGTTCTTTACTTTCTTCCGTTCTTTGATGTACCAGCAGAAGCGGCTAAAATACAGTATAAGTAAATTTATTTGTCATGTATTTAATTTTGCTCCAAAATAATTTAGTAACGGGATGAGATCACTCCATGCTTTTAGTATAATTGAACGGACAAATTCGTGTCAACAAGCCCGGTAAAATGTACTAAATAGAGATAGTAAAGTATTAAACTTTTACTTTTTAGTACATTTTACTAAAAGGACCCTTTAATGGCCGGTGAATTAGTAAATCATTAAGACTATTACAATACAATTTAGTACATTCGTTCTAAAATATTTTTGTAAATTACTAAATTATGGTTTAATATTAGTACATTTTTACTAAAAATTTTGTTAATGTATTAAGTAATTGTTACTAAACTGTATAATAACAGGCTTAATACATTGTACTAACAATTTACTAATCAACCAAACTTTTTAGTAAAAATGTACTAATATTAAACCATTTTATTAATTTTATAATTTATAAAACTATTTTAGTACAAAAGTACTAAATTGTAAGGGTTATAGTCTCAATGATTTACTAATTCACTGGCCTATCAAAAGGTTCTTCTAGTAAAATTTATTAAAAAGTAAAATTTTAGTACTTTACGAACATTATTTACTATATTTTAGCGGACTTGTTGACACGAATTTACTAAGAGTCCATTTAATTATACTAAACATATACTAAATCCATAGGCATGTTATCAAACAATTTTTACGCGAATTTACGACATATACTAAATTTCGTCTTTTAGCAGCCTCCTGTACCAACCAAAAAAACTGAACGTGTCTCGGGTTTGGGGCGTCGGGGCATTGGCATTTGGGTTTGGGCATTACATGGATTTGTATATTGTTGTTTGTTTTCCTTTCTAATCATCCCCACCTTTTTCATTTGCTAAATTTTTTTTTTTTAATTTAATGAATCCAAACAAAATGTTCCAAAAGAAATTTCTCGTTTTTCTTTGTTTTGGCAATGTAAAAAATTTTTTATATTCCTAGCAACAACTTTATTTTTTCATTTGTAGCCCCATTTATAGCATTTGTTATTTTTTTTTTTGCCTAAACGTAATGGCGTCAGTGGATCCTGCCTACGTGGGTTAATAGAACCACTCTCGTACCAACGTGGATTAAATAAACAAATACAAACCAAGCATCCGGGTGGATTATAGAAAATAACAATGGATTTTAAAAAAACAAAAGGGTTCCTTCGTTTATTATTCTCCATATTAAAAAATCCTAAAAATAAAAAACGTGGGTGCAGGTAGTCGGAGCCAACACGTAGAGCAGTTAAAGTCGTAGCAAGACACCTGGAGCAGAGGAACATGAGCAAACACGTAGGTTCTATTATTGCTGAAACGGTGATGCCTTCCTTGTTTTGTCTTTGTGCTTTCATGGACCGGTTCACGTGAAAGAGACAACATGTTGTATAGAAATTTCTTTAAGCTATCACCTGTTAAGTGTGAGCTTCCCTTTGTTGGAAATATGAAGTCAGTGATAAGTAAAGAGTTGATCTTTATCCGGTTGATATTTCATTAAGGTGTATTGCAACTATTATTTTATGTAATAGAACCATCTCAGTGGTAGAATGTGGACATAGGTCAATTAAACTAAACTACTATAAAATTTTCTAATGTCCATTATCATTGCGGTATAAATCTTACAAGCCACCATATAGACAAATCGTAAGTGAAACTTACAGCAATTGAATCCTATGATTTGAGAAACACTTTGTTGTGGTAACACAGATTCATTATCTTAAACTAAGACATTTTCTTCGGTAATTCCAACATTTGTAAACAGGGCAAAAAAAGGTGTCGAATGCTAATTAACCTCTCTTAGTGCCCTTAATGGGACTAACATTAGTTTTGGATGATTAACATGTACTCTCATGAATAAATATTATAATTCGATGGTCACAATTTATTTACCATAGATGGTTTAGTCATTCTAACATTGTAATAAAAAATTGTTCTTCTGTTTTTAACACAACAATGATTGTGTAAGCTTTGATATATGTGTGGCTTTGTTAATACGAATGTTTTCTTTATCACAAGAAAGCACAGACCAGTTTTGCTTTGGATGTAAGTTTTTTTTATTTTTAATTTCAGGACCCAAAAAAAAAGTGAGAAAATGTTACCCCGAAGCAAAAGGGGCTAATCGCACAAACCTCATCCCATCATTATCATATCATTATATTGCGTTGGAGATTGTGAAAAAGGGCCTCCTTTTCGAAATTTGAATGGCAATAATTGGACGCTATTCTCTTTTTTTAGCAAAATATAACATTTGTATGATTAGAGAAAAAGAAAATCAAAGAAAAGCCACATTTAATGAAAAAGGTGATGAAAAGGTAATGAAAAAGGCACTCGTAATTTAAAGAGTAACAATAATTCAAACATCATTCTAAATTTAAAATTTATAAATTCCATATATTTTTTATTACTGTGAATCTAAAATTCCAATTTCTAAAGAGTTTGATGTCACTAAATAAATAAAATAATAAAAAAAATTTTACAGGTTTTAATCCAAAAAAATTTTACAGGTTTTATTATTGAGTATCGTCTGGACTCCATCCTTCACGAAGAAGATAATAGGTTCAAACCTTCACTTGAAGACCACATCCTAGTTCCATTATTCGCTATGATTTTGCATATCGCACGGGCACCATCATTTGCCTAGTAATGGGCAATAGTCTAACCCATCCAGGTGAAGGACGTGTGTTCTACTTGAGGACAAATGCACAAGACTAAGAAAGTAGTTGGGGTATGATGTGACGACGTCGAAGAAATGGAGGCGATTCAACAATAGTTGGGATACGACATGACGAAGACGACTCGACACGAAAACCAGTATGATATCCGAATAAGCAATTATGATTCGCAGTATAAATATAATTTTTAGCGATGATGTAACACGTTAAATCACGATAATAAATATTGGGTTTCCACCTTAGCCTTGATTTTTAGGCGCTTTGTTCTTTTTTGTGTTTATCGAGAGTGAACTCTACGGTCCATTTCATGGCTTTTGTAAGTATTACTTTCGATTAAACACTGTGTTTTGTACTCTTTTTTATGGTGACTACATCTCAAATCAAATTCTAAATTTTGTATTCATTTGTTTTTATTTTTCCAGCATATTTGCTAGTCATCAGTACCCAAACTCCTTCGCCAGGTTACATAAGAAAGAATGGTGTTTTAAAGGTACTTTCCTAGCAAACGAGGGGAAGATGAAGAACCATGAAAATATCTAATTATAATTGAAGATACTACTCCATTAAAAGAAAAAGACTAGTTTTTAACTCAAATTTTAAAATGTCACGTGATATTTGCATAGTAATTAATATTTACCTAATAAGAATTTTAAATGAAACGTACGAACAAACACCTTTCCTCGTGTTTTAGATTTCGAAAATCAAGAAAAAAAATAAAAAGAAAGCCAAAGAAAAGGATACCAGACGAAAAGCTCGTGTGTTGAGATGCAACAATACTTTTTGCAAACAAACTAAACTACAAACCACCCCCACCTCGGAAGCGGCTATTCTTCCATGCATGGAAGCTTCCACCCGTTTATGAAACTTTCTCGAAATTACATTAATTTTCATGAAACTTCGGAGATATTTCGTAAAAGAGTATGAAATATTTACAACCTTGTCACTTTCGTAATTTACGAAATATTTACGAAGCAGTTCCGTATTCCGTTCGTAATGGTTCGTAAAGTACGAAACACGTTCGAAAAAGTTTCGTAAAGTACGAAACTGGTTCGTACTTTTTTACGTACCCGTTTCGTACTTTACGAAATTTTTAAGAACGGGTTTCGTACTTTACGAACGAGTACGAACGTAAGTACGAAACCGGTTCATAAAAGTTTCGTTACGAACCAATTTCGTAATTTACGAAACTTTTACGAACATATTCATGCTTCTATTAGTACTCATTCGTAAAGTACGAAACTTGTTCATAAAAGTTTCGTGAAGTACGAAATTCGTTCGTAAAAAAGTACGAAACGAGTTTCGCACTTTACAAGCCTACTCGTACTTCCATTCGTAATCATTCGTAAAAGTTTCGTAAAGTACGAAACTCGTTTTATATTTTTTTATGAAAGGATTTCGTACTTTACGAAACGTTTACAAACGAGTTTCATACTTTACGAACGATTACGAATATGTTCGTAAAGTATAAAACTCATTTCGAACTTTTTTACAAAATATCCCCGAGGTTTCATAAAAAAAAATCGAAACGTGGGGGAAGTTTTGTAAACGGGTGGAAGCTCCCACCCATGGAATAATAGTCCCGTCCACCCCACCCCCTGTTCTCACGAAAAATCTCCCTCTCACTCACCCTTCATTATTCTTCCACTCACAGACGTTCCAAGAGGTTAAACCCTTTCTTTCCTTATTCTTCTTCTGCTTCATCACCTCAAGGTCATCCGAATCCCCCGTGTTTCCGCTTCCCCAGTGAGAAGCTATTCGAGGACACTTTTGACTTCCTCTGCCGCAAAAAACTGGACCGTGTCAAGCTGGTAAGAATGATTCCTATAATTTCCTCCTCCCCTCTAAGTCAGTACAATAACAGATCAGAGATCATTCATGGAGTTGAGATTTTGACAAACAGATGTTGGCGTTAATCCCGAAACAGAGGATCATAAATTGCTGAAGCAAGAAGTCTCAATTCAACCTTACAACCCTGTATTTTTTAGCGGTTGTGAGGATTCATTGGACTTTTCCGACATTGGCCTCACCATGTTTTTGCTTTTCTATTAGATTTTTCAGCTGGAGAAGAGGCTGAGAGCAACTCAACGGCGCCGTGCTATTGAGGAGGCGCTAGGAGTTGATTCATCCATAGCTCACTGCCAATCTGGTTCGATATGTTGTCTCTCCTTTTGCCGACAAAACTTCTTAGATCTTCTCTGACATCAATCCAGCTAGCTGTGGAGATAGATAAAGGAAATAGCTGTGCTGGAGTTGGGAGTTACCTTACTGTAACAGTATCCCCTGTCACTTTACCGGAAGGCTTTCGATTCAAAGGTCTCGTCTTGGCATATGGAATTCCCAGGAACAACGTGAAGAGACTGTTTTTGCTTCTTAAAGTGAGTAGATATTTTCCATAGAACCATATTTTCCCGATCTCTTGATTCACTGTCATAGCTTCACCTATACAATATATGCAGCCACACGATCAGCGCTGGCACCATTCAGAGTTCTATCGTTGGATGTCGAATGCCTAGACCCAGACACGTTGATCATATTTTCCAACAGTTTCCAAGCAGCTAATTACAATGTGGCCGCTGATCCCGGATTCTTTTGTTAGTTAGTGGCTACGCTGGTTACTCTCATCACAGGAAACCTTAAAACGGGGGACAAACGGCAAGCATATGCAATTGACCAGGCAGAGCCACTTCACTTCGCCTCTCCTACGGGAGTCATTCCGACCCAGCAGTAAGTAACCATCATAATCTACACTAACCGTGTCAGGGTTAAACGTTTTTTAGTCACAGGTCCGCCTGTACACAGCGAGAGGAACCTTCGAGGAGCTGGAAGCTCCTCCGAGCAACCTTTGGGATCGGGAAAGACCACAAGCCGCTGCTCCCAGAGCTAATTGAATGGTTCGCCAAGGATTCTGGGCTGAGCCCATCTGGGGTGATGAAAGTGCCACTGATAAGCACCCCAGGAACATCAAATGGGTTCCACACAGCTTAGTTTCCGGTATCTGATATCTAAGGAGTTAATCAAGAAGCCGTAGGTTACAACCTCTGCAGGCCCCAAATTGATAACCTCGTTAGAGTTTAGACCAATTGACAAAGATGTAGCTGGAATGCACAGTATTACTATTCTACTCTATAATTTGGGTTGGTCTGGCGATTTTCCGTTATTCCTCGACAAGATTTTCAATCCTTGCCATGATAATAACCATCAAAATAACAACCAACCACAACAACAATCACACCAATGCATGCATCTAAGAATAAGCAAATATAGGAAAACAGAATAAAGCAATTTTTGTCCATCCAGCGCCAATCTTCCAATCTTCGATCAGACAAGAGTGACAACCAATGTCAACTAGAAAATAAGCAATCATAGTAAAACAAGAACAGCAGCCTGAAAATCATCTGTGTTCCCGAAAAGAAATTATGTGCAGAACTGAAATTATTTCATTCATTCTAACAGCAAACATAACTAAACAAGCACCAAAAATTAAAATCATGACACGCAAAAATTGCAAGTTCTTGGAACAGTGAGGCATTCAGAATGAGTAGGAGGATTATTCATCAGAGAATCAGGTGGTATACTTAGGTTCATCATAATGCCATATCACTATATAATGAATGTAAAAACAAAGAGAAGAAAGAAAAAAAAAACTTCTCTCAGACAAATGCCTCGAGATAATCCTCATGATTTAAAAGAATGGAAGTTCAATCGGACTCGTCATCTTAATATCATCATCATTGAGAAGTTTTTTTGTAGATTGCACACATCAATGTAGATTAAGGATATGAGATCCTCTGCACTTAAAATATAAGACTATTCATCGCATAAAAATAATTCATGGATAACATACAATGAAGAAATTAATACATGCTTAAGAAATTGAAAAGTTTAGGCACTGTTTAGAACAAGAGCATCATGCCTCTTCAGTTCAGGTCTCCAATATTTTTCCGCACGGCGAAAATCTCAGAAGAACGAAAGTTTTAAAATTCATCGTCATAAGAGGCAAACTGACTCAATTTATCATATATTTGACAGATAAAAAAGTAAACATTAGACGTTTTGGTTAAAAAGATTTGTCAGAGATCAATATTCAGCACTTGATGCATCAGCCAGGGATAACTGATATTTAATAAAGTCTCATCATTCAAATCATTTACATAAATAATTTAAAACCACAAAACCCAAACTTTCAAAGAAAAAATAAAGAAAATTCTGGAAAAAACACGGCATAGAAAATCATCCATAAGCGAGAAGAGGGCATCAGATCTTCCTATTCAAGTGTACATCGTGCCCATACACAATATAAGCATGAGCACTCAACAAACTAGAACAAAAAAGATTTCGTCATCTGCCTCCCATCCCCTCCACCGGGTGAAGGCATAAACCAACCCCCAATCCATCAATCAGAAAACAACTAGAAAAAAGAAACATACAGCCGAGAGAGAAAGGGAGTATGGCGGCTGGGAAGTCGGGAGGACGTCAATGGGGTTGAAAGGTTGGGGAGAGGGGGAGGGATTTTATAGAGAGAGAGAAGGGATGGACGCCGCCAATCCCAAACCCTACCTTCCCTCCGAATAATTTGGGCCCCCAAATAAGAAAACGGGTTGGGCTTGTCAGTCTTCGGTCTTCCAGTTCCTCTTTCTTTTCGTCCTCCTCCTCCTCCAAGCCAAGCCCAGCCAAGCAGTGGGAGTGCTGTGGGAGCCCACCAACAACAGAAAGCAACCAGAGACCCTCTCTACACTTCCCCAGGTCTCCATCCTCCTCGTTCTCTGTTTTTTGGGTTCGTTTCCTTTGTCGAGATCGGGTTTCCGTCGGAATCTTCAGTGATTTTCTTTTAATTTTGGGAACACCTCTCCTGTTTTGATTTTGTAGTTTGCGGGTCGATCTTAGAATTGGGGGCTTAGCTTGCCTATTGTGTGGGAGTATACCAAGATTACGGATCGGTCGTGCGATTTATTTGGTTAATGTACTCTTGTTTCGATCTAGTGGGATTTTGTTTTGCTATCGTTCCATGATTGGTTGATTTTATTACTTGTTACATGTCTGAAGCTTGCCGGGCCTTTGGGTGATTTCTAATGGAAGATGGCTGAGAGCTACTTTGGACATTTCTTGACTTCCTATAGCTCCCTCCCTGGCTTTAAGATTTTTGCTTGCTACTTCGTTTTGATCGTGCTGACTAGGTGAGTTCTGGATCGTTAGTCGTCTATACTTATACATCCCCCCTCTCCCATTTTTTATTCTTATGAAACCATTATCGGGTATTTTAATTGCTTTCCATTGGTTTAGGTTTCTGTTGTATTCATCCTTCATTGTACGCGGCAACGTGAAGGGAGCAGAGTCTTTTACAGTATTGACTTTTGTTGTGCTCGTTGAACCGCGACCACTTATAGTCATAATTTTAGCAAGGTCACATGAGGGGTATACATGTTAGCGGCTTGTAGTAGCTGTTTCTTGAACTTTTGTCGACAATGCAGGTGCATTGAATAGAATATTAGAAGCAGTTGATAGAGTTTTAGTCGTTTTTTTACACAAAACTTTCCATGATTTTTATTGATGTCCTGTCAATGATGCATTATTTAAAGATGGTAATGTGAAAGATTTTGTTCATAGAAAATGATAGAATCCACAAAAGGAGCATCCTCTAATAGTCTACTGGACATAACCATCATTGTACAATTATCTTCATAAGCAATTGACATAAGTCCTTCTAAAACATTGTGTCGGCATATGTATTGAAAATTTATTCTATTGACGGCCACTAGCGATCATCTTTCATGTATATTATCTTTAATAAATTTCTAAAGGGGACTTAGTATGTTATTGTTGATGTTGTGACAGTTATGTGTACCTTTAGAGTACATAACCGATAAACTATAAGTTGTAATCACAGGACTGACCCGGCTGGATCTGATTTGCTGTACCTTCTCTCCCTTTCCTTCATGATTTTTGTTACTGTCGATGGTTAAATAGAATTGCAAATGGGCGCCGAAAGAAGTAGAGAGCTGTTGTAAGGGTATCTTGAATTAGAATTGCTTACATAGAATCATGAATGGGGTTAACTTATGCCAGGGGCTCAGGCGTGTTACAGAGGGTCTATATGCATAGGATATTTATTTCAATTTCTCTTTGACACACTGTTTGATCCCTGCCAGAAATCCTTGGGAGGATTGGGAGGAAGTCTTCTTTATTTAGAAATCACATTTCACAAAAAAGAAAAGAGAAGAAAAGAAAATTGTTGTGCATGAAATTCAAAATTTTCCCACCTGATTATTCGTTCCTCTTACAATTTCCCTTTCCCCTTCCATTGCGACAACCATAGTTCTGTCTTATTACAGCTTTGAATGCATTTAATTCCTCTGGCTTTCTCCCTATTCTAAAGAAAAAAGTTCTTCATGTAAAGGATTCGACTGGTGACACTAGTGTTTCTTTTCCTTTTTGTTCGGGGGTTCTCAAATCTTCCAATGTGTTTCCTATTTTTCCTTACTGAACCTAGAAGATGTCTCGAAGATACGACAGCCGTACCACCATCTTCTCCCCTGAAGGTCGTCTTTACCAAGTTGAATATGCAATGGAAGCCATTGGAAATGCTGGTAGTGCAATCGGGATCCTGGCAAAGGACGGGGTTGTACTGATTGGGGAAAAGAAGGTTACCTCCATGCTCCTCCAAACTTCAACATCCACTGAGAAAATGTACAAGATTGATGACCACGTGGCATGTGCTGTAGCCGGAATCATGTCCGATGCAAACATCTTGATCAACACGGCGAGGGTTCAAGCCCAACGCTACACGTACGCGTACCAAGAGCCCACGCTCGTTGAGCAGCTGGTCCAGTCCCTCTGCGACACCAAGCAAGGGTACACAGTTTGGTGGCCTCCGCCCTTTCGGAGTGTCATTCCTGTTTGCTGGGTGGGACAAGAACTACGGCTTCCTGCTTTATATGAGCGACCCAAGCGGGAACTACAGTGGTTGGAAAGCTACAGCAGTCGGCACAAACAACCACGCGGCACGGTCCATCCTCAAGCAGGACTACAAGGATGATATGGATAGGGAGGAAGCGGTGCAGCTTGCACTCAAGGTGCTCAGCAAGACCATGGATAGCACCAGTCTTACTTCGGACAAGCTGGAGCTGGCGGAGATTTTCTTGACCCCTTCCGGTGACGTGAAGTACGGAGTGTGCTCCCTTGAGTCCCTGACTAAGCTGTTGGAAAAATCAGGGGTGGCGCAACCGGTCAGCGAAGCAGCATGATAGCCTTTTTCATGGGGGCAGGAATTATACTCCTGGCGGGTGAATTGTTGGGCCTTTGGATGTGCATTTGTCTATTTTCTGGTGGGAGCGAGGCGAGAAAGATTTGAGAATGTCAGAATCTTAATTTAGTTGGAACAGCTGGAGAGGTTGTTGGTCCCTTAATCTGGTGGGAAGACTTGGGATGGGGAGTTCTCGGGTTTAGGGGAGGGACATAACATTCATTTCAACTAAAAACTTCTACCAGGAATATTGATCTGACGTGGGCCTTCTCTGCGGAATGGATCCCCGCAAAGTTACTGTGATGCGGGGACAGCAAGGAATAGATGATTTTAATTCCAAAATGAGGTAAACGTCACTAAGAATGCGGAATGGAGTGACGTGGGTATGGACGGAGGTTATGTTTTTGGGTGCGGATGGAAGTGGAAAAAGAACTGGGATAGATGAAGAATAGGTCGAGAACAACCTCCACGGATATAGATTTACCACCGTGAAAGAAGACTCGGATAGACTCGTTTGTACCGTGGATACAACGACACCACTACGAACAAGACGAGGCCGAGGCACAACGCGGAGGATATAGATACATCACCACCGGTTGAACTCTCTACTCAATTCATATTTGGAATCCACCAAATGAAGAAATAGGTTGAAGGAGAATCCACTCATTTCGGATAGAAAGACATAAGTCTATTTTTGGGTTTTAAAAGTATGAAAATTAAAGTGTCTCAAATGAGTAACAAAGGCACCTTATATAATGGCCTTGGAAAGAAAGATGAATTAAATGAAAAAACATTCAACTAAATGCTTGCATAACTTTATACTAGTCATAATGGCTTTATTGGGAATAAATGCAATTAAATGTAAGGTAGTGGAGGCATGAGTGTCCTTGGAATTCAATGCGTCTTCAATGTGGGTTTGCTTATGTTTCGACTTGCTTCTATTTCGACTAGACTTGCTTCTACTGATCGACGGTCGACTGAGTGCGAGTTAGTCGATGGTGAACAGGTACGTCAACGGTCCTTGTATCATCCTTCTCTTGTTGAAAAGAGTTTGTCCTCAAACTCACAGGATCATCATCTTCCACAAATGGAATAAGGTCCTTGACATTGAAGGTGGTTGAAACTCCATAATCTCCTAGGAGATCAATTTTGTAGGCGTTATTTATGCGCTCAATGACCTTGAAAGGACCTTCTGCTCGATGCATCAACTTGTTTTTCCTTTTGGTGAGAAATCTCTCATTCTTCATATTGATCCAAACCAAGTTGGAAAATCTTCTCCTTAAGTCCTCGATTGGCCCTCTCTTCATGGCATTTGTTGGCCTTCTTGATTTGGACATGAATCTTCTCATGGAGCATTCTCATCTCCTTTGCACACTCTTCAGCATCTTGGCTAACTGATTTCGTATCACTCATAGGCATTAGTTCGACAGGGCTAAAGGATTGAGTATATAAACTACCTCGAAAGATGACGACTTTGTTGTCGAATTAGGAGCTCGATTGAAGGCAAATTCCGTATGAGCGAGCTTCACATCCCAATCCTTCTGGTTCTTTGAGACCAAGGTTCGAAGGATTGTAGCCATGGTACGATTGACTACCCTCATTTGTCCATCGGTCTCCGAATGATAGGTTGTACTGAAGACGAGCCTCGTTCCTAGCTTGTGCCACAATGTCTTTCAAAAGCAGCTCAGAAACTTGACGTCTCGATTTGACACGATCAACTTTGGCACTCCATGCAACCTCATCACTTTTCGAAAATACATGTCTGCTACGTTGGTTGCATCGTCCGTCTTCTGACTTGCAATGAAGAGTACCATCTTTGAGAATCTATCAACCACAACCATGGTCGAATTATTCCTCCGTTGTGTTCTCGGCAATCCTAATACGAAGTCCATACTCACATGCTCCCACGGTCGCTCAGGAACTGGAAGTGGGGTATACAATCCTTGGGGCGGGACTCGTCTCTTCGCATGTTGGCAAATAGCACATCTCGAGAAAAGACCTCGCACTTGCTTCTCCATTCATGGCCACTAAAAGTTCTCTTGGAGCATTGACAATTTCTTGTCGACTCCAAAATGTCCGGCTATTCCTCATCCATGAACTTCATGCATAACCAGCTCTCGAGTTGAACTCCTAGGGATACACAATTTAGAATCTCGAAATAAGAATCCATTTACCTGATGGAATCGATCGACGACCTGATTGGTGCATTAGACGAAAATCTCTCCAACGTCTTCATCGTCATGGTAGAGATTTTGAGGTACTCGAATCCAATCAGCTTTGTCTCCATCACGGATAGTAGGGTTATCTTCTTCGAAAGAGCATCAACAACTACATTCTTCGCTCCAGGTTTCTGCTTCAAGACAAACGTGAAAGCTTGTAAAAGCTCAACCCACTTCGCATGTCGTCAACTGAGCTTGTGCTGACCATTGATGTATTTGAGAGCTTCATGGTCATTGTGTATCACGAACTCTCGGGGCAACAAGTAATGGCTCCACGTCTCGAGTACTCAAACGATGGCTAGGAACTCCTTATTGTACGTCGAGTAGTTGAGCTTGACACTGTTAAGCTTCTCACTGAAATAGGCAATGGGTCTCCCCTCCTACAATAAGACTCCTCTGATTCTAACTCCAGATGCGTCACATTCGACTACGAACATTTTTGAGAAGTCCGGTAAGGCGAGAACCGGGGCTTCACTGAGACTTTGCTTCAATCGATCTAAACTTTATTGTGTTGCTGAAGTCCACTCGAACTTATCTCCTTTTAAACAATCGGTGTGTGGAGCTGCGATTGAGCTGAAACCTCGAATGAACCTCTTATAGAATGACGTTAAGCAATAGAAGCTACTAATGTCGGGAAAACATTTTGACGCTGACCACTCATTAATCGCTTCGATCTTGCTTTCGTCGACCTTGATTCCTTTAGTAGAGACTACAATGCCAAGAAATATTACGCTTGGCTAAAATATCTCACATTTCTTAAGATTGCCGTAAAATTTCTCTTCCCGAAGTGTTCGGAACACAACTCTCAGATGGTCAACATGCTCCTCGTTGTTTCAACTGTAAATGAGGATGTTGTCGAAATAGATGATCACAAACTTCCCCATGAATGGTCGCAAGACATGGGTCATTAGTCGCATGAACAGTTGGGTGCATTCGACAAACCAAATGGTATCACCAGCCACTCGTACAGTTTGTACTTGGTCTTGAAGGTTGTCTTCCACCATCGCCTTTCTTCCTCTGAATTTGGTGATAACCACTTCGCAAATCTACTTTTGAGAACAGCTGCGTTTCATGAAACTCATCCAACATGTCACCTAGTCGAGGGATAGGGAAACAATACATCACCGTGATCTTGTTAATCGCTCGACTATCCATGCACATTCGCCAAGTGCCATCCTTCTTTGGCACCAATATGACGGGGACTAACAAGGGCTCAAAATCTCTCGAACCCAAGCACTTCTTGACTAACTCATCAACCTGCTTCTGTAGCTCCTTTGCCTCCTCGGGATTGCATCGATAAGCTGATCGACTGGGTAGGGATGCTCCTAGAGCCAAGTCGATCTGATGTTGAATGCTTCCCATTGGTGGTAGTTCGACTGGCAGCTCCTCCGGAAACACATCCTTGAACTCCTCAAGTATAGATACGGCTAGGGGATGGCTCGTCGATTGACCCTGGGTTGCTTTGACAAGAACCACAGAGTAAGCCTTCTCATCTTCATGGATCGCTTGAACCAATTGAACTCCTTTGAGAGGCTGATCGGTATATCGATTCTGTAACGCTATTATGGCTTGAGCGGTCAGGGGCATCAAAGTGACCTTCTTCTAGTCGGCGCTGATGGAATAGGTATTGCGATACCTGTCACGCTACGTGCATCGATCAAACTACCATGGTCTTCCTAGGAGCAAGGGGCACATGTCCATTAGAATAACGTCGCAAACAACTTTATCCTTGTAGCTTTTTCCCAATCGAAAATGGAACTATCACTCTTTGGGTTATTCGAACATCACTCTCATTCTTGAGCCATTGAAGTCGATAGGGGTGAGGATGAGCTTCGATAGACAACTTAAGCTTCTCGACCATCGTCCTCGACACGGCGTTGGTGCAGCTCCCGCTATCTACAATCACCAAATAAACTTTTCTTTCGACTGTGCACCCGGTGTGGAATATACTTTCCCTTTGATTCTCCTCTCTAGCGGGTGTCACGCTTAAGGTTTTTCATACGACCAACGACTCTCCTTCGTCCAGGTATTCCTCAATCTCCTCTGCATCCCAAATAGGATGGACGATGTCATCGAACTCTTCTTCTCCATCGGATAGCTCTCTAATGACAACGTTCCTCCTTGTCGGACATTCCGAAGCCATGTGTTCTATTCCTTGGCACTTGAAACATCGTTGATTGGTATCTCGCTCGTTCGACTTGACTTTAGGTCTGGTAGTGGGTGGTGTAGTTTGTCTTGACGTTGTCGACGGTGGCTTTACCTGGAAGCTACTCCCCTTGTTGAAAGGCAGAGCCTTCACAAATGGGCGGGTACTCGATCTCCTTGCTTGTTGCGGCTCAACCTTGTGGGCAAGCCTCTAACATCGTCGAAGGCAAAATACTGTTGAAGTTCAACTGCATCCGCAATCTGGGGCTTAAGTCTTTGGAGATACCTGGCAATGGTTTGCTCTTGGGCTTCTTGGACACCACACTGCAACAATAGTCTCTTGAACTCCCTCATGTACTCCGAGACACTTCAAACTTGCTGAAGCGACTACAGCTTGAGGTAAAGATCTCATCGATAATGCTCTAGCCGAAACCTCTTAGTCATCTTCATTTTCGGCCACATACGATTTCTATTAGGTCCTTCTCTTCGGCACTGCTAGTTGGTATTCTCCCACCACAAACTGACGTACTTCTTCAACCATAATGGAGCCAACTTAATCTTTCGTTCCTCGGGCACCTCGTCATAGTCTAAGGTCTGCTCGACCATGTGCATCCAGTTGATGAACTCCTCAGGGTCCAAGTTTCCTTCGAACTCCGAAATCTGAACACTCATCGTCGGGACTCTTCTTTCTTGTCGACGAAACTCTGTTGAAGATCCTCGTTGAGACTCCTCACACCATGGGTTCTCCTCATCGTCACTGTCTAATCGACTGCGGGAAGTCGATACATGATGTGTCTGCAACAACTGTAGTTGTTGCTGAAGATCGGCGTTCTGCGGCTCAAGCCGAGCAACGTGTGCTTCGTTTAGAGTCATACCGCGTTGGAATCATCCGGCCATGGCAACTGTGCGCTCTGATATCAAAATGATACGGGGATGGCAAGGAATAGATGATTTCAATACCAAAATAAAGAGAACGTCACTAAGGGTGCAGAATGGAGTGACGCGGGTATGGACGGAAGGTTGTGTTTAGGGGTGCGGATGGAAGTGGGAAAAGAACTGGGATAGATGAAGGATAGGTTGAGAACAACTTCCACGGATACAGATTCACTACCGTGAAAAAAGACTTGGATAGACTCGTTTGTACCGTGGATACAACAATACCACCACGAACAAGACAAGGGCGAGGCACAACGCGGAAGATACAGATACTAACCAACGGTTGAACTCTCTACTCAATCCGCACTTGGATTCCATTAAATAAAGAAAGAGATTGAAGGAGAATCCATTCATTTCGTATAGAAAGACACAAGTCTATTCCTGGGTTTTAAAAGTCTAAAAATCAAAGTTGTCACAAATGAGTTACAAAGGCACCTTGGCCTTGGAAAGAAAGAGGAATAAAATGCAACAACATTCAACTAAATACATGCAGAATTTAATACTAACCATAATGACTTTATTGGGAATGAATGCAACTAAATGCAAGGTAGAGGAGACATGAGTGGTGTTAAAATTCAATGCGTCTTCAATGCGGGCTTGCTTCTACTTCGACTAGGCTTGCTTTGACTGATCGATGGTTGACTGAGTGCGAGTTAGTCGATGGTGAGTAGGCTGACAGGTGCGTCGATCATCCTTGTATCGTATTTTCCTTTATAATATTAAATCGTAGAATGTTAAGTTCTCATAATAAATACCACGCATTTGAATGGCGGGACACTCTAGTTTAGTATCATCATTGGATACATTGAATATGTGGATTTTCATTCATATTAAAATAATTTAATTTTTTTTTATTCCATAGGGTAACCTACTAGTATACAAAGTCTTAGACGCCCTCAAAATAAATGCAACTTACGTCTTTTATCGATTATAATATTCCGAAGTTTCAAAGTGACATTATTGTGACTTACGTTCAGATTTCACTTGCCTGAGGGAGATGGATATAAACAAAATAAGAAGGTTTGAATTTATTTGTTGTGAATAAAATAAAAAAATACTTGGACAAATAAATTAAAAACATTTTATAAATTATTTAATTTTGATATGAAATTAATTTATGAATTTCATATCATATCTTACTTCCATGTATGCGTATTCGGGGATGACAACATCTTATTTTATTTTTGGTCTATTACTTCATTGATGTATCCCCCGAGATCATGCGCACATGAACTATGGACATTCATAAAAATAGAATAGTGGGCCTTTGGAGATGAAGGAAGATTTTTTCACTTAGGAACGTCATCACATCCCATCATAGTTCGCATCAGGATTTCGCTCGGATTGGGAACTAATTTCCTGCGATCGACGGTCAGAAGTTCATTTTTATTTTTAATTTTTTATACCGTTAACCTTTTTGCGCTTCTTCGATACGAACATTCCACACGAACGGAACGATGTTTTGGTAATGAGAACCTCACCATGATTTTCTGGTTAAAACTTTCTTAAACATAAAAAATTTATATAGTACAAACATCTCGTGTAATTATTACAAGAAAATTTATACACAAGCCTTTATATACTGATTGGGGACAAAATCTTAACACGTAATATTTTACATGAACTTTACATTTACAGGGTTTCGGATTGAAAAAGTAAATAGAAATACGATTGTGTTAATAAAAAGGAAAGAAATTATAGGTGTAATTAGATCCTTATAGCCATAAATACCATGAAAAATGAGGAAACTAAAGATGAAACGGAATGGACGTTGCGACTTGACAGTAGTTCGGTGGACTCTTGTCTCACGTAGTAAATCAGATGTGGAATGTGTTGGTGGATGTTGTTGACTATGATATGATGAAAATGAACGGACTGGAAATTGGAAATAAAGGATCTGGAAGATAGAAATCTGGAGGCTGAGTTTTACGACAAACTGTGCACTTTATGCCTTAGATGAATGTCATTGTCATATTAAGTGAAGATCATCTCTTATTTATAGAGAATCAATCCTTGCGGATCAAGTCTGGAGTCTTCCTTACGGATCAAAAAATGTACACTTAGTATGGCGCGTGTGTACATATATAATCGTACATGCCCACATTTAGGCACATCCGTCTGAAACAACAATACTAAAGAAATATATTTAACAAGAATGTAATAGTTGGAAATTAATATAAAGTATTTTATACTTTCACCTAACGATTCGTAATTTAGTGTCAGCTACTGTATAATAATATCATAATAGCCGGAGGTCGAGATTTCAACTTCCGCCCTACGCAAAACACCTAGGCAAAAAGAAATGTGTCAACAAAGCCCGTCTAATACTTTTATCAGGGAATCGCAAAAATAACGAAAGATTGCACGAGAGAGTGTTATAAATCAATAAAAAGTACGTCGCACGTTTACTTATAATACTTGTAACAGAGAATCGTGAAAACCTGCCACCAGCCTGGGAGAGTGTTAGGAATGAATAAAAAGTATGTGACGATTTCACCTATAAAACTTGTGTCAGGGAATCGAGTTTAACCTATATTTCTAGTACCTAAGAATTAGGTTTCACCTATAATACCTGTAGCATGGAATCGCGAAAACTCCGCCGCCAGGTCGCGAGAGTATTAGAAATGAATAAAATGTATGACGTGCTTTCACCTAATCATCAACTGTTACAATAGTAATAGACTCCGTAGAAAACGGTCTTGAGCAGTCGGACAATAGCATTATATTTATGTATCAGGAGAGGATACGCAGAGAAAGAAAAAGAGGGAAGGATTTGGCTTTGGGTAGGGGGTTGTAAATGACATTGGCCCTTTGATTTTTAATTGAAATTAGGCTGAGTCGAGATCAAACGCACCTCGATTCGAGCTAAATTCGATAGCACAAATACAGAGCTTGATCGAGTCAAAACATTTGAGTTAGAGCTCGGCTTAGCTAATTATAAAGAGCTCGAGCTCGGCTCGAAAGATTCGGATACAAACTGAGCCTAAACTCGATTAGAGTACTCGAACTCGGCTCGAAAATAGATATAACTTAAGCCCAAAGGAACGTACGATCCTCAACAGCGGCACTAGTCGAATTTTTTTATAAATAAAATATTAATATTTATTATAAAATATGTACGTCTAACGAGTCATCTAGTCGGAAGTTTTAAGATTCGAGCTTTGATTTGAGTTCGCTCAAAGTCGAATTCGTACCAAAGTTTAAACAGCGGACTCGCGAGTGGGTGGATCGCACTTTTAAAACTCTAGAAACATCTTTATTATTATTATTATTATCATCATTATTAAAATGAACGATGAATATATTGCGGTCGTTGCCTCCATGGTGGGGGGTGAAAGAAATAGTTAGGCACTGACCCAACGAGTTAAAGAAGGTTGAACAAATTATTCACCCCCAACCCCCAAAAACTCCGTTTTCTTTGGGGTGGGGAGTTCGAGGCCTGCCTGGATTTTACATACCTCCGTGATTCCCACAAGAAGGAAAATAAACCAGTGACTCAAAAATTTCATGTGTTCGTTCTTTCCTCTTTCTCTTGTGTTTATTTATAGGTGCTGCTTTCGATGGCCAGTTAGAGAGACGGGGAATTCAGTCCTTAACAACAAACATATATTACAACAACATAAGCATGGTCTCACAACCAGAGCCAGAGCCAGAGCCAGTGACAGACATTGGCCAACTAACTCACCACCAAATTATTACACAAAACACGAGACATACGTAGATTAATTTGAAGGGATAAAGCTTCTTCATAATCACATCCATATTTAATTCAAATTTTATTTCAGGATACGATGATATCCCCCCAATATCCCAATCATTTATTTCCACTCATTTCAAGTTGGTCGTCCCCATATTTTAAAAAAGCTTCTCAATTACCTGCATGATTCAAAAATGAAACAAATCATCAGGACTTGGGGAAATTCCTCCTCACTTTTAGCTAAGCCATAGTATATGATATAGTCTTACCGGCTGCGGATGAACCAGAAGTCCCTCCCGAAGATCTGTCATTGCCGGACTTCTCCGACGAGGTATCAACGCCGGGCCAGGAGGAGCACATGCAGTGCTTCCCCTGCTCGATGCTAGAGTAGACGGAGTTGAGGTGCTTGCCACAGCCAGCCCAAGTGTACTTGCCGCACTTCTTACACTCGACCTTGTAGCACATCCTTCCCCCTCCTCCTCCTCCTCGTTAATCTCCCACAAAAGGAAAGGAAATTGTTGTGCTATGCTGATGCCCATGTGAGGACTAAAGCCACCTTTATATATATCACATCCATATGACACCGTGGAGTAGAGAGATTTAACATCTTCTTCCCTGGTTTTTTTTTTTGGGCACCCAAAAAGTCGTTTTGTTTCTTCCTCGCGCTGTTTAACTACCCAACATTGATAGACCTTATCCACTCATCGAATTTCCCATTGGGTTGTTCCCATCATTGGCCAAACTAAATAGGCCAAACAAAGCAGACCAGGTCATCGTCGCCATTCGTCATCGTCAATAGGTGTTGACTAGGAGGGGCATGCAAAGCAAACTTTGGAGGTTGGCAAGGGCTAACCAGAGGCGATTAAATTAAGGCGAGAGAGAATGACTTTTGGGGTTGGTTGAGATCGTGATTTGTTGCATCAGCCAAAGCTTAACTTGGAGCTTTTCTTCCTTGGCATTTCTTCGGGGTAAGTTTCTTACCAGACCAAATGTGCCAATTCGAATCAAAGATAAGATTTAGGAACAAATAATTCCAACGAATGGGATGGCTGCGTCATGTTCTTTCATTGTTTTGTCCGTGAGCGTCACAGCAGAATGTAAACCAGAAGATTCCCTTTTATTTATTTATTTCTTATTATTACTTATTGGGATGACAATTCGTGAACGTCGTATTTTGAAAACCTCAAACACACCAGACACCAAGTCGCATAAAATTGGGAAATTCAAGAATTGTCGCATTTATTAAACGTCTTTAAAAATTATAAAAATAATTTCATCATTATTCAAAATTAAATTATTTTTGTTTTAAATTAGAAATAAGTAGTTATCTAAAAAATATTTTAAAAAAGCATAAAAATAACCTATGATGTGATAGTATTATTAGAAATTTATTGTATCATTAATTAATTACTATATCACTTTAGCATATGAAAAACAACTACTGATAAAAACAATTAAAATATAATCAACCCATGTATTTAATAATGATTTCCATTTCTAATGAATTACTTATACATATAAGAATTGATATAAAAATGTCATTAAAATTAAATTAATATTTTCATTATTTATTAGACTGGTTATTCAGGTCTTTAAATGTGCATAATTTTGAAACCTGAATACAAACATATATTTTATCCTGTCATTTTATGTCTTGAACCATTTACATGAAAGACATTTAACAATCAGAGGAGATTGTCGAATGAAAGTTTTTCTATTTATATTTTGGCAAAATATCGGTATATGGCCTTAACTATAGGCCAAATTTATTTGTGCTAGTACTATCAATTTTTTCGTTTGTGGCCCGATATGTAAGTATCGTTTTGTTTAAAGCCTTACGGTCAATGAACCTTACCTACGTGGCCTAACGGAACATCTCTCTTTCCTATGTGGTTAACTAACATGGATTTATAAAAAAGACAAATTATTTGTATATGACGTGAATGGACCTATACGTGGCCTAACGAAACATCTCTTTTCCTACGAGAAATTGGGATTTCGGGTTGGACCTAGTTGCCAATAGATTACAAGTTAGTTGGCTTGTTTAGTTCGAAGTAGATTGAAATAATTTAATTTAAATATGTCATATATTAAGGATGAAGAGAATTCGATGTTTGCATGAATATTGGTGGATTAATGCCTTTTTCTAGGATTATTACAGGTTGGTTAACTTTGGATGGGATGAATGTGACTTAAAGGTGCTATGTTTTTTTTTTTTTTTCTGAAGAAATGGCCGGCGCTGCCATTTCTTTTAATTGAAATTACATTCAAATAAAGAAGATGTTCTGTTAAGCCAAATGTATATTAACATCGTCACTTTAAGGCCTTAAATAAAATGATGCCTAAAAATCGAACCATAAATGAAAAAAAATTGAAGTTGTTGCCACGTATAAACCGGGCTGCATATTCTGCTTTTTGTTTTTTGAATCATTAAAATTCCATACCATCACAACAGTCCCCAAACTCTCAAAGAGTGTCAGTGGGATAAAGAAATGCGTTTCTCTTTCGGGGCCCATACCCCCGTCTCGTATTACAACCTAGGATAAGTCTTTCACGGGCCTGCCGCAAATTTTTGGGCTCAAGCCCGTAAAAAGATAGAATAATTTTTCAATGTTTTTTTTTTCCTCATTTTTCATTTATTATCTTCACTATTTTTTGAGTCGACCCTAAATAATATAACATAAAAAATAACAATTATTTATATTATTGTAAGTGTGGATTAGGGGATAGATTGGTTGTTAAAAGTGCGGGTTTCCTCGTTTCTTTTCTTTTCACTCCCTCTAATTTGCTCCAACTCCGACAAAAAATTTGGCCCGCCATGGAAGGTGGTCCCACGCCGACTCCCTCCACCGAAGCCACCATCGACACCTCCAACCCCATCGTTTCTACCACTGCCGGGGGTGGCGACTCCTCCTGCCATGACAACGGCGATGCCGACACTTCCGCCGTCACGGCCCCTCCGACCGCCGAGGGATCGGAGGAGGTCGAATCTACCGAGTTGCTGATGGAGAAGGGCTCTAGGGCTGTTAAGGACGGGGATTACGTCGAAGCCGCTGAATGCTTCAGCCGCGCTCTCGAAATTAGGTTTTCTCCTCTTTTTTTTTTACAGTTGTCGAGCAAATTTCTTTCCTGATTTTTTTCTGAGTTTAATTTATGGTTTAGGGTTTGTACCGAGAGGGGTAAGTTGCTTGCTATTGTGTTTGGGTGGGGTATGGGGAATGTGATGTTGTTTTGTACTGCTTGATCCCTTGATGGAGATGAAGGTCGAGATATTTGTTGTTTGTTGTCGGTCTGATGTTGGAACATGCTTTCATTGCAGTTATGATGCCATGTTGGTAGTTTTTTTTGCCTAGTATGTTAAAGAAATCGTGAGTTTCTTGAAAATACCTTCAGGACCAGTTACATTCGCCTTGGAAGATAACCTAATTTGCTCCTTCTTTTAGTTGTTGGCAGTTTACCTTTAATATATGCTTGCATTTGGAGCTTTAATTAGTTCTAACGTTTAATAGCTGTTACTGCATTGCCCTTTTATATTTTGAAGTTGTTACTCCCGCCCATTGTTCTTGTTTATGTATTCTTGCTTATTCTGCCCGTTGTATTAGAGCGGCACGGTATGGAGAGCTGGGATTAGAGTGTGTTAATTCATACTACAAATATGGGTGTGCCCTTCTGTATAAAGCCCAGGAAGAAGCCGATCCCCTGGGTGCTGTACCTAAGAAGGATGGTGAAGGGAAGGAATCTGATAAAAATGGCATTTCCAAGGATACTTTCAATGGTGAATCTTCTATGGCTTCTGTTTCAAGCAATGTTGGAGGGAATGGAAGCTCTCACAATGAGGATGGAGCAGTAGAAGATGGTACATGTTCTTGCACCATCTGTTCATCATAAAATTCTCCCTTCATATGGACAATGATTAATATTTAATTAGTTTGTTGCTTTGAATTGGTATATGCACAATTAGCTTTTTTACGGTTTCTTAGATTTGATTAGAACCAAGTTAGCTGTGAGTTCTGAATTTCTGTGCTTTTTGTTTCCTTGAAAAGGGTTCATGCGTCGTTGCCATTAAAGTTCCCTTATTGGGTTGGATGGCTGGAAATGAATTCTTTTTGGATGTTAAAAATTGTACTTTTGACAAAATAGATAGCAGCTGTATAGGGGCTCCCTAGGGCCAGCATATTGCCATAGTTAATTGTGCATTGATGCTCTCTGCAACCCGCATGCTGAGCGTCTACTGATGTTTCCAGTTGTGCAAAAGAACTCAAAAGAAAGCGGGACTGGGGCAGTCTTCTCTTACATTATTTCGCCTTTTATATTCTGTACCAGTCTTGTATGTATATGCTTCCCAATTTTCTTGAGGGTGGCCTGAGAGCTGCGATCAGAGTGATCCAGAAAAATAATCCTTCTTTCGTTGTGGGTTATCCGCAGAGTTGCCACATATTCTGAAAATGATAAAAATTTGTTTTCTGAAAATTTAGGTTCTGGTGAGGAAGAGCCTGAAGAAGATGACAAGGCATGTGATGCTGAGGATCTTGCAGAAGCAGATGAAGACGAATCTGACCTGGATTTGGCATGGAAGATGTTGGACATTGCAAGGGCTATTCTTGATAAGCATTCTGTCGAAACTGTGGAGAAAGTGGATGTACTGTCAGCTTTGGCGGAAGTAGCGCTAGAAAGAGGTCTATTGTGGCTGCATTTGCTATTTTGTACTTTGCAACATTGTATGCAGGGTTATTGTGATGGTTTTTCTTCTTTTCTGTGCAGAGGACATTGAAACTTCACTGAGTGACTACAAGAATGCGCTCTCCATATTGGAGAAACTGGTTGAACCGGACAGTCGGCAGATTGCAGAACTGTATCCTACTTCATAATTTGAAATTGGTGTTCTAGTGCCGAAGCTTGTCTTCTAGTGCTTTCTGATTATGCTTTCTTTGAAGATTTTCTGAATCTCTCTATTCATGACAAGATCACCCTGTTCTGCCTTCTAGTTCTTAACTATTTGCTCGAAGGAACTTCCGGATATGCTTGTGCCTGGAGATTGGGTCAAAGCCTGAAGAGGCCATTCCATATTGCGAGAAGGCTATATCAATTTGCAAGTCTCGTGTCCAGCGTTTGACACATGAAATCAGGATGTGTTCTAAACCGCCATCAGATGTAGATGTTGACCAGTCCTCCAGTGGATCCCGTTTTGAGGCAACTTTGGCGGATAAAGAATCTGAGATCAAGACGCTTGAAGGCCTCTCTGTGGAGCTGGAGAAAAAGGCAAGCACATTTTTAGTTCTTTTAGTACATGTCATTGAGATTATGCTACATTGTCGGTCATTTCATTAACCTTTTTGCATAGAATTTTAGGTATTGGTGGATATGAAAAAAGGAAAGAAGTATTTTGGCCATTGGAACTGTTGCAATCATATTTTTGATGGAATAAAATGTAACAGTAATGAGAACAGTTTGTAAGCACTGACGCAAATCAATCTGCGAATGGCACTTGTAGCTTGAAGATCTCCAGCAGCTTGCAGCGAACCCGACATCAATCCTTTCTGAAATTTTAGGGATTGCATCTGCCAAAGCAAAAGAGATGGAGAAGAAGGCGTCATCATCCTCTGCTGTGGTGAGCTCTTCGCGAGTAGCGTCATGCAACAATAGTGAAGGATTCGATTCTCCAACCGTATCCACTGCTCACACAAATGGGGCGAGTTCTGGGGTGACTGACCTTGGTGTTGTTGGCCGAGGAGTGAAGCGGGTGTCGATGAGTTCAGGAGCAGTCCAACCTAGTCCTACTAAGAAGAAATCCCAGTTGGGGTTTCCTGAGGAGAAAAGAGATGGTAATGCTTCTTGAAATGTGTACTTTCTGAGGTCGACAAGCAGAAACGGGAACTGCATTAAGGTACTTGGGTTCTTACTTTTCAACTGAGGAGCTCTTAGTAAAATGCTCGACTTGTAGCTGGTGTTAACGCCTAGCACTGTTAACATATAGCATGGAAGTCCGTGCTTCAACAGTAGAAATCGGCCTGACCGACCGATCACTGCTGGATTCACCTTATGTTATGAACTTAGACTATGAATTAATCCTTATGAGATGACCGCCAATTTTTCTGTTTATGCTTGTTTCATTGTCAAACAACTTTCCATCTTTTAGCTTATAAGCTGCGTATGCATAAATGATTTGTTTTTATCGCTCTATTAATTAATAGTTGCATTCAAGTGCCTTATCCCTTCTTTAAATATTGTATGTTGTCGAAGTCGTCCCTGTTGGCCATAAATATAAGCCAAGTCCTCCTCAGCCACACATTCACATGTGCTCAACATCTTCCCCTTGGCCATATCCATTCGACACCCAAACGACCAAAATAATGAATCGAATCTTCACTCCCCAACTCAGTTTTTACTTCTAATAAAGAGCTTGTCATCTTAGTCGTCGTGGTCACTGCCAATCCATCCATCAATGGCTACAGCTTGTTCGACTATCCTACGCTCAATCCCAACTCGTTCAGAGGTTCGGATGCCGCCCCCTGCTGTCCGTGAAGCCCGCCCGTTCCCAACACGGAGGCAAGCACTCTTCCTCACGTCGAGTGCCCTGCTCCTACGACCGAACCCGTCTCTTGCGGAGGACATTCCGCTGTTTGGCCTTAGGAAAAAGCTGAAGAAGGTGGAGGAGGAGGCAGAGGTGATAGTGAAGGAAGGGTTTGAGGCCGCGGAGAAGGGGGTAGAGGCAGTGGAGAAAGGGGTCGAGGCCGTCGAGGAAGGGGTGGTGACCGTGGAGAGGGGGGTGGTGGCTGTGGAGAAGGGGGTTGAGGAGGCAGTGAGCTTTGGGGGGTATGCTCAGGCGGGTGCGGTTGCGGCCGCGGAGGTGTTTGGTGTGGTAGTGGCCACGGCAATAGTGAATGGTATTCTTGGGCCGGAGGGCCAGCGTTCTTAATAGGGGGCCCGCATTGGTTAAATCTCGTGTCAATTTTTGGAATTGGTCTGTGGACGTAATAAATGACAATATGCTTCTTTTGTTGTAGTTCTATTTTATTTTTACTTCTCGGGGTTGGAGAAATGCTCTTATTTGTGTTCAATTAATCATCTAGACAGAACTTGGTCACTGCGAGGGGGCGATGATGGTTGTAAGTGGGATTTACTTTCCAACAACAACCGTCACGATTTAATATTTTTTGTTGTGCTCGCTAGTGATCGCGGACAAGCCGGATCCAAACACGTCGAAAATTTCTGGCATTACGAGTCCACTGGTGCCTGGAGGATTCGTGAATGTGTGGTCTCCGTATGAAATGAAAGTAAAAAAGAGGAGAAGAAAGCGGATGAACACCCCTAAGCGGAAGTACTTACGTATGTCATCGACGATGCCTTTGAGAGTGAACAAGAACGCATAAGCACAAAGAGAGCTTGAACGCTGGAATGCTTGAAATGATAATAAATTGACAATATATGTCCGTCTGTAGAGAGGTGTTTATGTACAATACCTAAGAACTACTAGTTATACTAAGCTAGACCTACGTATATACGGTAATGTAATATTGCACATATATTACACTTCATTTGCTGCGAGTCTCCATGGAATATCTCATTTCTATATGAGTAAACTTGACAACAATCTCCTTCCGGATCCCGGGATCTTCTGGAGCCTTTCTTGATAGCTAACTGATCGACCGTGTCGCCCATTGGCCTTCGCTGTAGAGTTTCCTCGCTTGTCCAGTCTGATTATCGCTTGTCGCTTCGCCGACCTATTGTCGCCCGTCACCTGGTAATCCCGTCGCCTGGTAATCCCGTCGCTTGGTGATCCCTTCGTCCAACAAGCCTTCGCCTGGTATGTATCCTGATCACCTCCTTCGTGGATTTTCCTTCCTTGAGCCTGTGTTTTGGACCGTCGATCCACAGATTGGGCTGAGATCTGAGGCCCAGAATTTCTTTTGCTAAACAAGTTAATTATTTGAGTTAAGACCAGACCGAAGGGCAAGACATAGGCAGTTACGGGAATCTATGCACCCTTTAGTTGCCGGAGCTGTCAAAAGTTACGGCTGGTTACTCACGGAGGAACAACACTTTCACAGCGAAAATAAAATAATAAAATGAAATGATTATTTTTTAAAATTTCAAATCACTCCAAAAAATGAATTATAACCTTGACATAATTCTCACTCCATAAGGTACATATTATTTGAAATACTTTATTATATAAAGCATCCGCATTCTCTGACACCAATAAACATATTCTTTTCTCGTTCTTTCCAAAAGGGAAGTACTTAATTAAAAAGAAAATTCTTCTTCCTGGAATAACTATATGAGTTTTGGAAGTGTGGCCACTGGACAAAACTCCCGGATAATTGGGTAGGCAAAGAGCTCTCGACTCCACCACACAGGTGTTATCGAGTGTTTGAAAAGGTAACCGCGGAATATCGGACCCGGTTCCTTTTCATTTCTAATAAAATTGAATGTTCATTTTATGGATACGATGTTCTTATTTTTAATATAGTCATTAAATTTTTTTTATTTTATCTAATATTAGTTATGGTAAGGACAAAATTGACATTACATTATATAATTATTTTTTTATGCTTTTACATTTTAAAACATTAAATTATAATCATAGACACTAAAATATAAACCCAAAATATTAAATGTTAATATTAAAAGTTAAACCATAAATTAAAAATTCAAAATATGAAACCAAAAATGTTAAACCCTAAATATTAAAATTTAAACCATAAATTATAAAAATTCAAAATATTAAACTCAAATGGTTAAACTCTAAATATTAAAAATTGAACCATAAATTATAAATTCAAAATATTAAATAAACACTAAATATTACAAGTAAAACTATCAAGCCTAAATTTTAGGCAAAATATCGATATTTGGCCCACAAATAGGCCAACTTTATGTTTTGACATATCGTTTAAAAATTTTTGAATTTAGCCTTATTTCAATTTTACTTTTTGATTTGACCTTATTCGTAACGGCCGTTACGAATAGCTGACGTGTCTCTAACATCTATTTAGATTGTCCTACGTGATTTGACGAGTATCTTTGGCCCAATAAAAAAAAGCGGTTTGTTTTCTAAATTTTATGATATACCCAAAATAGTCCCACCCCAACCCCAACCCCCACCATATTCGCCACACCTAGACCAAACCCTAATTTCTTTCCAAAAATCTCCCAGCTTCCCCGAGACAAAGGCAAGGAGCATGACCTCGAAAATATGACCGAAGGCTTCCAGCTTCCCAGGGACGGCTGTGAGGAAATAAGGCGAGCACTCGGGATTGGTCACATTGCATACGCTTTGATCCGTCATCGTGGAGCAATTGAATCTTTCCCTCCCTTGAATCAGCAAAGAATGAGGCTCTCCGACCCAGACGAAGTTGACCGAGGAGAGGCTGGCAGCCTGCTCGTAGGTGCTCTTATGGTATCAGTCTGTGAGGAGGGAAGGTGAGGATATGGTCAGGGAGAGAGGGGAGGGACGGGGTGTTTGGATATGCGGACATGGCCGTGGAAGCGGGCATAGGAAAGGGCGGACGTGGATAGGAGAGGTGGGGGTGGAGTTGAAGGCGGAGGAGGATATGTAATGCGTTAAAGGGAGGAGAACAAATAACACCTCGTCCCAAATCGCCCCAAATTGCCTTGTCCCCAGACTCGGATTTATTTTATTATCGTTGCCACGTATTTTATTGTCGTAGTCCACGTAGGAAAAACAAATAAAACGTTTAAATACACATCGGATAATTTACGGGTCTAACAGCGAAAACGAAACGACGTTAGGAATAGGGCAAAATCGAAAAGTAAAATTGAAATAAGACCAAATTCAAAATTTTTTAAAAGATATGCCAAAACGTAAAGTTGATCTATTTGTGAAGCTAATTATCGATATTTTGCCGAAATTTTAAACCTTAAAAGTTAAATAATGAGTTGTTAAATATTAGACCCTATTAAAGCCTAAATCCTATTAAACTAACGGATTCAATCATATATCTTAAACTATAAGTATTTTTAATATATTAAAGAAAATGACTTATTAACTTCTTAATATCAAGGTTAATAAAGTAATTTTATAATAATAAAAATAACAATAATTGTCTCATTAAAAATGAATTAATTCTAATCATGAAATGGAAACTCTCTATTTCTTAATATATATATTAATTTAGGTTATATTTTCGTTGTGCCTTGAAAAACGTGATTATTATTTTACTTTTTCTTTACGAAGAACGTGATTTTTTTGCAAATGAACAAAAAAGAGAGAGAGGGAGAGGGATGTCGTGGTTGGTTTGGGAGACGGAACAGAGAGTAAAAGCAACAATCGGTGAGGGATGTCCCCAGCAGCATTGTCCAAGTCGCTTGCCCTCCACCGATTCCGACCCAGCTCTGCCCCTTCCTTCCCCTCGCTCCCCGCCTCCTTGTTCCCCGTTGTTTACAGGTGGAGGGCCCTCGGGATTCGGTGTCAGGGGAGGGAGACGGATGCTCCTCAAACTTCATCCCTCACGGTTGTGATCCTCATTCCATTCACTTCTTTCTTTTTATTATGTGATTAGCTTTCTTTCTTTTGTAGCCCTTTCTGGTTCTTTTGAGGACTAGGTATGGTGTTTGGACATTTCCCCATGGTAATCATCCCCCATGAAAATGGGATTCGTCATTCCGTTTTGAGTATATTTTGCCTGGTCCATGGCAGACGCTCAAAGGGCCACTGCTCTATCCCCCTATTGTTGGAAAGCTGATTGTGCTCTCCACTCTTGCTTTGATGCTGATATAAGGACCATCAATCCATCATCGATTAAAGCGATCAGCTTACTCACCATCGACTAATTAAAGCAGAAACAACATTGCATTGAAGGCGCATTGAATTCCAAGACCACTCATGCCTCCACCATCTTGTATTTAATTGCATTCATTCCCAATAAGCCATTATGACTAATATTAAGTTCTGCATTCATTTAGTTGAATATTGTTGCATTTAAATCATTTTCTTTCCAAGGCTACTATATAAGGTGCCTTTGTAATTCATTGGAAAGAACTTTTGATTTCAGACTTTCAAACCTAGAAATAGACTTGTGTCTTTCTATCTGAAGTGAGTGGATTCTCCTTCAATCTCTTTCTTCATTTGGTGGATTCCAAGCGCGGATTGAGTAGAGAGTTCAACCCGTGGTGGTGTTTCTGTATCCTCCGCGTTGTTCTTCACCCTTTTGTTTGTGGTGGTGTCTATGTATCCACGATACAAATGAGTCTATCCGAGTCTTCTTTCATGGTGGTGAATCTGTAACCATGGAGGATGATTTCAACCATTCCTTTCTTCTTTTAGCCACCTACGCTTACACACCTTCCATCCATTCCTACGTCACTCCATTTCCGCACCATTTTAGTGACGTCGCCATTTATTTTCGGTATTGGAATAATCTATTCATTACCATCCCCGTATCATCTTGGTATCAGAGGGCACGGTTGTCAATGGCCGGAAGATTACAATGCGGTATGACTCTAGACGAAGCACAAGTTGCTCGGCTTGAGTAGCGGATCGCCATTCTTTAGCAACAACTACAGTCGTTGCGAACTCATCATGCATCGACTTCTCGCGGTCGATTAGACAACGATGATGAGGAGAACCATGGCGTGAAGAGTGTTAACGAAGGTCTTCATCAGAGTATCGTCGACAAGAAAGGAGAGCCCTGACGATGAGTGTCCAGATTCTGAAGTTTGAAGGAAACTTGGATCCCGAAGAGTTCATGACTGGATACACACGGTAGAGCGCATCTTCGACTATGAAGAGACGCTCGAGGAACAAAAGGCTATGTTGGCTGCATTAAAGTTGAAGAAGTATGCCAGCTTATGGTAGGAGAACACCAACCAGCAGCACCGAAGCGAAGGACGAGATAAGATCCTGACGTGGTAAAAATGAAGAGCGCAATGAGTAAGAGGTTTTTGCTGGAGCACTATTGACGAGATCTCTACCTCAAGTTGCGGTCACTTCATCAAGTTTCGAGTGTTGCAGAGTACACCTAGGAGTTTGAGAGGCTTTTACAGTGTGATGTCCAAGAAGCTTCCGAACAAACAATTATTAGGTATCTTCGAGGACTTAAGCCCCAGATCGCATATGCAGTCAAACTTCAGCGGTATTGGACCTTCGACGATGTTAGAGCGCCTGCCCACAAGGTTGAGCAGTAGCAAGCGAGGAGATTAAGTACCCACCCATTTGTGATGGTTCCGTAATTCAACAAGGAGAAATGTAGTCATTAGAGAGCTGTCCGATGGAGAAAAAGAATTCGATGAGAACGTTGATCGTATTTGAAATGCAAAGGAGATTGAAGAGTACCCGGACGAAGGAGAGTTGTTGGTCCTCCGAAAAGCTTTAAGCGTGACACCCGTTAGAGATGAGATTCAAAGGGAAAGTATATTCCACACCAGGTGCACAGTCGAAGGAAAAGTGTATTTGGTGATTGTCGACAGCGGCTAATGACCATGTCTTATGACCATTCACTGGGAAGTTTGTGGTCATATACTTCGATGACATTCTCATCTACAGTCGAAACAACGAGGAGCATGTCGACCATTTGGGAGTTGTGTTCCGCACACTTCGGGAAGAGAAGCTCTGTGGAAATCTTAAGAAGTGTGGGTTCTTTCAGCCGTGTGTGATATTTTTTTGTTTTATAATATTTGGTGAAGGAATCAAGGTCGACGAAAGAAAGATCGAAGAGATCACGGAGTGGCCAGGGCCAAAGAGTTTCCACGACGTTTGTAGCTTCCATGGCTTAGCGTCGTTCTCTAGGAGGTTCATTCGAGGTTTCAGCTCGATTGCAGCCCCACTCATCGAATGTTTAAAAGGAGATAAGTTCGAGTGGACCTCAGCAGCACAAGTTAGTTTCGATCGTTGAACCAAAGTCCGAGCGAAGCCCCGTTTCTTGCCTTGCCTGACTTCTAAAAAATGTTCGAAGTTGAATGTGATGCATTTGGAGTTGGAATCGGTGGAGTGATGATGTAGGAAGGGAAACTCATCGCTTACTTCGGTGAGAAGCTTAATGGAGCGAAACTCAACTATTCGACGTACCACAAGGAGTTCATAGCCATCGTTCAAGTTTTGGAGACACGGAGTCATTATTTGTTGCCTAGAGGTTTGTCCTGCACATCGACCATGAAGCCCTCAAATACATTAAATGTCAGCACAAGTTTAGTCGACGACATGCGAAGTGGGTCGAGTTTCTACAAACCTTCACTTTCGTCCTAAAGCACAAACTAGGAGCGAAGAAAGTAGTCGTGGACGCCTTTTCGAGGAAGATGATCTTGTTGTCCGTGATGGAGACAGAGTTGATTGGATTCATGATGAAGACTTTAGAGGAATTTTCGTCCAATGCACCAATCAGTTCGTCGATCGATTCCATCAGGTGAATGGATTCTTATTTCGAGATTCTAAGTTATGCATTTCTAGGAGTTCGACGCAAGGGTTGGTCATTCGAGAAGTCCATTGAAGAGGAATCCTTGAATACTTTGGAGTCGACAAAACATTGTCGATGTTGCAAGATAATTTCTATTCGCCTCAAATGGAGAAGCAAGTGAGAAATCTTATTTCGAGATGTGCTGCTTGCCATCAAGCAAAAAGCAGAATCCAACCACAAGGGATATACACTCCATTGTCTATTCCAGAGCATCTTTGGGAGCATGTGAGTACGGATTTCGTGCTAGGATTGTCGAGAACGCAGCGGTGGAAGGATTCGATCATGGTTATGGTCGATTGATCCATGCCAGAAGACCGATGATGCAACCAATGTAGCAGATCTGTATTTTCGAGAAGTATTGAGGTTGCATGGAGTGCCTAAGTCGATCGTATCAAATCGAAACATGAAGTTTTTGAGCTTCTTTTGGAAAACATTGTGGCACAAGTTGAGAACGAAGCTCTTTTTCAGTATCGCTTATCATCCGCAGACCGATGAACAAACGGAGGTTGTCAATCGCACCATGGCTACAGTCCTTTGGACGTTGGTATTGAAGAACCAGAAGGATTGGGATGTGAGGCTCGCTCATGTGAAATTCGCCTACAATCGAGCTCCTAGTTCGACAACGAAGTAGTCACTTTTCGAGGTAGTTTATGGACTAAATCATTTAGTCCTTGTCGAGATCAGTTAGCCGAGATGCGAGATCAGTTTGTCGAGATGCTTAAGAGCGTGCAAAGGAGATGAGAATGCTCCATGAGAAGATTCGCGACCAGATCGAGAGGCCAACAAACTATGAAGAGAGGGCCAATCAAGGACGTAGGGAGAAGATTCTCCAGCCTGGAGACTTGGTTTGGATCAATCTAAGGAAGGAGAGATTTCCCGCCAAGAGGAAGAACAAATTGATTCCTCGAGCAGATGGACCCTTCAAGGTCATTGAGCGCATCAACAACAAGGCCTATAAGATTGATCTTCTAGGAGATTATGGAGTTTCAGCCACGTTCAATGTCAAGGACCTTATTCCATTTGTTGAAGACGATGATCCTGTGAGTTTGATGACAAAACTCTTTTCAACAAGGGAGGATGATACAAGAACCATCTACGCACCATCGACTAGAGCGGTCAGCTTCCTCACCATCGACTAACTCTCACTTCAGATCAGTCAAAGCAAGCCTAGTCGAAGCAAGCAAGTCAAAGCAGAAGCAACCCTACATTAAAGATACATTGAATTTCAAGACCACTCATGCCTCCACTACTTAGCATTTAGTTGCATTCATTCTCAATAAGCTATTATGCCTAGTATTAAGTTTAGCATGCATTTAGTTGAATGTTGTTGCATTTAGTTCATTTTGTTTCCAAGGCCACTATATAAGGTGCATTTGTAACTCATTCGAAATAAATTTTGATTTCAGACTTTCAAACCCAGAAATAAACTTGTGCTTTTCTCTCCGAAGTGATTGGATTCTCCTTTAACCTTTTTCTTCATTTGGTGGATTCCAAGTGCGGGTTGAGTAGAGAGTTTAATCGGTGGTGGTGTTTCTGTATTCTCCGCATTGTTCTTCACCCTCGTCTTGTTCGTGGTGGTGTCTATGTATCCACGTTACAAACGAGTCTATCCGAGTCTTCTTTTACGGTGGTGAATCTGTAACCGTGGAGGATGATCTCGATCCTTTCTTTCTTCTTTCAGCCGCCTACCCTTACACACCATCTGTTCATTCCAACGTCCCTCTTTTTCCGCACCTTTTAGTAACGTCCCCATTTATTCTGGGTATTGGAATAATTTATTCCTTGCCGCCCCCGTATCAGATTCCCACCTTTATCTCACTATTTTCGGGGATTCAAAAGACTGTGATGTGAAAATCTCTATCTTATTAGAGCGAGTCGATTGCAGAGGCCGATCATGATACTCCTCCTGTCAAAGAGTAGACTGTCGAAGCTCCTGCTACTGCCTCTTCTAGCGATGGGCTGTCACCCGAACTACCTACCAAGGATGTGAATAGGAATATAGCCTTTCTTTCTACTCTCGCAACAGTTGGGCTTTTCTTGTCCTCCAGGCTCAACTTTGGTGTTTCTTTGAAGGACCTTGCTGCCATTGCTATGCCCTACGAAGAGGGTTTTTAAGCAATCCCTGTTCAAGGATGTTAATGTTAGTGTGTGCACTTATGTGCCCTGACGCTTTTTTTTTGATAAATAATTAATAAAAGTGAATATTTGTCATTAATGATTTTACATTTCTGCACGTAAAATTATTTATGATAAAGTCCCATAGATTAATTAGTATATTAATCTAAATAGTCCGTGATCGGATAAATGTTTAAAGGGAACATGAACATCTAGATCATCGCCGAGTATAACTGACGTCAAGATAGACCGATGGATAGTATATTCTAAGTTATACTTAGGGGTACCCTCAAATTAGGGATATTGGACATGACCCGTTTAAGAGGATACCACATATTGAACATCATTGGTCAATCCTCTTTGTGGCGAGTGTACCTGATCTTTTGACTTGAAACTTTCATTTATTTTATGTGTGGAGTTTGTGCACTTTGACGTCGTTAAAAACAATCTTTAATCGGATTGTGAGTAATACGATTGTTGGGTGTGTGACAAAGCGTAGAGAGAATAGTGTTGAGTCAATAAATGATTAATCGCTCTTTTGGATTAGAGATTTGACATTTATGCCACTCGATAAAGATATTAGTGACTCTAAAATCCATCGCCCTGGAATGAATGTTTTACATTCAACTGAGGCTGTTATATCTTTGTAATTAAGTACAACAATTAATTTTTACGCCGAATAATTGGAAAGTCTGTTAGATGAAGAGATTGAATTACACTGTAATCGGTTTATAGTGGTTTATGATTTATGATCATTATCCTAACACGTTGGGTGACTAAATATTATTGTTAGATGGTTACCTTAGTTTATGTATGGATATACACTGCCTTCGTGTATAGGACCTAGTAGGTCTCACGCATAGCACGTCGAAACGAACATTATATTATTGATTATTTTAGTAGATACTAAAGTTAATCATTTTATAATTTTAGAACTAGAATTAATTTGATTATTAATTTATTCTGGAATATCGGAAGCAAATAAATAGATCAAGATCGAATATGGATTTCTTGGGGTTGATTTATATTAAACATAGGATATGAAATAAATATTTATCTAAATATCATATCCAAGATATTTGATTAAATTATAATAGTGCATCAATTTAATATTTTCTTCCTGCCGAAGAAAAAAAATCAATTTAAAATATTATGTATTGATTACATTCGTTACATATTTGGTAATTGGAATTAATTAAAAATCCTAGTTGGGATCATGTTATACGTTACCTTTTAGTAGTTGGAAGTTTTCATTTACTATGAGAAGGAAATAGAGGGGCTATCAATTGAAAGGAAGCAGACGACATTCCATGACATGGAGCATAACAGTAGGGTCTATCAGAAACATAAAGCGCACATTTGTCCTCTTAACTGTTGGATTTTGAGCACAGTGGAAGTAGTAGAACAAAATTTTTAAACCCAAAATCATCAAGATCTCATGCTACGTATAAAATATTTTTGAATAAATAATGTAATTAATCTTACCCGAAAATTGTACCTTGAAATTTCCGAAGAAATAAAATAAAACCAAACGAGCAAGTGCCCCACGTGTGACTCCTCCAGAGGTATTCACGCGCATACAATTACGAACCTGAAGATCCTTTAGGTACTAACCTCTTGGATCAACAAATAATTTTTCGGAAGCAAAACCTCAAAACCTCAGGACGTTAACTGTTTTTTTAATCAAAAAACATCATACCATGTGCAAATCATGGCACACATAATGAACCCTATAGCCGAAGCATAAGGTATCTTGCCCATCCTTCCTCTCTCCTCATGTATATTCGGACACATAGACTTGGAAAGATATACACCATGTGACATTGGTAAGAATCTTCTCTTGGAATCTTGCATGCTGAACCAATTCAGCACCCTGTCAATATACATACTTTGACTCAAACCCAACAACCTATTTTGTCTATCTCGGTATAATCTAATACCTAAGACATAAGTCGCTTCCCCAAGATCTTTCACAAAGAAACACTCTCCCAGCCTAGTCTTGGTAGACTCTAGGCTAGGGTTATCATTGCCGATCGGAAGTATATCATCAACATACAACACTAGGAACGAAATCTTGCTCCCACTAACCTTCCTTGTAAACGCAAGGTTCCCCCGGATTCTTGACATAGCCAAATTCTTTTACTACTTCGTCAAATCGCATATTCCAACTCCGAGATGCTTGCTTTAGCCCATAAATGGACATCTTAAGTTTACATACTTTATCTGTATTCTTGGATGCAATGAAATCAGGAGGTTGTACCATAAACACTTCATCCTGTAACTTTCCATTCAGAAATGTTTTTTTTACATCCATCTGCCAGATCTCGTAATCCTTGTAAGCTGCTATCACAAGCAGAATTCTAATGGACTTAAGCATTGCAACTGGTGAAAATGTTTCATCATAGTCAATTCCTTGACGTTGAGTGAAACCCTTGGCCACGAGCCTTGCTTTATAGGTACTTATATTCCCTTCCATGTCAATCTTCTTCATGCAGATCCACTTGCACCCTATGGGTTTTACCCCAACTGGCGCATCGACCAATTCCCAAAGTTGGTTGGTATACAAGGAGTCCATCTCTGATTTCATGTCTTCTAGCCATTTCTCGGAAACATTTGAAGCGATTGCTTCCTCATAAGTCGACAGTTCATCATATTCGACGAGCAGTACTTCCCCATCTTGGGTTACCAGCCAACCATATCTGTCAGGCTCTCGGTGTACTCTTGTCGAGTTACGTTGATCTTCCATTCCTTGAATATTTTCAGAAGTTAGAATCGCTTGTACTAGTGGTACCAATTTCCTATCTAAATGTTCAGTTTCCAACTTGTTTGTAGAGTCCGAAATTTCTTCAAGACTTACTTTACTCCCATTGCTCTCTTTAGAAATGAATTCTCTTTCTAAGAAAGTAGCATATCGAGCAACGATAACTTTGTGCTCGCTTGGGAGATAAAAATAGTATCCCTTTGTTTCCTTGGGATAACATACAAACATACACTTAGTAGATCTTGCCGCAAGCTTATCGGAATTTTCATTCTTTACATAAGCATCACAACCTCATATCTTAAGATAAGACACGTTTTGTTTTCTCCAAACCATAAATCATAAGGAGTCTTATCTACTAACTTGGTTGGAACTCGGTTAAGCATGTATGATGCTGTTTCTAAGGCATAACCCCAAAATGACAACGGAAGACTTGCATGACTCATCATTGATCTAATCTTGTCCAAGAGTGTGTGGTTCCTCCTTTATGAAATACCATTCCACTCCGGTGTTCTAGGAGATGTAAATTGTGAAACGATCACACACTCTTTTAGGTAATCAATAAACTCTTGGCTAAGATACTCACCGCCTCGATCACTTCGAAGGGCCTTTATCTTCCGGCCTTGTTGATTCTCTACCTCATTCTTAAACTCTTTAAACTTTTCTAGAGTTTCAGACTTGTGTCTCATTAAGTAAACACATCCATATCAACTTAAATCGTCGGTGAAAGTCATGAAGTAGGTATACGCTCCTCTGGTCTGAACCGACAATGGCCTACACACATCACTATGTATGAGTTCTAGCACTTCCTTGGCCCTTTCACCTGTCTTGGCAAAAGGCTTCGTGGTCATTTTTCCTTGTAAACACGCTTCACATGTATCTATGGGCTCTAACTCAAAAGAGTCTAAATACCCGTTACTTAGTAACCTTGCGATGCGTTTCTCATTTATATGATCAAGTCTACAGTGCCAGAGATATGTTAAGTTTGAGTCACGTATTTTCTGTTTCTTCCCTTCATTGCAGTAAATTGGCTCATCCAAATTCAGAACGTACAAACTATTATTTAACGAACCATTTCCATAGAACATTCCATCCAAATAAAAGGAACACAACTTGTCCTTGAATTCAAATACAAATCCCTTGGCATCTAAACTCCACACTAAAATGATGTTCTTGGAAAAACTAGGAACGAAATAACAGTTCTCTAAATTTAAATCAAATCCATTGGGCAACTTTATTACATACGTCCCTACAACTAATGCAGCAACTCTAGCTCCATTCGCTACTTGTAGGTCCATCTCGCCCTAGGACAGCCGTCTAAAGTCACTTAGACCCTGCAAGTTTGCACAAATGTGAGAACTACTTCCGGAGTCTATGACCCATGATGAAAAAACAGAAAGATTGAAATCAATCACAAAGATACCTGAAGCATCTGCTCCACTAGCATTCTTCTTCATGAGTTGGAAGCAACTCTTCTTTCAATGGCCTTTCTTGCCACAATGAAAGCATACAACCTCCTTCTCATCAGACTGGGGTACCTGCTGCCCTTTCTTAAGCCTCTTTTGAGCTAGAGGTCTGACGCTCTTAACTGATTTAGCCTTGGGATTGAATTTCCGGTTGCCAAAAAGGTTGTTGGTCTTTCTGACAATCATTGTTCGAAGTGAAGGATTCACCTTCATGCCCTTCTCAGCAGTTTTTAGCATTTCCATTAGATCAGTCAAACTCTTCTCCATACTGTTCATGTTGAAGTTCAACACAAACTGAGAAAATGATGGTGGGAGTGATGATAAAACCAGGTCAACAGCTAAGTCCTGGCCCAACTTGGAACCCAACTCTCGAACCTCTCAATATACTCTATCATCTTGAGTACATGCGGCCCAACTGGGTTTCCCTCCACCAGGATTGTTCGAAACAGTGCCCAAGAGGTCTCATACCTCTCAACTCCGGCACTCTCTTGGAAGAGCTCACATATGTACTGATCAATCTCCCTAGCACTCATGTTTTAATGATGCATCTGTAACTCGAGATACATAGAAGATAACATGATGCACCGAACATCCAACGTATCCTCCAAGTATTGACTGTAGTAAGACTGAGCATCCTCAAAAGTGTCAGGTGCAGGTTCTTTAAGTGGTTCTTCCTCTAGCACAAAAGTCTTTCTCTCGTGCCTCAGGACAATTTTCAGTTTTCTATACCAATCTAGGTAGTTTGAACCGATGAGGATATTCTCTTTCTCAATAATGCTTCGCAGCGAAAGGGTGTTCCTGTTTTCCATCTACAAAATAATTTAAAGCAAAGTTCTAGTATTTGAGGAATATTAATTAATAAATGACTTTTATACAGCTCCCACTATTTTATTCAAAAACAATAGCCCCCACTATTGAAATCGGGAATTTGTTGGTAATAATTCCTAGTGGGATAGAAATCTTGAAACATGAAGTATCCACATTGTTGAGCTGTACCTACACACCACACGAAACAAGTAGGCCTTAACTCGCCAATCACAGTTATCTATGTGACTTTCGGTATTTTCACGTTAAGTTTAATAACTCCTAAACTCAACACTTGCCCCTCAAAAAGCTGACTTTAACTGAGCTAAACAAGTGAACTAAATTGAGTTAAGTCGACCCATTAATCATTTAGAATAAATTACAGATCTTCTACCAGAACCCTACAGCTAAACTGTGCCGACTTATGGGAAAAATCTGACTATTATAATAAATATTAATGAAGGGCCTTTATTTTATAATACTGACATAATATTTAGGGGATTTTATTTATGTTGTCTCACCATTAAAATCATTTAAAAGGACATGATATTCCCTTTAAGTTGGACCTTGTAATAAAGATAATAACAATATCATTATTATTTCCATCTTTAAACTTCTGAAATTAATTATTAACATTTGAATTAATTTCCGGCTTTTAATTTGATGATTAAATCAAATCTGTTTCTAGATTTATTTCCTTTTAGACCATTTCATGGTCCGTCAATATTTTTAAACTCTTAAAGGACATTCAAACGTACTCTCTCTGCCCAAGAGGATATACGTAAGATTTTAAAATTATTGTTGCCTTTAATAGATTCGATATTATTCTATTAAAATATTTGGCCAAAATCTTGAATTTAATAAAATTAATCTTGTATATATATATATATATATATAATTCTTTTTAGCAACCTGCAAATTTGGAAACCTTTTATAACAAATGTAAATTATTCACGAAAATTAATTAGTAAATAATTATAATTTGGTTTCCAAGTTTTATTATCCGGAATCAATTATAACCTTTTATTTAATCCCACTCTTGCTGAAGTTCTCCTCCTCTTTTTTTTAAATAATTCATCTTAGGCAATCTGACTATATTTAAAATATAAATAATTGCCCATTTGACAATGCTGGGATTATTTAGGAATAGTTCTAATTCTGGAATAGTCACGGTCTCTACGAAAGATTCACTATTATTTGAAAAATAATTATTAATAATAATAGCTTATTGTTCATTGTTATAATCTCACTTGAGATTAAATCAAATCTCATCTTTGAGATTTCTAATGAGATTAAAGAGTCTTAATTTTTAGTGACAAAAATTATAAAATGAAATCTTAAAATATCATCTAGTAGAATTTAACATTATGTAGATTTTGATTTCGTTTATAATAACATCAAAAACAAATATCAGAATAATACATTCCAGCCACACTGATGCCACATGTTAGTTTTAAGGCACAACGAAAGATAAAATAATTAAATTTTAGCCCAAATCAACTCGTAGGCATAATATAATTGAGATAAACTGTAAAATACACCTACCTGGAAAACGTACTTAGTAAGTTCCGACGAAACAAACGTAATCTCAAAAGACTAAGAGCCCCACGTGTGGCTCCTATAGAGATATCCACGCACACGCGATCACGAACACTCGAGGATCCGATAGGTGCTAGCCACTTGGATCGACAAACAAAATTCAAAATAATTCAAATATATTAAATATTAATGCATTAAAATATTAAATTAATTTAATACAAAAAGAATTCTTCTAAGAGTTTAAAAACAACGGCACTTGCATTCAAATAATTTAATTAAATAAAATATATATTGCATATAATATTTCAATAAATAAATATTTAATATATATAATTCATAAATTGACCCGAATAAATCTATATTCGATCTTGGTTAATAGTTTGTTTGCTTCCAATATTTCAGAATAAATTAATAATCCAATTAATTCTAATTTTGAAAATAATAAAATGATTAATTTTAGTTTCCACTAAAATAGTCAATAATACAATGTTCGTGTCGACATGTTATGTGTGCGACCCTCTAGGTCCTATACACGAAGGCAATGTATATCCATATACAAACTAAGGTAACCGTCTAGCAACAGTTTTTAGTCACCCAACGTGTTTGGATAATGATTACAAATCATAAACCACTGAACCGATTACTGTATAATTCAATCTCCTCATCTAATTGACATCCCAATTAATTCAGAACATCATCACCAAATTAATTGTTTTACTCGATTATCAAGATATAATAGACTCAATTGAATGTAAAACATTCCTCCAATGGCCATGGATTTTAGAGGCACTAATATATATATCAAGTGCCCTAGATGTCAACTCTCTAATCTAAGAGAGCGATGAATCTTATATTGACTCAACACTATTCTCTCTATGCTTTGTCACACACCCAACAATCATATTACTCACAATCCGATTTAAGACTGCTTTTAACGACGTCAAAGTGCACAAACTCCACGTATATAATAAATGAATATCTCAAGTCACAAGATCAGTTACAGTCGTCCATAAAAAGGATTGACCAATGATGTTCAATATGTGGTATCCTCTTAAACATGTCATGTCCAGTAACCCTAATATCAGGATACCCCTAGGTATAACTTAGATATACAACCTCTCGGTCCATCTTGACCTCAGTTATACTCAGTGATTATTTAGATGTCCATGTCCCCACTAAACATCTATCTGATCACGGACTATTTCAAATTAATATGCTCATTAATCTGTGGGACATTATCATTAATAATTTTACGTGCAGAAAAGTAAAATAATCAGTGACAAATACTCGCCTTTATTAATTATTTATTTACAAATGCAATAAAGTATTTTGGCACATAAGTACACACTAACAAAAAGTTCAACACAGTCAATGGATTATAATTCAATGACAACGTCAAATTCAATTCCTTTTCTTTATATGGTGGATAGAAGCCCTACGGAAGAGGCATCGGTAAATTTGCCCAGATATGTGTCTTAAATTCATGACATTGCACGAAATAATAGCGGACATTCGGGGATGGGATTAAAGTTTACTTTTTGATGATATTCCATATTAGTAATGGCCAGAAAAGGCTATAAAAAATACACACATGATAATTACTCATAAGTAGAAATGGTTGGGTATAATTACCATTTAAAAATATGTTGTATAACTTTTATAGGATTTTCTAAATCTTCCCTTACGTGGAGCTGTGTTTGAATGACTTCTGCCTTATACAGAACTCATATGACTTGTGAATAAAATATGCATGTGAAATTAGGTTACCTGATAATTTCCCACGTACCGGGTCGTTATTATATCGGGAGTATTATTTTCGCTGTGTAAGTAAAATGAGTGTTTAGGATGAATATGATAGGTGCACAAAGGCCTTTTAATCGTGGCTTTAAAAGAAATCACTACTACATAGTTGCTTTTGACGTTTTCTTCAGCCGTTTCCAATACTTGTGCTTGTTATCAACCAAGTCAAAGTCAACTCAAGTTTAAAGTCACAAAAAAGGACCACCACAAGCCTCATCCAAATTTCAAAAGGATATTATCCCGTATACATTTATATGATGTCGAAATAATATATTATCATTTTATTGAACGACCACTAAGGGAAGCGGCTAACGGTACGTGCACGTAACCGTTACGTAGTTTACTAATTAATACTAAGGAAAAGTAGTAAAATTTACTAATAGTTGACCGTTACTAACGAAGTCAACGCGAAAGTAGTAAAAAAAGTAGTAAATTTTACTACTTTTCGGTCAACCTTTAGTAAAGTCAACGCAAAGGTAGTAAAAAAGTATGTAAATTTTACTACTTCTTCACTGTTCACTCCAGTTCAATTTTACTACTTCTGCGCTGACTTTACTAAAACATTTCCATTAGTAACGTCAACGCAGATGTAGTAAAAAAAGTAGTAAAATTTACTCCTTATTTTACAACTTCTGCGTTGACTTTACGAAATTTTTTCGTATTTTAGTAAAGTCAAACCAGTTGTAGTAAAAAAAGGAGTAAAATTTACTACTTTTTTTACTACATCTGCGTTGACGTTACTAACGGAAATGTTTTAGTAAAGTCAGCGCAATTTTAGTAAAAAAGGTAGTAAATTTTACTACTTTGGACTGTACGAATGACGCCCATAAGTAGTATCTGTTTACTAATTCTTGAGTTTTTGTTAGTAAAAAGCTCTTCCTCGTAGTAATTTTTACCAATTTTGAGCCCTTTTTACTAAAAAAAGTAGTAATCAGTTACTAAAAAATGAAGACGTTTACGAATAGATTTACTACTTTGAACAGTGTTCCCGAACCTAACACCGACCCTATTTATGTTGTGAAATTACATCTCTACCCTGGTTACTACACTTGTTACTAATTTACTAAACATATTACTAAATTTGTGGATCATACTGTTGAATTGCGTAAATATTACTAATGTAATTACTAATTATGAGGTGTATTAGTCGTAAAATTTACTAACGTTCAGAAACTCTCATCCGCATTTAATATAATATTGGTAAAGCAATTGTCGTTGGATTTGGGTTTCCTGGCTACACGTCGCCCCCGATTTCCTGCTGCAGCTCGGGTGCTACCCAGATCTTCAGTTCGCGGTCATCTTCAACCCAGAGACATTCCGCAGGTCATCCTCCGAGATCTTCGGCCGGAGGGCATCATCCGAGGTCTTCTGCATCATCCCTCCTCTTCGGCAGCAGCTGAAATTTGCTGGTCATCTTCTTCCGCCCCAACTGGTTCGACAGGGGAGTGTTGTTGAGCTGCAGCCGGTTCATCTGGTTGGAATTGTGTTGGTTTTTGGCTTTGGGTCGTCGTTGGTGGGAAGAAATGAAAAGTGTATTGAAAGCGGAGAAGTCGAGATTCGGTGAAGAACATGATGTTGATCTTGCATTTATTATTCATCATCCCTAATGTATTGATAACCTTTTATCATTACTGTGAATGTAGGTGACCATGATGTTCAGCACTTCTTCAATATAATCAGTGATATGAACGAAGAACAGATGTTGAATATGTGTTTTAGTACTGCCGAAGAAGTTGAAGAGTTCATTAAAATGTATGCAATGGTTCATGGGTTTTCTGTTCGGAAAAGAGATCGGCAGAAATTAAGAAACGGTGAATGCGTGATGAGAAAGTGGGTTTGTTCAAGGGAAGGCGGATGTTCCGATGTGCCTATGTTGACAGCGAGAAGTCGGGTTCGTGCATCTGTGAAGAATGGTTGCAAGTGTTTCTTTAAAGCGAGAGTGGAGGTTAATGGGCAATGGAATTTCGTCGCAATTAAGTTGGAACACAATCATGACATGGTGAGTGAATGTCTGTCATATTTTATGCGAGAAAGGCGGCAAGTTAGCGACGAAGATATGACATTTGTCCGTCGAATGCTTGACGTTGGTTTTAGACAGTGTGATGTTATGCGACTAGTAGTACACGCATCTGGTGGACATTCACGTGCCGGTTTCCTATTGAAGGACCTAAATAACCGGAAGTTGAAGGAAGACTCTGCTGGGGTAGCTGGTCGTTGTGATTCAGTCCTTGCATATCTCCTATGTAGGAGGAACAGTGACAGTGGTATGGCGTTCAAATCACATGTGGAAAATAATGAAGTGACACGCATATATTGGGCGGACAGTACCTCAATCACTGATTACCAATCATTCGGCGATGTCGTAGCACTAGACTCAACGTTCAAGACAAACAATTATGGAATGCAAATGGTGATCATCGTCGGGGTCAATCATCACCATCAAACTACCGTGTTTGGGTCTGCCTTGATGTGTTATGAAACCATTGCGGACTACACTTGGCTCCTACGTACTCATACACAGATAATGGGAGGAAAACATCCGGTCAGCGTGGTCACTGACGCGGACAAAGCGATGATTGCTTCAGTGAGAGAAGTATGGCCATTGTCAAGGCATAGGTTATGTCTGTGGCATTTTAGTCGGAATATCAATTGTCGTGTACAGGACCCTGGAATGCGAGCCCGTCTTTCGTCATTCATGTACAATAGTAGACCAAGTGAGGAAGTTGAAGAGGAGTGGTCATCTTTACTTAGCCATACAGGATCCATAAGCGTTAGATGGCTACAACAAATTTATGCATGCCGACATATGTGGTGGCAAACGTATCTTCATGGTCATTTCTGGGCAGAACTTAGAAGCACTCAACGATGCGAACGAATGCATCGTTACATGAAGGGATATGTCGACAGCAAACATAAACTGCATGACTTCGTTAACAACTTCGAGCGCGCAGTTGCTGATCTTCGTCACAAGCAATACGAAGAGGACTTCAAATCAATGCATAAGGCATTCAGGCCAAGTACGATGTTGCGTCGACTTGAGGAGGATGCAAGTCAGTTGTACACCCTCAGTTCTTTCCGTAGAGTTCAGTCAGAAATGAAAAAGGTAGCTCGTTTCTATGTGGAAGATTTAGTGGACGGGAATATAGCGAGGGTATACAGTATTTCGTGTTATGACGGCGAGCGTCGATGCGTGCAAGTGTCATCTGCAAAACAAAATGTCCAACTCAGCTGCAGCTGCTTACATTATGAGACATTTGGTTTTCCGTGTGCACACCTCTTCCACGTGATGAAAATTGAAGGATTCTGAGGAGGATGATACGGGACCAAGCTCTTCTCCGACATCATACTGGAGCCTACCTCGACAATAGGAATACTGGTGTCCCTGACTGGCACACCGGAGTCTGTCGGTGGAGAAATCGGCTTCGACACATGTTCAGCCGGGTTCACATCAGCCATTTTACGTGTGCAACCTTCATCAACACCCTCGAATGCATGATCTTCCTTTTCGCCTCCTACGACCTTCTCCTCAGACTTACCATGATCTTCTTGCATAACGGGATGACCTTCTCGATGTCTTTCTCGTCTAAGTTCTCTTAGAATAAATCCCAATTTGCGGACGATGTGCTCATTCGTAGCGTGGAGTCTCATAACAGAAAGTTCCACATTCTGCTTAGAATATAATGCCGATAATCAGTAATTCAAAATCAGGTAGATAAACCAAATGATAAACACATACAGAGCACACTACGAAATGAAGCATACCTTTAGACGACGCAGCACCACATCCATCTGCCCACCTTGGGTCGCAGCGTCCACTTCTTCGTCGGCGTTACTTTCAACCTCGCGGGATTCCTGTAAAGGGACACAATCAGAATATGACCCGACGACATGTCAAAATTACAGAAGTACACATGCAGTAGGCGAGATAATCGTACAAGTTCAGCAAGATCAGCATTTGCAACTCGGAATATGGCCTTCAGCCGGTCATCGTCCCAATCCTGGCATAAAGGAGTACTCCTGCTCGCAGTTCTTGACGTGCTCTCCTCCAATGACTTCTTGCAAGCGTAAAACATCTGGTGGATTTAAAACAGTATCATCAACACAAGCACTTGTTGACATTAATAATTACAAACTCAATACAATGAATAAGCAACACACACAGCTAGATAAACCTAAACATTCTCACCAGCAGGAGATGCACACAGCCACCTATATACTTTGCATGATGTCCTTTGAAGGCCCTCACTTGGCTACATAGAGTATCGACCACATGAGTGGCCCAGTCAAACTTGCAGATGGAGCCGACGTCGCGTGTCGCGAGCAGGTACTCCTTGTCGATGTCGAACGCCGTCGTGGGGCACAAATATGATCCTAGTATGAATAATACAACCTCCACTTTCCATACGTCGTCGGCCTGCTCTCTTCTCATCATGCTACTTTCCACGGACTTAAGAGAAATCTTACCCCTCTTCAGATGCGTCTTCAGCTCCTCGTGGACGGTATCCATGTGTCCGCTAAACGGGACACCTACTTTCGTAGCCGGAACGCCAAACACCGCCTCCACATCCGAAGAGAGCATTCGATGTTCCACACCGTCGATGACCATAACCCTCTTAACAGGGTCGAACAACTTCAGAAGACACTTCAAGGCGTTGTGATGGACTTGCCGACTTGCCAGATGCAGTAGCCCTTCAAATCCTAGATCAGACAGCGCAGCCCTCTTGGCATCGTTAAAAGTATTCAGCACAGCTAACAACTTCCGCGGACTACACCTTGTATAAAGATAATCCTGTAACAATATATCCGCGAACACCTCAGTAATAGAATCGGGAATACTGCCAACACTCACAACAAATGGTCATCATCATTACCTTCGGTTTTCGGACACCCTTTGCCTTCCCCTTTTGAGCAGATGCTGGTGTGTTACCTTCAATTCCACCTTCTCCAGGATCATAACCCGCTGCCTCATGTGAATATTCTCCAAGCAAATCAGCAAAATCTCCGTCCATATCTGCACTTCCAAAATCTCAGTCACGGTTCACATTGCATCCCAAATGCATATCAAATTTAAACGAAATGAACATCGGACCCCTGATAACTCTACGAAAGTAGAGTTAAATGATCACTTGTATGCTTTGATTTGAGCTAGTTCCGTAAGTTTAAGTGTTTAAACTTCTGGTTTTGAGCTGAATTGCGTTACCTCACGTTCGTTGTTGTTTGTGTAGGAAATTGGAATTGAGATGATGGATGACGGAGTGAGGAATGAAGAAATAAACCATAGAAGAAAGGAGAGCTTCACAGAGACTTTCGCAGCTGCGGAGCATTTGGGCGCAGCTGCGAGCAAGGCGAAGAGCGTCACCACAGAGAGTCTCGCAGCTGCGAACGATTGTCTCGCAGCTGCGAGGAAGCAGAGACGAGTGGAGTTCGCAGCTGCGACCGATTATCTCGCAGCTGCGAGTAGAGGATCTTTTAGGATTTTATTTCCGGATTTTAGTCTTCCTACCCTAGTATAAATAGACTACAACTCAGGCTGGCTAGGGTAGGCTCTTTTTGGGGGATAGAAGGCTTGTGACAGGAGATTCTTGCCCCTGAAGAACTACAATCCCTTTTCCTTTTCCTTTGGTTTTTAGATTATGCGTTCTTTTACTCTTCTATTGTTTCGTAGTGTAGTGATGAACTAATTTTCTTGTTCTAGGACGACGATGGAACCTCGTGTTCCTCGGCGATTATTGAACCTCTTTTCAGTTATGAATTAAATTCTTGTTTGGTTGTTTATTCGTTTCCTGTGCTTAATGCGTATCAGCAGCCTGATCAACTGTTGATATTGATTCGATCACCTAGGGAGACTCGAGAGGGTAGTCTAGGTTAGATCAGGAACAGGATAGCTTAAGGAATCTTAGAGTCGAGAGACCGGGTTTTAGTGCGAGAGTAGAAATACCAAGCACCTTAGGTAACCAAAATAGGGTTGAATCGTAAAGGGCCTTCACTAATTCCTTACCTAGACATAGAGTAGAGAATTTGATACACGAGGGTACGTTCCCGGATACCTGAGAGGGTTATGGGGAGAGTTTAGCAACCTACGGTTAACGACCAGCAAAATTTAATAGTAACGCAAAAGGGGGGATACGAGAGCGTAGGACACGAGGGGAAATCGGTAGTCCTAGATTTTTAAGCCTATTGATAATTCGATTTAGTCTTTCGCTTAGTTGAACTTTGCATCGTGTGATTTCGTTTACTTGACCTCAAATCAGTTACCGAATTGACGTTAAACGATCTAATCGATACTGTTCTCTGTGGGTTCGACCCTTGCTTGCCCTTGCTACTTTAGTTTGTGTGAACGAGGATTTATTTTTGTTGCGTAGACGACGCGCATCAAATTTTGGCGCCGTTGCCGGGGAACAGTCTTTCGATTTAGATTTCTTTTACCTCTATTTCGATAGCTGTTTGACGTTCAAGTTTTTTTGTTTTTTGTTTTTTTTAGTGTATGCTACGGAGTCAAGGAGCTGATTTGACTCCTTTGGATCCAGAGATCGAGCGCACCTTCCGGCAGCGACTAAGAGCACAGCGATCAGCTATGGCCGACGAGGACAACCGACATCAGATCGACGGGAACCTGATCCCGAGAGCAGTGCATGGAGGGAGGCCGGATGTTGACAACAGACCGATGATGGACTTCACATCGGCCAGAACTTACGCTCACCGGTCATGCATAGCGCCACCGCCCATCGCTGCTCGCGATTATGAGATCAAGACCTCGGTGATGCAGATGATCCAGAATACAGTCCAGTTCAGAGGAACACCGATGGAGGATCCGCATGAGCATCTGAGCAAGTTCCTCAGTGTGTGCGACACTTTCAGACAGAACGGAGTGTCCCAGGATGCAGTGCGGCTGAAGCTGTTCATTTTCTCTCTAAAGGATAAGGCCTGGGCGTGGTTCAACTCACTCCCAGTGAACTCTATATCGACTTGGGCACAGATGGAGGAGGCCTTCTTGGATCAGTACTATCCTCCCTCGAAGATATCGCAGATGAGGAACGAGATCACCACCTTCCGTCAGGACAGTGATGAGACTTTTGTGGAGGCATGGGAGCGATTCAAGAACCTGCTGATACAGTGCCCCTATCATGATCTGCCTGGATGGAGACAGCTAGAGGCATTCTACAATGGGCTCACGGACTCGTCCAGGAAGGACGTCAATCTGGCATCTGGAGGATCTTTCTTGAGGAAGTCCTACGTGGAGGGATTGGAGCTTTTGGAGACGATGAGGAAGACGTGTCTTCCGAATCAATATTCAGATCGTGCGAACAGGAGAAAGCCGCAGGGTGTCTTTGAGTTGGACGCTTTAACTTCAATTCAGGCCCAGCTGACCGCGCTCACTAAGAAATTTGAGGAAGCGAACGTTAGTTCGGTTCAGAGCAACCAGCAAGGGTGCCAGAATTGCGGAGGACCGCATCTCACGGATCAGTGCACTATGAGCATGGAGGAAGCCAACTTTGTTGGGAACCAGCAGCGCAACAACCCGTACTCGAACACTTACAACCCAGGGTGGAGGAATCATCCGAACTTCTCCTGGAGAGCACAGGCACCTCCTCCTGGTATGCCTAGACCACCAGCACCGGCACCTCACTATCAGCAAGCTCAACCGGAAGCCTCGGAGAAGAAGCCGAGCCTCGAAGAGATGATGCTCAAGTACATGGCGAACCAAGACGCCTTGATGAAGAACCAGGCAGCATCGATTCGGAACCTGGAGAACCAGGTCAGCCAGCTGGCTCAGGCGGTGAATTCCAGAACTTATGGGACTCTCCCGAGCAATACAGAGACCAACCCGAGGGAGCAAGCTAAAGCCGTCACTCTGAGGAACGGCCGTTCACTGGAGGCAGAAGAATCCGAGGCCAAGAAAGAGAGCAAGGGCCCTAGTCCATCGGAGAAATCTGGTAAGGAACCACAAACTAGTCCGCTAACTTCTGATTTGAGCTTGCCGCAGGACAAAGGGAAGAAGGAGCTGGTGGAAGAAAGAAAGGAACATGAAGTTGACATCTCGAAGCTTCCCTTCCCACAGAGAGCGCGGAAACAAAACGACGACGCTCAGTTTCGTAAGTTTTTAGATGTTTTCAAGAAACTGCATATTAACATACCTTTCGCAGAGGCCTTGGAGCAGATGCCGAGCTACGTCAAGTTCATGAAGGACGTGCTCTCTAAGAAGCGGAAGCTGGGCGATTTCGAGACTGTGATGCTCACCGAGGAGTGCAGCGCCATCCTCCAGAAGAAGATGCCACCGAAGCTTAAGGACCCTGGTAGCTTCACGATCCCGTGCACTATTGGAACCGCCTTCTCAGGTAAGGCTCTTTGTGACCTTGGAGCAAGCATAAACCTGATGCCCTTTTCAGTTTATAAGGAGCTAGGTTTGGGGGAGGTAAGACCTACATCTGTGTCCCTTCAGTTAGCCGATAGATCTATCACATACCCGAAAGGGATTATTGAGGATGTTCTTGTTAAAGTAGATAAGTTCATCTTTCCGGCTGATTTTCTGGTGTTAGATTTTGAGGAGGACAAGGAGATTCCTATCATCCTTGGCCGTCCGTTTTTAGCCACAGGAAGGGCATTGATTGACGTACAGAAGGGAGAGTTGACCATCCGGGTCAACGATCAGGAAGTTACCTTCAATGTCTATAAATCTGTTAAATGGCCTTCTGAGAATTCTGATTGCTTTCGGATGGACGTTATTGATAGGTGCACCTCCAAATTCTCACCTCTCGGTGATGAAGAGCTCCTAGATGCTGAAGAGGATGAGATCGATTCCGATGTTGATACCCAGGAGGCTCTAGCGCTGTTCACAAGAAGGATTCAACAGTTCGATACGCTGGAGCGGCCATTGAACCCAATGCGACCGTCAATTGAGGAACCTCCCACCTTAGAGCTTAAGCAACTCCCGGACCATCTCAGGTATGCATATCTCGGACCATCAAACACTTTACCTGTGATTATTTCGGCTAGTCTTACAGGAGAGGAGGAGGAGAAATTGCTGAAAATCCTCAAGGCGCACAAGAGAGCATTGGGATGGACCATAGCGGATATTCGAGGAATCAGTCCGTCAGTGTGCATGCACAAGATTCTGCTTGAGGACAATCATAAGGTTTCGGTCGAGGCTCAGAGGCGGCTAAACCCGAACATGAAGGAAGTGGTGAAGAAGGAGATCATCAAGTGGCTAGACGCAGGTATTATCTATCCTATCTCTGACAGTTCCTGGGTTAGCCCTGTGCAGTGCGTCCCGAAGAAAGGAGGGATGACGGTGGTCAAGAACGAGAAGAACGAGCTGATTCCGACTCGTACGGTGACCGGGTGGAGAGTTTGCATGGACTACCGCAAACTAAACAAAGCCACCAGGAAAGACCATTTCCCTCTTCCCTTCATAGATCAGATGCTTGACCGATTGGCAGGTAAGGACTTCTATTGTTTCTTGGACGGGTACTCCGGGTACAATCAAATTTTGATTGCACCGGAGGACCAAGAAAAGACTACATTCACCTGCCCGTACGGTACCTTTGCTTTTCGTCGCATGCCGTTTGGATTGTGTAATGCGCCTGCTACTTTTCAACGATGCATGATGGCCATATTCTCTGATATGATTGAACATGGTCTAGAGGTCTTCATGGATGACTTTTCTGTTTTTGGTGCATCGTACGCGGATTGCTTGTCGAACCTCACTAAGGTTCTCAAACGTTGTGAAGACACTAACTTGATCCTGAACTGGGAGAAATGCCAGTTTATGGTTCGTGATGGCATTGTTCTAGGTCACCGGATATCCAGCAAGGGCATCGAGGTGGACAGGGCAAAGATTGAGACAATTGAGAAGCTACCCCCACCGTTGTCTGTAAAAGGGATACGGAGCTTCCTCGGACATGCTGGATTCTATCGAAGGTTCATCAAGGACTTCTCCAAGATCACGAAGCCATTGTGCAATCTATTGGAGAAGGACGTTCCCTTTGTGTTCGATGCTGAGTGCCTTTCGGCCTTCACCGAACTCAAGAAGAGGTTAGTTTCTGCACCCATAGTTGTAGCACCTGATTGGAGTTTGCCCTTCGAATTGATGTGCGATGCTAGTGACTATGCGGTAGGAGCTGCATTAGGCCAGAGGGTAGATAGAATTTTTCGGGTGATATACTATGCCAGCAGGACCTTAGATGACGCCCAGGTTAATTACACCACGACTGAAAAAGAACTGTTAGCCGTAGTGTTTGCCTTCGACAAGTTTCGCAGTTATCTAGTGGGGTCTAAGATAGTAGTGTTCACGGATCACTCAGCAATCAAGTACTTGATTGAGAAAAAGGACGCCAAGCCTAGGTTGATTCGTTGGGTCCTTCTATTACAAGAATTTGATTTAGAGATCCGCGACAGGAAAGGAACTGAAAATCAGATAGCAGACCATTTGTCTAGGTTAGAAAACAACAAGGTACTTCAAGACAAGGTTTGCATAAATGACTCCTTTCCTGATGAGTATTTACTGTCTGTTGATGTGAATGTGCCATGGTGTGCTGATATTGTGAATTTTATTGTATCGGAGTTCATCCCCGAGGATTTTGATGCACAAAAGCGGAAAAGATTTCTACATGACGTTCGTCAATATTTTTGGGACGAACCGTTTCTGTTTAAAAAGTGTGCAGATCAGGTCATTAGGAGGTGTGTGCCGGAATCTGAAGTCCAGGACATCTTAACCCATTGCCACGCATCCCCTTATGGAGGACACTTCGGAGGAGACCGAACGGCTGCAAAAGTCCTCCAATCAGGTTTTTACTGGCCTACTATTTTTAAGGACGCTTACCAAATTGTTCTTCACTGTGATAGGTGCCAAAGAACGGGGAACATATCCCGAAGAAACGAAATGCCCCTGCAAAGCATTCTCGAGGTTGAACTCTTCGACGTCTGGGGCATCGACTTCATGGGTCCCTTCATCCCATCAAACGGTAACAAGTATATTCTCGTTGCAGTGGACTATGTTTCGAAATGGGTGGAAGCAATTGCTTCCCCCACTAATGAGGCTAAAGTGGTTGTCAAGTTTGTGCAGAGACAGATCTTTACCAGGTTCGGAGTTCCACGTGCGATCATCAGCGATGAAGGTACACACTTCATCAATCGTCAATTTAATGCTCTCTTGAGCAAATATGGCGTGAAGCACAAGGTGGCCACGGCGTATCACCCACAGACAAGCGGACAAGCAGAAGTGTCGAACCGTGAAGTGAAGCGTATCCTTGAGAAAACGGTGAGTACCACACGCAAGGATTGGTCTTTAAAACTTGACGATGCTTTGTGGGCGTACAGGACAGCATACAAGACGCCGATTGGGATGTCTCCATATCGACTCGTTTTTGGAAAGGCGTGTCACCTACCAGTGGAGCTCGAGCACAAGGCTTACTGGGCACTGAAGCACCTCAACTTCGACGAAGCTCGATCAGGTGAGGCTCGCCTTCTGCAGATGAACGAGTTGGAGGAACTTCGTCATCAAGCATACGAGAATGCAAAGCTCTACAAGGAGAAGACAAAGAAATGGCACGACAGCCGCATCCTCAACAGGACGTTTGTGCCAGGTGAGTATGTACTCCTTTTCAACTCACGTTTGCGTTTGTTCCCAGGGAAGCTGAAGTCGAGATGGTCCGGACCGTTCAAAGTCGTAAAAGTATTCCCTCATGGCGCCGTAGAGCTGCAATCAAATGATTCAGGGTCCACGTTCAAAGTCAACGGCCAGCGCCTAAAGCACTACCATGGAGAGCCGTTCGAGCGCGGAACCACCTCCACGCAACTCCAAGACGCGTAACTCCTGCACAGTCGAGCCGTCGACTCTAAACCAGGGCGCTTCTTGGGAGGCAACCCAAGTTTTTTTTTTTTGTTTCGTTTTATTTTATGATTCTTTATTTTCCATCCTCATTTAATTTTAATCGGTCATCTATGTTTCAGACAGATCCAGAAAATGCGGACAGACGTGCATGGAAGGGGTTTGAATCACAGAGAGTCTCGCAGCTGCGAGATCTATCCTCGCAGCTGCGAGAGACGCGGAGCAGCCCCTATCACAGAGAGTCTCGCAGCTGCGAGGATAGATCTCGCAGCTGCGAGAGACGCGGAGCAGCCCCTATCACAGAGAGTCTATCTCGCAGCTGCGAGAGACGCGGAGCAGCCCCTATCACAGAGAGTCTCGCAGCTGCGAGGATAGGTCTCGCAGCTGCGAGAAGACATACCCTCGGCCGAATTAAAAAAACAAAAGAAAGGGCGACCCGCCCCACACTTAACCTAATTTCATCTCGCAGGTGCGCCGTCTCCCCACGCCGAGGTCGCCTCCGCCCGTCCTGCCGTCCAGCACCGCCCTCCGAACCCCTTGGCCTCGATTCCGGCATTCTTGATCCCGATCCCGACCACCGTCGCACGTCCTTTCCCCGTTGGCGCCACATCTCCCTCCGCCGGAGATATTGGTGACGCATCAACACCGCCCTCCGTGGCTCACGCCTTCTCTGCACAGATCCGTCGGGTTGCCGCCGTCAGCACCGCCCTCCGACAACTGATCCTGCACCCAACTGATCACCCTCCCAGACGCGACCTCTCGCAGCTGCGAGATCCAGTGTCGCAGCTGCGACGACAGGTAAGTCCTTCCTCTTTGCTGCACGGAGATTTCCCTGTTGCCTAGCTATTAGATTTGGGTCAGTTATGGCCCCTAAGAAGAGAACTATGGCCGGTGAGTCTAGCTCCCGGCCAAGCAAAGGCAAGGGCAAGGCCCCGGTGGATGAGTCGTCGGCGGCGTACCAACGGTCGCTCAAACGACCGCTGGTCGCCGAGCGGGTGTTTGACACTACGCACCCCGATTTGGCTGATTACCGGGCGCGTTTAGAACGCCTCGGGTGTCTTCGCTTTAGTACGAAAGTGAAGCCGGCCGTTGTCCCGATCGTTCGGGAGTTTTATGCAAATGTGCATACTCTGGATAAGGATAGGCAGAGCATCCGTGTTCGAGATCGGGAGGTTAAGTTCGGTGCCCCTATGATTTCATCTTTTTATGGCCTCCCTGTGTACGATACTGATGCGTTTGTTGACTATCTCAATACGAGTTTTGATAGTAACGCAGTTATTGCAAGAATTGCTAAGCCAGGATCCCAATGGAAATTGACAAGAAGTCGGGATCCCCTCCGACTCCACAGCAGTGCTCTGACCACCGAGGCGCGCATGTGGGCGTTATTTGTCACCTCCCGGCTCATGCCCAGCAAGAACACGAGCGAGATCACTCGAGATCGGGCGGCGCTCATCTATTGCCTCATGGAAGAGATGCCGATCGACGTCGGCAAATTGATCAACTGGATGATCCATCGCTGCCTCGACGACGCACGAGGTTTGTGGTTTCCTTGCCTCATTTCTGACCTGTGTGTCAAGGCTGGTGTGCATTTTGACAGGACAGAGGAGCTGTGCTCCCCGGGACAGCCTTTGGACCATCAGTCACTGGACAAGATCAGCGCACGGGAGCACGGCTCCCCTTCTAGCTCTCGACCTCGTCAAGCCCCTGCACGCGCCCTGCCTTCCGAGCAAGAACGGTGGACGCAAATGCAGAACTTTATGCAGAGCACGAGGGACGCTCAGCAGCAGAACCGCGCCTTTCAGCAGTACACGATGGATTTCATCCGCCACCAGATGGAGTTCAACCGTCAGGCTGCCACCTCCTTCGGTGTGGACTTCAACTCCCTTCCGCAGCCGATGTACCACCCACCGGGTTGGGATCAACCGATGGGATGGAGGGACGCCGTGCTAGACACTGCAGAGATAAGCCCGGAGGGTGAGGAGGACGATGAGGACATAGACTCCGCCTCCGAGTGATTTGCCATCCAGAGGACGATCCTGAGTCCGGCGGCCAGGTGTCAGGTTGTATCTCTCCTTGCTTTCGTTTCCGTTAGTTTTCCTGTGTTACTGGAGATATAGTCTGCCCCGAGGTCGTGTCAGAGCTTAGGTTTGGGGGTGTGCTGGCCGTGCTTTTTGCTATGACTGTTTTCGCTGCTGTGATTGTTTTTGCTTTGTTTTTTTTTTAGTCATTCTGCTTATTAAGAAAAAAAAAAAAAAAAGAAGAGGTTTTAATTGTCTTTGAGTCGATGCCCCCTAGTTAAACCTTAGGATTTCGGATAGAAGAGTCGAACTCTAGGAGGTTAATTAAGGGTCACACCTTTAAGGCAGAGAAGGATTAGTTCTAGCTAGCATGCCTGATTTTCTCGAAAAGAATAACTTAAGTCGTCCCTGATAGGAAGCTAACTAAGCAGCGTCAGCCCTACGGTCTATTTGAAAGCATAGTCATTAAGGAAAAGTATAGGCACTCAACCTAACTTTGAAAACGAAGTTCAAACTAGAATATGGAAAAAGAGAAGAAATAAATAAAAAGAAAAAAAAACGGTTGCCAAGGCTCTGAGCACCGCTATTCAAGCTAGAAAGGAGTAAAAAGAAAAAAAAAAGAAGAAAAAAAATATATCATTTTTGAGCTTGAATATGTGCTTGTGGTGTTAGTCTTCCTTGCGGCTCGAGTTCTCGTCCGAGGGGTGCTTTATCACCTAGTGCCTTGGTCCAACTGGACCGGGAGTCACTGACTGAGAACTCGTTACACGAGCGTTTGCGGGAATTGACGAGCATTTAGAGTCGTGTAACTGAAATGAAAAGAAAAAGAAAATCGGATGAAAAGAAATGCCTTGAATTAGTTGAGAAGGTAGGGAGAGTTGATCTAGAAAAGTACTTGATGGCTATGAATGATTTGAAACTGTGGGGTTGACAACGCAAGGTGTGCTAATTGAGGGGACCTGTTTTGTAAATGCTAAAAATTGTGCGTGCTAGCCATGAGCGAAGTCTGACTCTAAAGTGGTGTGCGACTTTAACTGAGAGTCATTAACGATGATTCGAGTTCAGAAGAATTGGGTGAGACTGGGGGTATCTGTCGTGATGTGTTGTTTCGTTTTTGCTTGGTTAAATGTTCATTTTGTTTTTTTTTGGTTTTGCTCGAGGACTAGCAAAAGATAGGTTTGGGGGTGTGATAACTCTACGAAAGTAGAGTTAAATGATCACTTGTATGCTTTGATTTGAGCTAGTTCCGTAAGTTTAAGTGTTTAAACTTCTGGTTTTGAGCTGAATTGCGTTACCTCACGTTCGTTGTTGTTTGTGTAGGAAATTGGAATTGAGATGATGGATGACGGAGTGAGGAATGAAGAAATAAACCAAAGAAGAAAGGAGACTTTCGCAGCTGCGGAGCATTTGGGCGCAGCTGCGAGCAAGGCGAAGAGCGTCATCACAGAGAGTCTCGCAGCTGCGAACGATTGTCTCGCAGCTGCGAGGAAGCAGAGACGAGTGGAGTTCGCAGCTGCGACCGATTATCTCGCAGCTGCGAGTAGAGGATCTTTTAGGATTTTATTTCCGGATTTTAGTCTTCCTACCCTAGTATAAATAGACTACAACTCAGGCTGGCTAGGGTAGGCTCTTTTTGGGGGATAGAAGGCTTGTGACAGGAGATTCTTGCCCCTGAAGAACTACAATCCCTTTTCCTTTTCCTTTGGTTTTTAGATTATGCGTTCTTTTACTCTTCTATTGTTTCGTAGTGTAGTGATGAACTAATTTTCTTGTTCTAGGACGACGATGGAACCTCGTGTTCCTCGGCGATTATTGAACCTCTTTTCAGTTATGAATTAAATTCTTGTTTGGTTGTTTATTCGTTTCCTGTGCTTAATGCGTATCAGCAGCCTGATCAACTGTTGATATTGATTCGATCACCTAGGGAGACTCGAGAGGGTAGTCTAGGTTAGATCAGGAACAGGATAGCTTAAGGAATCTTAGAGTCGAGAGACCGGGTTTTAGTGCGAGAGTAGAAATACCAAGCACCTTAGGTAACCAAAATAGGGTTGAATCGTAAAGGGCCTTCACTAATTCCTTACCTAGACATAGAGTAGAGAATTTGATACACGAGGGTACGTTCCCGGATACCTGAGAGGGTTATGGGGAGAGTTTAGCAACCTACGGTTAACGACCAGCAAAATTTAATAGTAACGCAAAAGGGGGGATACGAGAGCGTAGGACACGAGGGGAAATCGGTAGTCCTAGATTTTTAAGCCTATTGATAATTCGATTTAGTCTTTCGCTTAGTTGAACTTTGCATCGTGTGATTTCGTTTACTTGACCTCAAATCAGTTACCGAATTGACGTTAAACGATCTAATCGATACTGTTCTCTGTGGGTTCGACCCTTGCTTGCCCTTGCTACTTTAGTTTGTGTGAACGAGGATTTATTTTTGTTGCGTAGACGACGCGCATCAACCCCACTCCAACTACACGCCCAGAAAACAAACCAAATTCAAAGCATAACACGAAGGAAATGAAAAGCCAAAGCATATCAATACCGAACCAACGCAAACCGAACCAAATCAAATCAGATTGTGTTTTCACCAGACTGTACCATAACAAGCAAACCATTCCCACTCCCAGGTACACACTTACCGGCACAGACCCAGACCAACTTCGACCCAAGCATGGGCCAACTAAGCACGACCACCCACAAACAACAACTCACGTCGATGATACGGGAGACGGCCAACACCCACACCCAAACAAATGACGACGCCCACCACTAACCCATACCCTAATGACACGCGAATACAGGGCACGCCAAGCGGAAGCGGAAGCGGGGTAACTTCCAGCCCGCGGCGAACTCCATCGGCAATGCTACGGACGGCGAACTCCATCGCCAACGCCACGGACGGCGGCCGGAAGGGAACGCGCAGCAGGAAGGGACGATCGCCGGAACCTACCAATGCAAAGAACGGAAACCCGACTCCAACTAAAACCCAAGCACGACCCAAATCAGCACGACCCAAGCACGACCCAAATCAGCAACAACGATAACCACCACCCACACCCAAACAAACGACGCCCACCACCGACCCGAACCCTAATCAAACGCGACAACACGTACTGCAAAGCGGAAGCGGAAGCGGAAGCGGGGGGAACTTGCAGGAAAGCCGATGGCGAAGTTGATCCGGAACACCACTAACGGCGGCTGGAAAGGGAATCGCACCACGGAGGCGACGGCGGCCGGAAAGGGAAGCTCGGTTACGAAGGCTACGAAACAAATGACTACTTCGGTCCTCCAAAATTAGTAACAAGTGTAGTAACCAGGGTAGAGATGTAATTTCACAACATAAATAGGGTCGGTGTTAGGTTCGGGAACACTGTTCAAAGTAGTAAATCTATTCGTAAACGTCTTCATTTTTTAGTAACTGATTACTACTTTTTTTAGTAAAAAGGGCTCAAAATTGGTAAAAATTACTACGAGGAAGAGCTTTTTACTAACAAAAACTCAAGAATTAGTAAACAGATACTACTTATGGGCGTCATTCGTACAGTCCAAAGTAGTAAAATTTACTACCTTTTTTACTAAAATTGCGCTGACTTTACTAAAACATTTCCGTTAGTAACGTCAACGCAGATGTAGTAAAAAAAGTAGTAAATTTTACTCCTTTTTTTACTACAACTGGTTTGACTTTACTAAAATACGAAAAAATTTCGTAAAGTCAACGCAGAAGTTGTAAAATAAGGAGTAAATTTTACTACTTTTTTTACTACATCTGCGTTGACGTTACTAATGGAAATGTTTTAGTAAAGTCAGCGCAGAAGTAGTAAAATTGAACTGGAGTGAACAGTGAAGAAGTAGTAAAATTTACATACTTTTTTACTACCTTTGCGTTGACTTTACTAAAGGTTGACCGAAAAGTAGTAAAATTTACTACTTTTTTTACTACTTTCGCGTTGACTTCGTTAGTAACGGTCAACTATTAGTAAATTTTACTACTTTTCCTTAGTATTAATTAGTAAACTACGTAACGGTTACGTGCACGTACCGTTAGCCGCTTCCGCTACTAAGTATTTGGCCTTACTTGTTTCGAACCAGAAATTACTTTTGAATGGAAGAAGGCTAGTAAAACGACCCTTGCATTTATAAATTGCTCTTTTCTTTGAAATGAACCACCAAGATGTTATGGAGCTCTTTTTGGTGGGTTACAGTTGGAGACGTAATTAGCACGTTCGTGTTCGATTTATGAAATTATTTATCATAGAAAGTTTTTTATTTTCAACCAGAAGAAAGCCGAATGTTTCGTCAAAAATATTTTACGAAAGACAAAAATTTAGGTAGGAACATGTTACGTCGTACAAGAGGATGGCCCCGCCTTGTAGGACGGGACGAGACGCCCCCCATTTTCCTGGTCAAGTTAAACACCCAGAACCGGAAGAGGCGATTCTAAGCTTCCATTTGAGTACGAAACTTCACCGAAGTTTCCTATTTTTTATGAAATGTTTTCGAAATTTGGTAAAAAAAGAAGTATCAAAGTAATTTACTTAAATTTTACAAATCTATTCGTACTTCGTAAAGTACAAAACATGTTCAAAAATGTTTCGTAAAATATAAAACTCTTTTCGTTTCAGTTTCTTACTATACGAAACGTTTACGAACACATTTTCTACTTCAGTTCATATTCGTTCGTAAAGTACGAAACATGTTCGTAAAAGTACGCATTTCGTATTTTACAAATTTTTATAAACGATTTTCCTATTTTAAGAACGAGTACGAACTGAAGTACGAAATGGGTTCGTAACGTCTTAAAGTAGGAAAATCTTTTCGTACTGGTTTACGTAATATACTTAAAGTTTTTAGCAAAAAACGCACCAATTTTGTCAACAAATCTCTGAATTCCAGTGTCATCTCTTTAATCAACCAAACCCCACAACCCATAAAGCCTTACTTCCTCTGTTACCGTTTAATGTCACAAGAGTTGCCCCTCCTTTAGTGTCCCATTTCCCCTGGTACCGTTCACTGGCTTCTCTGATTTTGGAACTTTTATCCCACGGTAAAGATGACTGTGCTGCAACATGCTCTTCTTCTGGCTCTCCTCCTCCTCCTTGATTCCGCTCTTGCTTATGCCTCGTCCTACCACTGCAACCACACCTGCGGGGTTGGTGACTCAGCCAGGCGGGTGGGCTACCCGTTCGGGTTCTCTCCCAGTTGCAAGATCCCCCTGAAATGCACTGCCGATTATGAGATCGCGATTGGAGTCTTCCATGTCGTCAATTTGACTCCATCCAGCTTGTTCGTCCGTGTTCCCACAGTGTGCAACCGCACAGTGAACATGGCCCGGCCTCTGTTTGGGAATTACTACGCCCCCATGTGGACGAACGCGTTTCTCTTCCACAACTGCACAGAGAATCAGCCTCTTAGTGGATGCCTCGCGCCGTCAAGCTTCGTGTATGACAGGCTCGATACGGAGAGCTGTAGGAAGGTTAACGTCAGCTGCTTTTCACGGGATCAGAGGAGTAATGGCATGCTTGATGTGGTTGGTCCGGATGTGTTGACTAGTAGCGGGTGCAAGTACTTGGTCTCCGGTTTAGCAGCGGTCGATCCGGATACCGATTCCCTAGAGCTTCAGACTATAGAGTTAGGATGGTGGGTGAACGGTTCGTGCGATTTGTGCTCCTTGAATGCGACTTGCTCACGCATCTTGGTTAGCAACAGCACCTTTGGGTATCGTTGTAGTTGTGTGAATGGTTTCATTGGGAACGGATTTGTCAGCGGTGGAGGATGCCAGCCAGGTTACTCAATCTGACTCTTACATAAACGTACATAGAACCTGGGATGAATTGGGATTCTTCGCTGCTTGGTTTGGTAAAACAATATGGACGTGTTTAATTCCCTTTTGCTGTACAGAAGAGAAAAGTACACGTCCAATTGGTTCTCTTTTATCTCTTTCATATTTTAGTCCTTTGAATAGGAGGATCATTGGGATAATACCCGCCTTTGCTTGCTTTGAATATTTAGGTCTTGTGGTTGCAATAGCTTTAGTTTTGCCCTGTTTGTGTATATTTTAGTCTCTGGTATGACGAACGCCTGTTCGAAGCAATTACTGGAGACAAATCAGTGTAGGA